>OY740782.1:10151022-10808886 GCA_963514005.1 Raja brachyura
TCTATAAACTTCCTTATCTGTGTACCTCCCACTCCCCTGACATCAGTTTGAAAAAGGGTCTCGACCGGAAAGGTCACCCATTCCTTCTCCCCGGGGATGCTGTGTGTCCCGCTGAGTTACTTCAGCATTTTGTGTCAAATCTTACTACCATTAGATTCTTAAGTTAACACATCTGCATTTGAGACGAGCATTGCAAGCGATTTTACACAACCTCACAGAACTGATGTATATCCAAGAGTTTCCTGGTTCCAACGGACCAGCTGCATGCTATTATCCAGTTAGCGGTTCACAGGAAGAGACAAATCACTTTGGACTGACAGGAACACCTTTAAACCCTCCAGTTCGCTTTCAAATTCTCCAAAGTGATAAAGTGTTATTCTAGAAGTAAATTTCGCACATGTGCCAAGGTCAAACCAATATCTTGCAAGAATTGGGGATACAAGGGGACAAGGAAAGGCTGCGGGGGGGGGGGGGGGGAGGCGGGAGTGGTTGACGGAGGATTAGTGGAATTTACAAAAACATAATGTCATCAAATTCAAGAGCACCAACGCATTCAGAACAGGAAACAGCACTAAAAGGTCTCTTTTCCTGCCCACGAAAAGACACGTCAGAGTCTCCAGTGAGGTGTACTTTATGAAATGAAGCTTTGCATACCTGATGCTGAACAATATAAAATATTGAAATATATTCAATGAACTATTTTAAACAGATCAGCAATAAACATCAAATGATAATGATTGGAAATTGTATGATTGTTCTAATCACACACCTTAATCTTAAAACTATAAAATCTTTGCAGACATTTAACCTCTCTGGTCTTAAACTTCAAGTGGGTCAACTTAAGTTTGTTTTTCCATCTCAGATACAAAATGGCCTAGCAGATGGCTCCTCATTGGTCATTGGGAGGCTATCTATCTATCTATCTATCTATCTATCTATCTATCTATCTATCTATCTATCTATCTATATTATACTATTATTAAAACTCTGCGTCTTGTTTGCGGCTGTCTGTGTGTATGTGTGTCAGGCACGTGCCGTCTGCCTTTGCTGTATTGCGCATGCGCAGCAGCCTACTGCGCACACGCAGCGCAAGTTTCTTGGCGGGTTTTTCAAATATGGATTGCCTTTATCTGAAGGGTAGCAAAGAGAGAAGAATGAAGTTTGTGTACCAATACCGTGGTAAGAACATTTCTTGGTACTTTATCTTTTTAAATACTGTATTTCCCGAGGTGAGTGGGGGGGGAAGAGCTCCTTTGACAGTGTTTGAGGTGTCTGGCCCGAGGTAAAGTTGCGGTGAAGGCAGGAGCGTTGTGAAGGAGGAGATCGGGTCCAGTATTCCACTTGCGACGCTCCGGGCCGGGAGTGAATTATTGTGGCCGGGGAGTGAGTTAGCTCCAGTGGCTGCTGCAGCTCCAGTGCTCCTGCCGCTCGCCGCCGGCTTCCCGCAAATCCTTAAATTCCGACAGCGTGCTCAAGGGACCAATTGAGGTTACTCGGCTGTGGGAATTTAAGGATTTGCGGGAAGCGGCTGACATGAGCGAAGCCGGCGAGCGGCAGGTGAGAGGTGTTCAGACGAAGAGCACTGCCAGAGGTGAGCGGGCCGGCAGAAGGCGCTGAAGTGGCAGGCGGTTCTGCTGTCGGGTCCTGGCGGCCGCTCACAGTCACCCGAGCTGCTTCCTTCCCCGGAAGTGGCAGCCAGTTCTGCTGTCCGTGCCCAGAGCGCTGCGGCAGCGGTGAGTCTGATATGATGTCCGACCCCCTCCTTCTCAACATCCTGCCCTCACCGCATCTTTAACCCTTGGCACAGACTCTCCAAGGGAACTCTCCCTCCAATTGGACCCTTGAATTAGTATTGTCATTCAATAAGATGACAACTGATGGTTTTCCCACCATCTCTCCACCTGCCTTCATCCTCCACCCATTCAGTAATTTAAAAATGAAGGCGATTTAGAAGCCTTGGGCAAATTGAATTGTTACTTATTCTTATTTTTTATTTTTAAGGAGAGAACAATGCGTGGTTTAAGCGCATGCGTGGTTTAAGATTTTTTTTTAAAGCCGCCTGCCTACCTTGAGTAATTACTCACGGCACGTGCCTGGTGTGTGTGCCAATTGCTATTTTCTTCCAAACGCTAGGCCACAGCCTTCCCATTTTCACACATTCTACTCACATTTTTCCCGTCGAGTCGATAAACATCTTCCCCTCAAATTCCCACCTATATTTCCGTACTTTTTAATTTTCCCATTTCGGAAAAAAAACCCGATTAACGTCACAATGGACTCACAAGGCAGGATGGGACACTCCTGGAGGGAGGGAGAGAGGGAGGGACTCCAGCGCACGCCAGTGACGTCACAATGCACTCACAAGGAAGGACGGGACGGTCCTGGACGGGCCACTCCAGCGCACTCGCCTGGTGGCCGCTGCCGGCGCCCAGTGTCGAGGGTGGAGCTGCGGGCCCTGGCTGGAGTGAGAGTTGGAGTGAGAGCCGGAGTGAGCCGGGTCCGAAGAAAAAGCCACCGCTGGAACCAAGTCAGGGCTGGGCCGAGTATGAGAACCAGGCCGTGTTCCAGGCCCTGACTCTGCTCTACGACCTGGGTAGGTCCTGGGGCAGGAAATTGGAGTGTGGGGAGGGGGATGAGGGAAATGAGGTGGGGAGGTAGAGACGGTGGGGGGTGGAGGAGGGAGACGATGGGGGGGGGAAGGAGGGAGACGGGGGGGAGGGGTGAAGGAGGGAGATGGGGGTGGAGGAGGGAGATGGACCCTCCCTCTCTACTCTCCCATCCTCTCTACCCCCCTCTCTACCATCCTCCCTCTCCCCTCCGTCGCCCTCTCCCTCTCTCCCCCCAACTCTACCCTCTGCCTCTCTCCACCCTCCCTCCCTCCCCCGCCCTCTCCCACTCCCCCTCCCTCTATCTACCCCCCACCCTGCCCACCCCGCCCTCTCTACCCCCCCCTCCTCCCTCACTAACCCCCTCCTCCTCCTCCCTCTCTACCCGATCTCCCCCTCTACCCCTCCTCCCTCTCTAGGGATTGAAGACGGAGGGTGAAGAGGAAGGAGTGCTGGTGGATGAGGAGAAATGAGCTGCTCCTGCGCAGTTTGGGGCTGTGGGTGAGTGGTGCAATATTGCGTTGGTGGAATGGCTTGCGTGGGGGCAACAGGTGAGTGGTGGAATCTTACGTTGGGGGAGCAGAACCAATGGGTCTGCACTTGACCAGCACAGTAATGCCTCCATCTCCCATGTCACAACGGGAACCCGTCGAACCGAAACATCGCCCATTTCCTTCGCTGCCTCACCCGCTGAGTTTCTCCAGCATTTTTGTCTACCTTCGATTTTCCAGCATCTGCAGTTCCTTCTTAATCAGTTATTTCCTCTGTGTGTAATTGAATAGGCCAAGAAAGTTGTTGCAGATTTATTAGTAATTGACAAAAAACCTCTGAGTATATTAAAGCAATTAATTAACAATTTTCTTAGAATCACAATTCAAATGAACAAAGGCTTTTCACAGTACCTCGGGTCACTGGAGAATAAACTAAACCTAATAATCCCACATAATGAAAACGGAACCTGAAACTGTCAATATAAGCTGATTACAAGTTCCAACTAAAGTTCCAATCAAAATGTTTCCTTTCACATCAGTCATTGGTACTGAACAGCTCTGTCCTGCTATCTTGTGCAATGTTAAGAGAGCCTTTCCAAACTGGCACCGATCCACAATGTGCCTCGAATCATATACATTCTGAATTCCTAACAGCCCTCATGTCTGCAAAATTCCAATGTTAAAGGCTCCACACACATGGTCTGGATATTTTACTTCAAAAATGAAAGCAGGTAAGATGGGCACAAAATGCTTGAGTAACTCAGCAGGACAGGCAGCATCTTTGGAGAGAAGGAATGGGTGACGTTTCGGGTCAAGACCCTTCTTCAGACTGATGTCAGGGGAGTGGGCGGGACAGGGATAGAATTAAGTCGGAGACTGTAAGACTAGTGGGAGAACTGGGAAGAGGGAGAGGGGAGGGGGGATGGAGAGAGAGGGAAAGCAAGGGCTATTTGAAGTTAGAGAAAATGTTCATACTGCTGGGTTGTAAGCTACCCAAGTGAAATATGAGGTGCTGTTCCTCCAATCTGCACTGGGCCTCACTCTGACAATGGAGGAGGCCCAGGTCAGACTTGGAATGGGAGGGGGAGTTAAAGTGCTGAGAAACCGGGAAATCAGGTAGGTTAAGGCGGAGTGAGCGGAGGTGTTCAGCGAAACAATCGCTAAGCCTGCGCTTGGTCTCGCCGATGTTGATACCTGTACGAGCGGTTACAGGAGGATGTGCAAGTGAACCTCTGCCTCACCTGATAAGACTGTTGGGGTTCTTGGCTGGAGTCGAGGGAGGAGGTAAAGGACATGTGTTGCATCTCCTGCGGTTGCAGGGGAAAGTACCTGGGGAGGGGGTGGGAAAGGTGGGAAGGGACGAGTTGACCAGGGACTTACGGAGGGAATGTTCTCTGCCGAAAGCAGAAGGGAGTGGAGATGGGAAGATGTGGCCAGTAGTGGGATTCTGTTGGAGGTGGCAAAAGTGTTGGAGGATTATATGATGTATGCAATGGCTGGTGGGGTGGAAGGTGAGGGCAAGGGGGACTCTGTCCTTGTTGCGAACGAGGAAGGCCTCACTCTCCCTCCTCCTGGGCCTCGGCGTGCGAGAGGTTGTTTTGAAAGCGCCGCTGGTGGATTTGCAAGCAGCGGCTGCTATCGCCCTGATAAGGGCTGCTGCCTGCAAATCCATTAACGGCGATAACCGCTTTCAAAACCACCCCTCTCGACCCGAAACGTTGCCTATTTCCTTAGCTCCTTAGATGCTGCCTCACCTGCTGAATTTCTCCAGCATTTTTGTCTACCCCCATCCATCCTCTACTGATCCCCCCATTCAACACCACTGACATCCCCCGTGGTCTCCCCTCACAATTTTACATATTCCAACCAACACGTACTAATTCAACTGCCTCAATCCATCCATTCTGCACCGATTGTCTTCTCAACCACCCCCACCCACCCCGCACTGATTCACACACACTCTGACCCTATTGTGATTCATGGTCTTCAGAGCGAACATTGACTATGTTTGATGACGGAATGCAATCAAATAGTAAGATTAAATGAGAACTTCCCTGTTCGAAGTTTGATCTTTATTTTATGAGGAGTTACGATGAGGGATTACGTGAAGAAGCCCCGCCAGGCGTATGCGCTTCATACTTCAAAGCAGCGGCGTGAAAAACACAGAAACCGATAGCCGAAGTAAGAATGTAAGGCTTACAGGAGGCTAGAACTACCAGATGATCCTTTAGATTATGAGGGCCGGGAGCGGAGGGCACGTAATCCCTCATCGTAACTCCTCATAAAATAAAGATCAAACATCGAACAGGTAAGTTCTCGTTTAATCTTACTATTTTACTTCGGAGTCACGTGAGTGACTACGTGAAGATTTTGTAGCTCTGTGATTTTCATGCCGCAGATTCATTCCATACGACACACTGCTTCAGTTGACACAATAGTCAGTAAATAATATATTGAACATTGCTTGAAATTATGCAATAAGTGTTTCAATAATAATAATAATAAAAAGAAAAGAAAAGTAAAAAGTAATAACCCCTCCAGAACAAGGGGTCACAGTCTAAGGATAAGGGGGAATTCCTTTAGGACCGAGATGAGGAAAACATTTTTCACACAGTGGTGAGTCTCTGGAATTCTCTGCCACAGAAGGTAGTTGAGGCCAGTTCATTGGCTATATTTAAGAGGGAGTTAGATGTGGCCCTAGTGGCTAAAGGGATCAGGGGGTATGGAGAGAAGGCAGGTACAGGATACTGAGTTGGATGATCAGCCATGATCATGTTGAATGGCGGTGCATGCTCGAAGGGCCGAATGGCCTACTCCTGCACCTATTTTCTATGTCTATGAAAGCAATGACATAAAAGAAAGCAAAGAATCAAACAGAACCCAACACAGCGGGTCCAAACCGTGGCACCGTGACAACAGGTTTATCGTAAAACTTGGAAAAAGTTTCTTCTTTAGACCGTCCTGCGGCCTCTAAAATTTGGTCGAGCGGCACGTCCTGTGCCTTCGCTGCGGATGTGGATGCCACCCTGGGGGACTGAGATTTAAACACACGAGTGTCTACTCCAGCTAAATCCAGAACCTGTTTTAACCATCTAGAAATAGTTTGTACTGTCACTTTTTTTATATGGTTTCTTGTGGGTAATAAGCATTGCTGTCTCACAACCTTGGAGACTCTTGGTTACTTCAATATATTGAGTCAGATGCTTAACCACACACAATGTTTGGTCGACATGGTATGCTTTAAAGATTACCTTGCTTCCAGCCTTCCCTGGTCTGCTTTGTTTGATTAGATCATAAACATAAAAAGTAATGTTATCTGCAGACAAATGCATACAATCTAAACGTAACATTTGCAATGTTTGTACTCTTTGTGCTGACACTAATTACCACTTTAAATGTTAACTTCTGAAAAGACAGTGACATAATTGGAGCCCACTGCCGAAGCAATGTAAGAACTACACTGACATCCCAAATTTCTGTATATCTGGGTTTGGGGGGATTTTTATTAAAAATTCCTCTCATAAATCGGGACATCAATGGATGAGACCCGATACATTGACGTTCTGAAAATTGTCCTAAATAGGAGGACAAAGCACTACGAGCACTATTAATGGCACTATACTTTGGTGCTGATCAAAATGCAACATAGCAAGGAACTCCAATACATCCGATATGTTTGCAGTATGATAAGATATATCTGACTGTATACAAAAAGCTTCACATTTCTTTATATGAGACATATATTGTTTCTTAGTGCTATCTCTCCAAGCTGCAGTTATGACATCCATGGTCCTATCCGACAGTCCAAACCCTTGTAATGGTCTGGTCAGAACCTGCAGATTAACAAATTAATATGATCATGCAATGGATGAATTTCTTCTGTCACTGGTTGTACCAACAGCTCACTGGAGCTGGGAATCGTCATAAATGGTTCAATTATCATTCTGAGCATCAATGGGAACCATGGCTGTGTAGGCCAGTTTGGAACCACCAAAACACCCGTGGCGGAGTCTTGCTCTATTTTGGTGAGACATTGCCTGATGAGGCAGAATGGGGGGAAAAGCATAGAAGAACATATTTCCCCCAATGTAGCGAGAATGCATCCACTGCTACTGCTCCTGGGTCAGGCTACATATTTAGGCAACTGGTGATTTAATCTGGACGCAACAGATCAATGTCTGGTAACCCATACCGTCTGGCAATCTTTTTCAAAACTTGTGGATTTAACATCCATTCTGTATCGTCTTTGAACTTTTGTGATCTGTTGTCTGCCACAATATTGTCTCTTCTTGGTAGATAGATAGCTGAAAGCCAGATATTCCGAGATATACACCAGTGCCACATCAGGTTGACCAGATAATCACATGATACTGATCTTACTCCACCCATGTGATTGATATATGCTACAGATGTGGTATTGTCTACTTGTAATTGAACATGCAAGTCCTTCATTGTAGAACAATAAGCTTTCAATCCATAAAATGCCCCCAATAACTCCAAATAATTGATACCATATGTTTGGAGAATTAATCCTCTTGGATAGTCCATCTACCACCACAGCTGGTACCATTGTCCCCCCATCCGAGAACACTCACATCAGTTTGCAATACCACTGAAGGTTGCTGAACAAAAATGTTTTTAGTAGCTTGTGCAACATCCCAATCCACCACTGTAATTCAGCTAAAGCTTCCGTTGGTGGACCTATCAAAATGACCTGCACGTTCTTTTAGTGCTTGTGCTCTTGCCCGTTGAAGATTTTGAAATGCAGAGGACCAAACTCGAAAGCAGGGAATGCTGTTACTATTTTACCAATAACCCTAGCTACTTCTCGGATGGAGGGATAAGGTTTGTCAGCAAGGCAACTACAGGCATTTGCAATATCCCCAACTTTACCTGTTGGCAAAGTTACTAACATAGCAACTGAATTAATGACAAATCCCAAATAACCAATTGTTTGAGATGGCTGTAGCTTAGATTTTGTTGGATGGATCAGAAACCCTAGCCTTTCAAACAGGCTTATAGTTGCTGAAACTGATTCTTCAGCTGATTCCTGAGTGGCATTTACAATTAAAATATCATCAAGATAAGCCATGACAATGTGGTTTTGAGCTCTTAATAATGTCAGTGCTGGTTTCAATAATTTTGTGAACAGCCTGGGAGTTGAAGTTAACCCATTAGGTAATGCTTTAAATTGCCACAACTGACCCATCCAATTAAACTTCAAATACCTACGATAATGGTGATGAATTCAATTTTGTGAGTTCCAGAATGACTCTACAACCCCCATCGTTCTTTGGCCTGTGGAATATATTGGACACAAATTGTTGCGGATGATACACCGTACTTTCAATTACTCCTTTATCAAATAAATGTTTAACTTCTTCTTTTATCTGAGGAGTTTCAGGTGCAGAAAACACCAAAACCCGATTAGGTTTATCCTGTACAGGTGGATCAACTCCTTCCATAAATTCTATTGTAGAACCTGACACAGTATCTAATATAAATCAATCAGATGTTATACAGCACCATTCATCATAAAACAATTGTAATCTACCACCAACCGGAGGTTGTTCCCCAAAAGTTTTCTCTGTGATGGAATGAAGTTTTTGTACCTCAGCAAATGACCGTGACGGTCTCCTTCTTCCAACAAATGGGTTGACATTGGGCTGTGATGGGTAATAATACCTTCTCACCACTCCCCTGCCTCTGCTTGTTCCTGCTCCGGAATCAAACCCCCTTCTCATCCAGCCAGTTCTTTGGCCATACATGAAAGGTTTCATGAGGCTGATAGTCTATGCCTCCTCATCAATTTCTTTAATTTGCTTAGGCAGGTTCCCTCCGAATAAATAAGCTGGAGCTTGAACATTACTTGATTTGCACAGACCTGCAAATCTAGGGTGCAGTATGGGCCGAATGGCGATTTTCCTTACGATTGATCTCAAAATAAGAATTACAAAACAACGGCAACATGTCGTTTTGTAGTTTAGACATTGCACACCCTTCTACCTGCTTCCCAAAAGCAGTGATGCCAGCCGCAATAAGCTTGAGGACCCGCTGGAAACGTAATTCCTGTCCTCGCATCGTTGAACTCATGGGTGTCCAAATTGTCAGATTCACCGTCGGCACCCTGAGTGACGCACAATTCACAGGTGCTTTATAAAGGTGTACTGTCTCAACCATGACAGTCTCTTGAAGCTGGTGAGAAACCAAATCGTTTATGTTGGCCGCCAGGTTTTCTTCCATGGCCTCACCGCTCCCTTCTGGTATAGCAAAGGATTGTGCTACATCAGGTACACCTGGAGTTTTACTGTTGTGCTGTGGTGGGTATTCAAGACCAAAAACACCACCTTCAGGGTCAGTCTCCTGTCACCCTGGTACTCCTGAGACTTGCTCAAAGGAGACTTCTTCCAGACCTAACCAAGGCTCTGGAGGTTCACATTCCCATGATGTACAGGCACCATATTCTTGATATGGAACCCCTCAGGGGCTGCCTGGGAATATTCTGGGTCTTTGGACCCTTGGTTGATCAGGTTTTGGAGCATTTTAGTCTTGCTCTAAGGAGACCTCATCCAGACCTAAACAAGGCACTGGAGAGTCAGATTCCCATTTTTAACAGGCACCATACTCAGTGTATGGAACTCCTTCGGAGGTTGCCTGGGAAATCTTTGGGTCTTTGGACCCTTGACCGAGTAAAGTGTGGAGCATTTTCTCCATTTCCAGTCTCCCCCACATTCTTGTCCTGTCTTGGAGGAGAGTTACTTTATTTTACATTTTCTTGTGTATTTGTGTATAAAACTAAGAAAACTGCATCTGGTAACACATACTCAGAGCAGACCATGTATGTACTTTCCTATCATTGTGGCCTCAGTGCCCTGCGACACTAGAGCAGCAGGAGGGTTATTAACCACGGAAATAGCAGCCACCGGTATCGGAACCGGCACCGCACTTATCTATTTTCCCGATCGCTGCGATGGGACCGCAATGCTGCGTGACCCACGCTTGCTCCTCCCGCTGTACCACAGGCTCCTGCTGACTCGCAAGCCAGCCTTACGTAGGTTAACTCCCGCTGGAAAGTTTTTTAAAAACACTTTCCTGCGAGGTTTTCTACTTACCACTGGTGGAGCTGCGCTCTCCAGCTCCGTTCAAAGCGACATGCGTCAACGTAATGATGCGCATGTGCCTGGCGGGGCTTCTTCACATAGTCACTCACGTGACTCCGAAGTAAAATGTGTTTTAATCTCTTGTCAGTTAGTGTAATGTTTAACCTGTCAGGTGGGTATAGTCAGTTTTAACAGCTATTATCACAAAATGCCGTTAGAAATTTCCTTGCAACCTGCATATTTTGTTATGGATAAATTATGTGGAAAGCCAGAGTGTTTCTGTGCCAATAGCAATAACGACCCATGCTATGGCCATTTCATGGTAATTTTCGGTCCTTCACAGAAAACATGCTTGAATCAATCTGTAGTGTACATGGTCCAGGATTTATTGACACAGGTTGATCATTTGCTGAATAATCCAACCACATTTTTGTTTGGAAGTGGAAAGAACTAATTAGAACTAAAAAATTGCATTAATTGCAATATGTAAAAAGAGTTGAGATATTGTATTATAATTTTGGTGCATGTCATTGTGGTATATATCATGTCTTGATTGGTGAATATGTTTAGTTTGTGAGTTATTTAAAGCAGAAATAATATGTCAATGTAGACAAAAGTGCTGTAGAAACTCAGTGGATGCGGTAGCATCTATGGAGCGAAGGAAATAGGCAACATTTCAGGCCGAAACCCTTCTTCAGACTGATGGGTTTCGGCCTGAAACGTTGCCCATTTCCTTCGCTCCATAGATGCTGCTGCACCCGCTGAGTTTCTCCAGCACTTTTGTCTACCTTTGATTTTCCAGCATCTGCAATTCCTTCTTGAACATAATATGTGAATGCTTCATTGAGCATAATTCCGACTGGTAACTACGCACTTCGTCCGAGCACATTATCGCACACGTCATGCAAACCGTCTTAAATGACCACCTAAACTGTAATTTGGCAACCTAAAAAGCTGGCAAGGTTGCCCGGCTGGCAACAAGGAAAAAAAGTTAAGCGAGAGCCCTGAGTCTGTCTCCTGTGATGGAGACAATGAGATCCAGAAACGGTAGGGCGATGTCGGAGATGGTCCAAGTGAATTCAAGATTCAATTTAATTGTCACATGTACCAATTAAGGTACAGTGAAAATATGAGTTACCATTCAGATATACTAAGTAAAAAGCAAAAAAACACACAGCACATAAAGTAAAGTTTAACATAAACATCCACCACAGTGGAATCAATATTCCTCACTGTGATGGAAGGCAACAAAGTTCAGTCATCTTCCTCCTTTGTTCACCCGTGATCGGGGCTGTTGAACCCTCCGCACTTGCGCTGCCAATGGTCCGCTGTTCAAGCCCTCTCTTCAGGATGATCGAAACTCTGGCGTCAGGACGGATCGGAATACTCCGTGGCACGGAGCTCCCGAGTCGGCCGCTTGTTACCGGAGACCGCTGCTTCACGGTGTTAAAGCGCACAGGTCCCACGGTCAAAGCACCAACACTGGTGATCCTCGGCAAAAGATCCCAGGCTAGGCAATGGTAAGTCCGCGGCTTGAAGCTTAGGGCCGGTCTGCAGGAAAGTCTGCACCACTCCACGTTGTAGGCTGGCGGAGGGGGGGGGGGGGGGGGGGGGGAAGAGAGATGCGACACGGGGAAAAAAATAAATCGCATCTCAGTCGAGGGAAGTGACTGAAAAAGATTTCCCCCAATCCCCACTGCATCCCCCACATAAAACATACGAAGGTTGGAGGCTTTAGAAGGCAGAGTAAGCATGTAATACTGTCAAAAAATTTGGTTTGTGTGTTCACCTCAAATTTTTGTTAGAATACAAGTCAAATAATATCAAAGATAGTCACGAAAAGCTGGAGTAACTCAGCGGGTCCGACAGCATCTCTGGAGAAAAGGATTAGGTGATGTTTCCTGCTTCACAGTTTTTCGACGCCAACAATAAATAAACCTCATGTCCACAATATCTTACAAAACAGCAGAAACAAAGAACTGCAGATGATGGATAATGCGTAAAATGGCACAAAATGCTGAAGTCACTCTGGAGCACATGGTTAGGTGACGTTTTGGGTTTCGACCACCGATACACCAAACTACTGAGTTCCGTTGCTGATGGGTAAAATGGGCAAAGTTTGCAAAAGGTACCCACAAACAACTAAAATCATGTTTGTGAAATACTTAAAAAGTCGCAGGCCTTTTATGTCCAACTGAAAGAGCAGAAGAAAGATCTACCAAAACTATTCAGAAGTGGGTGAAGAGATTTAATGTACACTTAACAACATTTATCCCTCCATCACCATTTACAATAGACTAAGGGTCATTGCAGCGTTTTACTGTGTAAACTGGCTTCCATATCAAAATTATATCAGTTGGGACATTTGGAATCTTTGGAAGCTGTTAGTAAAAATAAGTTTTTTTTTACCATTATGCATTTTATGGCCCTTTAAGTTTTAAGTAGTGAGACAGAGATTTCAGTCTGAGGAAGGGTCTCGACTCAATACGTCACCCATTACTTCAATCCAGAGATGCTGCCTGTCCCGCTGGGTTACTCCAGCATTTTGTGTCTATCTACGGTTTAAACCAGCAACTGCAGTTCCTGGCTACACACTAGAGACTTCATGCTGCAATTGAATCCGATCTTCCAAACTGGCATTACTTCTCCACATCAGCAAGATAGTTTCTCAAACACTTACACCCTGTCCACCTGCCGCCACTCCCAGTTGCTAGCCATTTTAATTCCTGTTCCCATAAAAATCATTCTGCCTTCTTCATCCACCACTGCCATATGCAACCTGGAAGAATAGCACATCACGTTAGAACATAGAAACTTTTCACTACTGACTAATCTAATTCCAGCCTACTGACCAAGCAAGCTGATCACTCAACTTCATGCCATCCAAAATGTTATTCTTTGCTTGACTATTTTCTTAAATAACCCAAGGTGAATAATCTTTAATTATTTTTACAAGAAACACCCAAATATTTTCACTTTGAACCACAATTCTAGTCATTCAATTTGTGGATTTTATTGAAATATTTAGGCAATCTAAATACATATTTGCAACAATCAAAATTCAAAATTCAGCACAATTATTATGTACATTGATTCAAGCACATAATTGCCCAACACACAATACACCGATGTGTTATAGCAAGACTTTCAGGCCAATCACAAACAGAATATGTAAGAGTATCATAGGTAAAACCTCCAACACTCAATTATGCATGTTTCTAGCAGAGTGTGGCAGCTGGTAAAGCTGCTGCCCCACAGATCCAAAGATCCAGGTTCGATCCTGACCTTGGGTGCTATCTACGAGGAGTGTGCATGTTATTCCTGTGACCACAATGGCTTCCTCCTGTTTGTAGATTAATTAGCTTCTGTAAAATTGCCCCTAATGTGTAGGGAGTGGATGAGAAAGTGATAATATGGACCTAGTGAGAATGAGTGATTAACTGAACAGCTTGCATTTGCTGGGCAAAATGCCCATTTCTATGCTATAGACCTAAACTAAAATGTCCTTATCGCCAATGTAATTTACTCAGTCTAGGCCTGTTACGGGCCTATATCAGTTCATCGTTTCCTTTCTAAAAAACTAAGAAAGCTTTTACATCGATGTTTAGTCTTATGCTAGTGTCAATAGTAATTATTGCAGTAAAACCATAACCTGCAAGTATCACATTCACATGCCTGCCTGGTGCCAGAGTAACAAAAAAGTCATTTTTCACATCCTTATTGTTATCTTGTCCAGGCTCCTATCTGCTAATGACTGCCACTTTTTTTAAGGCAATAGGGTAAAGAATTTAAAACTAAACATTAATGCCAATATCTTCTCGATCTTTCAAATTATCCATTAAGAGATACATGGAAACAACTTGAACTTAAATAAATGACAAATGACATTCATACATGGTAAATAACAGCAACTGTGCGAGATAAACCAAGTGGTATTGATCCAGTATTCCCCTGTAAGTGGGTCAAGAGAGGCACAAAAAAAGATCGTTCAGCATCCTCCCAATCTGGGAACAGTGTTCTGCCTCTCAAAGTCCGAGTCAAATGAATGAATGGACAAAATAAAAATCTGCACCAAATTCACCATCCACCAAAAATAGAAACACAGTTTCAAACGGAAATGAGAAAAACAGAAGAAACATTAATACACTTAAGGGATGGACTGCAAAAGTGGTTAAGGGTCAATTTAAAGTTAGTTATAGTTTTTTAGGTTGGTTCAGAGCAGCTTGTTCAAGTTCACAAGTAAACAGCATTGGATCAAATATTAAAATTTAGTTTAAAAAAGTTACTAAAACACAGATCAACTCGAAGTCTGAAAAGTTGAATTGCCTTAGCTTTTCTTCAGTTTTTAAGCCTAATTTATGAAGGGGAATATTTAATGTTTCATAAGCCGTTGAAGGCCAGTAGGTTCCACTGTCGCATAACAATCAAAGGAAAGACAAAGACGTTGCAGAGATGAGGGACAGAACTAGTGGGTCAGCTTGGCAATGGTACAGGCTGATGCACCATACAGCAGCAGTGCAAGAGGTGGGGAAGTTTCTATGGATACTCCAGATCAAATCTTTGAATACAATGGATGATGTAACATGGCTGTTCAAACAAGAAAACAATATGTTATGAACTTGAATAGACTGAAGGACTTTCATCTGAATATTGGTGTGGGCAAATGGAGAAAGCGAACAGAATAAAATGGCTAAAATATCTACGCATACTCTGGAATAGGTCGGGTAGTTCCACAAAGTCTCTCACCCAGGGTAGGTGAATCGAGGACCAGAGGACATAGGTTTAAGGTGAAGGGGAAAAGATTTAATAGGAATCTAAGGGTACCTTTTTCACACAAAGGGTGGTGGGTGTATGGAACAAGCTGCCAGAGGAGATAGTTGCGGCAGGGACTATCCCAATGTTTAAGAAACAGTTAGACAGGTACATGGATAGGGCAGAATTGGAGGGAAATGGACCAAACGCGGGGAGCTGGGACTAGGGTAGCTGGGACATATTGGCCGGTGTGGGCGAGTTTGGCCGAAGGGCTTGTTTCCACGCTGTACAAGTCTATAACGCTGCAAGCAAAAGGTACTGTTTATGTTTGAATGTACTGTTACCAGACTGGTTATCAGAATAGCACAATGTTTGACTGGCGGGCAGGACTGGCAACTTAACATTCTTAGGTATAGAAGTTTCAGATATGAAGTGAGTGGAGTAAATAGGGAGGTGGTTAGTCAAAGACTGCATTAATTGAGAGAGGATATGCAAGAAGGGGCCTCAAACAAGGCCATCTGGATATAGAGTAGAAACAAAAAGGCCGGCATCACTTTGCTGCGTGAATTACTGACCTCCCCAGAGTCAAAAAGAGATGGAGGAACTTATAGATAGACACAGGAACAGAAAGGCAGGCAGATATCGGACATAAGTTTAAAAAGGTCACTGTACTGGGGAATTTCCAGTTTCCCAAATATTATCTAGGATTGTCTTAGTGCTGAAGACTCAAAAGGAACACGATTTTTGAGATTGACCAGGAGATATTTTTAAAAGCAGTATGTAGACCAATGGGGGAATGAACATTGCTGGACCTAAACTTGGCGGCACGATGGCTCAGCAGTAGAGTTGCTGCCTTACAGCGCTTGCAGCGCCAGAGACCCGGGTTCGATCCAGACTACGGGCGCTGTCTGTACGGAGTTTGTACGTTCTCCCCATGACCGCGTACGTTTTCTCCAAGATCTTCGGTTTCCTCCCACACTCCAAAGACGTACAGTTTTGTAGGTTAATTGGCTTGGTACAAATATAAATTGTCCCTTGTGTGTGTAGGACAGTGTTAATGTGCTGGGATCACTGGTAAGTGCGGACCCGGTGGGCTGAAGGGCCTGTTTCTGCGTTGTATCTCTAAAAAATATATAATTGGGCTAGTTCAGCAACTACGTGCAAGTAGAGGATTATTTTGGAGAAGCGACGGCAACTGCATATATTTTTTAAGTGGTTATACAATAGGACAGGGTGGTCCGATAATGTCTTAAATTGGAATTTTATTAATCCATGGGAAGATCTGACAAAGATAGACAAACAAGGAACTCCTGATCCTGATATACAAAAAAAAGACAAAGACAAAAGACAACTCCCCAACTCCTGCAGCTGTGCCACAGTCCACATTCAGTCTGAAGAAGGGCCCCAATCTAAAACGTCACTCACCCATGTTCTCCACAGATGCTGCCTGACTGTTGAGTTACTCCAAGCACTGTGGGGTTTTTTTGTAAACCACCACCTGCAGTTATTTGTTTCCACCTATTCCATGCCAGCTCTTGCCCCACCTCTTCCACTCATCTCTCAAGCCGGGCTACCTACTCTAATCCACTCTAAACCAAAACGACATCTGTCCATTTCCCTCGACAGATGCTGCCTGACCCGTTGAGCTCCTTCAGCAGTTTGTGTGCTGGTCAAGATTCAGCATCTCTACTCTTTTTCACCTCCATCAGACTCCTCTGATTAGTTGAAAATAAATAACAGGCGGATGATTTCTGATTAGTTCCCATAATAAATATTCAATGCTCATAGAGAGAGTAAGAGTTACATTTTAACATTTTTCCAGTGTTATTTTATTAGTTATTTCACAGAGAGTAAATTTTAATTCTGCAATATTCAATGTGTTCATATTTATATGTTAAACTTTGTATTTACTTCTCATGAGATTTTAAGATATCAAACATAGTTCAATTCAATTATGGACTCCATTTCCAAAATTGGCTTGGATGGGCCTATTTTGTAACTGGAACAGAGTGGTGAAATTCTTTCCACAAACAGATGTTTGCATATCATTTTAGGATTTATTTAACTCTTATCTATTCAACACAAATCAACGCTTCACAAAGATAATGAATACTAATGTCACTTTCAATCAGTGAGATACATAAACAATGCTAAAATAATAGTATAATTAACCTTCAAATTACAATCTTTGAAATTCAGGATTTTTCCTTCATTTTAAAGATTCAATAATGGATTGCTACTCCAATGGGGACCGTTAGCCTTTCAATAATGCATCAAAAGTGGGCCCAATTACCCTATTCTGCAGCATAATAAACTTCTCACGGCACCGTTTCCTTACATTCCATCTTCAGGATCAGGTACAGTGGTGCAGCTGGTAAAAGTTGCTCCCTTCCAGGGACAGGTTCGATCCTGACCTTGGTGTGGAATTTGCACGTTCTCCCCGTGACCGCACGGGTTTTCTTCGGGTATTCCGGTTTTGCTCCCACATCCTTGGGCTTGTAGGTTAATTGGCCTTTGTAAATTGCCTGGTGCGTAAAGAGTGGACGAGAAAGTGGGAATACACAGAAATAGTGCAAGCTGTTCAACTGTTAGTGTGGATTTGATGGGCCGAAGGGCCTGTTTCCATGCTGTATCTCCAAATTAAACTAACTATTGGAGAGACCATCCATCCACAACAACCCTTGCATAGAGTAGATTCCTTGACCACTTCAAAGGGAATTTACGAATGAACAATATTGCAGTCACATTTAGGCTAAACCTCCCCTGATGAACATCAATTAATTCGGTAGTTATGTGGTCAGCATTACTCATGATTCATGGTTTCTTTTTAATGGCAGATCAGCCTTGGTACTCAATTATCTGGATTATTAGTTTAGGTCACAGGTCTGGCAACACCTCTCCAATAACCCAATCAAAATTCTCCTGGCCAATGTTCTGCCCACACCCCACCCCTCGCCAGAACAACACCAAAAATATATATTAACTGAACATTTACTGGAATTTTGACATGCCAAAATACATGCTGTATAAATCTCTGCAACAATAGCCATAATAGTTCAAATCAATTAACGTGTTTCTCTCTCTCTCTCTCTCTCTCCCTCTTCTCCAAATCTGCTGTCAAAAAATCATGTCAGCTTGTGGCAAAAGTCAATGGCTGCTTACTAAGCTAGTCACAGGACAGGTGTATTGAGTATTTTGCAGCACAGACTGAATTTTGTCATCAATTTTATTTACCCAGCTGTCATATTAGATATACAAGATAAATATCACATCGTCCACCAAGTGCAAATGGCAGTACAAAGTAGGATTTAAAACTAATTTCCCCCTCCACATCATCGATCATAAACCAAAGCCATGCCTGAAGCCCTTTATTCCTCATTTATAAACTTATTATTTCCACTGGTGAAGCTAAAATTAAGGAAGCTACTGACATATCAATGGTTTTTACACTTGTCTGTCTGTTTTGTGAAGGCTGAACTTCCCAATGAACCAACATTTTCAAGCTGCTGTCTAACTTTTTAACCATAACTCTGTCAATAACTAAAGCTATCAATTTCAAAGCAGAAATTACAGTGATTTGTATTTATGAAGCAGGCAACTATTACTATACTAAAATAGCTTAGAAAGACCAGTTACATTGCTGTATGCTAAAGAATTTCCAGAATCTGGTTGCGTGTCTTACGAGCACTATGAAATCATTACTGACTCAGGTATTTATGCAGTTTTTCCCATTTCCTCGCCAAAGGTCTCCAGTCTCTCACAGAACATTCCTGCCAACTCCCACCTAAACACACACTTCCTGTTTATACCAAAATTGGCTTTTATCTGGCAAGATCCCCAAGATCAGGTGATTAATAACATCACTCATAGAGGTTTCCAAATAACCGGTCACTTCTTTTTTTGTTATTCAAAAGAAAAATCTTTTTTTCTTTGTCCATTTTTATGTTTCACGGTTTGAGAAATCGTGCCATTATCAAAAAGCACGGATGTGTTTACCGAATAAACAAGCCCTTCGCACAAATGGTATCGCAAAGCAGCTTATAGCTCCTGAATACAGGAAAAACCGAGAGCCAATGATAATACTATCCTAATGTTGCTTCAATTATTCCAGTATAGTTGCCTCGAATGTCACATCCAGAAGTCCCATCCAGATGTCCAGATGAAGACTTACTGACAAATATACAACCATGTTTTGCTGGTTTTAACCTCTGCCCTCGTCTCATTGTGACTCAAATAAAATGTTAACTCTTTTTTTCCCCCCCACTCGACATCAATGCTGCCTAACCAGAGAATTTCAACTATGTTTTGTTTTTAATCCACATTTAGTCATAGTCATAGTCATACAATGTGGAAACAGGCCCATTGGCCCAACATGCCCACACTGACCAACATGTCCCATCTACACTTGTCTCGCCTGCCTGCATTTGGTCAATATCCCACTAAATCTACCCTAGCCATGTATCTATCTGAATGTCTCTTAAATGTTGCGATATTACCTGCCTCAACTAAGTCCTCTGGCAGCTCAAGCCACCATTTGTGTAAAACAGTGACCCACATTATCCGCACTTGGAATTGCAATGCCATTCCTTCATCTTTGCAGAAACTAATGGAGATATCCATTCAACAATCTGTAATGATTCAACATTGAGACTTGCCACCACCTTAAAAGGCCAAATAAGGATCAGTGATGAATCACTGACCCTGTCAGCAAAGCCTATATCCTTTAGTTCAGGAAAAATGCTTATTTTTTGTAGCTCAAATGGGACTTAGAAACACTAGCTGACTCCTGCACAAATGTTCAATTACCAGATAATAGCATTTTATAAAACAACACAGAAAATAGGGATGAGCTGGATTAAACTCCAAACTATTTTTTTTTGTGAGACAAAAAGAGAATCTTTTAGGAATAGGAAAGAAAACAAAGATTTTTATCTTAACTGCAGCTCTCATTTGGCTGCTCCAGAATGAGACAAATAGGGAATTGCATGTCAATTCCCTACTAGTATTCATGCATCATCCAGAGTCATCTAGATCTGTGGGCAGAGGCTTCGACATGCAACACCATTTGCAACTCAAGTAGACAATATTTGATTACACATAATGCACTATTACATAGAAGAGAATACACCCTTGACAGCAATACATGTTTTACTCTAAGACAGACTAAGGAGGGCTAAGATCAGCTATATACATATTCGAGTTTATTCCTGGGCCTACATGACAAAGTCTCTTCAGATATGTAAAGAGTAAAGGAGAGTAGTAAAAAGCATTGGTCAGACCACATTTGGAGTATTGAGAGCAGTTTTGGTCCACATATCTGAGGAGGGATCTGCAGGCATTAGAGAGGGTCCAGAGGTGGTTTACAAGAATGATCCCATGGATGATTGGGTTAATGTATAATGAACATTTGACGGCTCTGGGCCTGTACCTGCTAGAGATTAGAAGGATAAGGAGGGATTTCCTTGAAACTTAAGGGCCTGTCTCACTTGAGCGTCATTTGCGCGTCATTTACACAACATCATTTACATGCATAATGCGCGCATTACGCGCTCATGGTGGGTGGTGACGTAGGCAGTGACGCACGATCACGCACAGTGCCCCGGGATTTTGTGATATATAAAATCTTTGCGCGCCATCTGCGTGAAGCGCAAATTACGCCCAAGTGGGACAGGCCCTTTACTGAATAGTGAAAGCCCCGGATGGATTGGATGTGGAAAGAATGTTTCCACTTGTTGGAGAATCTAGGACCAGAGGACACAGAATCAGAATAAAGTGACATATGTATGTACCTTTAAAAAGGAGATGAGAAGGAGTTTTTTTAGCCACAGTGTGGCGAATCTGTGGAATTCCCTGCTGCGGAGCCCATGTCATTGTGTATTTTTAAAGCGGAGATTCCGTTTCTGGATTAGCAAGGGTATCAAAGGTTACGGGGAGAAGGTAGGAGAATGGAGTTGAGAGGGAAAGATATCCCAAAACTATCCCATTGTCAAATTAATATGGCTGATGGTGGTGGAAATCAAATAGAAAAAAACAAAATGGCGTGATTAGTGAACAATTATGTAACTGGCAATGATATTAATAATAATATCCTATCAACAGTCTCAAGTATGACTAGTATAGATGTAGCAAACCAGCCATTGACACAATATTAAAAAAATAATAATAAACTAATCACAAAACTTAAAAATGAATCGAAGCAAATGCATTCAAGAACAACTATTTTAAAAGTGCAATATTGTAAATTATATTACAAAAACCACAAAAAGACGTTACCAGTTTCGCAGCATGCTTGTCTTCCACTTAAATTATACATTTCTGCTTTAAGTCTGCTTTAAAAGTAAAATATAGACACAAAAAGCTGGAGTAACTCAGCGGGACTGGCAGCATCTCTGGAGAGAAGGAACGGGTGACGTTTTGGGTCGAGACCCTTCTTAAGAGTAGAATACTTCCTCTGACGAAAAAAAAGTGTATTTCTATCATTCATAGGACCCCGGATACATTAGTGTGAATCAAGCTGTAATTATGCATTTTCCATTTATTTGTTCGTTTTTTCTTTTCCATTTTAACAGAATATTTGTTTTACTAAAGGGATTTGGTCAGCTTTGGGTAAAGACTCCCCACTGCTGAAGGTCAAATTAATCTTCCACACCTGCAAAGTCCAAATGGGAATTGGAAGTAGCACAACCATTCCAATTTCTTACACAGACACACAAGAATTAAATCTGTGTCTGCACAGCTGACTGGAAGAATTTACATCTGACATGCATGAACATTTTTCTTATGCAGACAGAGCCAACAGGCCAGTGACAGCTGAGCTGAGTGGAAGCATTGTGGAGGAAACAAACAGGCGTTAAAAAATGTTGGGCAGGTGAAATTGAGCTGAATGTGATCATTTTCACCAAGTTTCCAGTGTAATATATTCGATTCCTTTCTTCTTCATCGCAACAGATAGATTTGTAATTCGCAAAGTTAAAAAATTAGGACTGCGCCGGTTAAACAACTGTGTTCCTTTTCTTTCTCCTCTTCTTCCCCCACCTCCCAGGGAGTAACAGTGACCCAGGAACGTACAACACATGTTGCCAGTAATAACTTCTTGCAGGCAGCTGTAAATCTGTCTGGAACTTCCACTGTGTAGGATATGAGCAACATGGGAAATGAATGCAAGGTAGACCACACCTACGTAGTCACTGCTGATAGGAATTTAGCCATCGTTACAGAACTGAGTTTGTTCCCTTAGCAACACATTCTAACGTTTGGTGTTTAAGCAAGTACCAAGAAAAGAAATACATATATTTTGAACGAAAAGTCCGGCAGTTTACCTAATGATTGACCATGGAGTCAATCATCAGGCAATGCTGTGTTACTTTGGACTACAAGAAAAAAGTAAAATACAAATGCTAACAATATTTAAAAAGAATGCTACATAATTAGTAATATTAGCACATGTTAATGCAATTTTAGTAAATGTTAATTTTTTTGAAGATGTGCCTAGAGGTTGATGAGGGCAGAGCTATAGACGTTGTATAAATGGATTTCAGCAAGGCATTTGACAAGCTTCCGCATGCTAGGCTGCTCTGGAAGGATAGATAGCATGAGATCCAAGATTGCCAACTAGATAGAATATTGGCATCATGGATGGAAGCAGAGGGTGATGGCGGAAGGCTATATTTGGACCAGAGGCCTGTGACTAGTGGTGTGCCTCAACGTTCGGCGCTGGGCCCCATTACTGTTTGTCATCTATATTCATGATTTGGATGAGAACATACAAGGCATGATGAGTAAGTTTGCAAATGACACTAAAGCGGGTGGTATTGTAGATAGTGAAGGTGGTCATCAGAAATTTCAGCAGGATCTTGATCAATTGGGCTGAGTAATGGTTGATGGAGTTTAATACAGAGAGTATTGTTCTATTTTGATCACCCTGTTATAGGAAAGATGTTGTTAAGCTGGAAAGGGTGCAGAAATGATTTACGAGGAAGTTGTCAGGACTCAAGGACTTGAACTACAGGGAGAGGTTGAGCAGGCTCGGACTTTATTCCTTGGAGAGCAGGAGGCTCAGGGATGATCATATACTAAGTGTATAATACCACCCATTGTATGAAAAGGTTGTCCCTCAGGTTCCTATTAAACATTTCCCCCCTCACCTTAAACCTGTGCCTTCTAGTTCTTGATTTCCCTATTTTAGGTAAAATAATGTGCATTTACCCTATCTATTCCTCAGGACATAGCTTTAAAGTGAGGGGCGGAAAGATTTAATAGGAACCCCAGGGGCAACCTTTCTACACAAAGGGTGGTAGGTATGTGGAACAGGCTACATTTGGACAGGTACATGGATAAGATAGGTTTAGAGAGATATGGGCCAAATGTAGGCAGGGGAACTAGTGTAGATGTAGCTTGTTGGTTGGCGTGGGCAAGTTGGGCCGAAGGGCCTGTTTCTACACTGTATGACTCCAAATGTTTCATTTATTTATTTATTTATTTATTTAAAGCAGTGTACAAAAGTATAAACCGTGGCATATGACATAGTACATTTATTGTACAGCTTCCATTTTAATTTTAGCAAAGATGAAATAGAAAAAGAGAGGAAGAGCAAGAAAAAAAGAAAGTCAAAGAGAAAGTGAGTGTGTAAGAATAGAACCCCTAAACTACCAAATGAGTGTAGTCAAAGAGTGAGTAAATAAAAACTTAAAGAAATAAAAAGACAAAAATGGGGAAAAAAGGGAAAAAAGTGTTGATATACCTGCTTCATTTCTCTCCCCACCCATCCGTAAATCGGTTTAATTCCAAAGTTGTGTTGCACCATAATATCCTTGTAATGAATCAATGAAAGGAATCCATATCTTTGAAAATTGCTCTGATTTTCCTGCTAAGACAAGTCTCATATCTTCAAGATGCAGCGTCTCAGACATGTTTGTAATCCACATTTTAAGAGTTGGGGCAGATGTATTTTTCCAAAATTTAAGTATATGGTTTTTCGCCATTATCAGGCCATAATTAAGGAAACGTCTTTGAAATTTTGATAGCTCAGGGCAGGCTTCCAAATGTTGTTGTAATGGAAAATAAACAGTTGAAACCTGATGAACAATGACCTGTGATGGATAAAAATAATACTACTTCCCGATAAAAACCATGTCATATGCAAAGATCTCTAGGATAAAATAAAGATTAATTACGATAGATTCCTCCATTGTGTCTTGTCCTGCATTTGCATTGGTTGAACATTTTTTATATCAGCATAATTGGAAAGAATGTAGGATACAACAAAGTCGCTATGAGTATCTGAATGAGAAATTTTACTTAACAAATCCAACTGAGTTTTTTAAAATATAGTACGTACAATAGATAGGAAATAACCAGTAGGTGTGGTGCATTCAGACTTTTAAAAAGGATTTTGATAAGGTACCAGCAAAACAAAAGGGGGAAACTAAAGCATTTGGGATTGGAGGCAATGGACTGAGAATTAAGTGACAGCCGGGGAAATAGAATGCAGGAATAAAAGGATCTGCATCCGAATATCAGATAGGGATGCATGGGATGTAGTCAGCATCAGTGATTTGGCCCTAGCTATTCACAATGCATGCCAAGCTTTGGATGAGAGAAGGTTGGTTGGGAGGGTGAGGAAGATCTAACCTGTGAGGAGGATGCAAAGAGTCTCCAAAAATAAATTGGTTGAGTGGGAAAATGCACGTCAGATCTTGCATAACATGGTTAGATGCGAGGTTATCCACTTCGGTTAAAAAAAAAAACAGAAACACAGCTCATTAACTGAATTGCGATGGAGGGTGAAAAAAAAGATCTGTGCCCTTACGTACCAGGTCAGACACTCTGGAAAAAAGGAATAGGTGATGTTTTGGGTCAAGGTCGCTGAATGCACGCTTACCGGTCAAATGATATGTTGGCCATCACTGCAAGAAGATTTAAGTACTAACAAGGATGTCTTGTACAAGACTCAATAAGTCTCACTGTATGTAACTCGTTTTCACCTAACCCACAGATAACAATAGCCTGTTTCCCTTATCATTGTTACTTTTTCCATATCTTTCATTCATTTGTTCTATATCACCATCTATATCTCTAATTTCCCTTCCCCTTGACTCTCAGTCTGAAGAAGGGTCTCGACCCGAAACATCACCTATTACTTTTTTCCCAGAGATGCTATCTGACCCACTGAGTTATTCCAGCTTTATGAGTCGATCTTCGGTTTAAACCAGCATTTGCAGTTCCTTCCTACACACATCGATGACTGCATTGGGCCTACCTCCTGCACCCCAGTGCAGAGCTTACTAATTTCATCTGCTAACTTCCATCCTGCCCTCAAATTCACTTGGACTATCTCTGACATCTCTCTCCCCTTTCTCGATCTCTGTCTCCATCAAAGGGGACATAAAATCGACTGGCATTTACTACAAACCCTCCAACTCTGGACTGATGGGACAATCCAGTTACCTTGACTGTCCCATCAGAAATGTCACCTTTCTTCAGTAAATTTGGTTTCCCCTCAGCTGTTGGGAATGGATCACTCACCCGTGTATCCTTTGTGTCCCACAGTTCTGCTCTTGCTCCCCTCCCCAGAGGAAGGATAGAGTTCCCCTGGCCCTTGCCTTTCAACCCACCAGCTTTTGCATCGCACGCCTCATTCTCCGACATTTCCACCACCTTCAATCTGATTTCAAAACCAGTCACACCTTGCTACGCAAGCCTCTTTCCGTTTACCACAGGGGCCAATCCTTCCGCACCTCTGGTCAACTCATCCCAACCAACCTTTCCCCTCCCCAGGTACACTCGCCTGTAACCACAGTGGATGCAACACATGTCCCTAGACCTCCTCGTCCCCCTCCTTCCAGGGACGGAAGCACCCCCGCCAAGTGAGATAGAAGTTCATGTGCACCTCTTCAGACCTTGCCTCCTGTGGTCCCAATGTGGTATCCATTACATCGGCAAGACCAAGCATCGACTAGGCTATTGTTTTTCCTGACTTGCGCTCTGGCCAACAAGGTCTGCTGGATCTTCCGGTTGCTAACCATTTGAACTCCCCACCCCATACCACCCTTGGCCTCCTAACTCCTGCAATGGAAGCCACCCGCAAACAGGAGGTTTGGAACTGGAGCTCCATTCCGTTTGGGTAGCTTACAACCCAATGAGAAGAACATTGAATTCTCCAATTTTAAATAATACCACCCGATTGCCTCTCTTTCCTGTGCCCCCCAGCCAGCCACCTCTCCCACTTTCCCACCCAGTCACCCTGCTCCATTTCCCTCCTTCAGATATCATATCCCATCTGCAAGTCCCTCATTTCCATTTTATCCCGTACCTCCCCCCCCCCTCTTGCCCCCTTCCACCTATTCACTCCACCTGACTTTCCAATTCACCCCTCACCTCAACTTATCTGACACTCTTTTGTCTCCTCTCCATCTGTAGCCTTTGTCACTTACTTCACCCACCTACCAATCAAATCCCCCTCATCTGTATCACTTGCCAGGATTTGTCCCGCGCCCAATTCTCTTTGTGTAGGGAGGAACTAGTCTGAAGAAAGGTCTCAAGTCCGTTACATTTATTGTCACATGCACCAGTTGGTACAGTGAGATTTGAGTTACCATACAGCCACACGAATAAAAGAACACAACACACAATGGGATTTAACATAAACATCCCCCACAGCGGAATCAACGTTTCCCCACTGTGAGGGAAGGCAATAAAGTTCAGTCACCTTCCCCTTTGTACACCCGTGGTCGACCGAAACATCACCCTTTCCTTCTCACCAGAGATGCTGCCTGTCCCGCAGGGTTAGTAAAGCTTTTGGTGTCGATCCCCAATTCCCTTTTCCAGTTTTTGCTCCCGAATCACGATCAGTCTGAAGAAGGGTCCCGATCCAAAACATCGGCTGTTCAATTCCCTCCAGAGATGCTGCCTGATCCGCTAAGTTCCTCCGACACCAATGAATGAGGGGGAAGCAAAGCCACTCAGCCTTGTACAAGACAAGGAGAGTAAAAGGAGACAAGTGTGGAATTTAAAAAAAGAGAAAAATGCCTCTATGGATTCTCCCATTATATACATGATCAATGGATTTTATTTCTCTTGCTTATACTGAACTCATAATTACAAAAAAATAAAAAAAAACAATAACATCAATGAACATTTTCCATTTTCAGAATTTTTAATGAAAAAGATAAACAAGGGCAACTACTCCGTTGTTTTTCTTTCTTATTGCTCTCCCTCTAGACGATCATTTACGCTCATGTACAAAATAGGAAAACCTGCCCCGTTTCAACTGTCAAATTTTATTGATTGCACATGTTATAGATGAATCATCTGCTATAAAAGTAAAACGGAAATTACTACAATCTGGAGGCAGTGACGAGCTTCAAACCTATTGCAAGTGGTACTAAGAAGGTGGGAGGAAGCCACCAGCCATTCTAACAGGTGCCCCTGATCCATATAACATCAGCTACTTGTGCAGGTCTTCTACACGCAGGTGGCTCATGCTCTATATATGACTCACTTTTATTATCTGATCGAATTGCACAGTAAAAATAACAAGCTTCAAAGATCGCTTCTCTCCCATTCTCCGACAGCAGCCAATGAGTTTGAAACATCGGTGTGTGACCTTGCATCTATCACATTCAGGTTAACACAGTTTCTGCTCTGCCAACTAAGTTAAAAATGTAGGCATTCATAATCAAGTCCATTTTTAAATTTCTCTCAAGAAATAGAAACAGCCTTTGATACAGATAAAGCTCTTTAGTTGCCAGTCATTTTAAGGAATTCTAAAGCTTTCAGGGTGGTATTTCTGGTTTCATGCGACCATGTAAAAACATCACGCCAAATAAATTATCTCCCACTTCAAGAAATTACGAAGAAGACTCAGTGCTGGAGTAACTCAGCAGGTCACAGATCATCTCTTCAGAACATGGATGGGCGATGTTTCGGGTTGGGACTATTCATTAGACTTTTGGTGTTGGGGGGGGGGGGGGGGGGGGGGAGATAGCAAGAGAGGGGCAGGACAAAACCTGGCAGGTAATAGCTTGATACAGGTGAGGAGGCTTTTTCCGATGGATAAATGGTTGGACAAAGGCCAGGGATGAAAAGCCAGAAGTTCAGTTCTGAGATAATGAGCTGCGAATTGTGAAGCTAGAAGAAGAAATAAAGGTGCAGGGGATAAATAGGTACATCCAGGGGCGGCACCTTTGGGGGGGGGGGGGGTTTATGCGGGGAAGGAAGACAGGGCAGGTTATGTCGCATACATCACATCATTCTCAGACATTTCCTTCACTTCTTTCCGTCCCCATCCCATCTTCCACAGAGGCCACTCTGTCCGCAACTCCTTAGTTCATTCGTCCCTTCCCACACAAACCACCCCTTCCCCAGGTACTTCCCCCTCCATCCGCAGAGATGCAACACCTGTCCCTACTCTTCCTCCATCCAAGGACTCCAGCAGCTGTTCCAGGTGTGACTGAGGTTCATGTTCACCTCGTATGACATCTACTGCATCCATAATCCCGTAATGGCCTCCTGTACATCGGTGATACCGACCATAGGTTCGGTGACCATTTCGCGTAATTCTTCCTCTCAGTCTGCTGGATCTCCCGGTAGTTAACCATTTTAACTTTACTTCCCGTTCCCATATTGACCTTTTGTTCCTGTACCTCCTCCATTGCCAAAATAAAGGGCTTGTCCCACTTGAGCATCATTTGCGCGTCATTTATGCGCCACGACACGCGCATGGCGTGCATTATGCGCGCACGGTGCGTGGTGACGTAGGCAGTGACGTGCGGCGCCCCAGGGTTTTGGGATTCACAAAATCTTCGCGCGCCACCTGCGTGAGGCACAAATGACGCCCGAGTGGGACAGGCCCTTAAGGCCACATACAAATTGGAAGAACAACACCTCATTCGTTTACAACCCAATGAGAGGAACATGGAACTACAGATGCTGGTTTATACCAAAGACAGACACAAAGTGCTGGAGTAACTCAGTGGGTCAGGCAGTATCTCTGGAGAAAAAGGATGGGTCGCGTTTTGGGTTGGGACCCTTCTTCAGACTGAAAGTAGAGGAGAGGAAACTGGCAGTAGGAAAAGGCCAGAACTTTGGCCATGCACCTATCACTTCTTTCAGAATATTACTATTATCACGCTATATTTGTTTATTTATTGAGTATGTGTGTGTATGTGTATGTGTATATATACACACACACACAGTGAACTTTCTTTTTTTCTCCCGTTATGTACTATGTTTACATGTTCTGTTGTGCTGCAGCAAGTAAGAATTTCATTGTCCCGTCTGGGACACATGACAATAAAACACTCTTGACTATCACTCTCAGTATAACAAATAGGCAATGCACACATCTGTTTTAAACTTCCCCCTCTCACTTTAAAGCCAAGATCGCGAGTCTTTTGGCATTCCCACCCAAGGAAAAAGGCCAACTATCCATACTGTCTGTGTCTCTCATAATATTTTTATAGTTTGCCATTCAGCATCGGATCATCCAAGTTTGTTCGACCTGTTCTTATAATCAATTCTCTTCAACCTAGGCAATATCCTGGTGAACATCGTTTTATCCCTCTCCAAAGCCTTTTCAAAATGGGGAGACCGGTGCTGCATACAATGCTCCAAATGTGGAGTAACCAATGTTTTGGACAGCTGCAACATGACTACATGACTTTTACAATCAACAGGCTGATCAATGAAGGCAAGCATGCCACATACATTCTTTCCAGGCCAGTCTACTTGTGTTGCCACTTTCAGGGAAATATGGACTTGCACCCCAGATCCCTCTGCACATCAATGCTTCTAAATCCAGCAATTTTCTTTTTATTCTTTTCCTTCTGTTTTTGATTTTACATTGAGACTAAACAGGTGGTGCATATATAAGTAGTGCTGCAATTTTTCATCTACACTAGTAAGAATTTTTCCAGTGATCCTTCGGACAGAACTGTGTAAACTGTTATCAATTGATTTTATTTTTTTTATTCAAAAATATTTGTTGAATTATTTATTTGAAAAAGATTTAAAACAATTTTGTTGCCTTTTCATTGAAAACTTAAGATCTTATTGAGAAATTAACTAAAATAAACTACAATCCCCCCCCCCCCCCCCCCCTCCCTCCCTCCCCATTTGGTTTCATGTATATTGTTTCCTAGATAAGGGGGGTAAATTTCAGTCCCCTATTCTAACTCTAGTGGTTATATATTTATTCAATGTGTTTAAAATATTGGTTGCAATTGCACTCAGATCACCCTATCTGAGGGTGGACTCTTCGGGTATGTTCTCCGTTCAACTGAAGTTGTCCAGAAAACATTTCCATAGTTCAAGAACTAATGACTCAAAAGGCTCTAAGGACGCTTTCAGAATAATCCTTGGCTGGCATTTCCAATTTAAAGCAATAATGCAAAATACCTGCTGATTTGTGCAAATAAGTCATGTCGAGATTATTGTCATATGTGAAGTTGAAGTACTGATACAATGAAAATCTTGCTTTCAGAAGCATCACAAGCACGCAGACTCTGACTAACACACAAAACACAAATTATGCATAAATTATTAAATTCTGCAAGGCATTGAAAAGAAAAAAGGCTGCAATGAAGTAAAATGGCATTCATGCAGAGCACGATTCGAAAAAAGTAACGAGTCCATGGTACAGCACGACGTGGTCCGTAATGTTCCATTCTTCCATCTTGCAATTCCCTGTATGTATGAAGACACCTGCATTTCAAGCTGAAGATAGGCACAAAATGATGGAGTAACTCAGCGGGACAGGCAGCACCTCTGGAGAGAAGGAATGGATGACGTTTCGGGTCGAGCCCCTTCTTTCTTCTCTACGGAGATGCTGCCTGTCCCGCTGAGTTACTCCAGCATTTTGTGTTTATCCTTGGTAGAAACCAGCATTTGCAGTTCCTTCCTACACACAGTATTTCAGGATAATGTCGTCAATGCCTTTCATTTGTAATTTGATTACTTTTGCTTCTATTATAAAGCTCAGCACATAGCTTCTCAAAGGATCTTGTCATATTATGACCAACTCTGTCAATGTCTGGAAAAAACAAAGCACTGGAGAATCTCAACAGGTTAGTCAGCACCTGCGGAGGGAAATCGACATAGTTTCATGTCAGCAGGACTGGTCTAATGAGAGGAGACATCAGAGTTCATCCAGCAGTTTGTTTTTTGCTCAAGATTCCAGCTTCTACAGAAGTGATCGCAGTTTTAAGAAAAACAACCAGGATTAATACTTTAAAGTGACAAAGGTCACCCCATCCTTATGCCCCTGTCCCACTTAGGAAACCTGAACGGATACATCTGGAGATCTTGCGCCCTACCCAAGGTTTCTGTGAGGTTCCAGTCACTCTCCCTAATGGTAGAAAGTGGTTTCCGCGTAGTCGAGGCTTCTTCTATGTTCCTGCGATTATTAAAAAAAAAAAAAAACGGCCTTGACTAAAAATAGCTTGCTGTTTGGTCGAAGAAAGTGGAGTGGGGTTGCTATTTACTTACAGGCAGTCGAAGGGAATCTCCTTCGCTGACTGGCCATTTTGATTGGCTCACTGGAGTTTTCAGCAAAGATCCTGTCGGATCTTTGGATTTCTGGACCTAGAAGACCCGCCGGAAGGTAAAATGCCCGCTAACTTTATTAAACTTCTTAAAACTGTCTCCACTCCTTCTCCCCCCCCCCCCCCCCCCGTTCTCTCCCCTTTCCCCCCTTATCTCCCTCCCTCCCACGCATCTAAAGGACTTACCATGCTCTGTGGCAGCCGTTTACCTTCCCCTTCAACGCGCAAACAGCACTCCTCCGCTGTCCCTGGCCCCCACTCTGTGTGTGTGTGTCTGTGTGTGGTCGGTAGCAAAGATCCTATAGGATCTTTGATCAGTAGATGCAGCTCACACTTCGGTCGAGGCTTTCCAGGGAAGTGACCAAAGCCTCTGGTGACTCACGGAGAGTGACCGGAACCTCCGGGAACCTCACGGAAACCTTGGGTGAGGTTTCCGTTCAGGTTTCCTAAGTGGTCAGGGGAATTAGAGATTTCCTGCATATTTGTTTAGACAGTTACTTTTGAAAATATAGTGGTCATCTTTTCAATACCTCAGCTCTGTAGACCAAAAGATATTTTGAAAAATCTGCTTTTCAACAACAAAACTCCCAATAAGGAAACAGATTAAACAGCCTAATTGATGCACATCAAGGTTTACAGTCCACCTAAGTGATCACTCCTAATCACATTGATCAACCGTAGAGTAAGTACATTAAATATCATGGATGACTGGCCTTTTTTCCCTTTAAATGAAAGTCAAATGGCTGCACAACACTGTATCCACATCTGCCCAACCTTCAACTTCCTTCGTCCACCTATACAGGTGGCATTTTGATACTAGTTAGTTCTTTGCAGGCTCCATCTCAAACTTCAATTAGAACGATCCTAAAAGTCCAAGGAAACTAAATTGATAAACTGTTTTCAGAATGTTATTGCACTATTTACAGTGCTTAAACATATTCTTCCCAAGGCTCACAAGCAGTAGACATGGAAGATTCTCTTCCACTCCAATAAGAATGAAAAAACTCAAGATTACGTGCAACGCTAGATGCAAGGATTGCGTAATTGTCAGGATAGCATAATGCAAAAAAACTTAAAATTAGCATCCACATTTCAATTAAATGTGTAACAATGCACATGCGACAAAGGCAGCTACACGCTAATTAAGTCGGAAAGCGATTTCACAGCCAAAAGTCATTGAGGCCAGAATGACTAAATATCTTCAGACTCAAAATCAGTGCTGCTCAAACTAATTCCCCGTTTTCACAAGAACAAAAAAGTGCTGTCAGCACGGAGAGTCATTGTGGCAGAATTCACTTAACAGTCAACAGTCTGCCACTTTTAAAATAAAGACAGAAGCAAACCTAGGTGCTATCTTGTCAAAAACCCAGATTTGCGGGCGGTTTACACAATTCTACAAACTGCGTGTGGGAGTACAGCGGTGTTGAAATTAGAAAAGCCAATTGATCTCAGATCGGGATTACTGATCCATTAGTAGCAATTAGATATCTCATTTTTGTTTCTCATTTCATAATTTTCACAACGTAGAAGGCCATACCGAGTCTACGTCAATTCCAATATGCAATCTTATAGAGGTACATAAAATCATAAGGGGTGAGTGCAGTTTCTTTCCCAGGTTAAGGGAATCAAGAATGGGAGAGCCTAGGTTTAAGGTGAGAGGGGAAAAATTTAATAGGCACGCAAGGCAAAGTTTTCATTCAGAGGGTGGTGGGTACAAGGAACAAGCTGCCACGGGTGGCGATTGAGGCAGGTACAATAATAGCATTTAATAGACACTTGGACAGGTACATGGATAGGAACAGTTGAGTGATGTGGGCCAAACACAAGCAAAATGGGACTAGCTTAGATGGGGCATCCTGCTTGACACGAACCAGTTGAACCAAAAGGGCCAGTTTACAAGCTAGATGGCTCTATGGCTGAATGACTCCCTACATTCTATCATCTCTCATATACCTGTTAACTCTCCCATTTCTACTACCACCCACCCACACAAGGGATAATTTACAGTGGTGTTAATCCACTACAACAGCATTGTAGGTTAGGATAGAACACAGGACACCGAGGAGTGGAGGTCATAACCTCAGAGTTAAAGGACGTTGTTTTTAGTCAGAAGGTGGCGAATCTGCGGAATTCTTTGTCACAGAAGGCTGTGGAGGTCAAGTCAATGGATATCTTTAAGGCAGAGAAAGATAGATTCTAGATTAGTACGGGTGTCAGGGGTTATGGGGAGAAGGATGGAGAATGGGGTTTGGACAGAGAGATAGGCCAGCCATGATTGAATGGCAAAGCAGACGATGGGCCGAATGGCCTAATTCTGCTCCCATCATTTATGACCTTAGGATGCGAGAGCTACGAGGTGGCAATGCTACCACTGTGCCATCCAGATACAGCATCCGAGACCAATGTAAACATAGAAACATAGAAACATAGAAATTAGGTGCAGGAATAGGCCATTCGGCCCTTCGAGCCCGCACCGCCATTCAATATGATCATGGCTGATCATCCAACCCAGTATCCCGTACCTGCCTTCTCTCCATACCCTCTGATCCCCTTAGCCACAAGGGCCACATCTAACTCCCTCTTAAATATATCCAATGAACTGGCCTCAACTACCCTCTGTGGCAGAGAAAGTTGATTAGTGTGTGTCAGGGGTTATGGGGAGAAGGTTGACAAGGTTAAAAAGTTGACCTGCCTTACCTTTCAGAAAAGAGAATACAAGATAAATGCCAAACATAGGCTATCGCGTATTGTTTTGGGATGCATATTTGAAAGATTTTGTTGCTGTTTTGTGAGCATTTTTAAAAGTCAATATAAAAATGCCAATCATAGCATATATGGAATTTAAAGTATAGCAGCTTTCCATTCACCAAGATCATCCATACTGTAGATTAACCTCACTTGCATCACTTTTCTCCATCAACATAATCCTTTGCTCTCTTATCCTACCTATGCTATTGTAGTTTTAGATTAAATAAGACAAATTATTTGTCACAACAGCATGTTGTGGTTGCAAGCTGTGCATTTCCACATTCTCAGTGAAGAAGTTTTACCCAAATTCAAATCCAACAGCCTCAAGTTTTATTCTTTTCCACAAATGGAAACGCCTGCCCTTTCTTAATTTTTACAACCTCTGTCGGGGGAACGCTAAGCCTTCCTTTTCCCAAGCCTGTTCATCCATTTCTAACAGGTACATTTACAAGCTAATCTTTTACGAGGTCTTTCTAATACACCATGTGCTCTTTTTCTTATAACTTTTTTTCCTTTTATCCTTTGAAATAAAGTGTTCATAAGTTCATAAGTAATCGGAGCAGATTTAGGCCAAGTCTACTCCACCATTCAATCATGCCTGACCTATCTCTTTCAACCTCAATATCCTACCTTCTCCCCATAACCCCTGACACACACTAATCAAGAATCTATGTATCTCCGCCTTAAAAATATCAATTGACTTCACCTCCACAGCCTTCCGTGGCAATGAATTCCAATGATTCACCACCTTCTGACTAATAAAATTCCTCCTCATCTTTCTAAAGGAATGTCCTTTTATTCTGAGGCTATGACCTCTGGTTCACACAATTAAATGTTACTATTAACCTGCAATGGTATTTATAGTGATTTATGAAATCCAGATGTCTTCTATATCCGATTTATATATCCTTCAAAATAAATACCACAGTTATAAACTCAGAGTTATCCAACATGGAAACAGACCCTTTGACCCAGTTCATCGATGCTGACAAAGATGTCCATCTTTGATAAAAATACATCTCTGGATGCTCCTGAACACATCATCACTGATGTAACCTGGGGTCATTGGGTGTTTCAGGTCTTTCAACATCAGACATCCTCACCCAGGCGACCCAGCCGTGGTTGATCAGACCACGACTTGTGTTCAGGTAGCATTCGCTCCTCCCCATGGACCTCCTCTCCTGATCCAGAGCCACCTTGAGGCCTTCTCCGCTGCCTTTGTGGTGTTCTTGATGGCTCTTCTCCTCTCCATTCTCGTTGATGCCCAGTGCACTCAAGGCTTTGTAGAGCGATTGCCCTGCAAAACCTCTGCAAACCTCGATGGGCATGCCAACCTCGATGGGCATACACCTTGCCTATGTGAAGTTCAGGTTACCCAACTGTAGGAAGGCTGCCTGAAGTAGGTCCTGAGTTGAAACGTCCATCCATTCCTTGCTATGGCAATACATAAAGTGGAGGTAACTCTGAGTCAGGTAGTGTCTATGGAGGGAATGGACGGACGTTTCAACTCAGGACCTTCTGCAGGCAGCCTTCCTACAGTTGGGTAACCTGAACTTCACATTATACTCCACAGTTTTACAATGCCCCTTTAATTTTTGACAAATAATTTAAAAGTATTTGCCTCTCCGCAAGTTCATTATTACTGGCATAATTTGTTGCAGCCCATATTAGTGCAGACAACTGCTCCAAATGTAACCTTATTTGTCAATCTAGAAATTTTAAACCAATATTAGTATTGCTCAAGTAAAAATAAACATAATGTGGAATTATGTGGAGTCTGAAGAAGGGTGTCGACCCGAAACGTCATGCATTCCTTCTTTCCAGAGATGTTGCCAGTCCCGTTGAGTTACTTCAGCTTTTTTGGTCTATCTTCGGTTTAAACCACCATCTGACGTTCCTTCATACCTATAATGTGGAATTTATCACTTAAAATGCACAAGCAATCGTTTCACTATGTCTGCAGAAGTCAGCCTTCAGCAAAATTCGAGCTCCATGGCCAATCACAAATTCACAAATTATGCAAAAGACCAAATCTTCAGCACAGAAAAAAAGATTATTGAGAACTTCAATTCTCCTACTAACAACTGGGAGAAAGCTGACGAGAAATTACCAAATCTGAAGCAGCTGGTCAAGCCTGGTACCGTCACCATGGATAAGCACCAGGCTGAGACCAGCAAGCAAGACTAATCTTCAGCTGGTAAATGCACTGGTACCAATGTGGAAATGTTGATCTCCCTTCACACACAACAGTCTGACCAAATTTGTTGAATCTCCTTTCATCTGGGAAGACGTTGGACGGTCTTCTAAAAATTATCACATTATTATTCAATCTGATGTTTATTGGGGGAAAAAAAAATCCGCACTTTCCCCAGGGGGAAAAAGATTTAATAGGAACTAGAGGGATGACATTTTCACACGAAGGGTGGTAGGTGTATGGAACGAGCTGCCAGTTGAGGTAGGTACTATGAAGATTTAGACAGGAACATGGATAAAACAGGTTGAGAGGGATATGGGCCAAACGCAGGTAGATGAGACATGTTGGTCGATGTGAACAGGTTGAGCCGAAGGACCCATTTCCTTGCTGGAAGACTCTATGACTATGATGACACTGCCAGCTTACAGACAAAGATTGAAGCACAAGCACCAAAGACAGTACCACAGCAGTGGTATGGGGAGGCCTACTTCAGGGGTGCTCTTAGTTGGTACTGGAACATGTACAAGATCACTTCATCCAACCTGAATGAGTATACCTCAGTTGTTACCAGTCTCATCCGGAAATGCATTGCCAGCTGCATTCTGAGACAATCACTCTCTGCTAAAATCCACATCCAAGACCTTCCAGAAGGATGTACCCTGTACCGTACAAGGTATTCAAATACGATCTCCCAGGTGTCAGGGGTTATGGGGAGAAGGCAGGAGAATGGGGTTGGGAGGGTGAGATAGATCAGCCGTGATTGAATGGCGGAGTAGACCTGATAGGCCGAATGGCCTAATTCTTTTACTATCACTTATGACCTTATGACCTGAAGCATGCCATGAGAGAATTCCAAATCAAGCTCAATTCAATCAAGTGGAAGTCAGGCTACTCCAGCAGAGCTTGAAGGCCACGACAAGCCACAAGAGAGGGGGCAATCTCTGGCATTTCCACCAGATGAGCTGAGTGCCTATTATGTCAGGCAAAGTTCCACAAAGGAGTATTCCCCTTTTCCTACTGGTTCTGTCTCCCACATCTCAGCGGCATTAATCGGATCTGCTTTCAAGATGGTAATCATTCAGAAAGCAACAGGCTCACATGGGGTCCCCGGATGGTTTCTGAAATCTTGCATCAATCAACCAGCCATTGTCTTTGCCAACATCTTCAACCTCTTACTTCAACTGCCTACTGTCCCGTTTCAAGGAACCCTGCATTCTTCCAGCCCCCAAGAAAAGTAAAGTAATCTGTCTCAATGACCATCGCCCAGTAGCTCTAACAGTTGCCATAACCAGCACAGTCTAAAACACTATTATCAAATAAACTCATCTCCAAACTCCTGCTCCTTGGTGAAGGGTTGTGTGCTCAGTCACCTGCTCAACTACTTACCTGTACAGCCCCTCATTATCCTCTCTTCCACACCGAACAGTGGACCATTGTGGGCTCTACCTTTCAACTCATTGGTGCCAACCCTGATTACTTCTGTGCCTTTTATTACCTCTAGTTTCCCTCTCCCAAATCTGTCTGAAGAAGGAACTTGACCGAAACGTCACCTATTCCTTTTCTCCAGAAATGCTGCCTGGCCCGCTGATTTACTCCAGCATCTTGTGTCTATCAGCCATCTACAACACCAAATCAATCTTTAAACGTTCACCGATGATACTGCCGATGTCAGCCAGATCGACAACAATAATGAGACAAGAGTACTGGAAAGAGATTGAGAACTTTGTGGTCATGGTGTCAGGACAATAACAGAGCTCTTGACAATAACAAGACCAAAGAGCTTCTTGTTGACCATAGGAAGCAGGGATGGGAGTTGTACATAACTTCTTCTCATCAACAGTTCTGACAGCTTCACGTTCCTCAGCATCAATATCACCAGCACCCTAACCTGGTCCCGTCACACTGATGTGGTGATCTAGCAATGTTGTTTATCTACTTTCTTAGGCCTCCAAGAAGATTTGGCCTGCCATGAAAGTTCCCTCCAACTTCTACCGATGTGCTATGAAAAGTATTTTGACAAGATGAGCCTCAGCCAATTTAGAAACTGTCGTTTATCCGCCTGAAACAACAGAGATTGGTGAACATTGCCAAGTCCATCATAAGCTTGTCACTTCCCTCCACCCAGTTCATCTACACACTGCATTGCATCAAGAAGGTTGGAAGTACCATCATGGATGCTTACCAATCTGGTCATTGCCTTTTCTCTCTCTACAGTCCAGGAGAAGATACAAGAGCTTGAGAGCCCAGAAGTCCAGACTTAAGACAGCTTCTTCACCCCTGCTACCAGACTCCCAAACCAATTACTTTGTTCACAAACCCTTCCAAAACTTTGGTGACTAGGTGACGCAGCAAGTAGAAAAGAAAACCTTGGCAGTAAATATTACTCCAAATATAATCAATCTTTTGAATAAAGGAACGCTTAGGAAATTGTACAATTCTGCATTGGTGACCTTATTTGAACGATCCCTCTTTCAGTAACATTAATTTTTCAACTAAAAAGAAAATTGAAACATTTATCCTTGGATTGCAATTGGGAAGAAAGCAAATCATTCAAATGAAAATGGCAATAAAACAACACTTTTCAATTAATTTCAACTGCGCTTCTCCTCCACATCAGATATAATGAAATAATACATTTATTCTCATGTTGACTCAGAGATTTCACTGACAAATAAACCAGGCAGAGGATATGGCCCCAGAAAAGTTGGTTAGTATTTGAGATCTTCATTTCCCAAAATACAACATGCACAGTTGGACATTTTTAAATGAATTGTTAGCATGATCTCAATCATATTAACGTGGATTTTACCTTGCCCGTGAATATTTGCAAAATATGGACGTACTATTTTATTAGGATTTCTGTGGTGTCCCCAGGTTTGCATAGTCTATACTCTCAATGGCATGTGATCAACCAATTTGTAAAGTTATACAGTAGGTGTAACCCGTGCTCTTCACAGATGCCCACATCTAGTAAGTAAGTAATAAGTACATTTTATTTATATTGCACATTTAAATCAACTCGCGTTGAAACCAAAGTGCTTTACATAGACAAGATTAGGTTTCCATACATCCGGATAAAAATAAATAAAAGAGAAAAGACACAACACACTATAGAATTTAACATGAACATCCCCCCACAGCAGAATCAGCATTTTCCACTGAGAGGGAAGGAACTAAAAAAGTTCAGTCCTCTTCCTCTGTGTTTACCCGCGGTCTGGGCCTATTTGAGGCCTCCGCAATCACCGCAACGGCGGCCCGATGATGGAGTTCCGGCGTCGGGAGAACACTGATTGCCTTTTATTACTCCACCCCCCCCCCCAAAAAAATGTGGATATCAGAATGGAAAATTGTAATTTATTCCTTCACAATTGCACTGGCTCTGGTAGACCCAATCATCAGGATTTCATGCAATGGCTCCATACAGAAAGCAACTATCAAATTAAATCCAAATACTCTCCAAGTTATGTAGACTTTAGAGATACGGTGTAAAAAAAGGGCCTTTGATCCACACTTATGAGCGATCACCTGCATACTAACTCATTCTATCCTACACATTAGGGTCAATTTACAGAAGCCAATTAATCTACAAATCTGCACGTCTTTGGAATGTGGGGGGAAACTGGAGCACCCGGAGGAAACCCATGCAGTCACAGGGAGGACGTGCAAACTCCGTACAGGCAGCAGCAGTACTCAGGATCAAACCCACGTCTCGGGCCCTGTAAGGCAGCAACTCTACCACTGTGCCACCCTGAGATGAATATCTTTCTCTCAGACAGTCACAAGGGCAGTTGAAGCAGAAATGCTGAATATTTTTAAAGAGGAAAGGCAAATATAGTTGATAAGCAGCATGGTGATGTGAGTGGATAATAATACTGTTGAAGTTACAATCAAATTGGCCAATCTTATCAAACTGTGGAGAAGGCTCGAGTGGCTATTTCCAGCTCCTTTTTCTAATGTCCACTTGAAAATCTTAAACAAGGATTGAGAGTAACTTCGGTCTTCCTTATTATACACAGACGGTGGTGGGGCCTGGAACACAGTGCCAGAGGTGGTGGTGGAGGCAGATACGATAGCAGTGTTTAAGAGGTTTTTAAGATACATACATGGAAAGGTAATGAATAGAGGGATATGGATCATGCACAGAGTGGTGAGGCATCATGCTCAGTATGAACATCGTGGGCTGAAGGGCCCATTCCTGTGGTGTACTGTTCTATCAAGCCACCCCACCACAAAATTAAGGGGAAGCAACAATGACCACAGAGAGGATGTACAATACATTAATCTATATATTACTAAAAGTCTGATCTTGACCGATTTGCCCACAGTGCTGCAATTTCCGAGAGAACGCCGCCACCTACGGCCGTCATTTTGGGTCACCTCGCTCAGAGACCCCCTCTGCCTTCCTGGTCAAGAGGATTTTTCCCATCGATGCAAAATGAGAGATATATTAATGTTTTTAAAAAATTCCCCATTCTCTCTGTTTTCTTTGCTGCCCCCGCTGGCGGCAGGAGGGAGGGACTATAAAACCTGGAAGTGCCGCGCCTCACTCGGTCTCTGCCAGACACAGGAAGCGAGAGGGTGCCCAATTGTTTGCCTCGCCTTTTTAAAAAAAAGGCTTGTGTTCACAAAATGGATTTTGGTTGTCAGGTGGCTGCTTGCAGCCAATTGTTTGCCTCGCCTTTTTTTCAAAACGTTTGTGTTCATAAAATGAATTTTGGTTGTCAGGTGGCTGCTTGCTGCCCAATTGTTTGCCTCGCCTTTTTAAAATAAAGTTTGTGTTCGCAAAATGGATTTTGGTTGTCTGGTGGCTGCAGCCTAATTGTTTACCTCGCCTTTTTGAAGAGTTTGTGTTCACAAAATGCATTTTGGTTGTCAGGTGGCTGCGGCCCAATTGTTTGCCTCGCCTTTTTGAAGAGTTTGTGTTCACAAAATGGATTTTGGTTGTCAGGTGGCTGTGGTCCAATTGTTTGCCTCGCCTTTTTTTTTAAAGTTTGTGTTCACAATATGGATTTTGGTTGTCATTTGGCTGCTTGCTGCCGAATTGTTTGCCTCGCCTTTAAACAAAAAAAGTGTTCACAAAATGAATTTTGGTTGTCAGGTGGCTGCTTGCTGCCCAATTGCCTTGGCTTTTAAAATCATTGCAACAATTGGCTTCCAGCCCAATAATCCATTCGGCTCACAACACTAGCCCTCTGGAAACCAGTACGTTCGGCCTGCAACAGCCATACTAGCACAACAGAAACCCCCCCCCCCCCTCCCTTCCCACTGGCGAGCAATATTGGAATTGGTGGAGAGGTGGAATATTGCGTTGGTGACCAGCCCTCCCGTGTGATGCTGGGACCCAACGGGTCCCACTTAGTCGAGTAGTTTAAAAATAAAAATAACGCTGGATCCAAAACCAACCAATCATAAAGTATTCGGGAGAATTAAATTCAGGAAATATTTAACAAAATATTAGCTTTTATGAAAATTTTATATTAGCCCAGGATGAGGAAAGGGATGCAAAGGTTTCTCCAGCCTTTTGTGTACTAGATTTTAATGATTGCCAGGATTATTTGGCAACATTTTAATATAAACTGGTATGGTAAAATAAGGTATAACTTCAGGCGTAGGAGTGGAAATCCAGGAAGGAATATAACAGGTAACCTTTGTATTAATAATTACATTAACCAGGTCATTGTCTTGCAAAAATCAATGAATAAATACTAAATTAAAATGGTTTTTTCTGAGAAGTTTCACACAAACCTTTATTCATATAATCAAATCCTTTCTAGTTTCTCTCCTTGATGGGCCAATTGCAATTTTAGAAATACTCTCATTAATTCCTTTAAAACCCCTAAAAATTATACTCCTTTGCTCCATAATCTTCATCAGCCAGCATATTGTCATGTCGTAAAGCCTTTGCTGTATCCGGTATTCTTAGGAATTGCTAGATGCCACAGTGTGTCAAGCCAAGATCATGCATTTAGCACTTCTACACAAGCCTGTTTACAGATAATACAGCTTGCCTTTGGCATTCACTTAGTTGTTCATTGCATGCTTAGTTTAGTTTAGAGATACAAAATGAAAACATGTCCTTCGGCCCACCAAGTGGATGCCGACCATCAATCACCTGTCACACTATGTTACCCCACTTTCTCATCCACTCCTTACACATCAAGGGCACTTTTTTACACATGCCAAATATCCTACAAAACCTGCACATCTTTTCAGTCCTTTGTATCCTGCAATGTAGCTTTACTCTTTTCCACGCACATCAACCGCCGCTCAAAAAGTGTGTTGGAAGGAACTGCAGATGCTGGTTTACACCAAAGATAGACACAAAACACTGAGTAACTCAGCGGGGCAGGCAGCATCTCTGGAGAGAAGGAATGGGTGACGTTTCGGGTCGAGACCCTTCTTCAGTCTGAAGAATAGTTTCGGCCCGAAACGTCACCCATTCCTTCTCTCCAGAGATGTTGCCTGTCCTGCTGAGCCACTCAAAGATTGCTCTTCTGCAGCCCTTACTATTCTCCTGGCATGATTATAATGAAGTGAGGGATATACCAGGCCAAGTTTACAGATTATGATGGAATACTATTTTGTTCCTCACTTAAGAGCTGTGAGAAAATAGAAGTCATTACGACAGATAGATCTACACTCTGCTTGAACCACTATTCAAGGGGTAGGTTAAAGGAATAGAAGGTTCTGCTGTTGCATTAAGATGAGTAAAGATTTTGAGGTGGCTCAAATAGAGCATGTCCACAGACAGGGACTGGTCAGGCTGAATGGCCTTGTCTCTTTAAAAGGACCGGAGTAACTCAGTGCCCGAGTAACTCTCGGTCAGGCAGCATCACCGGAGAACATGGATAGGTGACGTTTCAGGACGAGGTCCTTCTTCAGACAGATTGTAAAGAAGGGGTGGGGCAAAGAAGAAAGTTGGAAAAGGAGAGGTAGGACAAAGCGTGATAGGTAATAGTTTGACACAGGCGAAGGGGGTTAATGACAAGCAGATGGTTAGAACAAAGGCCAGATATAATTCAACGAGTGATTTGTTAATTGTTTGTAGTAATCTTAAAATTTAACTCTGCATACACACCTTAATTCAACCACTTGAAAACCGAGATTGACTCCCTGGTCTTTTCGAAATATATTCCTGCCAAATCCCAATGCTAAACTTTTGATAATAACATCTTGTGTAAAATGCATCTTTTATGCTATCTGTGCAAATACGTCACATGACACCATTATAAGACAAGTATCAGTATACACAGATGTGGATTTTAGCACGTCTATTTTTGCTCTTTTTTTTAAAATCTACATTTTAGCAAACTGAACTAAATCAATGCAAGAGACATTTACACCAAAACATTTTTTCCTGTCACAATCTGATAACTATCCACCCTTTTGGATACTTTGCAATATCTGTAATAGATCACAAAATATGAAGTTGCGAGAGTTTACCCAGGTAGAGTGAACTTTGTGATAGTAACTGAGAGTAAGACGTTGGCCCAGACACTGATTGCAACTTTTTTTAGAGAATAGAGCTGTGAATCAGTAAATTCCACCTATAATCATATCAAAGTGTAAAAGACGAGATAATGATGCTGGAATGGAACCAAAAGCCTGTATCACCCCGGATAGACACAGGGAGTCTACTCAGCCGGAGTAACTCAGCGGGACAGGCAGCATCTCTGGCTAGAAGGAACGGGTGACGTTTCGGGTCGAGACATTTCTGCAGACTGAGGATCGGGGAGAGGGAGACGAAAGATATGGAAGGGCAAGGTATGAAAATGACGGCTCCAAGCAGACGGTGTAGCGTCAGATTTTGATATCGTTCAAGAGATTACTCCCTCTGGCCACTAAGGAGACTACATCGTTAAGGAGAATGTCGCAATACGCATGTGAGCTCTCTGTGAGACCTTCAGAGCTTCTTCACAGATAACTCTTCATAACACAGTCTTTTGATTAATAGTTTCTTTATTGTTGAAGAATCACAAGATACATCCGACCTTCTTCTCCGAGTCATACTATTCCGAGTCTTCGTCAAACTCCAGCATATCGCTTTAAACGTTAGAAAACTCCTCGTGTCTCGGTTACACTTCACATGGTTGAAGGGTACACCTTCCCCATATAACTCCAAAACTAAACTAAAAACTAAGATTCTCTGCAAGAAGCCTAGCTCCAAACATGCCCTTGACTTCGTCAATAAATCCCATCCACATAATAACGGGCAGTCTAAAATTTAAAGACAAATGCCATAATTAATGACACACAAAATAAACCAAATGGCCTCTACAGATGGCGATCAAGGAAATGTAGAATGGATCAATGTTAGCTATGGGGAAAGGGACAATGACCCATATAATCAGTAAAATAGGGAGAATCTGTAGCACCTAAACGAGTGATCAACATGCTACCAACAAGGAAGCATATCCTACATTTATAAACAGGCCATATCCATTTTTAACATAACAATGCTTTACTAATTAAATAATAGTGTTCTTATTTTCCATTAGCACTCATCATCGGCTACTTTAGTAGTAGTAGGCCCTTCTCGGTCAAGACTGACCAAGGGTGATGCATTCTGGTCAGATGCAAGCCTGGGCGATGTCATATGGAGGACAGGCTGTTGCCCATGCAGCACGTGCCGGATTTTCTTGAGGTTTACTCATGGAGCCTTTTCCATGACTGGATATGGCCACAAGGCAGTGGAGGGTTTAAATCATAGTTTTCCCTCTCCTAGATGGACTGCCTACCCAGGCTGACGCGCCCCATCTGCCCACGAATCTTGAGCGCGGGGGCGTCTACCTTCCCATGCAGGTCTATAGCACTTGCCCACTGCCCACCTTGCAGGTACACTCTGCTACACCTTGCAGGTAAAACTCCTGGGATCAGATTAATATTTTCCTCAATGTGAAGCAGCTCACTCATTGATACCCCGTTTTTTTGTTCCTCTTTCCCCACTTACCCTTCCTGCTACCAATAGAAGACTAGACACCAAATGCTGTAGTGACTCAGCAGGTCCGACAGCATCACTAAAGAAAAGGAATAGGTGACGTTTCGGGTCGAGACCCTATTGGCAATTGACGCTGCTTTTAGACTAAAGGAAATTGCAAAGAACATCCGTTTTCTTTTCAAACCATACTTTGAGTTTAATACTGAAACTTTCTATATATTCCTTTGCTTCACCATCCCATCCACACCACAGAAAATGTGACTGTTTCAAGTAATTCCCCCCCCCCCCCAGTTGTGGTTTTAAGATTATATTCATTTTCAAGTAAATGTCAGTTATATAATCGAATACGTTGCGGTATTTTGCCCAGAGCTGGTTTAAGTACACGTGTTTGGAAGGCAGAAGTGATTTCAAAGTATTTGTTCTTGCAGATGGAAAACTGAAACTAATATACCTTTGCTACATCTGCAACAATTCAAATTTCATCATATTATATAGCAGTTAAATTATTGTTTTCGCATGAAAGTGTGAATGTCCCACCTTTCGGAACTGAAATCAGATGCCCTTTTCCACCATCACAAGAATCTCCAAAGAGATAGAAATGGCAATCTTTATAATAATGTGTAGCAAATAAACAATTCAGATGCTAAAGAGTATAAATTGTGAAGAAAACCACTAAGCATATCATAAGGTGCTCTAAATTATCCATGCAGTTGTTCAGCATAAAAACAGGGCCTACAACCTACTGCATCTATGCCATCCATCATGCCTATTTATGCTAATCCCACTAGTCTGCATTGCCTCCATATCCCTCTATTCCGTACTCATTCAAGTACCTATTCAGATGTCTCTTAAATGTTGACACTAAATGCTGGAGTAACTCAGCAGGTTAGACAGAAGTTGTGTTCTCAAGAGATGTTGCCCGTGTCATTTTTTGCATACCAGCATCATCAGATCCTTGTGTCTCTGATAAGTTGTTCTGCTCCTACTCCAGCAGCTCCAGATACCAACTTAGGCCGAATTTATTGCATTATGCATAAGTGCATAGAGCTACAGAAGCAATGAAAATCTTGCTTCCAGCAGCATCAAAGGCACATAGAGTCAGACAACACACAGAAATATAAATTATACACAAAATTACAGATACATTTGACAAAATAGTGAAAAGTAAAGGAAAAAGGCTGCAAAAATAGATGTTAGTACAAAAGAAAATTAGAAAGAACTAGCCCATGATAGCACGAGGTAGCTGTAGCGTTCAGTTGCGGGGGTAGGATTAGGATTGTGCAGGTCATTTCAACAACCAGATAGTTGTTGGAAAGTAGCTGTTCATGAACCTGGTGGAGTGGGATTTAAAACTTCCGTATCTCCTGCCCTACAGTAGTAGCAAGGGTATACCAACTACTTGCGTGGAACATGTACTCCTCGCATCCCTTTTAAACTTTCTCCATGTCTAATTAAACCTATTCCTCCATATTCAAAATTCTCTACAATGGGACACAGACACTGATATCTCCCCCATTCATTCCTCTGATCATTTTCCATACCTCCAACATGTCAACTCTCAGCTGCTCACGGGAAAACAGACCCAGTCCACCCATTCTCTCCTTCTAACAACTCCTTTCCCAATCCCAGCAACATCCTTGTGAATCTTTGCTACACCCTCTCTAGTTTAATCATATCTTTCCTGTCGTTCAGTAACTTGAAGTGCAAATACTTCAAGTGCAGCCTAACCATCATTTTGTAAATTCACTTTATATGCAAGTCGTTAACATTTGTGACATGTACGAGAGATCTGTTCCTCTACAATTAACAATCAAATCATTTTTTAAAACCTGGAAAATTAAATTCAAATATACCTCACAGAGCACAGAAACAGGCCACTTGGCGCTTTTAAATTCATGTACCAATGATATGTACATTTACCTCATTTTACCAATTCTCACCATTTTCATTTTTACAAACTTTTCTCCGAATTTCCTGTTTTATTTGCAATAACTCACAGATCCACGTTAAGAAGTAATTAAAAACCACAATTGAAAACAATTATTTAGAACTTTATTTGAAAAGTTGCTACGAAATGATCCAAACTGCACAACATAAATTGTTTTTATACTTTAGATTGGCTTTACTTTTTATTAAAACTCGAACCGCACTATCAACGTCATCTAAACATTTGTTATTTGAAGGCTTCCATTAACTCAGAACTTAACCTTCTCAGTGGATTGTGACATCAAGAGGCTTCCCCCACCCCACCCCCACATTTCTTTAACTGAGGTCAACGTTGTAAATTGGGTTAGATAGGTTTTCCCACGCGTCACCCCTCTAACCAAAACGCCTCTCCCCTCCCACAACTACTGCTCTGCTGCAGGTTTTCTTTAAATCCTTAATGTCACCTCTAGGTTTCTAGTATTATTCTCGTGATTCTCTGTGGTATTACTTCAAAACTGTGATATTCTGACAAAGAAGCTGATATGTGTAGGGAGGAACTGCAGATGCTAGTTTACACCGGAGGTAAGACACAAAATGCTGGGGTAACTCAGCGGGACCGGCAGCATCTCTGGAGAAATTGGGGTCTCGTCGCAAAACGTGAGCCATTCCTTCTCTCCAAAGATGTCCCCTGCCTCGCTGAGTTACTCCAGCATTTTCAACAAAACTGATAGATGGTCACTCACAAGCCTGCACATCCAGCAACAGAGACTTGTTTTTTTCTGATTTCGCACCATCTGCATTAATTTCATCCTCTTGACTTAATCGTTCCCATTTATTCTCATCAGCTCACTGCTACAACATCTTCCATAGAAACATAGAAATTAGGTGCAGGAGTAGACCTTTCAGCCCTTCGAGCCTGCACCGCCATTCAATATGATCATGGCTGATCATCCAACTCAGTATCCCGTACCTGCCTTCTCTCCATACCCTCTGATCCCCTTAGCCACAAGGGCCACATCTAACTCCCTCTTAAATATAACCAATGAACTGGCCTCAACTACCCTCTGTGGCAGAGAGTTCCAGAGACCCACCTCTCTCTGGTGAAAAAAGTCCTTCTCATCTCGGTCCTAAAGGATTTCCCCCTTATCCTTAAGCCGTGACCCCTTGTCCTGGACTTCCCCAACATCGGAAACAATCTTCCTGCATCTAGCCTGTCCAACCCCTTAAGAATTTTGTACGTTTCTATAAGATTCCCTCTCAATCTCCTAAATTCTAGAGAATATGAACCGAGTTAATCCAGTCTTTCTTCATAACACAGTCCTGACATCCCAGGAATCAGTCTGGTGAACCTTCTCTGCACTCCCTCTATGGCAATAATGTCCTTCCTCAGATTTGGAGACCAGAACTGTACGCAATACTCCAGGTGTGGTCTCACCAAGTCCCTATACAACTGAAGTAGAACCTCCCTGCTCCTATACTCAAATCCTTTTGCTATGAAAGCTAACATACCATTCGCTTTCTTCACTGCCTGCTGCACCTGCATGCCTACTTTCAATGACTGGTGTGCCATGACACCCACTTCCACTTGATCTGCTTTCCTAGTTACTGCACTGTTTCCCCTCACTGGTTTCGGGGATTATTTTAAAAGCTATAAACCCGAGAACCTCCCCAATGACTTTAGACAAATACATTGCTACTATAGCGCTCCACCCAAAAGATAATACATCAAAGTTTTCTGGGTGTTAAAAGGAAACTGACATGGGTAGACACTAAATTGCACTGATTGAGAGTCCGCGTCTAAAAAGTTATAATGTCATGTTTGTCTGAAATTGAAAATAGTTCTACATGCAAGGTAGGGATATAGACATAGACATAGAAAGTAGGTGCAGGAGTAGGCCATTCGGTCCTTCGAGCCAGCACCGCCATTCAATATGATCATGGCTCAACATCCAGAATCAGTACCCCGTTCCTGCTTTCTCCCCATATCCCTTGATTCCGTTAGCAACGGAAGCAACATCCCTTGATTCCATTAGAAATTTATAGAATTTAAATTTGGAATTATTGGACAAACAGCAATTGATGCTGCATCAGTAATCAATGCTTACATTTGAGACTGACAGATACTTATTACCTTCAGCTTTTAAGAGATGTAGAGCATTATTTCCCAAAAGGCAGAACAGGCACAGGAAACAAAAGAAACCTCTGGTGTTCCAATGCTGCTTAAACCAATTAAACATACTTTCTAGAGTAATTTTCGTAATACCCATTTGAAATGTGTTTGCCAACTCTCGTGTCTCCCATTGTGTACAAAATACGTGCCTGCTTCGCGCAGGGTCTTTGTAATTGGTTTTCAGAAAACATTAGCTACAAAACCAATACAAATGGGGAAATAAAGAAAGGAAAGACAGGAGATCACATCTGTGATGGAAATGTCAGGAGTCTTAAATCAGAACACATACTCTGAGGAATTGTCAAACATATCATCCCCAAAATGAAACCAACTCATCATAGTTGTGTTAGCAAGCATATTGATACAAAGTGGCACTTTTAAAAGAAAGGCACGTTTAGATTTCTAATGAAAAGTTTCCTTCTGCTAATGTAAATGGGCCCAACAACACAGATTGCAGTACCACTGGTCGAAATTGATCAAAAGTACATATCATATGTAAAGTAAAGTATTCTTTATTGTCATTCAGACCTTTCGGTCTGAACGAAATTTCGTTGCCTTGCAGTCATACATTTAATAAAATAACAAAACACACAATAAACACAAATTAACATCCAACACAGTGAGTTCACCAGGCACCTCCTCACTGTGATGGAAGGCAAAAGTCTCAAGTCTTTTTCTCTTCCCTCCTTGCTCCCCCTCTGCGCTGAGGCGATCCAGTCTTCCGATGTTGTGACCCCACCAGGTGATGGTAAGTCCCGTGGCGGTTCAAACCTTGCTCCGCGAACAGGCTGGTTCAAACTCCGCGGCCCGGGGTGGTCGAAGCTGCCGACCTCCAGTCCAGCAGACGAAGCTGTTGCTGCGGGAGCTCCGGAAAAACAGGTCACCAACCTGTGGCCTGCGAGCTCCCAACGATGTCGTCTACTGGGCCCACAGCCGAACCTCCGAGGTCAGGCCGCCGTCGCACCTCCTCCACCCCGAGTCGGGCCGTCACCGCCGCCGGGACACAGCCTCAGCCCCGAGTCGGGCCGTCACCGCCGCCGGGACACAGCCTCAGCCCCGAGTCGGGCCGCCACTGCCGCCGGGACACAGCCTCAGCCCTGAGTCGGGCCGCCACCGGTGCCGAGACACCTCCTCAGCCCCGAGTCGGGCCATCACTGCCACCTCCTTAGCCCCGAGTCGGCCCGCCACCGCCGCTGAGACACCTCCTCAGCCCCGAGTCGGGCCGCCACCGCCGCCAAGACACCTGCTCAGCCCCGAGTCGGGCCGCCGCCGAGACACCTCCTCAGCCCCGAGTCCGGCCATCACTGCCGCCGGGACACCTGCTTAGCCCCGAGTCGGGCCATCGCCATCGCCGCCGCTGGGACTCCTCCTCAGCCCTGAGTCGGGCCATCACTGCCGCCGGGACACCTCAGTCCCGAGTCGGGCCGCCGCCGGGACACCTCCTCAGCCCCGAGTTGGGCCGTCACCGCTGAGACACCTCAGCCCCGAGTCGGGCCGTCACCTCCGCCGGGACACCTCCTCAGCCCCGAGTCGGGCCGCCGCCGCCGGGACACCTCCTCAGCCCCGAGTCGGGCCGCCGCCGCCTGGACACCTTCTCAGCCCAGAGTCCAGCCGTCACCATCGCTGGGACACCTCCTCAGCCCCAAGTCGGGCCGCCGCCGCCGGGACACCTCCTCAGCCCCGAGTCGGGCCAGCCTCGCGCTGGTAAGTCCTGGCTGGCTCTGCCTCCGGAGCCTCGAGGCCTGTCGCAGTTGGAGGCCGCCAGCTCCGCCATTAGGCCTCAGTGCAGACGGAGATGGGGGACACGACAAGACAAGTCGCAACCCCCCCCCGAAGGAAGAGATTGAAACAAGTTTCTCTCGCCCCCCCACACACACACACACCCTAATAACTCAAATTAACTAACTAAAACAGGACAAGGACAACAAAAAACACAAAAAAACAGATGGACTGCAGGCGATCCGCAGCTGCTAAGGCAGCGCCGCCACTTCCGGAATACAACTATAGGAGCTGCAGATATATCCCACTTGCCACTGCAATCTTTTGTTAATATAACAACAGGCAGGGCATACATTTTACTGATATTGTAGTTAAGTGGGTACACACAAATCCATTTAGGAATATGCAAGAGTTGAGTTTCATCCCCAGTAAAAGCATCAAAATAGCTTGATGAAAAAAATCTAAAACAATTCCCGTTGTGCATTTTAGATAATTTACATAGATTTAAACATATAATTTCAAATAAACAGTTGCATGTGTGATTTTTAATTACCTCTTAAATTAGATATGAAATTATCTCAATTTTCAGGCCCTTTCTTGATATACACTTTCCCCTCCATTCGGAGGTATGTAATAACATCCCATGGTAACTGGCCCAGAAATCTATTTCCCTCTAGGGACATGTCTAGCCTCTACTCATCAATTCACTTCAATAACCTGGTCGAGTTTAGGAATTTTCCTCGCGGCAAACTGCTGCACAAACACCCATATGATCATGCAATTTAAAAAAAATCTCAATACGTAGGTGTCATTGGCAAAACGAAGCGTACTTCTTTGGTACAGCTAATTAACACAGCAGTATACCGCAAGAGGTTTAAAATTTGTATAGCCTTATTTGATTTCCAAAAGCAATTAAATATATTTCTACAGGATGTTAATACACCAAATACGATGTTGCAAACCGTTTTGTTTACATGTGCAAAATTATGTATTGCAAGCAAGTGCTTAGTCTTAATTTTAGATTTGATATCTGTATCCAACATAATGGATTAAACTAGCGTCAAGTCAAAAGTCAAACAAGTCAAGTCAAAAGTCAAAGTCAAACAAACTTTATTGTCATTTAGAAATACATTGATATATGCAGTTCCAAACGAAATTACGTTGCATTTGGCTCCCTGTGCAACACGATAAATTAACAGAAGGATAGACATGGATTAAATGGATAAAAGGATAAATAGACAATGGTGGCAGCCCATTACATGGCATTCAGGAGTCTGATGGCTCGTGGGAAGAAGCTGTTGCAGAACCTTGATGTTCTGCTCCTTATGCTGCGATATCTTTTGCCCGAGGGCAGCAGAGTGAACAGTCCGTGATGGAGATGTGTGGGGTCGAAGAATGGAACTCTTTTAATTTCTAGAGCCAAGATGGCATCAAGTCAGAAGTGGCACAGGAAGAAGCAAAGGAAAACTAAACTAACCACAGACCTCAGCTTCATTTTGACAAGAAAATCCCTATACAAATGAATCCCCATTTATCCTCACACAACACATCCCATGGCCTAAAAAGATTGTCCATTCGAAGCAAATAGATGCCAACTCCGTTTAATTTCATCCTGGACTCTTATACCCACGACAAGATTTTTATCTAATCAGACCAAGTGACCTTAAACCCAAATCTCAGAGTTTACTCCAGTTACCCATCCATTGTGTAATAAATGGATTGGCAATCGAAATAAACCTTTTTTCAGATTAAAGTAGCAGTTAGCTTACAATGCTCCTAGGGCACCATGAAGATTCTGTTACTAAAATTAGTGTTAGGACAAAAAGCAAGAATAACAGGTGCAGCATAACTAATATAATATAATTCTAATTGTTCCAGCATTTTGGAATAGAGTTGATCTGTTTGAAAATTGCCCCATTCTATAAGCTACATTATAGCGTACCTAAATTGTCCCAAAGCAATTACTAGTTTTATAATTAACTAATGTCAAGAAAGTGCAAAACCAGCAAGCACTATTTTCCTTAACATCTATTAGCTACATAAAAACTCCTTATTTTGCACAAAACTTAAGATAAACCCTATTTCCACAATATATAAATCAACAACATATTTAAGAAAAGCAATGGTTCATCCAGTATGCCAGAAAATCAATATCCAATGCAAATGTAAATAGATGTCAAAGAGAAAATATGTACATTTTTGAGTGTAACAGCCAAATCTGGAAGGTTGTTATTCTTTGACAGTGGATAAACCAATATATGAACATAAAATTAAGTCAATTATTTGACTGTGAAATGAATCATACAGATAGCAAGTTCGTTTTTCCTGCAACGTTTAAATAAAAAACCTTCTAATAAGATATAAACACAAAAAACTTAACTAATTTTAAGCAGTTCAAAAGCCAAGCAATCAGATCAAAGGGACGTAATGATGTGCATATTCTGTTCCAAACACAGCAATGTCATGTAAATACAACAGTATGTTATAAGATAATATCTGTGATATCATCCGAACGGTCCTAGAAAATTGCAAAAGAATGAGTTTCTTTTAAATCATGTTATGAAGCAATACATTGCACACCTTGACCAAAAATTAAATACAGCTATTTGTACCAAAGGAACTGGAAAGTATTTACTTTATGAGGTAATATTGATTGCTCGACTGTCAATGACATCCCTTAAATGTAACTGGAAAACTACTTGGGCTAATTGAAGAATGTTTCTTCTTCTTCTTCGTATATGAAGGAACTGGGTATGCCGTTTAAACTGAAGATAGACACAAAACGCTATAGTAACTCAGCAGGCCTTACACCATCCCTGGAGAAAAGGAATAGGTGACATTCCGGGTCAGTCTGAAGAAGGGTCTCAACCCAAAACTTCACCTATCCCTTTCTCCAGAGATGCTGCCTGTCCCACTGTTACTCCAGCTTTTTGTGTCTATCAATAATTAAAGATGTTTAAATGAAACACTTATTCTTATGGATAATAATCGTTAGAACTGTTTAATTTTAAGAACCATAATGCTTGGCAGCTGGCACATCTGTATTGGTTTTCTGTGGGAATGAAAGTATTCAATCCAGGATATGCACTATTTCCCCTAACCCATCACCTTGATATTAAGATGCTAAACCCAGGTAGTATAAACTCTAAAAAAACTTGAACAGAATAGGGAAGCAGAACACCTTGCAAGGCCACCCCACCAGCACTACCCCTCCACTACCACTATCCCCTCCCACGCACCACCACGACTACCTCCCACCACCACCACTATCCCCACCCTCCCACTACTACTCCCTCCCACCATCACCACCCCCTCCTCCCCACCACTGCTACTACTCCCTCCCACAAGTGCTACTCCTCCCTTCCTCCCACCACCACTTCACCCTCCCTCCCAACCAATACTAACCCCTCCCTCCCACCACCACCGCTATTATTCCCTCCCACTACTACCACCAATACTACTATTGCTACAACTACCCCCTTCTTTCCACCCACCCCCACAAAGCCCATTAAGAACTTGAAAAACTACATTTAAGAAAGTGTTCGTAAGCCCCAACAGGGTTGTTATTGCTTGTAGCCGGTGCTCACATGGCACACGCCCACAGCGGCCTGGCTCAGCGATGGGAGTTTGAGGCTCCCAGTGACCCGCTACCGGGTGGGATGATGGAGGGAGGGATGATGGAGGGAGGGAGGGAGGAGGGAGGGATAAAGGAGGAGGGAGGGAGGGATGAAGGAGGAGGGAGGGAGGGATGAAGAGGAGGGAGGGATGAAGGAGGGAGGGAGGGATGAAGGAGGGAGGGAGGGGGAAGGAGGGACGGGTGGAGGAGGAGGGAGGGAGGGATGATGGAGGGAGGGAGGGATGATGGAGGGAGGGAGGGATGATGGAGGGAGGGAGGGATGAAGGAGGAGGGAGGGATGATGGAGGGAGGGAGGGATGATGTAGGAGGGAGTGATGATGGAAGGATGGATGATGGAGGGATGATGTAGGAGGGAGGGAGGGGGACGGAGGGACGGATGGAGGAGGGAGGATGGAGGGAGGGAGCATGGAGGAAGGAGGGAGGGATGGACGATGGATGAGGAAGTGAGCAAGTGAGGAAGGGAGGAAGAAGAGAGAAGGGAGGGTGGAGGGATGGATGGATGGAGGAAGGAAGTAAGGAGGGAAGGACAGAGACAGACAGGCCCGACAAACGACCACAGCCCGCCAGGTTGCCCATGTTGTTCCACACACAGATATTTTAAACAGTCGTCGCTCTGCAGCTTAAACCTCCCTCCTCCTCCCCCTCAGTCGGGAAGAGCCGCTGCAAAGGGAAAAGGTCAGAGTTGAGTCCACCACTGGGGAGGGAGTGGGCGGCCGGGCTGGGCCAGCGTACACCGCTCCCCCCCCCTCACCACCCTCTCTCACCACCATCACAACTCATTCCTTGCCGCTCTCGAATATTAAGAGGGGGGAGGGAGGGGGAGGGGGACCCGAAAATGCGGGTCAAACACCTGCGAGGTTTGACCCGCCTCCTCGGGGAGGGGGTTATGCGAAGCGGCCCTGACCAGACTCACCGTGCTTCCTCCTCGGGTTCGCCTGCTTTCTGTGCTTGCACCTGGACGCGTCCGCCATGACGACCCGCTCTGCGTGGGCGCCGCCATCTTCTCCCCTGTCGTCCATCAAGTGCGGCGGGAAACGGCGGCGGCGGCGGCGGCGGCGGCAACGGCGGCGGGGCCGACCTCCTCCTCCTCCTCCTCCTCTCCCTCCCTCTCTCCTTCCCTCCCTCCCTCCTCCTCGACCAACTAACTACCAGCCGGAATCCAGGGCAGCCGAGCGGAGGGGCAGGAGCAGGAGCAGGAGCCGGTGTCGAGAGAGGTGAGGGCTGACTGACTAGCTGGCTGCAAAATGGATGGGTTGCAGCCTTGCAGGGAGACACAAAGTAACTCAGTGGGGACCAGGCGGCATCTCTGGAGAGGAGGAAATGAATGGGCGACGTTTCGGGGCCGAGACCCTTCCTCAGACTGAGAGTCAGGGAAGGGGAAGAGGGAGAGACACACAGAGATAAAGATAAGGAAGGGTGAGGTGAGAAGACGAGACATCAAAGGGGATGCGGGGTCAGGGAACACTGTCAGCTAGGGGAAGGTGACAACGAAGCATACAGGGATAAAATGTAATCAATTGGGGACAGCCGAGGTGACTTGAAGTTGGAGGTCAATATTCATACTGCTGGGGTGTAACCTGCCCACAGTCTGGGCAACTGAACCATCCCACCACAACCAGAGAGCAGTGCTGAACTACCATCTACCTCTTCGATGACACCCGGACTATCCTTGATCGGACTTTGCTGGCTTTACCTTCCACTCAATGTTATTCCCTTATCATGTATCTGTACACTGTAAATGGATCGATTATAATCATGTGTCGTCTTTCTGCTGACTGGTTAGCACGCACCAAAAGCTGTTCACTGTACCTCGGTACACGTGGCAGTAAACTAAACTAATATTACTTGAAGTCAGAGTAGTTAATATTCATACCGCTGGTGGGTAAACTGCCCAAGCCCAAATTTACACCCCAGCGGTATCAATACTTCTCTAACTTCAAGTAGCCCTTGCTTTCCCTCTCTTCAAATTTATTCAGGGGGACAGTCTAAGTGACTTAAAGTTCTGGGTCAATATTCATACTGCTGTGGTATAGGTTAATCTCTTGGATTGTTTAAAAATCAAAATAACCTACAAAAAAGAACAATACAGTTGCTGTGCAAAAATCCTTCCGACATTCTAGCCATTCAGGCTATACATACATTCAATTAGTCGTTACAATTTTACCCCACACCCTTGCCACTCATGTGGACCCACCCCCCCCAGTGTGAAATTCCCTCCCTTATTTGAGAAGCATCTCCATCACACCCTGCCCCCCCCAATATCCACCAGCGGAAGGACCCGAGACTGTGGTCCTCCCAACCAGCCTTGACGTTGGCTGCACCGAGCTTCAGTGCGTCCCTCAGCACGTACTCCTGCAGTCTGGAGCGGGCGGGTCTGCAACATTCCCCGACGGATACCTTGCTCTGCAGGTAGGTTAACAAAGTCCGGGCAGACCAAAGGACGTCTTTCCCAGAGTTGATGATCTTCCAGCAACACATGATGTCCGTCTCTGAGTTAATCTCTTGGATGTTGCTGCGAACATCTCAGGAGAGGAAAAAAATAAGTGTCAGGGAGTAGATGGATGAATTATTAAAACAATTCCAATTGAGCCAACAAGGTAGGTGAAAAAGGGAGATCATGTGATAAAACTTGCAACAATCATTTCAAGTGCCATTGATAACTTTAAATGGCCCTGAGAAATAAATGGCATTAAAATTAACATTTTTGGGACGGAGGAGTGGGGAGGCGGAAAGATTCAATAAAAGTGTGAACAATGCATCTACCATTTTTACCAATTAATTAACAAAACACCCAAACTTTATATACATTCACTTTTAAAACAGCAAAATATGAATTGCAAACTGAGACAATATCATCCAGGTGTTCAGCAGGGACAAAGCTAAGGACAGTGGGATGCGGAGAAGAGGAAAGGGTACGAAGTTTATGCACACCTGGAGTAAAATGGCTAACCTGGAGTCTGTCTCATCCTTTTCTTCTTTGTTGGTTTTTAGTACGTGTTCAATGTATGTCTTGGTGTTCTATAGCTTTGTTATATGTGATGGTTGGGGAAAACTTTTTAAAATCTACCTTGACGGAGATGCGATTTTTTTTTTTTTCCCCGTATTGTATCTCCGTCTGCACTACGATCTAACATTGTGGAGCTGGCGTCCTCTAGCTGGGGATCGACTTTGGGAGCTCCAACCACAGGAGCTTGCAGGACTTAACATCGTGGAGCTGGCGGTCCCTGTCGGGGATCGACCTCGGTGCTAAAACCGCAGGAGCCCGCGGACTTAACATCGTGGAGCTCGTGGTCCCTTGGTTAGGGATCGACTTCGGGAGCTCCAACCGCAGGAGCTGCAACCGCCCTGATCGCCCCGACACGGAGGCTTCGATCGCCGGTTGCGGGAGCTTCATCCGCCCCGACTGCGGATGGTTTGACTGCCCTGACCGAGGAACAATAAAGAGGGAAGAAGATAAGACTTCATTGTCTTCCATCAGAGTGAGGAATGTGGAATCTGCTGTGGTGGATGTCTATGTTGATTTTCATGTAGTTGTGTGTCTTGTTCAGTATTGATGTGGATAGAGAACTGGCTGGCAGACAGGAAGCAAAGGATAGGAGTAAACGGGTCCTTTTCAGAATGGCAGGCAGTGACTAGTGGGGTACCGCAAGGCTCAGTGCTGGGACCCCAGCTATTTACAATATATATTAATGATTTGGACGAGGGAATTGAATGCAAAATCTCCAAGTTTGCGGATGACACTAAGCTGGGGGGTAGTGTTAGGTGTGAGGAGAATGCTAGGAGCATGCAAGGTGACGTGGATAGGCTGGGTGAGTGGGCAAATGCATGGCAGATGCAGTATAATGTTGATAAATGAGAGGTTATCCACTTTGGTGGCAAAAACAGGAGGGTACACTATTATCTGAATGGTGGCAAATTAGGAAAAGGGGAGATGCAACGAGACCTGGGTGTCATGGTACACCAATCATTGAAAGCAGGCATGCAGGTGCAGCAGGCAGTGAAGAAAGCAAATGGTATGTTAGCATTCATAGCAAAAGGATTTGAGTATAGGAGCAGGGAGGTTCTACTGCAGTTGTACAGGGTTTTGGTGAGACCACACCTGGAGTATTGCGTACAGTTTTGGTCTCCAAATCTGAGAAAATACATTCTTGCCATAGAGGGGGTACAGAGAAGGTTCACCAGACTGATTCCTGGGATGTCAGGACTTTCATATGAGGAAAGACTAGATAGACTTGGCTTGTACCTGCTAGAATTTAGAAGACTGAGGGGGGATCTTATAGAAACTTACAAAATTCTTAAGGGGTTGGATAGGCTAGATGCAGGAAGACTGTTCCCGATGTTGGGGAGGTCCAGAATAAGGGGTCACAGTCTAAGGATAAGGGAGAATTCCTTTAGGACCGAGATGAGGAAAACATTTTTCACACGGAGTGTGGTGAGTCTCTGGAATTCTCTGCCACAGAAGGTAGTTGAGGCCAGTTCATTGGCTATATTTAAGAGGGAGTTAGACGTGGCCCTTGTGGCTAAAGGGATCAGGGGGTATGGAGAGAAGGCAGGTACAGGATACTGAGTTGGATGATCAGCCATGATCGTATTGAATGGGCCTCGAAGGGCCGAATGGCCTACTCCTGCACCTATTTTCTATGTTGCTATGTTGCTTTTTTTTTAGTTTGGCTCTATGGTAAATCGAATTTCACTGTACCTTAATTGGTGCACATGACAATAAAATACCTTTGAACCTTTGAGTTCTGATTGCCCTGTAACAGAGGGAGGTCATTAAATTGGAAAAGGTGTAAATAGATTAATGAGGATGTTGCTGGGTTTGAATTATCAGGAGAGGCTGGACAGGCTGGGACTATTTTTAAATCATGAGAGGCATGGATAAGGTGAATGCTCGGGTTAGGAAACTCTGAAACTAGAATACATAGTTTTAAGTTGAGGGGGAAAGATTTTAAATTTGTTTGAGGTGCCAATTTTTTCATATACCGAGTGGTGGATATACTGAATGAGCTGCGAGAAGAAGGTGGTGGAGGCAGATACAACTACAACATTGAAAACGCATTTGGACAGGTTAATAGGGAGGAAAAGTTTGGAGGAATATCAGCAAAGTGTAGGTAAGTGGGACTAGTTGGGTAAGGCAACTTGGTCAGCATGGATGAGAGGCCGGTAATAGCTCCACACCTCTACTTTCTCTAACATGAAACTCCGAGTTGTGTTAGATTGACAAATTCAACAATTGGAAAATTTCAGAATGATGCAACTTTGTAGTGCCATATCTAAGGAGCGCAAAATAATTTAAAAACACAAACACAAAATAACAAGTTCACAAGTTATAGGAGTAGAATTAGGCCATTAGGCCCATCGAGTCTACTCCGCCATTAAATTGTGGCTGATCTCTGCCTCCTAATCCCATTTTCCTGCCTTCTCCCCATCACCCTTGACACCTGTTATAATCAAGAATTTGTCTATCTCTGCTTTAAAAATATCTACTCCTACCCTCCACAGCCCTCTGTGACAATGAGTTCCACAGATTAACTACCCTCTAACTAAAGAAGTTCCTCCTCACCTTTCTAAATGAGTGCCCTACAATTCTGAGGCTATGACCTCTGGTCCTGTACTCTCCCACTAGTGGAAACATCCTTTCCACATCCACTCTATCTATGCCTTTCACTATTCTGTAGGTTTCAATGAGGTCCCTCCTCAACCTTCTAAACCCCAGCTTGTAGAGGCCCAGTGCTGTCAAACTCTCATCATATGCTAACCCACTCATTCCTGGAATCATTTTTGTAAACAATGAGGTAACGACCAAAATGACGCTGCAGCACCTCTGGGAATGGGTTGTGAAAGGTGATTGGTTAGGATTCGGATAGCAGTGAGAGGAGAAGCATTTCTTAAGCCTGGATATCCAAACTTTTAAGCACTGTATCTTTTCCTCGATACTAAAATGAGATTGCTGAGATACATCATGTCAGCATACCTTTCGTAGCACATCGGCAGAAGGTTGAGCGAACCATCATGGACACGCCGAATCTTGTCAGTTACATAAGAAAGTAAATACTCGGATGTGCTTTATTGATCACCACATCGCTGTAATGGGACCAAGATGGATTGCTGGTGAAACAAGGAATTGCAAGATGCTGGATTACAAAGAAAGAAGATGTAACATTTTGGCATAACAAAATATTAGGCACTATCTCAGGTGAACATAGATAGCTGATGTTTCAGACTGGGACCCTTCCTCATACTGATTGTGGGCTAGAAATCTGTAAGAGAGATGGAGCAGATCAAAGCCTTGCACGTTATTAATGGCTACAGGGGAGGTGGAGGTGTTGGTTGGCAAATGACTAGATAAAGGCCAGAGATGAAAAGACAATGTGTGAGACCAAAGGATTGACGAGTTGCAAATTGTGACGCTAGAGGACATAATGGAGTCGAGGGGGGGGGGGGGGGGGGGAGAGAGAAGGGAAAGGGAGTTTGGTTACCTAAAAATTGCTCTACCCAAGCGGAATATGAGGGGATGTCCACATCAAATGTGGCTTACAGGGAGGAGGTAAAACAACTGGTGGACTGGTGCAATACGAACAACCTGATCCTGAATGTCGAAAAAACAAAGGAGGTCATCGTCGACTTCAGGAAAAACCGGCACAGTCCCATACCACTTCACATCAATGACAGCGATGTGGAGGAGGTCAGTAGCACTGTGTTCCTGGGGGTGCAGATCACTAACAGTCTGACCTGGTCTAAAAACATCTCATCAACAGTTAAGAGAGCGCAGCAGCGGTTGCACTTTCTGCGCCGGATGAGAAGAGCTCACCTCCCCCATCCCATCCTCACCACTTTCTACAGGGGCACCATAGAGAGTATTTTGACCAGCTGTATCTCTGTCTGGTTTGGGGACTGTAAAGCCTCCGACTGGAAGTCCGTGCAGAGAGTGGTGAGGACAGCGGAAAAAATCATCAGGATCTCTCTCCCCTCAATCGGGGATATTGCGACCAAACGTTGTGTGTCCAAGGCCAGCAGTATTATAAAAGACCCCACACATCTCCATCACGGACTGTTCACTCTGCTGCCCTCGGGCAAAAGATATCGTAGCATAAGGAGCAGAACATCAAGGTTCTGCAACAGCTTCTTCCCACGAGCCATCAGACTCCTGAATGCTATGTAATGGGCTGCCACCATTGTCTATTTATTCTTTTTTATCCATTTTATCCATGTTTATCCTTCTGTAATTATCGTGTTGCACAGGGAGCCAAATGCAACGGAATTTCGTTTGGAACTGCATATATCGATGTATTTCTAAATGACAATAAAGTTTGTTTGACTTGGGGTTTGACAAATGTCACCCATCTATGCTCTCTATTGCAAAAAAATCTTTATTTCCATGAGGAGACTGAACCTTTATTTAACATTGTCTGGGAAAGAACTTCTTCTTTCATGTGGCGTGCACAGCCTAAAGTTCTTGGACAACTTATTCTATTTGATCTTCCGTTTGTGCACGTCGAGTTGATTGCATTAGTTGAAACAGGGCAGACCACGTGAAGGTTGCAATCTTCCACCCCTGGGAAAGAACTGCAGATGCTGGTTTAAATCGAAGGTAGACACTAAATGCTGCAGTAACTCAGTGGGACAGGCAGCATCTCTGGAGAGAAGGAATATGTGCCGTTTCGGGTCAAGACCCTTCTTCAGACGAATGTCAGGTGAGTGGGCAGTACAGAGATAAAATGTAGTCGGAGACAGTAAGACTGGTGGAAGAACTAGGAAGGGGGAAGAGAGGGAGGGAAAGTAAGGGCTACTTAAGTTAGAGAAGTCAATGTTCATACCACTGGGGTGCAAGCTACCCAGGCGAAATATGAGGTGCTGTTCCTCCAATCTGCACTGGGCCTCACTTCTTTCGTGTGGCATGCACAGCCTAAAGTTGTAGGACAACTTGTTCTATTTGATCTTCTGTTTGTGCATGTCGAGTTGATTGCATTAGTCGAAACAGGGCAGACCACGTGCAGGTTGCAATCTTCACCCCGGCCTCACTCTGACAATGGAGGAGGCCCAGGACAGAAAGGTCAGATTGGGAATGGGAGGGGGAGTTAAAGTGCTGAGCAACCGGGAGATCAGGTAGGTTTAGGCGGATTGAGTGGAGGTGTTCAGTGAAACGATCGCCGAGCCTGCTCTTGGTTTCACTAATATCAGGAGTTGGCACCTGGAACAGTAGATGAGGTTGGAAGAAGTGCAAATGAACCTCTGCCTCACCTGAAAGGACTGTCGGGTCCTTGAACGGAGTCGAGGGGGGAGGTAAAGGGACAGGTGTTGCATCTCCTGCGGTTGCAGGGGAAAGTACCTGGGGAGCGGGTGGTTTGGGTGGGAAGGGATGAGTTGACCAGGGAGTTACGGAGGGAACGGTCTCTGCGGAAAGAAGAAAGGGGTGGAGATGGGAAGATGTGGCCAGTAGTGGAATCCTGTTGGAGGTGGCGAAAGTGTTGGAGGATTATATGCTGTGTGCAACGGCTGATGGGGTGGAAGGTGAGGACAAGGGGGACTCTGTCCATGTTACAAATTGGGGGGGGGGAGGGGGAGCAAGACGGAGCTGCGGGATATCACGAAGAGCCTCATCTATAATGGAAGAGGGGAACCCCCGTTCCCTAAAGAATGAGGACATCTCAGATGATCTGGAATGGAAAATCTCATCAGGGTGCAGTGCGGCGTAGACGGAGGAATTGGGAGTATGGCACTGAGGATGCCCTCGCCACTGCTCTTCACACTGCACTGACCCACCTCGAACACCAGCGGAGCTATGTGAGGATGCTCTTCATTGACTTTAGCTCTGCTTTCAATACCATCATCCCCAGCAAACTGGTCACCAAACTCATGGATTTAGGACTTTCCCAACCCATCTGCCTTTGGATCAAGGACTTCCTGTCTAACCGCCCCCAGACTGTCAGACTGGGCCATCAACTCTCCACCCCCATCACACTCAGCACCAGCTCCCCACAGGGCTGTGTGTTGAGCCCCCTCCTCTACACACTCTACACCCACGATTGTGCCCCCGCCCACTCCACCAACGCCATCGTCAATTTCGCGGACGACACGACTGTGGTTGGACGTATCTCAGGAGGAGATGAGACAGCCTACGGGGAGGAAGTCCAAAGACTGGCAGCGTAGTGTTCAGACAACAACCTCATCCTAAACACCACAAAAACAAAGGAAATTATCATAGACTTCCGTAAGAACAGTGCAGCCCTCCAACCCCTATTCATCAATGGGGACTGTGTGGAAAGGGTGTCAGACTTCAGATTCCTGGGCACACAAATTGCTGAGGATCTCTCCTGGACCACAAACACCACCACAGTAGTCAAGAAGGCCCAGCAGCGACTACTTTCTGAGGATCCTCAGGAAAAACAACCTGGAAGAGAAGCTGCTGGTGTCCTTCTACCGCTGCTCTATCGAGAGTGTGCTGGCGTACTGTATAACCACATGGTATGCCAGCTGCTCTGCAGCGGACAGGAGGGCCCTTCAAAGGGTCATCAACGCCGCCCAAAAAATCACTGGCTGCCCACTGCCCTCCCTGAAGGATATCTTCAGCTCTCGCTGCCTTGGCAGGGCAGCCAACATCCTGAAGGACCCTTCCCACCCTGGACACAACCTGTTCCACCTGCTGCCCTCTGGCAGACGGTACAGGTCTTTCAAAACTCGCACAAACAGACTCAGAGACAGCCTCTACCCCATAGCCATACGTGAGCTTAACAATGCAAAATAAGAAATAACACTCGCATTCAACTGAATTGTTTTTTATATGTATATATTTTTACCCTTCCTTATATTTTAAGATTGTTCTTGTGAATCGCACCCTTGGATTGATTTTTAAATTTTGTTGCACCATGTGCAATGACAATAAAGAGATTCTGATTCTGATTCTATGGGATAGTCTTTAAAGGAAGCAGGTCGGGAAGAAGTGTAGTCTGGATAGCCATGGGAGTCAGTGGGTTCAGGCAATTCAGTCTCAATGAGCTGTATATAAATTGAACGTATAATCTTGTACTGAATTCCTCATGCAATAATGGCCAGTTGAACCTGCATGTTTATGTCAAATGAGTTATTGAGAAGGACCTGCAGATTTCGTTGAACATCAGCCGCCCGCATTATTTCACCATTTTGTTTTCTGATAATGGATTACCTTTATTTATTCCATTATACTCCATTCTTGGCCAAACACTTTGCTTGTCCATCTCCCTCAAAGCCTTCCTGTATCCTCGTCAGAGCCATAATGCTACCAGCGCCCAAATGCCACCAGATAACCATGGATCCAAAATGCTGCAATCTCAGTTTGAATCTAAATGCCAGCGAGAGTCCCTGCAGAAAGAGAAAGGTCTTCAGTAGTGACACTGCATAAAATATTAATGTTAAATCAATTACTGCGGATAGTGGAAATCTAAAATAAGGTCAGAAAAATTAGGTTCATACCTCTTATGTCATGTGAAAAGTCAGCAACTGAAACATTTTCCCTCTTTCTCCCTTTTGCAGATAGTGCTACGCCTGTATTTCCAGCAGTTCTGTCTTTATTTTAATTTGCCACCGTCCACAATATTTTGTGTTTTGCAAAGTTATAATCTGATTGAGAACAGTGTGTTCAGCCTTGGACAAAAGTGGTGGAGTGGGTTGATCAGTGGCTGGGAAACCAAGTGTTTGTCAGAGACCAATGGAAGCAGAATGGATGGAGACCCCTGTCTCCACCAAAGGTGTGAATGTGCAGTTTACCAAGGAGTACAAGTACCTTGGAATTTACCCGGATGGTAAACTGGACTGGTCCAGGATCGCGAGGCACTGTACAAGAAAGGACAGAGACGTCTGTACGCTCATCTCTTTCAACGTCTGCAGTAAGATGCTGCAGATGTTCTATCAATCGGTGGTGGTTAGTGCCATCTTCTTCACTGTCGTGTACCGGGGTAACAGGACGAAGGCCGCAGACGCCAACAGAATTAACAAGCTCATCAGGAAGTCTGGCTCCATCCTGGGGGGCAGAGTTGGAGTCACTGAAGGTGGTCTTGGAGAGGGGGATGCTACTTCAACTGCGGAGCATCTTGGACAATACAGCTCACCCCCTCCATGACACACTGGTCAACCTGAGGAGCACCTTTAGCAAAAGACTGGTTCCGCCAAGGTGCAGGACAGAACGCCACAGAAGATCCTGCTTCCCCATGGCTATCAAACTGTACAACTTATCCCCCTTCTGAGGTGGGTGAGACTGAGTCCCATCCCCCAATCATTGCACATCCCCAATCCTGGACTTTGCAATCATCACTTTAATTTAATGTATCTTGTTGTGTTTTATGAGTGTTGGCAGACCAATTTCCCCCCTGGGATAAATAAAGTTCTATCGTATTGTATCAATCCTGTGAACGATTGAGAACATTTTTGCTCATTGAATACAGAATGTTGGACGGTGGTTAGGTAGAGGTGGATGTCCTCAGTGTACATGGGGAAATGGACTCAGTTCAGATGATTTTGTTGAGGGACCGCATGTAGATTAGAAAGAAAAAGTTGCCTTTGAAAGATCCATAGAAGAATGCCAGATCATATAGGACATAGATCAGGACAACCTGGAATGGGCCCATTGGCCCATACCGGTGCCAAAAATGATACCAAAAGCATCTCCTCTGCCTGCAGTTGACCCATATCCTTTCATTCCCTGTATATTCATGTACCCATCCAAAGCCTCTTAAACACCACTTTTGTATTTACTTCACCACATAGCAGCACTACCCAGGGGCACCCATTACTCTGAGTACAAAAAACGTGCACTGCATATCAACCTTTAAATCCTGCCCCAATCTTCACCTCCAATTTATATCCTCTAGCTCAGTTTATTATTGTCATATGCGTACTGAGGTACAGTGAAAATCTTTTGTTTGTGTGCCTTCCAGTCAACAAAAAGACAGTTTTGCACAGGGCACAGATAAAGGATAAAGTGTTAAAGATGGAACTGCAGATGCTGGAAAATCAAAGGTAGACAGAAGTGCTAGAGAAACTCAGCGGGTGAGGCAGCATCTATGGAGCGAAGGAAATAGGCAACGTTTCGGGTCGAAACCCTTCTTCTGACTGAAATAAAGTAGCGTTACAAAACCTACAATCAGCGGCGCTCCAGATCTGCATGCGATTCTGGAGGCTGGGGGGGGGGGGGGGGGGGCGGGATTAAAATTCAGGTTTGTATTGGTTGTCGGAGAGGTGTTTGCTCTGACTTACAAGTTGATAAAGAAAATTTGTTTTGCGCTTCCGTTCCCGTTTTTTAAAAATAGTTGCTGGTCAATTGCATCGCTGGATTGAAGTTAAACGCGACTTCTAATGCCTTCAACATCACGTATCAAACTCAACATCAAGGACTTCCACATCAGGACAAAACAAAAGTTATATAGTTTATTTAACATCTTGCCTTGCTTTTTGGTATGGTTTCATTTTAATCTGATGATTCAAAATATGTTATTTAGGCTCCAATATTGGCCGTGTCTTGCCTGCTGATATCACGGGGCTTATGTCAGCGGCCACATTCCGATCTATCACAATCCATTTTCAAGATAATCAAATTCATTATTTTTTTTGCACAATCATGTCATAAGAACATTTAACTCATCAATATTTTGTGTTATTGTCTATTTAAAAACATTTGGCTATTTAAAAAACTATTTTTACCCTTTTCTTAAGAATGGGATAGATGTTTAGACTTAGTGATTGAATTTAGATTAATTTAATTGATTTGATGACACTGATTAATATGATTTTTTTTGTTCGGTATTTACTATTTGTTTTAACGTTACAATAATATTAAAGTTCTGATCTTGAGAATATTACATTTTTAAATTTTCAAGGCAGTCTGGGTGTTTATTACTATTTCCGTCACAACGGTCAATTTTGTAATTATCTACAATTAGGTAACTAACTAATTATATACTTTAATTTCGGGTCATCCAAGTAAGATGTATCATATTTGTTTCAGAATGCTCCAATCTATAATAACTGAAAATTTCATTCAGTTCTCTTTTTTTTAAGTATGGGCTTTTATGTCAATTAACTGTCCTCGATCACAGCTTTTGTGTTATCAATGGAAAAGCAATAGGGAACAAGATGCTAATTTCCGAGTATGAAAATTACCATAACATTTTTAATACTGAAGATATGAAAGTGAATTAGGTTTCAAATTAAAGTTCCTTTTATACTTTATCTGATGGGATAAATTACAGGCTTGATTTAAAAAATCTCAAAATTTTGTAACATTCCTAGATAAAGGGTACAACATTACTGCAAGATATAACATTAAACTCTGATTAAAGATATTTCAAATGCTACAATGAGGTAGATGGGAGGTCAGGGCCGTACTGTGGCTGATGAGAGCAACCTGATAACAGCTGGGAATAAACCTCCTGAATCTGGAGGTATGCATTTCCAAACTTCTGTATTTCTTGCCTAATGGGAGAGGGGTGAAAAGGGAGTGATTAGGATGAGACTGGTCCTTGATTATACTGGTGGCCCTGCCAAGGCAGCGTGAAGTGTAGATGGAGTCAATAGAAGGGAGGCTGGTTTGCAAACGGTATGGGTCATGTCCACAACTCTCTGCAATTGCGCTCTTAGATGGAGCTGTTCTCAAACCAGCTTGTGATGCAACCTGATAAGATGCATTCAACAGTGCATCTGTAGAAGTTGTTGAGGGTTGTTGGGGTCATGCCATACTTCATAAGCCTTTTGAGGAAGTAGAAATGTCCGTGCGCTTTTCTCAATCTCCTTTCTAGTCTTTGACATTTCTGTCCTGAGATAGAGATTATGAGTGTACCTTGTTTATGCCTCATAATTTTGTAAACTTCCATCTGGTTTACCCTCAGCCACCAGAGAAAATAGTCCAAGTTTATCCAACCTCGTCCAACAGCTCACATTCTCTAATCCAAGTTCGTTCACATTTATTCTCACGAGAACCAATTGATACAGTGAAATTTGAGTTACCATACAGCCATACAAAGAAAAAGAAGACAATACACAATAGAGTTTAACATAAATATCCACCACAGTGGAATCCACATTTCTCACTGTGATGGAAGGCAATAAAGTTCAGTCATCTTCCTCTTTGTTCACCCGTGGTCGGGGCCTTTGAACCCTCCGCAGTCGCCGCTACAGACGGCCAAAATCCAGATGGCATCCTGAAGGGGCAGTCCCATTTGGGTGACCTAATTGGCGACTTTAGAAGAGTTTGAAAAGATGACATGTTGAAGACCTCCTTCGACTATGTAGAAGACCTCCTTCGACTATGTTGAAGACCACCTTCAACTAGCTATGACTAACTTCGGGCAAATTGGACACCGAATAGTGGAGAACGAAGACGACCTCCTTCGACCTCAGCAAGCTTTTTGCACATATAGTGGTGGGGGCTGGAATGCTTTGCTTTTACACAGGCACACAGAAGTACAAGGAATATAGTGATATGGTTCATTTACAGGTAGGTGAGATCAGTTTAACTTGGCATCATGTTTGGCACAAACGTTGTGGGCAAAAGGGCCCATTCCTGTGCTGTACTGTTCCTATCCTTCTTGTAATGGGGTGGCCAGAACTGCACACAATATATGGGTGAAACTGAGAAATAAGAAAGGTGTGGTGCCATCTGGTGGTCGCGCCACTGGTTAATCGAACCCTCGTTCATCATGTGATAAGAGGCACGTGACTGAGGGGCGGGGGTTAGAAAGGAAGTCGAGCGAGTGCCCTGCTGCAGCGACACAAAGTTACTCTGGGCTCAGTAACCCTGCTCTTGCTTTGGAATTTTTTTGTTTTTGTTTAATAAAGCTTGTCCTTGAGTTCACAAAGTCTGACTCCTCTATCCCGCTTTATTGGTGACCTTGAAGTTTTCCAAACTGTGGTTTTGGATCGCACAATGGAAGCACTAACAGCCCGCCCGATGCAGTCGCAGGCCCTCCGGCTCAGCAGAACGCAGTTGCGGTTATATTGCCCGTGATTTGGACGTTGCAGCCGCACGTGTGGTCTGAGCAGGCTAAGGCTCAATTTCATATACGGCACATTATCGCGGACGACACTAAATATTATTACGTGGTCAGGGCCTAGGATCATTTCCTTCGCCAGCCCCTGGCTGCCGGCAATTATGATGGCCATAAGACACTCCTATTGCTCACTTTCAGGCTCAGCAAGCACGAGTGGGCTATGAGGATTTTGTACATGGGTGGTTTCGGTGATCGCAAGCAGTCGGATCTGATGAGTGAAATGCTCTCCTTGATAGACGTTCACCAGCCCTGTTTCCTTTTTAAGCACGTGTTTCTGTAGCAGATGCCCGAGGACAACCGCCTGCATCCGGTGAGGATTTTGCTCGCGACTGGCTGAACGTGCCGACGAGCTGTGGCATAGCAAACAGCAGGGTGCCTTTTCTATCGGTCGGGTGTCAGCAAGGCCGCAACGCAGCCCGTGCCCTTTTTCTGTGTCGGTTGAGGGTTCCACCAGAAGGCCGGTTTCAAATGACGTGGATAGAGGTAGGCGGTGCTACTGCCACCAATGCTACGGTCCTGCAACTTACCAATGCCATCCGCCCTGCTCGTATCCGGGAAACACTGTGGCCCAACAAATCCGCCCGCCCTACACATTTTCAGGAAACGCGGCCGGCTGCCAGTATTTGCTGCCGCGGCCGGCCAGAAGAATCGCCTCTAAGCCTGGGAACATCATTCGGGACGGTGGTTTCAGGTTGACACGGGTGCGGAGGTCAGCGTTTTGCCCCCTGCGGGAGCGACACTCGATCCGGTACTAGATACAAGATACATTTATTTGTCACATGTACCAATTGGTACAGTGAAATATGTGGTCGCCACACAGCCATACGAATAATAAAGAGCACAGAACACAATAGTTCTTTTGACACAGACATCCCCACACAGCGGGATCAAAGTTCCCCACTGTGAGGGAAGACTCCAAAATTCAGCCATCCTCCTCTGTTCTCCTCCCATGGTTGGGGGGCTCCCGAACCCCCGCTGTCGCCGCTATGGACGGCCTGATGTTGGGGCCCGCTTGCCGGGGTGATGGAAGTCTGATGTCGGGACTGGAGGACATCCTCAACGGCTTGGACATCCGAATCGGCCACCTCCTACCCGAGTCCGCAGCTCCCAAAGTCCACAGGCCGCGCCGGGCAGAGATTAAACGCTGGTGGCCCTCGGCAAAGGGCCCATAGGACACCGCGATGTTGAAGTCAGCACCGCCCGCGCTGGAAGCTCTACGAACCACAGCTCCGATGTTGAATCAGCAGGCCCAACACTCCGAGGCTTCATCGGCGATCCAGGTAAGCAATCACCCAGGTTACCGCAGTTAACGGGAGTTCCATCCGTACGTACGGTTTTCGCATCCTACCATTTTACATTGACCTTCACTGTGACTGACGTGTCCCAGCCGATGCTGGGCACCGATTTTTTTATGGGCACAATCCCCGTTGGTTGATGTGCGGGGGCAGCATCTCGGGCATTCTGGCACTTTTGAGTCGATTTCTCTTCGCCCCGCACCAGTGCCCCTGCCTCGCCTCCACCCGGTTTCTGCTGTTGACAATATATACTCCCAGATATTGGCGGAGTTTCCTGCCATTCTGACCCCTCAGTTTCAGTCGGTTGTTTCCAAACATCTTATTACTACAACTGGACTACCACTTCACGCTCGTGCACGCCAGTTGCCTCCTGACAAGCTTCACATTGTCAAGGCTGAGTTACGCCAGATGGAGGAGATGGGGATTGTGCGTCATTCTGATAGCCCATAGGCCTCCCCACTGCACATGGTTCCTAAGGCGATTGGGGGCTGGAGGCCTTGTGAGGATTATCACCATTTAAATTATGTCATGGTGGTTGATCGATATCCTGTTCCTGTTCCAGGAATTGACGGCCCCTTTGAATGGGGTCACATTTCTTGCGAAGATTGACCTGGGGCTATCATCAAATTCCAGTTCATCCGGCTGACGTTCCCAAAACTGCTATCATTACGTCTTTTGGGCTTTTTGAGTTTGTTCGCATACCTTTCGGTCTCAAGAATGCCGCGCAGGCTTTCCAGCGCCTCATGGACATGGCGGGTCAAGGTTGCGACTTTTTGTTTATTTATTTAGACGATATCCTCGTCGCCAGTCGCTCTCGTCAGGAGCACTGTGCGCACCTCCGTGTGCTCTGTCAGTGTCTCAGTGAATATGGACTGGCCGTCAACCTCGCAAGGTGTCAATTTGGTCTGAGTTCCAATACTTTTCTGGGGCATCATGTTACACCGCACGGGGTAGTGCCGCCCCCCCCCCCCCCCCCCCCCCCCCCCCGAGTAAGGTTGAGGCCATTCGGGAGTTTCCTCGACCATCCACGGTGCGTGAGCTGCAGGAGTTGTCGGGTTGGTCAATTTTTACCATTGCTTAGTGCCCGCGGCTGCTCGGATTATGCGGCCATTGTTTAAGTTCCTGTCCAGCAAGCGCTTGACCTGGTGTGGGATGAAGAGGCCACGGCTGCATTTGAGGGTGCAAAGGAGGCGCTGGCGAAAGCGACGATGTTGGTCCATCCGCGAGCTGATGCTCTGATTGCCCCGACGGTTGATGCTTCTGACACTGCTGGTGTGGCCGTACTCAAGCAATTGATGGATGGGCACTGGCAGCCTCTCGTCTTTTTCAGTCTGCACTCGAGCCCGGCTGAACGGAAGTACAGTGCGTTTGATCGTGAGCTCCTTGCACCTTACCTGGCCGTTCGCCATTTCCTGAGGGCAGGGAGTTTACCACTTTCATGGATCACAAGCCTCTTAGTTTAGCTTTCGCAAAGATCTCCGATCCCTGGTCAGCACGGCAGCAGCGCCATTTGGCTTACATTTCGGAATACACGACTTGCGTCCAGCACATTGCGGGGAAGAGCGACCTAGTTGCGGATGCGGTCCCGCACCGCCATCCATGCCGTCCATGAGGTGGCTCCGGGTATTGATTATACTGCCCTGGCGGCTGTTGAGGTGTTGGCGGCCAAGTTTATGTGGCATGGTCTGCGTAAGCAGGTCGGTCACTGGGCCAGAATGTGTATCTCCTGTCAGACATCTAAGATCCAGCATCATGTCAGGGCACCCGTGCAGGGTTTTTTGCTGTGCCCCACCGCCGTTTTGATCATATCCATGTTGATATTGTGGGTCCATTGCCCCCGTCTAGTTATTACTATCGTTGACCACTTCACTCGATGGCCGGAGTCTGTTCCGATTACTGACACCTCTGCCGCTACGTGCGCTCATGCCCTCGCCGTGCATTGGACCACTTGTTTTGGTGTGCCGGTGAACATCTCATCTGACAGGGGGGCACTGTTTACCTCTGAGCTGTGGTCTGCCATGGCCCGACTGTTGGGGACTCATTGCATCACACCACGGCCTACCACCCACAATCCAACGGGTTGATCGAGCGGTTCCACCGCCGTCTCAAGGATGCTTTAAAAGCATGGCTCACAGGTCCGGATTGTGTCGATGAGTTACCGTGGGTGTTGTTGGGAATTCATACTGCCCCCGAGGAGGATCTGGCTGCATCCTCTGCTGAATTAGTGTATGGTACTCAGCTTACGTTTCCTGGTGATTTAATTCCCGCTGCGCGGGAGCAGCAGGAGTCGCCCTCCTATGTGCTGTTGCGTCTTTGGGAGCAGGTGAGCACGCTTTCACCTGTTCCAACATCCCAACACGGGGTTGCTTTTTCCTATGTTCCATCTGCCCTCAAGGACTGCCCCTATGTAGGGATGTTACAAAATTTTGAGATGTTAAAAATCAAGCCTGTAATTTATCCCATCAGATAAAGCATAAAAATAACTTTAATTTGATACCTAATTCACTTTTATATCTTCAGTATTAAAAATGTTATGGTAATTTTCATACTCGGAAATTAGCATCTTCTTCCCTATTGTTTTTCCATTAACTTAACACAGGAAATGAATTGTGATACATCTTACTTGGATGACCTGAAATTAAACATATAATTAGTTAATTAACTAATTAAATAGCTAATTACAAAATTGACCGTTGTGACGGATATAGTAATAAACACCCAGACTGGCTTGAAAATTCAAAAATGTGATATTCTCAAGATGAGAACTTTAATATTTTTGTATTATATGCTGTAAGTCCGTAACAGACAGGTAAAGAAATTCCAACTTTTAGCAAAAGACTAAGTCTTCATGGAGATGATCAGCTGCTAGCTGGTACATTGGCATATCATAATCAGTAGCATCATCATAATCCTCAGACTGCAACCAATAAGCAAATCTGTACACCTTGTTTTTCCTCAACTTTTCAATTATGGCATTGTAAACTACAGATTTTTGCTCTTTAAACCACGCATGGCATGTTTTTCTGCCCACTATTTTCCCATTCGGACCGACTTTTTCCAAACGAGGTATACAAGATGTGTCCATTTTTGAGATCCCTCTTAGACTCTGGCATGATAGAGAAATTCACTTCTAGCTGTGCCAGGCTGGGCATTTGGATTCACAATTTTGCATTTCTTCTTTGGAGGCATCTGAAAAATGTAAAGAAAAAAGCCACTGAACAGCATTAAGTAGAAACAAGTTTTTATTTGCAGTTTTAGAAAAAAAAAGTAGAAATGATTGTGTTCAACAAAATGCCTAGCACAAGTTAAACGTTAAAACAAATGGTAAATACCCAACAAAAAAATCATATTCATCAGTGTCATCAAATCAACTATGTACTGAGGAAGTTTATAGTCAGATATTTGGTATGAAAAGATTGATCATGGATAGACAATAACACCAAATATATATAATTTAGATGTTCTTATGGCATGATTGGGCAAAAATTATAGAAACATAAAACATAGGAAATAGGTGCAGGAGTAGGCCATTCGGCCCTTCGAGCCTGCACCGCCATTCAATGTGATCATGGCTGATCATCCAACTCAGTATCCCGTACCTGCCTTCTCTCCATACCCCCTGATCCCTTTAGCCACAAGTGCCACATCTAACGCCCTCTTAAATATAGCTTAAATAATGAATTTGATTATCTTGAGAGTGGATGTTTGTGGATTATGATACAGAGATCGGATTGTGGCCGCCGCCATTTTGCTCACACTCACAGCTGGCAGGCAAGACACGGCCGATATCGGGCCTAAATAACATATTTCGCATCATAGTGAGATAGTGGGATGATGGGTCAGCAGGTGATGGGTCAGCAGGTCATTCCATTCACGTTCATTTACATTTTATGTTTGTTTCATTTACGTTTCTGGCACTCCATGGTGCGTTAGAGACACGGGATGGGTGTCATTAGCAGGCGAGGGGTGCATTGTCATGTCATTATTATGTGACCTCTGTTGGCCTGGAAAAATGGGTAATCCTTGGAGGTGAGGACTGTGAAGAATGCTGTCACACAAGATATAGATATCGGTGGACAAATAACAGATAGCAATAGGAAGTCAAGTGTATTGGGAATGTATCCAGTTAAAGACACAACTGCATTGATATAAATAAGGATCATGGGGTCTAAGTCCATAGCTCCCTGAAAGCAACACAAGTAGACAGAGTGGTAAAGTAGGACATTGAGTGTAAGAATAAGTCATGATGCTTTTGGTTAGGCTGCATCTGGAGTATTAGACTCATGTAGCATGGAAACAGGCCCATTGGTCCAAATTGCTCATGTTGACCAACATGCCCCATCTACAGTGGACTCACCTGCCTGCATTTTACCCATATCCCTCTAAACCTATTCTATCCATGTACCTGTCCAAATGTGTTATAAATGTTGCGATATTAACTGGCTCAACTATTTCCTCTGGCAACTGGCAACTCCATATACCTACCACACTTTATGTAAAAATGTTGCTCCTCAAGTTCCTATTAAATCTCCCCCCCCCCCTCCCCCCCTCCTTAAACCCATGTCTGGTTCTTGATTCCCCTGCTCTGGGTAAGATTGTACGTTTATCCTATCTATTGCTCTCATGATCATATGCACCTCTGTAAGATCACCCCTCAGCCTCCTGCACTCCGAGGAATAAAGCCAGAGACTGCTCAAACCTCCCTTATAGCTCAGGCCCTCGAGTTCTGGCAACTTCCTTGGAAATCTTCTCTGCACTCTTTCCAGTTTAACAAATCTTTCCGGTAACAAGGTGTCCAAAACTGAACACACTACACTAAATGTTGCCTCACGAATGTACTCATGAAAGCCAAAAAAGTGCTGGATGCTTTCTTGACCACCATCCCTACCTGTGATGCAACTTCCAAGGAACTACAGTGTGTACCTGCACTCCTAGATCCCTCTGCTCTACAACATGCCCTGCCATTCACTGCGTACGGCCAGCCCATGTTAGACTTCCCACAATGCAACACCTTGCACTTCTCTGTATTAAACTCCATCAACTATTCCTCAGCCCACCTGCCCAACTAATCAAGATCTCGCGTTGTGTTTAAGAAAGAACTGCAGATGCTGGAAAAATCGAAGGTAGACAAAAATGCTGGAGAAACTCAGCGAGTGAGGCAGCATCTTTGGAACAAAGGAAATAGGCAACGTTTCGGGTCAAGACTCTTCTTCAGATCTTGTTGTATCTTCAGACAACCATCTTCACCATCGACCCCTGCAATAGCACCCACTTTCGTGTCATCAGCAAACGTACTAATCATGCCTTATACATTCTCATCCAGATCATTGATAAAACAGTATTGGGCCCCAGCATGGAACTCTGAAGCACACCACTAATCACAGGCCACCAGTCCAAAATCAACCTTCCACCATCACCCTCTGCTTCCTTCCATGAAGCAATCTCTATTCAGTCGGTTACCTCTCCTTGGGTCCATTGTGATCTAACAGTTCAGGGCAACCTACCATGCGGAACCTTGTCAAATGCCTTGCTGAAATCCATATATACAACAGCTCTGCCCTCATCAACCTTTTTGGTCAAATCTTCAAAAAAACTCATTTCAATCAATCCCGATATATCTTCCAAATTTTTTTTTAAAAAGGTGGAATCCATCGTCACTAATTTTATCTGGGATTATAAGAATCACAGAATAAACAAAAAACATTTATGTATATCAAAGACAAATGGAGGTTCAGCTTTACAGAACTTCATGTTTTATTTCTGGGCAGTTAACATTAAAAATATGAATTTTTGGTTGGAAGAAATGGACCAGCAACCAGACTGGTTAAAAATGAAAATGGAAGACTGCTTACCCTTTGAAATTGGCTCGATTCTGTTTGCTACCACTACATTGAACACAAAAACATATAGTGAAAACCCTATAATATACAGTGGTATACGAATTTGGGAACAATTAAAAAATACTTTAAAATTGGATAATCTATCACTCTTTCTTCCCATTGTAAACAACCCTGCATTTAAACCTTCAATGTTGGATAAAGGTTTTTTACAATGGAAAAATCACGGAATTAAAAAGATGGGAAATCTCTATAGGAAAGGTACATTTCTTTCATTTCAGGAGTTACAACAAACTTACGGACTCCACTCAAGTTACTATTTCAGATATTTACAATTTAGAGATTATGTTAAATCAAATACACAGGACTACAGAACTAGAGATCCAGAAACTCTTGATGAATGTTTGAATAATCCTAATACAGAAAAATTAATATCTCATATTTAATATCTGCTATATTTAAGAAGGAGTTAGATGTGGCCCTTGTGGCTAATGGGATCAGGGGGTATGGAGAGAAGGCAGGTACAGGATACTGAGTTGGATGATCAGCCATGATCATATTGAATGGCGTTGCAGGCTCGAAGGGCCGAATGGCCTACTCCTGCACCTATCTATATCTATAATATCCTATTAGATATTGAGGCACCAGCGACGGAATTATAAAGCCAAACAGGGGAAAATGAACTAGGCCAACCAATAATGAAAGATATTTGGGATGAAAGTTTACAACATATACATCAATGCTCGTTAAATGCCAGACATTCTTTAATACAATTTAAAGTATTTCATAGGTTACATTATTCAAAAACGAAATTAAATAGTATATTCCCACATATATCTCCTATTTGAGAAAAATGTCAGCATTTAGAGGCTAACTTAACTCACACATTTGTAAATTGTATAAAAACTAAAAAACTTTTGGACGAAAATTTTTAAGATTATTTTGGTTGTCAACACCCAATTGGATCCAGACTGAAAACTAATAATATTAGGATTATCAGAACAAAGCCTAACACTTACTACATGCCAAAGAAACTTTCTTGACTGTAGTATAATAACTGGAAAATTTTGGAAAGGCCCTATAACCCCCTCAATGAAAATGTGGATTATGAAAATGTCGGAGACCTTACATTTGGGAAGAACTTGACTTGTCTTAATGGACAAACAAGAACTCTTTGTCAGAATATGGTCTCCATTTATTGGCAATCTGAAGGGGTAGAATGGTTCGGCATGGAAAACTGACTGAAGCTCGAATTCAGGATTAGATGAAAAGTTATACTTAATAATTTTTGAACCTATCTCCAATGTTGTATTATTCTTTATTATGCTTTTTTTTCTCTTTCTTTATTATTTTCTATCTATATAAAAAAAATAATTATGGGGAGAAATCAGGAACAGGGTACTGATTCTGGATGATCAGCCATGATCGTATTGAACGGCGGTGCTGGCTCGAAGGGCCAATTGGCCTACTCCTGCATCTATTTTCTATGTTCCTATGTCTGTTATAAGCGGGTTGTTAAAACGAGGGTTTACTGTATTGTCTGCAAAACAGTTAGGAGAGAAGATTGAGAGCACAGTTGATTCTTTCTCAACGGAGGGATACGACTGGAAAAAGCACTCCCACTCACATTTCCATCTGTGGCAACTCAGGGAATTTCAACTCAGCTTTTGTAATTTTGTCCAGATTACAGGGGTGGGCGGACCATCAGTTGCCGGGAAATTGTATATATAATCAATCACAAACAACAGAAGCCCAGTATTGATCCTTGCAGAACACCGCTGGTTGCAGATCTCCAGTTGGAATGATACTCTTCCACTACTACTCCCTTCCTTCAATAGGGATGTCTGTTCTGAATCCTAACTACCAAGTTACCCTGGAGTCTATGTATTTTAATCATATGGATCAGTCGACAGCGGGACCATGTCAACTTTAGCGCAGAAACAGGCCCTTCGGCCCACCGAGTCCGTGCCGACCAGCGATCCCCGCACACTAATACTATCCTACACACTTGGAACAATTTATATTTATACCAAGCCACTTAACCTACAAACCTGTAGGTCTTTGGAGTGGGAGGAAACTGACAATATTGGCGATCACTGGGAGAATGTACAAACTCCATACAGACAGCACCTGTAGTCAGGATCGAACCCAGTCTCTGGCGCTGCAAACACTGTGAGGCAGCAACTGTACCGCTGTGCCTCCGAGCCGTTCAAGCCTTATTACATTTCATATAGTCATCCACAGTCCTACCCTCATCAGTCACCTTCAGCACCTCCTCAAAAGAAAACTCACGCAAGTTTTTAAAACATGATTTCCCCCATTTAAAGCCATGCTGACTGTCCCTAATTAGCCCATTTACTTGCTAATGTGAGCAAATTCTAACCCTTAGAATCTTCTCTGGTAGCTTCCCTACAACTGATGTGAGGTTCACCAGACTATAATTTTGTGGATTATCCCTATCTCCCTTCTTAAACCAAGGAACAACATTGGCTACTCTCAGTCCTCCCGGACCTTGTTTGTGACCAGAGAGGATACAAAGATCTCCATCAAAGCCTCAGAAATCTCTCTTGCCTCTCTCAATAACCTGGGGTAGTCCTCATCTGACCGTGAGAATCTATGCACTGTAATGTTCTTGATCTCAAAATGTCTCAGCATATTAGTATAACCGGCACTGATCTCACTATCCATCTCGTTCTCTTTGGTGTGGAAATTTAAAAAAGAGGTTCTTGTTGATGATTCCTTGGCTAAGGCTGGTAGAAGGTAAGTGGAGTACCATCCAATGTCAGCAAAGGAGAAATGTTGGTGAAGATGGTGCATGACTGAAAACCGATCAAGATAGTCCTTTTGTTCAAGAAAGAACTGCAGATGCTGGAAAAATCGAAGGTAGACAAAAATGCTGGAGACACCGTCATCAAATTTGAAACACTCTGCCACGTTAAGATGGTCATGAAATCCAATCTTTTAGGCCACACTTTGGTGATCTGCCCTGGAAATTGACAGATAGTCAATAACTAATTGATCCCCTAAATTGGATGTCCAGACTTCACGACTCATTTCTTCCTATTTCTGCTCAGGCATATAATTATGTGCAGGAAGGAACTGCAGGTGCTGGTTTAAACCAAAGATAGACACAAAAATCTGGAGTAACTCCACGGGTCAGACAGCATCTCTGGAGAGAAGGAAAAGAGATAGGTGACGCCCAATTAAAGTGGCAACCATCCACTTTAATTCCATGTTCAGCACTTGGCCCGGCCCGCAATCTTCTATGCCGACGTAATTTAAGTGCTCAACAAGACACTTCTTAAATACAGACAATTTTTCATGTATTCACCACTGAAAAAGGACCACTCAAATCCCCTCTAGACCCCTTGCCCTGAATCCATGTCTACTAGTTTTATTCATATCTGCGAAGGAGGTGGCAGTCTTCATTAGCTTTTAGTTTTAGAGGTACAGCACAGAAACCGGCCCATCTGCCCACCGAGTCCGCACCGGCCAGTGATCCCCACACATTAACACTATCCTACACACACTAGGGACACCATGTCTCACTAAAGGGCCTGTCCCACCAGCATGTGGCTAGCGCGACAAAACCGGAAGTGGGGTTCGCGCGGCGGTCGAGTGATCCCCGAGCGAGTAGACATGAAGTTCGAGCGACGTCCGCGGGAAGGTGGTGCGTGACGTCATTTTTACTCATATAGACGGGGGTTGCAGGCTTTAGTTCCTGTGGTGCACACTAATACTTTCCCCACAATGTGCTTTCTCTAGGAATTCCACAGCTTTATAATTTCCCTTACCAGTTAAGTTATTTTTGTTTATAGCAGTATTAGAAACATAGAAACATAGAAAAATAGGTGCAGGAGTAGGCCATTCGGCCCTTCGAGCCTGCACCGCCATTCAATGTGATCATGGCTGATCATCCAACTCAGTATCCCGTACCTGCCTTCTCTCCATACCCCCTGATCCCTTTAGCCTCAAGTGCCACATCTAACTCCCTCTTAAATATAGCCAATGAACTGGCCTCAACTACCTTCTGTGGCAGAGAATTCCAGAGACTCACCACTCTCTGAATGTTTTCCTCATCTCGGTCCTAAAGGAATTCCCCCTTATCCTTAGACTGTGACCCCTTGTTCTGGACTCCCACAACATCGGGAACAATCTTCCAGCATCTAGCTTGTCCAACCCCTTAAGAATTTTGTAAGTTTCTATAAGATCCCCCCTCAATCTTCTAAATTCCAGCGAGTACAAGCCGAGTCTATCCAGTCTTTCCTCATATGAAAGTCCTGACATCCCAGGAATCAGTCTGGTCTGGTATTCTGCTAGATAAATCCTTGGACGCTGCTCCAACATTTCTATTTTATTAATGACATTGGCTATGAGATTACTTGATTCTTTTTACCCGACCCTGCTTAATTCGATCACACGTAAATTTATGATGCATTATCATTATGGAACCATAATTGCTGCTTTAAATTTGTTGTGTTGAAAGTAATTAGTCTAAAAAGACATTGATAGCTTATTAGAAAATATGGGATCAAAAATAACCAAGCTCAACCCGTGAAAACTGCAGGGACATGGGGAAAAGTGGCCAAACTTCCTAATTTTACTTATGAACTTTACAGACATTTAAGTTCCCTCTGGAAACAATGATATGGGAATAATTTGTATTAGCATTGGTTTGCGATTTTCACAATGCGTACATCCTCAATGCGGCTGCGGGCCGACAGGACGTTGCCGCGCGGGATGTTTGGACAGTGTCACTTTTTCGGAGCCCCGCTCGATGTCGGGACCAGCCCCGCACAACTCCATACGGCTCCGGCGATCGAAGTGGGACCGGCCCCGCGAGGCCCTACGGCTCAAGCGACCACGTTAGGTCGCGCTCACCGCATGCAGTCGCGTGATGGTGGGACAGGCCCATTCGTCTTTGGAGTGTTAGAGGAAACGGAAGATCTCAGAGAAAACCCACGCAGGTCACAGAGAGAATGTACAAACTCTATATATATACAGCACCCGCAGCCAGGATGGAACCTGGGCCTCTAGCGCTGTGAGGCAGCAACTCTATCTCTGCCCCACCGTGCCGCCCGTCTTCTCCATCTTTAAATCTTATAATGGTGTTAACATCATTCTTACCACTTCACGTCCTCCGCCTAGCCTCTCCAGGTGAAATGTTTCAACCCAGGCAGCGTCCTGGTGAATCTCCTCTGCACCCTCTCCAGCATTATCACATCTTTCCTATAGCATGTTGATCAGAACTGCACATTGTACTCCATTTGAGGTATGACCATGTTTATAAAGTTGGAACATAACTTCCCTAGTCTTGCCATTCAATACCTTGACAAATGAAGACTCGCGTTCCAAATGCCTTCTTAACTACTTTATCTAACTGCACCATCACCTTCAATAATCTTTTGGCTTTTACACCAAGCTCCCCCTGATGCTCAATACTTTCTTGGACCCTGGTGTATGATTGAACCTTTCGGTACTTCCAAAATGCATTGCCTCACATTCAGATGGATTAAACGCGATTTGTCATTTCTCTGCCCACTTCATAAACTTGCATAAGACTACCCTCCACACTGTCAATAACCCCGCAAATATGTCTGTCATCCGCAAACTGAATGATTATGACTTCGATGTCCATGTTCAAATCATTAACATGCCTATCTATCTATCTGATCTTGCCCACTTCCTGTTTGCGATTTATATTGATTTTAGAAAATACGCTACCACGTACGACTGTGATTTTTGGCTATCTAACTCAGAGTCCCCCTCCGCTCATCAGGTGCCAAGGATTTTTCACATTGATTAAAAATAAAAGAGTTATTGGTGTTTAAAAAATGTTGAGATTCTCTCTCCTTAAGGCCACGCCCCTTCCGGAGGGACTACAAAACCCGGAAGTGTGGAGGTGCCTCAGTTTTCTGCAAGATGCGGGAGTGAGAGGTCGCAATTCTCAGTCTGAGCTGTGAATAACACTGAACACATGTCTACTAAACTGTGAGTGGTTTTACTCACCTGTCAGTGCTCTTAATGTGGTTTGAAAATATAGTTTGGAAATGCTAAAGCTGTGTTGCCTTTGGTTTGGAAATGCTAAAGTTGTGTGGCCTTTGGTTTGGAAATGCAAAAGCTGTGTTGCCTAATTAAAGTTGCCTTGCCTAATTAAAGTTGCCTTGCCTTCTATATAATTAAAAGTCTAATCTTGACCACTTCTTGTTTGCGCTTTATATTGATTTTAGAAAAAACTCTACCACGTACTACTGCGATTTATGGCCATCTTACTCAGAGTCCCCGGAGTTATTAGTGTTTTAAAAATGTTGAGATTCTCTCTCCTGTCAATCATGCCATGAAGGCCACGCCCCTTCTGGTGGGAGGGGAGTAGGGAGTATAAAACCAGAAGAGTGGGCATGGCTCAGTCTCCACTGGCCATCAATATTTGAATTGGTGGAGAGGAGGAATATTGCGTTGGGGGACCAGCTCTCCCGTGTGATGCTGGGACCCAACGGGTCCCACTTAGTCTAGTATACATATATAAACAGCAAGGAACCAAGCACAGCCCCCATGGAATGCCAGTTGTCACAGGCCCCCAATCACAAAAACAGGCCTCTACTATCATCCTCCGTTTAATAGTCTTTTTTAATAGGAATCTGAGGGGTAACATTTTCACAGGGTGGTGGGTGTATGGAACTGCCAGAGGATGTAGTTGAGGCTGGGAATATCCCAATGTTTAAGAAATAGTTGGATAGGTACATGGATGGGACAGGTTTGGAGGAATATGGACCAAACACAGGCAGGTTGGACTAGTGTAGCTGGAACATGTTGGCCGGTGTGGCAAGTTGGGCCAAAGGGCCTATTTCCACACTGTATCACTCTATGACTCTGTCTCCTATTGCTAAGATATTTTGGATCCACTTTTCAAACTTGCCTGGATTCCACAGGCCATAACCTTTTGGAACATTCATCCATTTAGGGCTTTGTCAAGGGCCTTCCTCGAGTCCATATAAGCCACATCAGCTGCACTGCCCCCATCAATATGCATTTCTACCTCCTCAAAAGTTCATTCAGATTGTTCAGATCTGCCTTTGACGAAGCCATTCACCTTCCTACCACTGATCAGTTATTGGCTTTCCAAGTGATTATTAATTTTCTCCCTTAAAAAATTCCAATAACTTTCTTACTGCTGATGTTGGGCTCATAGCTCTGTAAATGCCAAGCTTTTCAATTTTATTCCTTGAAAAGGAGGAACCACATTTGCCATACTAAATTGATCTGGTACATCACTTGTCGCCAGTAAAAAAAAAAAAAAAAATCTCAACCTGAACCATCTCATTCTCATCCACAGCAGGCAGGGGAAAATCTCATCCAGTTCTGAGGATTTATGTGTGCTTTAAGTGTGCTAAGACATTGTGTACCTCTCTTCTATGGACTCGTGCAATAGAATTTCACCTTCCCCCTTTTGTTTCCTTTGTGAATACAGATGAAAAGTATTTATTTAGGACCTCATCTATAGGTTTGTATCCACACATTGATTGTTCCCGTTGGATCCAAATACCTTTGGCCCTAATGTACTAATAATATGCTTTTAAGTTTACCTTAATCCTCTGTCAGTGACATGTGTGACCCTCTCAACCTTCCTAATTTATATTTTAAGCATCAACTTGTCAGTGTGATTTTTGTGACCCCCCCCCCCCCCCCACCTCACTACTTTCCATTTTGAGGCTTCAACTTGTCACTTGTCAACTTTTAACTTGTCAGAGTTAAATTGAATTTGCCATTCTTTGCCCCCCCCCCCCCAACCCCTTCCCAACAGATCTAGATTGTGTGGTGAGCTTCAAAATACTTCCTCATTGTCCACTATACCATAATTTTAGTGTCATCTGCAAATGTACTAACAATCTTCTCTGCTTTCTTTCCAGCTTAATGGCATCTTCCCTATAACAGGGTGACCCAAACTGAACATAATATTCCAAGTGTGGCCTCACCAATGTCTTATACAACTTTAACATACCCAATTCTCTGAATGATGAAGACAGTGTGCCAAAGGCCTTCTTCACCATCCGATATACCTACGGGGAACTTTCAGGGAACTATGTGTCCTATACTCTTAGATGTTCTGCTCTACAACACTCCCCAGGGCCTGACAGTTCACTGGGAAAGTTCTGCCCTGGTTTGACTGCCCAGAATGCAAAATCTTGCACTTATCTGAATTAAAATCCATTGGACATTCTTCAGCCCGCTTGCCCAGCCGATCAACATTCTGGTGTAATTCTTGATAACCTGCTTCACTGTCAGCAATTCCATATATTGACAGTAAGTGTCATCTGAAAACTTGCTAGTCATGCCTTGTACATTCTCATTCAAATTGTTTATACAGCTGACAAAAAGAAATAGGCTCAATATCAATCCCTGTGACACATCATTGGTCACTGGCCTCCAGTCTGAAAAACAATCTTCCACCATGACAATCTCTACTTTTTGTCATGAAGCCAATTAGCTAGGTATACAGTACCAGGTATACCTAGATCCAATACAATCTAATGTTCATAAGATCATATGTGATAGGAGCAGAATTAAGCCTTTCGGCCCATCAAGTCCACTCCGCCGATCCAATCATGGCTGATCTATCTCTCCCTCCTAACCTCATTCTCCTTCCTTCTTCCCATAATCTCTGCCTTAAATATACTGCATCTGCTGACTTTGCCTCCACAGCCTTCTGTGGCAAAGAATTCCACAGATTTACCACCTTCTGACTAAAGAAATTCCTCATCATCTCCTTCCTAAAAGAACATCCTTTAATTCTGAGGCTATGACCTCTAGTTCTAGACTCTCCCAATAGTGGAAACATCCTCTCCACATCCACTCTATCCAAGCCTTTCACTATTCTGTATGTTTCAATGAGGTCCCCCTCATTCTTCTAAACTCCAGTGACCATAGGTCCAATGCTGTCAAACACTAATTCCTGGGATAATTCTTGGAAACCTCCTCTGGACCCTCTCCAGAGCCAGCACATCCTTCCTCTGATGTGGTGCCCAAAATTGCTCACAATATTCCAAATGCATCCTTACCAGCCAGATCGAGCCTCAGCATGACATCCCTGTTGTTGTTTACAAGCCCTCTCGAAATAAATGCTAGCATTGTGTTTGCTTTCTTTACTATTGATTCGACTTGCAGATCAACTTTTTGGGAATCCTGCACCAGCACTCCATAGTTCCTTTGCACCTCCGATTTCTGGATTCACTCCCCATTTAGAAAATAATCTACGCCTTTATTCCTACTACCAAAATGCATGACTCCACATGGCTACACTATATTCCATCTGCCACTTTTCTGCCCACTCTCCCAAGCTATCCAAGTCCCTCTGCAGAATTCCCTGCTTTCTCTACACGACCTGCCCCTCCACCAATTTTCATACCATCTGCAAACTTGGCCACAAAGCCTTCATTCCCCTCACCCAAATAATTAATATACAACGTGAAGAGTAGCGGCCCCAGCACCGACCCCCGCGGAACTCCGCTAGTCACTGGCAGCCAACCAGAAAAAGCCCCCTTTTTTGCCACTATTTGCCTTCTGCCATCCAGCCAACCTACTATCTGTGCTAGTATCTGCCCTTTGATACCATGGACTCTCATCATCCTTAGCAGCCTCCCATGTGAAACCTTTATCAAAGGCTTTCTGAAAATCTAGGTATACAACATCTACTGGCACTCCATTGTCTGTCCTACTATTTACTTCTTCAAAGAATTCCAGCAAATTTGTCAGGCAAGACCTCCCCTTCACAAAGTCATGCTGACTGGCCTATTTTATCATGAATTACTAAGTACTCCATAACCTCATCCTTTATAATGGACTCTAAATTTTAACCACCCACCGAAGTCAGACTAACCGGCCTATTCCCACTATTCTGCTTCATGTTTCCTTCATGTGCAGCGGGGTAATATTGGCAATTTTCCAATCATCTGGAACCACTCCTGACTCTAGTGATTCTTGAAATATCATTATCAATGTTCCAGAGCAGCCTACCATTTGGAGCCTTATCAATCCCGCCTCAAATATCTCCCCCATCTCTTGTGGCTCGACATGATGCAGACCTATTTTTTCCTCTAGCCATCCTTTTACTCTTTATATATCTGTATATTTCCTTTGGATTTTCCTTTGCCTGCCAGTTCCATTTTATGCTCTCGTTCTGATTGCTTTCTTAAGTGCATCCTTGTTTTATACTCTTGTTGAGTCATCGCTGTCTTTAGCTGTCTAGGCATGAGTTAGGCTTCAGTGTTTATCTTTATCCAACCCTCTAAATCTTGGAGAGGTGAAAATATTTTAGTGCAGGAGTGCTGAAGTTACAGGACAGTACTTCAAGAAACATAGAAAATAGGTGCAGGAATAGGCCATTCGGCCCTTTGAGCCAGCACCGCCATTCAATTTGATCATGGCTGATCACCATAATTAGTACCCTGTTCCTGCTTTCTCCTCATATCCCTTGATTCCGTTAGCCCTAAGAGCTATATCTAATTCTCTCTAATACATCCAATGAATTGGCCTCCACTGCCTTCTGTGGCAGAGAATTCCACAGATTCACAACTCTCTGGCTGAAAATTGTTTTCCTCATCTCAGTCCTAAATGGCCTACCCCTTATTCTTAAACTGTGGCCCCTGGTTCTGGACTCCCCTAACATGGGGAACATTTTTCCTGCATCTAGCCTGTCCAATCCCTTAAGAATTTTGTATGTTTCTGTAAGATTGCCTCTCATCCTTCTAAATTCCAGTGAAAAAAATCCCAGTCGATCCATTCTTTATCTCACTCATCTCACATAAAATTACAGGTTTGGCCAAGCCAAAAGACTCTTTACTTACTAACTACAGCAGAGAAGGAGGCCATTCAGCCTACCAGCACCATGCTGGTTCCAGAAGACCAGTCCCATCTGTCACATTCCCTCCCATTTCTTATTTATTTCTAACCCTACAACATATTCTATTTTCTTTGATTCTTTTACGAATCACCTACATTGAGGAGTAATGGGCAGCTAATTAATCTAACAGCACAGCTTTAAAATTTGGGAGGATGACCAAGAGCCTCGGCAGAAAGCTACTGGACACAGAGGGAGAACATACAAACGTACAAACTCCAGACAGCAGCACGCAAGGTCAGCATTCAGCTCAGACCCTGGGCTGTGAAGCAACACTAACCGCTATGCTCCTGTTCCGCCCACTCTTCATACTTTTATATATGACGTTAAAAAAATCTTTAAAATCCATTTTATTCAGTGCAGATTTTTTACACTTAACACAAATCTATTTCTCAAAAATATTTGCCTGGAGGCCCAGGTTTCCCAGGACAGCCTTCTGATGGCTCTTACAAGCATTTTGATTAGTGATGTGGGTCTGCTTTGAAGCCAGTTTGGCAGAGTCCAGCCTGGAATTGTAGCTCTCCCAGGGGTATTGCCTGGGTTTTACTTGGACTAGTATTTCCATAGCAGAGTGCCAGAATAGGAAATGACATCACTACGTCCTGACATGCAAAAGTAAATGCATCCCATCTCTCGGACTCTGCAATTCTGGCATTATTTACTTTTCTGTTATGGAGCTGTTGCTAAGTTGTCCGCAATCTGCTCAACTGGATTAGAATTACAGATTTTCAACTGAGGTAACTCAGATGGAATTGCAGTGCAAAGTAAGTCAAAGTGAACATTCAGACTTTAGCAGCAGTTTGATGATTTTTACTGCCTTTGCATACCTAAGTTTGATAACTGAGGCACTAAAATCCAGTTGTTCATGGTCTCCTGCCTCAGCTCAGTTGCGTCCAATTGGTGATCATTTTTATGTACTGTATGATACCATCAAAAAGGAGCTCCCGCAGAGTTTGAGGGCCTCATGTTAATATTTCCATGGTTTCTTTATTGTCACGCGTACAGAGATGCAGTGATATGCTTGTTCTGCAAGCAATCCATCAAATCATACCAGACATTAATAAACACTTTAACTCCCCCTCCCATTCCCACACTGACCTTTCTGTCCTGGGCCTCCTCCACTGTCAGAGTGACCCCCGCTACGACAATGTCTACGACATGCTACGCCAACCACCTAGTCGACGTCAAGCTACGGCAAGCTACCGACAACCGGCGACCCATTAGGACGTCCACCTACGAACACACCTATGACAACCTATGTCCACCCGCGACAAGCTTCGACAAGCAACGGCCCTGTCGGCGCCAACTGAAAACAATTCAGTCACCAGTACCTGTCGCCAGTTGACGTAGGTTGAGGTAGGCGGTCGCTAATGGAATTCACCGGTCAGCACCCGGCAACAACCAACGTCACCTGGCGACAACCTGCGTCATCCTGACGACAACCTACGACAGCGCCAATGCAGGAGAAGACAAGCTACGTCAAGCCCACAGTTGCCAAAATGTTTTGAACTTTTCAAAATCCAGCGGCAACCGATAAACGTTACGACTCTTTAGGCGAATTGAGGAGACTACTCACGACCATACAGGCGTCACCCCGCGACCATGTGAAAACAGTCTAGTCGCCTGTAGTCGCCGGAAAAAATCGCCTAAGTGGGACAGGGGCTTAAAGAGACGTGCAATTCTTATATGTAGGAAGGAACTGCAGGTGCTGATTCAAACCAAAGATAGACACACAAAGCTGGAGTAACTCAGCGGGACAGACTATTTTCCTAGCCTGATAGTTTAACTTGATTGTCAGTTTCATCGTGAAATGTTTTTGAAATCAATAAGGAAAATGTGTTTTGTGCATTTCTTAAAAGTGATATGGGGAGAAAGCAGGAACGTGGTACTGATTCTGGATGATCAGCCATGATCATATTGAATGATGATGCTGGCTCGCAGGGCTTACCCCTGCACCTATTTTCTATGTTTCAATGCTTGTCAAATCTTTGTGTAATATCAAAGACATTAGAAAACAGAAATCACAAAAATGCTGAGTAACTCAGTGGGACAGGCAGCATTTCTGGTTAGAAGAAATGGGCGACGTTTCAGGTCAAGAGAAGTGTCTCGACCCTGAAAGTCACCCATTCCTTCTACACAGAGATGCTGCATGTCATAAGGTCATAAGGAATAGGAGTAGAATTAGGCCATTCTGTCCCGCTGAGTTACTCCACCACTTTGTGTCCGTCTTCCTTATAATTTATTTTAATCCGCTGTTTTCTAATCTCTTGGACATTACACAAAATATTCACTAACAGGTAAAAAAAATGCACAAAACACATTTTCCTTAATGATTTCAAAAACATTTTGGCGATGAAACTTACAATCAAGTTAAACTATCAGGCTAGAAAAATAGTCACTTACTGATATTCAGAAAAAAAAATCTGGACTGAGCAGGGCTCCAATGTTCACTGCAGTTAGTCATTTTTAAGAACTCGGCGGCATGGTGGCGCAGCGGTAGAGTTGCTGCCTTACATTGCTTACAGCGCCAGAGACCCGGGCACGATCCTGGCTATGGGTGCTTGTCTGTATGGAGTTTGTGCGTTCTCCCCGTGACCTGCGTGGGTTTTCTCCGAGAACTTCGGTTTTCACCCACACTCCAAGGTGTAGGTTAATTGGCTTGGTATAAATGTAAAAATTGTCCCTAGTGAGTGTAGGATGGTGTTAATGTGCAAGGTGCGGACCCGGTGGGCCGAAGGGCCTGTTTCCGCACTGTTTCTCTAAACTAAAACTAAACTAAACATAGCTCAAGATGCAGTCATACAGTCGAAACTGATGGCAATACACAGAAATATTCACTGTTACAGCACAGATCTGACACTGGTATTGATACTGTGCCAACTTAACTGAATTCTGGTGTAAACTTCCCAGCTTAGTAACACAGTGGGTGTGGGGTGAAATACTATGTAGAATTAGAGTGCAATCTTCATTGTGAGATTAATTTAATGCAAAGTTCCATCCAGAATTAAAAGGTCCTTTTTAAACGGACTTGCTCAATACCGAAGATAGGCGCAAAAAAGCTGGAGTAAATAAGCGGGTCAGACAGCATCTCTGGAGAAAAGGAATAGGTGATGTTTCGGGTCAAGACCCTTCTTCAATACCCCCAGCTTAGGTCCACCTAATGAGTGACTGACTTTGCAACCCTTCGAGATAACCTCAGCCTTGCATTAAGGTAATGATCAGTAGCAGCTACACATTTGATGCTCCATTGTTTTTTGTCCCAATACCGAGACTTTAGCGCAATATGCAGCGTACCCCTACCAAAAGGCAGACCCCGTAACAAACATTCGCTCTTTTCAGAATTCACAAATCGCAACCAAATATTTTGAGATACAGGATAAGAATTTGCTTTTGCAGAATTCAAAAGAGAAAAAAAACGAAATAAGCACAAAATTCGAAACAAATGTCATGAACTTTTGGCAAGGATTCACATTGCGGAAGATCAAAAACAACGTGGACAGTTTTCTCTGAAATGGACCCCATCTGAATGCAGAGGTGTACTGTACGTTGAACTGAAAACATCTGCTTCATTTGCTTTCCTTTCAGCTGCAGGTTTGTCACAGTCAAATATTGTTTTTTCATATTTCTTTAACCATACAACTTTATTTATCCCAGAGGGAAATTGGTCTGCCACCAGCCAAAAGACGCAGTTGCAAGGCATTGAAAGTGTAATGTGCATTAAAATAATAATGATATGAAAGCGACCAGTTATTGCACAGCTCACATGTAGTATTACACAAGCATGAAAATTAAATGTTCAAATGGATAAGTCCAGGATGTGCAAAAATGGGGGGAGGGTGGGGGGGGTGTCAGTTTACCCCATGACAGAAGTGGGGGGAGTTGTACAGTTTGATAGCTATATGGATAAAGATCTCCTGTGACGTTCTGTGCTGCACCATGGTAGAACCTGTCTGTTGCTGTAGGTGAGTCAAGAGTGTTTTATTGTCATATGTCCCGGACGGGACAATGACATTCTTACTTGCTGCAGCACAACAGAATATGTGAATATGTAAACATTGTATATAATGGGGGAAAAAAAGAAAAAGTGCAATAAATAGCAAATATAGTTCAGATAACAAATAATAATATAGTCTTTTTGCAGTTCAGAGCTCAGGGCTTATTCTAGGTATGTTACAAAACTTACCTTTAGCGGTGCTCCAGTTCTGCCGCTGGACGAGTGCGCGACTTTGGCGCCTTTAAGGGGGGGGGGGGTTAAAATGCGGGTTTCTCCATGCAATCCGGAGCTTTCTGTTGTCGGAGTGCGAGCTATTTTTGGAGATGCGTTCCGACTGCCGGTAAGTCCGTTTTTTTAATAAATAGCCCGACTACTTAATCACTGCAGTAAAATAAAAATTAGCTCCTAATGCTGTGAACGCCGACAACGGGGACCGATTTTACGTAGGGGACAGGTTAGTGAAAGCTGTTTATTTTTACATATAAACTTGTTTTTTTAGGGGACTTTGATCAATATTTCATGTTGCAAAACGGTGATTTAGCCCCCATATGAACCGGCAGAAAATTTCCTGCCGATATTGGGTTTAAATTCACCGCAACCGCAACGTTCTAATCCATCGCATTCCAGAAAATCCCACTCGCAAGCTGTTTAAAATGCCCATTAATTTACAGGCATTAAACACTGAATTCCCTCAATTTGGCCTATAAATTAATGACAATTAGATTTAAAAATCATGTTTTATTGTGAATTATTGTGTGACTGTTAATTGGACACTTAGGCTTTAAATTTTTTTTTTTTTTCTTAAGAAATGGATAGATGTTTAGATCTAGTAGTTGAATTTTGTAATTGGCTACAATTGGGTAACTAACTAATTATATGCTTTAATTTCAGGTCATCCAAGTAAGATTTGTTTCAGAATACTCCAATCTATAATAACTGAAAATTTCTTTAAGTTCTCTTAATTTTTAAGGAAGTTATGGGCTTTTGACTGTCCTCGATCACAACTTTTGTGACAAGTCAATAGAAAAGCAATAGGAAGCAAGTTGCTAATTTCCGAGTATGAAAATGGCCCTAACGTTTTTAATACTGAAGATATGAAAGTGAATTAGGTGTCAAACTTATTTTTATGCTTTATATGATGGGATAAATTGCAGACTTGATTTTTAAAATCTCAAAATTTTGTAACGTTGCTACTTATTCAGTGTTGTGTTTAATAGCCTGATGGATGTGGGGAAGAACCCTCTAGGTTAACCAGTGTGTCATGGAGGCGTTGAGATGTATTGTCCAAGATGCTCCGCAGTTTGAGAAGCATCGTCCCCTCCAAGACCACCTCCAATTAATCCAACTCCTCTTGCAGGAAGGAGCCAGCCTTTCCTGATGAGCTTGTTGATTCAGTTTGCCTCCGCTGCCTTCGCCCTGCTACCCTAGCACACAACAGCGAAGAAGATGGCACTGGCCACAATTCTGGGCACAATATCTTCATGCAATATGACTGTGAGTAGATCCATAGTGTAATTTACATATGTTGAGTGGCTGTGATGGTACTGAAACCATTGCAATGATAATAATTATCATCATGCAAACAGTTCCTTGAATGTCTGGAAAACGTTCAGACATTTGTGAGATCATGAGTGGCCTTTATTGTCCTGATGTGAGGAACTGTCTTCACCTGGTTGCTTTCTTAGCTATTCAAATGCAATGGTGACTTCCTACTCCCACACCCTTATCTCTAGGTTCCTCTAAGGTTTTATCATAAAACCCCATTCTATTTTACATCACAATTGTGTTCCTCACCAACATCAACCAAGAACATAACCTCAAATTCTAAGGGCATGTTGACAATCACCAACAGTAACCTAAATCATATGTTCACACCCTCCACCATGTTACAGGAAATATGTAGTCAAGCTGGAAAGGGTACAGAGAAGATTGACAAGGATGTTGCCAGGGCTAGAGGGTGTGAGCTATAGGGAGAGGTTGAGTACGTTAGGATTCTATTCCTTGAGTGCAAGAGGATAAGGGATAATCTTATAGAGGTGTATAAAACCATGAGAGGAATAGATCAGGTAGATGCACAGTCTCCTGCCCAGAGTAAGTGAATCAGCCAGAAGACATAGATTTAAGGTGAAGCGGAAAAGATTTAATAGGAATCTGAGGGGTAACTTTTTCACGCAAAGGGTAGTGGGTGTATGGAACAAGCTGCCAGAGGACGTAGTTGAAGCTGGGACTATCCCAACGGTTAAGAAACTGTTAGACAGGTACATGGATAGGACGAGTTTGGAGGGATATGGACCAAGCGCAGGCAAGTGGGACTAGTGTAGCTGGAACATGTTGGCCGGTGTGGCCATTTGCGCTGAAGGACCTGTTTCCACGCTGTATGACTCTAAATACCAAATTCAAAAAATATAAAACCTTTGACATTAATCAGCCATCTCAGCCAAATATATTTACACTTGCAGGTGAAATTACTGTATTTAAAAGGCATTTGGACATGTACTTGGATGGGAAACGAGTAGTGGGATACATTCCTACACTCCGGAGATGCTGCCTGACCCGCTTAGTTACAGAGTCATAGAGTGACACAACGTGGAAACAGCCTCTTCGGCTCAACTTGCCCATGCCAGCCAACATGTCCCAGCTGCACTAGTCCCACCTGTCTGTGCTTGGTCCATATCCCCCCAAATCTGTCCTATCCATGTACCTGTCTAAATGTCCTGTCCTATCCATGTACCTGTTTCTTAAATGTTGGGATAGTCCCAGCCTCAACTACCTCCTCTAGCAGTTTGTTCCATACACCCACCACTCTTTGTGTGAAAAAGTTACCCCTCAGATTCCTATTAAATCTTTTCTCCTTCACCTTGAACCTATGTCCTCTGATCCTTGATTCCCCTACTCTGAGCAGTAGACTCTGTGCATCTACCCGATCTATTCCTCTCATGATTTTGTATACCTCAATAAGATCTCCCCTCATCCTCCCGCGCTCCAAGAATAGAGGCCCAGCCTACTCAACCTCTCCCTATAGCTCACACCCTCTAGTCCTGGCAACATCCTTGTAAATCTTCTGTGAACCTTTTCAAGCTTGACAATATCTTTCCTATAACATGGTGCCCAGAACTGAACACAATATTCTAAATGTGGTCTCACCAACATCTTATACAGCTGCAACGTCTATAATCTGACTGTTGAAGGCTCCAGCATTTTTGTGTCTATCTAAAGGGCCTGTCCCACTTGGGCGACCTAATCCGCGAGTTCTGGCGAGTTTGCCCTCAACTCATACTCGCAGCATGGTCGACACGAGGTCATAGGAGGTCTTCGTAACTCTCCTTCATGCTAGAGAATGGTCTCCGCGTACTAGAGGCCTCAGTTAGGTCGCGGCGCTTTATTCAATGTGTTAAAAAATGCCTGCGAGGAAAAAAAGGTTGGCATGGAAAAAAATTGATACTTTTTTTACTCGTGGGTTTAGTCGTAGTAGGTCGTAATAGGTCGCCATGTTAGTCGTAGGTAATCGAGGGTAGCCAAATATAGTCGTAGATAGTCTTCATCATAGTTGAAGGGAGGTCGAAGGAGATCGTCTTCACTCTCCACTATTAGGTGTCCAATTTTGCCGAAGTTAGTCGTAGCTATTCAAAGCTAGTCTTCAAAATAGTCGAAGGAGGTTGAAGGAGGTCTTCTACATAGTCGGAGGTCTTCAACATGTCATTTTTTTCAAACTCTTCTGAGCTCGCCAATTAGGTCGCCCAAGTAGGACAGCCCCTTTAAGGACACAGGCCTATCGCAGGTAAATGAGAATAGCATAGATAGTCATCACAGTCAGCATTGGCAAGTTGGGTCAAAGGGTCCTGTTATATGTTGTACAACTCTGTGACTCTCGATGTATTTTTGGCAATATGTTGATTGCTGCATAGCCAAGTTTGGAAGACCGACGGTAAATAAGGAAGGATCATTAGTACTTAGCATTTTTAATAATGAGATTTGATGATTTAAACTTCTGCCTCATAATGGCCATCAAAGCTTTGTGGTGCTGCAATCAGGAAAGAATTGTGCGGAATTATGCAAAGCAGGTGTTTGAATGAAATATGTTCCGAGTTCTCAGAAATACCTACGTATTTATATGGATGGAAATAGAAACTGGCTATGCATCCAATCAGAATATGCCAACATTTATCTTTCCGGCAGGAAAATGGTTCCCATAATTCTTGACATTTATCTGCTTATGAATGAGCATGTAATAAATGTCAGGTCTGTAAGTGACCCGCAATATCATGACAAGGATTTTTGTTCAGGAATTCCAATTGAATATTGAAAGATAACACATTTTCTGCTTCTGTTAATCCTGGAAATGAATTTGCATTCTTGAAGCTCTGTCCATGAAATCGTACATCCATTTGGTCTCTCGTCTGTTCCGATTGGGTTCTTAACTAATCTTTGTCCTATATTTAATTATGAGTCAGTGGTGACTCATGCTTTGCCAGTTTGAATACATGTGGATCTACCAGTCGCCATCTCCCAGTTACCAAGCGCTTTAACTCCCCTTCCCATTCCCACACTGACCTTTCTGTCCTGGGCCTCCTCCACTGTCAGAGTGAGGCCCAGCGCAAATTGCTATCTGTGCACCAGTCTCCCCAACCCTGGAGACACCCATGGTCAGCCATGACTGAGGGGGGCCTAAGAAAGACTGGGGTTTGTTCATTTCCTAAGATGAGTGAATTTGTTTTTTACTAATCATTTCTTGTGTTATCAGCCAGTTGTTAGAGAAAAATAAATTTCATTTTCTACTAAACTTCTCCTATGTTATTATAGCTAATTACAGAATTCACAAGTACTCATTACTCAGAAATCATTACATTTAATGTTGAGGCCTTTTCAAGCAACAGCTGAAATAAAATTGCTTCAGTTGTTTCATTGTTAACTCAACCAGCATGTGAGTAGGTGTGGGCTGAAGTCTGAACCCAGTCTGAAGAAGGGTCTCGACCTGAAACGTCACCCATTCCTTCTATCCAGAGGTGCTGCCTGTCCCGCTGAGTTACTCCGGCATTTCGTGTCTATCTTCTGGGGCAGTTAATTATTCATTGCTTGTAGCGTATTGTGCATCCCTCCGAACTGGTTTCTCGCATTCACTCAGACACAGCACAAACAAAACACTAAAGGGCCTGTCCTACTAGCATCCGACTCCATGCGATGATCAAACTAAAAGCGGGGACCGCGCGGAGGTCGGGTGATCCCCTGTACAGGGCCGTTCCCACCAGCATGCGCCTGCATGTGGCAAGCGCGACCAAACCGGCAGCGAGGGCCGCGCAGGGGTCAGGTGAGTGGCGCAACACGGCGCAAAGTGAGGCGAACTTAGAGCGAAGTCTTCAAGGTAAGTCCGCCAGGACAGAGAGGGGCACACAGAGAGGGGCACAGAGGCACACACACACAGAGGGCCACGGAGCCACACACATAGAGGGTCACGGAGGCACCTACAGAGAGGGTCACAGAGGCATGACGTCGAGGCGGTGTGTAATGCGTCGAGGCGACTGCGAGCCGACAAGCCGTTGCCGCGCGGAATTTTTGAACATAGTCAGTTTTTCAGAGCCCCGCGCGATGTCGGGACGAACTCCACACAATTCCGCACGGCTCCGGCGATCGAAGTGGGACCGGCCCCGCGACGCCGGACGGCTCAAACGACCACGTTAGGTCGCGCTCATCGCATAGAGTTGCATGCTGGTGGGACAGGCCCTTAAGTCTAAGACAACCTGCTGAGAAAGAAACTGAATGTGTAGGAAGGAACTGCAGATGCTGGTTTACATCAAAGATAGACACACAATGCTGGAGTAACTCTGCAGGGCAGGCGGCATCTCTGGAGGGAAGAAATGGGTGACGTTTCGGGTCGAAACCCTTCTTCAGACTGGAGATAGTTTGAGTTACTTCATCATTTCATGTCTATCTTCGAGAAAGAAAGTGAAACTAAGTGCAGCCACTGCAATGGCGGTATGAAGAAGGGCCACCATTGAAATCTTTATCGCATTGTACTGTAATAAGTTGGAATCTGTGTTAGATTCCTATGAACTATTTGTTCAACATTTGTACAGAATTACTAATAGTTGCTGTGCTAACATTTTGTAAAGTGAATAACAGATCTTGTAATGAAAAATTTAATTTTTTTTAGTTTTAGAGATAAAGTGCGGAAACAGGCCCTTCGGCCGACCAAGTTAGCGCCGACCAGCGATCCCCACACATTAACACTACCCTACGCACACTGGGGAGAATTTTACATTAATACCAAGCCAATTAACCTACAAACCTGTACGTCTTTGGAGTGTGGAAACCAAAGATCTCGGAGAAAACCCACGCGGGCCACAGGGAGAACGTACAGGGCAGACTCACAGCCGTAGTCAGGATCAAACCCGGATCTCTGGCCCTGTAAGGCAGTAGTAACTCTACCGCTATGCCACTGTGACTAGAATGTTCTGTATTACATACTTTTTTTTTGAAAGTCAAAAAGAAACCATTGTTGTTGCAGTCGGCCTTCAACAGAACTGCAAGAAAACCACAACCATGCTGCTAGATATAACCTTGCCACACACATCTCTACGACAACAGAAACCCACCAATCATAAGATAGCACTCTCCCCCAAACTAGTGGTTAACCAGGGGCTGCAGTCTTAGAATAAAAGCCATTTAGGACTTAGGTGAGAAAAAAACGTTTTCACCCAGAGAGTTGTGAAGTTGTTTATGGTTTATTTGATTGTGGTTGCTTTCTGCCTATCATTCTGTCTGTACAGGGTTTGTACACTCTCCGTGTGATCACGTTAGTTTTCTCGGGTGCTCCCATATTACAAAGACGTGAGGTTTCTCGGTTAATTGGCCGCTGTAAATTGTCTCTAGTATGTAGGATAGAACTTGGTTGGCGTGGACTCAGTGGGCCGAAGGGCCTGTTTCCACTTTGTATGTCTAAATTGAAATGAAACTAAGCTAGATGTGCTAAGCTAAAAGGCCCATGAACCCCATATCCGACCCTTCAGCTTTATACCAACCAAAGGTGGCCTATTTAATGCAAAACCCATTCATCTGAATTCCCCGTGGATTATCACCTTGCCGTGGTGGAGAAGCTTGTGCGGTCCCGAGATCCTGAGACTGATGCCGCCTGGAGCTATGCTCCTGGTAGGGCCACCCATGGTGGTAAGTTCGAGGGGGAGGTCTCTGACAAAGAGCAATCCAACCAAGTCCTCAACGGTGGAACAGGCGGAGGATGATGGCTGACTTTAGTGGAGCGTCACAACGGCTGGGAAGTCGGATGAAGGCTGCAGCAGGAAAGGGTCTCCGGTCGTCTTGGACTCCATGCCACTGGATCCTGACCCAGATCTGTCAAGGACTGTGGGGTGGCTGTCGGTGCACCAGTCTCCCCACGTTAAACAAAGTCACGCACAGGCATCCTCCGTATAGGGAATAGCACCCTGGAGACACCCATGGTCAGCCATGACTGAAGGGGGCCGAAAAAGCTGCCTGACCCACTGTGTTGCTCCAGCCTTTTATGTCACACTTACAGTTCATATCAGGGTTTTTAGGATCAACAGGTCAACCAACATTAGGTCTTCCTGCATATCAATCAATTGATGATAATCACCCTTTGGACTACGCCAGACCTGCAACAGGTTGTCATTGTGGCTTTACCACGCAGTATGCAAACACAGCAAAAGCATATGGAATGGTACAAATTACTCAGTATTAGATAGTTCCAGGTTAGACATGTTGGTTGAAGTCAGAGAGATTTCCTCGGGATAGACACAAAATGCTGGAGTAACTTAGCGGGACAGGCAGTATCTCCGGATACAAGGAATGGGATCCAGGCTATCCAGAGATGCTGCCTGTCCCGTAGTTACTCCAGCATTTTGTGTCTATCTTCGGTGTAAACCAGAGCATCTGCAGTTCCTTCCTACACAGGATTCCTAGAGATTCAGTGTGTCAATCCCACACAGATAACCGTGCAGAGGGACAGAGACAGCATAAAATCCGCACAGACAAAATCTTGTGAATATTTGATAAAGGGCTCTAGAGGTACCTAAATTAATAAACCGATGTACACTTTCACCTCAATCATCCGACAAGCTACCCACATTTAAATTAAACCCGAAACGTCACTCATTCCTTCGCTCCAGAGATGCAGCCTGTCCCTGCTGAGTTACTCCGGCATTTTGCGTCTATCTTCGGTTTAAACCAGCAGCTGCAGTTCCTTCCTACATATTAATTTAAAAGTTGGAAGATTACTTCTCCTGAATCAGTATCATAAATAAGTTTCTCAGTAGATCTATGATGATCAAACTAGCAAGAAACCATCAAGCATCAGGCATCTCTCCAGAGATGCTGTCTGATCCGCTGAGTTACTCCAGCTTTTTCATAAGTGATAGGAGCAGTATTAGGCCATTCGGCGCATCACGTCTACTCCGCCATTCAATCATGGCTGATCTATTTCTCCCTCCTACCATTCAAAACCTGAGCGTGGGTTGTGATGTCTTCTCTCATGACAAAGTAAGATAATGCAGAAGATGGAAAAATTAAAGAAAATATTAGAATATGTTTAAAAAAACTGAGAAACGGCGTTAATGTTCAGGCTGAAGCGTGGAGCAAAGTTTGATGTGGGCTTACCAATCTGAAATACTATTTCTACTGTGTGTTTTCCTAATTTGTTGCGCATTTCTGGCATTTATTTATCTTTGTCCAGCGTTGCTCCCCTCAAGTGTCTATCTTTGATTGTCATATTTCTGCCTACATCCTGAAGCTCAGCTATATAATTCACACACACGCACAGGCACACACACACACACACACACACACACATGCTCGCAGGCACACATGTACACACACGAATGCACACACACATGCACACACGTATGCATGTGCCGCACGCGTGAACACACATGTACGCACACTTGCACGCGCACACGCACACAAACACACGGCACATAACATGAACACACAGACGCACAAACGCGCACACACAAACGGCACACACGCACGAACACACACACAAACGGCACACACACACACGCTCGCACACAATCTACTGACATCCAATATATTACACCACTGCCTCTCTCAACACCTTCATATTTCAGCCTGACTCGCTGAGTGTTTCCAGTATTTTTTGTTTTATTGATTTAGGATTCCAGCATCTGCATTGTTTTGATTTTCAACTTTGTGGTTAATTTTGACCAGATGAAGTTCTGATCATATTTCTGTGTTCACACTGGATGAGACTGAACCCATCCACTGAAACCATCTCAGCTTTTGCCTTTGGTGTCAAAAACCTCACCCTTACCTTTGTTATCTTTATACTGTAGGCCTGGCTGATCTCACATCTTCCACACTATAAATACGAGATCGGACAAAACTTAGCTGTTATGGCTCTGTCCCACTTAGGCGACTTTTTAGGCGACTGCAGGAGACAATGCAGTCATCACATGGTCGCCACATGTTCGCGGGCGGTTGCCAGGGAGTCACCTTCATGGTCGTGAGGAGTTCCCGCATTCTGGGAACTAGACGCAGCCTCATTATCGTCGCCGCAGATTTTTCAACTTGTTGAAAAATTAGCGGCGACTAGAAAGAAGCCGCCATGGAGAGTAGCGAGAATTCTCGTGCCGTAGGTGGGTCGCCAGGAGGTCCTAGTGGGTTGCCGGGAGGTCGAAGGTTCTCGTAGGTTCTTGTAGGTTGTAACCAGTGGTGACCGGTGAACTTCATTGGCTCATTGGGAAACAAAAACGTAAGCAGTAGTTTTCAAAACCAAGGATAACCGACCGGTAATGTTAAATGTCCGCCGAGCTTCACAGGTGTGTATCTCTGGCTTCTTAAAAGTTGTCTCCACACCTTCTCCCCCTCTCCCCCCTCTTTTAAAGCACTTACGCAACCCTTCCCGTACACTGTGCTTTCACCGTCTTAATTGCAATGCCACCTTCCTGTTCATCGCGGTGTGTGGCTGTATCACATTGGCTTTGCACCGTGTGAATTTCACTCAGACAGCGCTCCCCCCGCTTGCCCTGTCCCCCGCCTGCATAACGGGCTGGTGAAGGAAGCGATGTGTTTGTGTGTGTTCCACTCTGACAGTCGCCGTTCCAGTCGCCGGTTTGACAGTCGCTGGCAGTCGCCTGAAAAATCGCCTAAGTGGGACAGGCCCATTAGTGTTTTGTGGAGGAAGAAACTGCAGATGCTGGTTTACACCAAAGATAGACACAAAATGCTGGAGTAACTCTGCGGGATAGGCGGCATCTCTGGAGAGAAGGAATGGGTGATGTTTCGGGTCAAGACCCTGCTTCAGACTGTCTGAAGAAGGGTCCCGACCTGAAACGTCACCCATTCCTTCTCTCCAGAGATGCTGCCTGTCCCGCTGAGTCACTCCAGCAGATCCTCTGTTAGTGCTCCTGTTTGAACCAACTCCTGTTTGCTGATTGCACTCGTGCTCATAGACTTACATTACGTATGGATAAGCAAAGGGCCAACTTTTCAATCCCTCCGTATTCTCATTGTTCCCGGTATCTGTAATCTCCTTCAGACACACAATCATAGCCGATATCTGTGTTCCCCAGAATCTATGCTCTTTGACATTCCTGTATTTAATTGTTTCATCATGGGTAGCCACTCAGCTGCTTGACATAATCTTTGCAATTCCCTGATATGTCTCTGGTCGATATCTTTGTCCACCTTTAAAATGCTCAGTAAAATTTTCCAGTTTGACCAAAACATCGGACATTTCCTCTAATATACCCCAACGCGGGTCATTGTGAGATGCTGTTCACGTCCGCACTTTGCGATTCTTTTCAATATGTTCAAGGTGTTTTTCACATGCAAGTTGGTGTTGCAAACAGCATATTGAAGGAAGGATGAAGTGATTTATCTCTGAAGAAGGGTCTCGACCTGAAACATCGCCTATCTCCTTCGCTCCTTAGATGCTGCTGCACCTGCTGAGTTTCTCCAGCCTTTTGTGTAACCCAAGTGATTTATCTCGTTGCCAAAATCGAAAATACTTCTTTTGATTTTTGCTCGTAATTTTGTGGGCCTGCTGGCTCGGATCGAAAAATATCAGACCGATCACTCTTATTCCATGTTTCAATATCTTTTTGAATGGGTAAAGTAACCGCCTCCATCCACCCAGATGATTTAATGAATGATAATGGACATGTCTGCATACTTAATGGCTGCTACGAGAGACAAAGCTAATCCGTTGTGATTAGTTATTTAATGAGGGGTTTCAACAAGCAAGGTGCTCATTTCTGGGCCTGATTCCAAAAGGTTGTCTATTTTTTAAGTACAGCATCTAGATCCATTGTAAATGACAGTTGTAGTCATTGTGAAGGGCATAGCAATAATATAATAATTGCCAAAGATAGACACAAAAAGCTGGAGTAACTCAGCAGGTCAAACAGTATATCGGGAGAAAAAGAATAGGTGACTTTTCAGGTCAAGAACCTTCTTCAGACTGAGAGTCAGTGGAAAGGGAAACGTGAGATTCCCTTTCCCCTTTCCATTTCCCCTGACTCTCAGTCTGAAGAAGGCTCGTGAGCCGAAACGTCACCTATTCTTTTTCTCCAGAGATGCTGTCTGACCCCCTGAGTTACTCCAGCTTTTTGTGTCCATCTTCTGTTTAAACCAGCACCTGCAGTCCCTTCCTACACATGTAATAATTTCCCATCTCCATGTTTCTTTCGATTGGCGTTTACATTTTAAAGACATTCGCAAGCAGGAACTTTCTGTGAAAACATATAATTTTACACAGGATTCTGATTCGTTTTGAGAAACAGGACAAACTTTGAAACATCACTGAACTAAAAGCAATGCAAAATTCTGAAAGTACGCAGCTGGTTCAAGACCATGTACGGAGAGAATGGTTACATATTTTACAGAACCTCTCAGTCTCTTCTGATAGTTGCTGGAAACCCCAAACTTTGGGTGGCACGTGGCGCAGCGGTAGAGTTGCTGCTTTTCAGTGCTTGCAGCTTTGGAGACCCGGGTTCGATCCCGACTACGGGTGCTGTCTGTACAGAGTTTGTACGTTCTCCCCATGACCGCGTGGGTTGTCTCCGAGATCTTCGGTTGTCTCCCACGCTCCAATGACGTGCAGGTTTGTAGATTCATTGGCTTGGTGTATGTGTAAATTGTCCCTAGTGTGTGCTGGGTAGTGTTAATGTGCGGGGATCGCTGGTCGGTGCGGGCTTGGTGGGCCGAAGGGCCCGTTTCCGCGCTGTATCTCTAAACAAAACTAAACTAATGTTGCCTGATATCAAATGACACAAGTTTCTGTTCTTGTTTAGGAAATGCTTTTGATGCTTGGGATTGAGAAACGTTGACTCTGCATGCCTTCGGCAAAGTGCCAAGTCTGGTTTTGGTATGGTGTGGCTGTGTAGGTGCTTCTCCTACCTCTGAAACACCAGCACCTCAACTGGTTGGGCAAATATGCACAGTAAATGTATGGGAAGATGAAGGTCTGGCTCATGGGAGCTATAGTTAAATATTGCAACTAGTCTGATAACACAATCCCTGTATCTCATCAACTATCAGAAATAACAGGCCAAATTGATGAATCAGAAGTTTCATTGAATAGAGTTTGGAATGCAGATATTCAAAACGATGGAAGAATTGAAAATTGGCTCCAGAATTGTTGAGTCATAAGGTCATAAGTCATACGTGATAGAAGCAGAATTAGGCCATTCGGCCCATCAAGTCTACTCCGCCATTCAATCATGGCTAATCTATCTCTCCCTCCTAGCCCCATTCTCCTGCCTTCTTCACACATCCCCTGACAACCGTACAAATCAAGAATCTATCTATCTCTGCCTTAAAAATATTCATTGATTTGGTCTCCACAGCCTTCTGTGGGAAATAATTCCACAGATTCGTCACCCTCTGACCAAAGAACGTCTGTTCACTGGAATTTAGGATAAGGGGATCATATAGAGACATATAAAATTATAAAAGGACTGGACAAGTTAGAAGCAAGAACCATTTTTCCAATGTTGGGGGGGTCCAGAACCAAGGGCCACAGTCTTAGAATAAAGGGGAGGCCATTTAAAACTGAGATGAGAAAAAAAAATTCACCCAGAGAGTTGTAAATTTATTGAATTCTCTGCCACAGAAGGCAGTGGAGGCCAATTCATTGGATGAATTTAAAAGGCAGTTAGCTAGAGCTCCAGGGACTAGCGGAATCAAGGGGTATGGGGAGAAAGCAAGCACAGGTTACTGATTGTGGATGATCAGCCATGATCACAATGAATGGTGGTGCTGGCTCGAAGGGCCAAATGGCTTCCTGCACCTATTTTCTATGGTTCTATGTTTCCTCATCTCCTTCCGAAAGGAACATCCTTTGATTCTGAGACTATGACCTCTGGTCCTAGACACTCCCACTAGTGGAAACATCCTCCCAATATCCACTCTATCCAAGCCTTTCACTATTCGGTAAGTCAATAACTGTATGCTGATGAATTATTCATTACAGAGAGGGCTTGCCAATTTAAAATTACTAATATTTTTGGGAATGTGACCAATGTCTTTGAAAGAGGGAAGTTAGATGAATTCCTTTCAAAAGACTGGTTATGGAAAACTGGTCTGAAGAAAGTTTTCGGCCCAAAACGTTGCCTATCTCCTTCGCCCCACAGACGCTGAGTTTCTCCAGCACTTTTGTCTACCACTGGTTATGGAAATATTGAAAGCAGGTATTAATAGAAATATTTTACAATGGATATGCAATTGATTAATTGATGCAACCATGAGACATTACCATTTGACAAAGGAAATTATTCCAAAGGGTCAAGGAGAGATTTGTTTTGAAACTGTATTATAAAAAATATTTCTGATAAATGCTTCGAAGCTAGAAATGTAGACGATAAGAAAATTAATCTCCAGAGCCGTATAATACAAGTCAAAGAGATTAAAAATGCCTCGGAAATGGGAAAATATTATGAAGATGAAATCCAAGGTGCAAAATGATTTACCCATGGTCAAAGCAATGATAGGGCTAATATTTTAACAGCATAGAATAAAAAATGGAAAGAAAATAAAGGCCATCTGGGTGCTTCTGATTTAGTAATAAACCAATGTTATTACACAAGTGCCTGATGACGTAGAACGAAACAAATCAAAGTTTGGGATATGGTAAAAGATGAATACATCAAAAAACACAACATTAATCATTAGGACAACTGCTTCCAGAGGACAGTGAGCAGTTCTGATTGCTAGGGCATTACAATCGGCAAAGTAATCGGCAAAAATCAGTGTTTTGATTTGTCTCAAAGCTCCGGGAGCCTGATTTGATCCTACAGGTCTATGCAGAGTTTTCATATTCTCACCATAATCATGGGACTCTTTATCCCTTAAACCAAGAATGCAGTTTGGATAGAGTGCAGTAGTACAGGTTGCACAGTGGTAGAGTTGCTGCCTTACACAGGGCTGCCACCTCTCATGCTTTGAGCGTGAGAATCACGCATTTTAACTAATTCTCACACCCTCATGCTGATCAGAAATTTCTCACGCTGGCTCGATGGGCCAATGGCCTATTACTGCACTTATTTTCTATGTTTCTATGCTTGAGTATATGGCAATAAAACTCGACCACTTGATTTTGAAGCATTCATGCATGGTGGAGGTATAATGTAGTCATAGAGTGATACAGTGTGAAAACAGGCCCTTCGGCACAACTTGCCCACCTGCCAACATGTCCCAGCCATGCTACCTGCTTTTGGTCCATACCTCCAAACCTGTCCTATCCATGTATCTGTCTAACTGTTTCTTAAATGTTGGGATGGTCCCTGCCTCAACTACCTCCTCTGGCAGCTTGTTCCTTGTGGATAAGGTTACCCCTTAAAAAGTTACCTCTTACAAATGCTTCATACAAAAAACATTGAAATCATACTTCCACAAAGCACTAAAACATAATTTTAATACATCAAATTTCAAAACGTTCCTACCCTGGGAGAGGGCACACCCTTCTTCCGCACCCTCTCCCTACTCGGTTGCTCCACTCCCTCACTGGGTACCCCCAAGGCCAGTGATCAGTGATCGCTCAGCCTCCCCGCTTTCGAAAACACTCCGCAGCCCCTGGTTCAGACGGAGAACACTACCAGATGTGAGCAGGGAACTGAGGCCAGTTGTCCGTGATATCTGGATCCCAATGCTCAGCGCTTCATGTTTCAGAGTTGGCTAATGTTATTGATTTGTAATTAGCCTGATTTGTAATTAGTTGACAAAACCTTAATTTATTAATCCGGAATATCCAGGGGGATGGGATAAGTGTAATATTAAATTACATGCAAAGTGTCCAGCTGTCTGTCACAACATACAGCCCTTATAACCCATTATTTCCTTCAATTAAATATTGGGAAGGTAGCTCTAATGTAATTTGCTACTCAATTATTATGTTTGTTTACCTCACTGACTATTTGTAACCCCCCCCCCCCCATTCCTTTGACAGGTTGAATAGAAATGTCCCCAATCTCGTTGTTTTATTAATTGAACAGGTAGATGAACATCCTCAAGAAGTGTAAAATCAGATGGAAACTGATTCAGATGCGATATTTAAGAGCTTGTTCAAAGAAAGGGCATATTTCGAAGGAGTGACAGAGATACTTGTAGGAGAATGTGTGAGGAGATTATTATTTGTCTTTAGTTTTAGCTTGGACCAAGACATCTAAAGATTCAAAGTTTAATATATTAATTGTACTGATACTGACCCCAACCAACCACGTATTGAATATTATCCATTCTGGAGGTTTTTCTTTTATGATGCCATTTAAACTTCACTTGGATTTCAATCACTTCAATGTGAAAGTAATTGGGAATTGGGAGCATTGGAACAAAAATTTGCCCTCGATACATATTAACTGTAATGTAATAATGTATGCATGTTAGTAGGTGCAATCAAAACAAAGATCTTTTTATCATTGTTGTGTTATGAATACCACAGAAAATATTATGTACTCTCAAGATCACAGTTAATAGAATAATATTGCTTAAATATATAGTTATTGGACTTTGCATTTTGGAAAAGTCCCAGCTGAGAGGAAGACAGCAAAATACTGAAAATATTGGGGGTGAAAATGACTTCAGGACAGTTTGTTACGAAAATGAAAGAAATTGTATCGGAATACTTATACAGCTGAGTGAGTTTAATTTTATGGATGGGAATTGTGTTCAACCAATTGATGACTTATTTGACAAAGTAACTAGCATGTTAGAGAGAGTTAGATAGAGCTCTAGGGGCTAGTGGTGTCAAGGGATATGGGGAGAAGGCAGGGACGGGTTATTGATAGGGGACGATCAGCCATGATCACAATGAATGGCGGTGCTGGCTCGAAGGGCCGAATGGCCTACTCCTGCACCTATTTTCTATGTTTCTATGTTAGATAACAAGGAAGCCAATGAATGTCACAAATTTTGTTATCCATTATTTGGTCAGTGAAGTGCCCCATAAAGGATTACTGCATTAGATAAGCACATGTGGACTTGAACATGATAGGTTAAGTCCAGGGGGTCAGATATGGGGCTTTAGATGTGGGCCAGATATATTGTCAGTGCAAAGGGGCTAGGCCCTTTGAGTCAAGGTGTGGAAAAGTACAAAGTGTTCAGTCAAAGCTGGCACCCTCCTCCCACATCCCCCCCACCTCCCCGGTCGCTATGCTCCCTCGGGCTTGGTCTCTCACAATTTCTCACTCCCAACTCTCACCCAATGTTGGCAGTCCTGCTTATAGCACCAGAGACCCGGGTTCGATCCTGACTATGGGTGCTGCTGTCTGTACTCTCCCTGTGTTTGCGTTATTTTTCTCTGGTGCTCCCATATTACAAAGACGTGATGTTTCTAGGTTTCTAGGCAGTTGTAAATTGTCTCTAGTATGTAGGATAAAACTTGTTCAGCGTGGACTCAGTGGGCCAAAGTTTCCACTTTGTATGTCTAAAGTAAGATGAAACTAAGCTAGATGTGCTAAGCTAAAAGGCCAATGAACCCCATATCCGACCCTTCGGCTTTATGCCAACCATAGGTGGCCTATTTAGTGCAAAACCATTCATCTGAATGGGGTCATCAATCTTGATTAAATAGATAGTGGCGTATCATAAGGTCATAAGTGATAGGAGCAATTCAGCCCATCAAGTCTATTCCGCCATTCAATCATATCTGAACTATCTCTTCCGCCTAACCCCATTCTCCTGCCTTCTTCCCATAACCCAAGACTCCTGTATTAATCAAGGATCTATCTATCTCTGCCTTAAAAATATCCATTAACGGCCTCCACAAGCTTCGGTGGCAATACATCCCACAGATTCACCACCTTTTGACTAAAGAAATTCGTCCTCATCTTCCTAAAGGAACATCCTTTAATTATAAGGATACAACCCTAATCCCACACTCTCCCACTAATGAAAACATCCTCTCCACATCCACTTTATCCAAGCCTTTCACGATTCGGTACATTTCATTCTGAGACTATGACCACCCACTGGTGGAAACATAGAGGATGTTGCAGCTGGCAGTTGAATCTTGTATTCAGCATTGTTGCCAATAATGTGTCCTCCTGACCTATTCAACACTAAAAGCAGTGTTTTCTGTAAATTCACTTGGTACTTTACATTCACTCTATCCAGGCATTTCGCTATTCAGTACGTTTCAATGAGGTCTCCCCTCATTCTTCTAAACTCCAATGAGAACAGACCCAGTGCCGTCAAATGCGCATCATATGTTAACCCACTCATTCCAGGGATCATTCTCGTAAACCTCCTCTGGACCCACTCCAGGGCCAGCACATCCATCCTCAGATGTGCACCCAAAATTGCTCACGATCACAAACGGTTTATTACTTACTGGACTAAGTGGGACCCGTTGGGTCCCAGCATCACACGGGAGGGCTGGTCCCCCAATGCAATATTCCACCTCTCCACCAATTCTAATATTGGTGGCCAGCGGGGGGGGGGGGGGGATGCTTTTTGGAGCGCTAGTATGGGTGTTGAAGGCTGACGGGACTGGGTTCCAGAAGGCTAGTATGGATATTGGGCTGAATGGATTCTTGGGCTGGCGGCTCAGCCACTCAAGCCTGTTTTGCTGGCAGCTCACTCACTCACGGATGGTGGGCTGGCAGTTGACTCACGGCTATTCCTTGAAATTCCATTTCAAGCAGGGTGCAAGGCCGCCAAATTCAAGTGCAGTTTCATACCACTTCAAGCAGGGTGCAAGGCCACCAAATTCAAGTGCAGTTTCATACCATTTCAAGCAGGGTGCAAGGCCACTAAAGACAGTGAGTCCCCCATCTTGCAGAGACTGAGCCACACCCACACTTCCGGGTTTTATAGTCCCTCCCCCCTCCCACCAGAAGGGGCGTGGCCTTCATGGCATGATTGACAGGAGAGAGAATCTCAACATTTTGTAAACACTAATAACTCTTTTATTTTTAATCGATGGGAAGAATCCTTGGCACCTGATGAGAGGTGGGAGACTCTGAGTAAGATGGCCAAAAATCACAGCCGTACGTGGTAACGTTTTTTCTAAAATCAATATAAAGCGCAAACAGGAAGTGGTCAAGATTAGACTTTATATATATAGAAGTCAAGGCAACTTTAATTAGGCAAGGCAACTTTAATTAGGCAAGGCAACTTTAATTAGGCAACATAGTTTTAGCATTTCCAAACCAAAGGTAACACAGCTTTAGCATTTCCAAACCAAAGGCAACACAGCTTTAGCATTTCCAAACCAAAGGCAACACAGCTTTAGCATTTCCAAACCAAAGGCAACACAGCTTTAGCATTTCCAAACCAAAGGCAACACAGCTTTAGCATTTCCAAACTACATTTTCAAACCACATTAAGGGCACTGACAGGTCAATAAAACCGCTCACAGTTTAGTAGACTTTTGTTCAGTGTTATTCACAGCTCATACTGAGAGACATGACCCTCTCGCTTCCCACGTCTTGCAGAGACTGATTGAGGCACTCAACATGTCCGGGTTTTATAGTCCCTCCAGAAGGGGCGTGGTCTTCAGGAGAGAGAATCTCAACCTTTTTTAAACACTAATAACTCTTTTATTTTTCATCAATGGGAAAAATCCTCTTGTCCTGCACAGCAGAGGGGGACTCTGAGTAAGATGGTCAGAAATCACAGCCGTAAGTGGCAGCGTTTTTTTCTAAAATCAATATACAGAACCAAAGGAAGTGGTCAAGATCAGACTTTTAGTAATATAGATTTTTGATTCTCCAATATTTTTAAAAATTATTATACAATCATTTAACTTGATATTAAGTATATTTATAATTTTAAATATTTGTTATTTTATTCAAAATGTATTCAATTTTTTAACTATCTAAATACTTTGGCACAATTTAAAATACTTTGGATCATTAAAGGTGCATGGAATCCGCAGTGACTTGGTAGTTTGGATTCATAACTGGTTCACTCATAGAAGCCAGAGGATAGTAGTGGAAGGATGTTTATCTGGCTGGGGGTCTGTGACCAGTGCTGTTCTACAGGGATCTGTGCTGGGAACCTTTGAGTTAGTAATATATACAAATGACTTGGACAAATATGTAGATGGGCTGGTTAGTAAGTTTGCAGATGACACCAAGATTGGTAGAGTTGCAGACAGTGAAGAAGGCTGTCAAAAGATACATCAGGATATAGATCAGTGATGTGGACTAAGAAATGGTAGATGGAGTTTAATCCAAGCAAGTATGAAGTGTGGCACATTAGGAGGCCAAATGTAAGAGGAAAGTCTACGTATCATGGCAAGATGAATCTAGGACTCCAAGCCTATAGAGCTATACTCTCAATAGGCTTAGTTGGGAGGTTATGTTGCAGTTGCATGAGACGTGGTGAGGCCGCATTTAGAATATTGTGTTCAGTTCTGGGCACCATGTTATAGAAAAGATCTTGTCAAGCTGGAAAGGGTACAGAGATGATTTACAAGGATGTTGCTAGGGCTGGAGGGTGTGAGCTATAGGGAGAGGCTGAGTGGGCTGGGACTCTATTCCTTGGGGTGCAGGAGGATGAGGGGTGATCTTATTGAGGTGTATAAAATCATGAGAGGAATAGATCGGGAAGATGCACAGAGTCTCATGCCCAGAGTAGGAATCGAGGATAAGAGGACATAGGGTCAAAGTAAAGGGGAAAAGATTTAATAGGAATCAGAAGGGTACTTTTTTCACACAAAGGGTGGCGGGTGTATTGAACAATTTGCCAGAGGAGATAGTTGAGGAAGGGACTATCCCAACATTTAAGAAACAGTTGGACAGGTACATGGATAGGACAGGTTTGGAGGGATATGGACCAGACGTGGGCAGGTGGGACTAGTGTAGCTTCAACATGTTGGCTGGTGTGGGGAAGTTGGGCTGAAGGGCCTGTTTCCACACTGCATCACTCTATACTCTATGACCCTATAGCTCCCTGAAAGTGCCGCCACATGTAGATAGTGTGGTATAGAAGGCGTATGGTGTGCTTTTAGTATAAGAGTCAGGAAGCCATGTTGCAGCTTCATAAGACTTTGGTTGAGCCAAATTATGTGCACACCTGGTCATTCAATTATGGATGGATGTGAAGGCTTTGGAGAGCATGCAGAAGAGGCTACATCATATATGTGCCCAGTGCATAATGCCTTGCTTCACACTGTAGAAGTGAGAAACAGAAGCAGGCAGATACGGTGTAGTTACATAGATGTGTTTTGCCTTGTACGTTTTTGTGTTGTTAACGTGTGGCCGCGAAAGGAAAAAAAAAACAAATAGCATGCAGGATGCATTTTTGAAAATTTCAGGAAATACCATAAAATTCCAGGAAATTTAGGATTCTATTTCAGGAAACATTTTTTTTGAGGCGTGGAAGAACTGCTCCAGGTCCAGAATGGAGGTAGCTGCAGAGAAGATGCAGCTAGCCAAAGCGAACAGTGCATGTCACACTTCACCTGCATCAGTACAATACCAGTCCCTGCAAACATGAGGGGATCCAAATACCTTGATTCTGGAGAGGGTCCAGAGGAGGTTTACAAGAATGATCCCAGGAATGCATAGATTAATATGTGATGAGCGTTTGTCGGCACTGAGCTTGCACTCGCTGGAGTTTAGAAGAATGAGGGGGGACCTCATTGAAACTTACAGAATAGTGAAAGGCTTGGATAGGGTGGACATGGAAAGGATGTTTCCACTAGTGGGAGAGTCTAGGACTGGAGGCCATAGCCTCAGAATTAAAGGACGTTCTTTTAGGAAAGAGATGAGGAGGCATTTCTTCAACCAGAGGGTGGTGAATTCTTTGTCACAGAAGGCTGTGGAGGCCAAGTCAGTGGATATATTTAAGGCAGAGATAGATAGATTATTGATTAGTGTGGGTGTCAGAGGTTATGGGGAGAAAGCAGGAGAATGGGGTTAGGAGGGAGAGATAGATCAGCCATGATTGAATGGCAGAGTAGACCTGATGGGCTGAATGGCCTAATTCTGCTCCTATTCCTTATGACCCTGCAGGTGATATGTTCCCATGCAAACAGTTTCCTTCACGAGGATGGAGATAACGGGTTGGGAGATGTTGTTTGATTACACCTTAAGCCCCTGTCCCACTTAGGAGACCTAAACAGCAACCTCTGGTGACCTTGCCCGACACCCAAAATAAAATCAAGGTCGAGGTGACCTGCAACCTCCTACCACCTCCCACGCATTTGTTGAAAACCTTCCTCGAATATGAAGAAAACCGGCTTCGGTAGACCTGCGACTATAAAATTATCGATTTTTAAAACGGCAACCTATTTTTAGTTGAGGCTAATTTTTAGTTAACCATGTTGAAAAAATAGCAGCAACCTAGATGAAGCCTCGGCTACGCGGAAACCACTTTCGACCATTAGGGAGAGTGACCAAAACCTCCGATGACCTCATGGAAACCATGGGTGGCGGGCAAGGTCACCAGGGGTTGCTGTGTCCTAAGTGGGACAGGGGCTTAAGTGTGTAACGTCAGTGCATTTTGCAAATGGCACACACTACAGCCACAATGCATCAGTGGTGGAAGAATGAACATTTAAGGCAGTGAGTGGAGATCAATAAAGTGGCCTGTATTGGCCTGATGTCAAATTTCTTGAATATAATTGAAGCTATATTCTTTCAGGCAAATGGAAAGTACAGTATGCCATCACTTCTCCTTTGTATACGGGGAAATAGCTTTGGGGTGGTCAGGAGGTGAGTTAAATGCTGCAGGATACCTGATGGTCTGACCTGCTCTCTTTGCCATGGTAATTATACGTGTAGGAAGTAACTGCTGGTGCTGGTTTACTCCGAAGATAGACACAAAATACAGGAGTGACTCAGCGGGACAAGCAGTATCTCATGGAGAGAAGGAACGGGTGACGTTTTGGTCAAGACCCATCTTTGGACTTCTTCTCAAAGTTGCCTGGAACAGAAGGCTGTGGTTATAGGGTTATAGAGTAATAGAGAAGGGTCTCGGCTTGAAACGTTACCCATTCCTTCTCTCCAGAGATGCTGCCTGTCCTGCTGAGTTACTCCAGCATTTTGTGTCGATCATGGTATTTATATGATTGGTTCAGATGAGTTTCCAAGCAATAGATAGTGATGATGCGACTGAAGGTCAAGAGTTGTTGCGTGGACTCTCTCTTGAAGGAGATGATCATTTTCTGGTACTTTTCTTGCACAAATGTTACTTCACTGTTTTCAACCCGTGTCTGAATGTTGTCTCAGTCTTGCTGCATGAAGGTACGGACTGGGGTGGGTGATTGCAACCTTCACGTGGTCCACCCTGTTTTCGACGAATGCAATCAACCTGGCATGCACAAACAGAAGATCAAACAGAACAAGTTGTCTTACAACTTTAGGCTGTGCACGCCACATGCAAGAAGAAGAATGGCAAGGACTACTTCATTTGCTAAGGGAATGTAATTGGCATAAAACATTGTGCAGTTATCAATAAACATCCCGACTTCTGATCTAAAGATGTAGAGACAGTCATCGATGAAGCGATCACAGATGTTGGAGCCAGGTCATCGATCTGAGGAATTAATATAGTGATTTACTTGGGCTTGGACAATTAAACACCAGCAACCACTACCATGTGAGGGTGTGACTCCAACCTCTGAAGTGTTTTCCCCATGATATCAAATATAGAGCCACTTCAGTCTGTAACCAGATAGCCTGGTTTGTCTAAATGGCGCCTTCAATGACCGAGGCAGCCTCTGGATTCAAGCTTTTTGGTTCATGTTTGAACCAAGGCTGTGATAAGGTTTGCAACTAAGTGATCCTGGCAAAATCCTAGCTATGAATTGCACAGAAAAAGGTTGTTAGTGCAAAAGTGCTATTTGATAGCAGGGTAATGAGAGCGCGATGTTTGATAACACTTTGTTGATGATTAGCAACATTGGAATTGTTCTGCTTTTCAGGAACATAACAACCTTGAGCCATTTTCCACACTGCTGGGTAGATGCCATTGTCCTGATGCAGTTTGAGCAGAGATGCGGCACAGTGGCACAGCAGTAGTGACCCGGTTTTGATCCTAACTGCGGGTGCTGTCTATGTGGAGTTTGTACGTTCTTCCCGTGACCGTGTGGGTTTTCTCCAAGATTTTCAGTTTCCTCCCAAACTCCAAAGACGTACAGATTTGTAGGTTAATTGGTTTGGGTTTGTATACTCAGTATAAGTGTATATTGTCCCTAGTGTGTGTGTAGGATAGTGTTGATGTGCGGGGGATCGCTGGTCGGTGCAGACTCGGTGGGCCGAAGGGCATGTTTCTGCGCTGCATCTGTAAACTAAACTAAACCAAACTAAAAGAATGCAGATCATGGGGAAGTGCAGATCTCAACATCCAGTGAACAGTGGGCATTTAAATGTGAGGAGGTAAGAATTCAGAGTCAACATGATCCTATAGGGTAGGAAACAAAGATGGCGGACATAACCCTGCGCTGCTGTTGAACAGAACTGGATGTGCCAGTGATCTGGCTGCTGCTGCTGCTGCTGCTGCTGCTGTATCCCCTTAATGGTATTCAATATTACCCATATTGGAGGAACAGCATCTCACTCAGTATTTCGCTTGGGCAGCTTACAACCCAGTGGTATGAATAATGATTTCTCTCACTTCAGGTAGCCCGGGCATTCCCTCTCTCTCTATCCCGCGCTAGCTTCTCATTTTCACCCTACAAACAGCTAACAATGGCCTGTTTCCTTCATCATCGTTACTTTTTTGCATATCTTTCATTCATTGTTCTTTATCTCTCCACATCGCGATCAACATCTCTCCACATCACCATCTGCATTTCTGTGATACTACTGTCCACAGCCCTCTCTGCCTCCTACAAGCCCCTCTGTGCAAGTACAACCAGCACTGTAGGTTACTTTTTGATCAGACTTTGCTGGCTTTACCTTGCACTAAACGTTATTCCCTTATCATGTATCTGTACACTGTGAATGGCTCGATTGTAATCATGTATTGCCCTTCCACCGACTGGTTTACACTCAACAAAAGTTTTGCACTGTACCTCGGTACACGTGACAATAAACTAAACTGAACTAAACAAAGAGGATCAAGTTCAACAAGGTAGACACAAAATCCTGGGGTAACTCGGGACAGGCAGCATCTCTGGAGAGAAGGAATGGGTAACGTTTTGGGTCGAGACCCTTCTTCAGACTGATGTCAAGGGAGTGGGCGGGACAGAGATAGAATGGAGTCGGAGACATTAAGACTGGTGGGAAAATTGGGAAAGGGGAGGCGGAGGGGGGATAGAGAGGGAGGGAAAGCAAGGGCTATTTGAAGTTAGAGAAATCAATGTTCATACCGCTGGGATGTAAGCTACCCAAGCGAAATATGAGGTGCTGTTCCTCCAATTTGCACTGGGCCTCACTCTGACAGCGGAGGAGGCCCAGGACAGAAATGTGAGATTGGGAATGGCAGGGGAGGTTAAAATGCTGAGCAACAAGGCGCATGGATGCAAGTGGCTGGGTTGTCAACCAAGGCCATGTGTCCCCAATATTTAACTGGACAAAATGAGGCAATGGGCACTTGTACGTTCAATTGTTCCGTAACCGTTGACAACGTTTGGACTTCTTGTCCAAAAGCCAGCCAATTCCCAAGCTAGACCCGAGCTTAATGTGGAGGAATGGAAAATGTCAAATGCGCAACTGAAGATTCTGCAATCGTCTTCATCCAGAAGTAGACGACATGCCCCTCTGATGTCCACATCATCACTGCATTCAGAAAACTGCATCTGCATCACACCTTGTGAAATGGCTGAGGATCAGCACCAGATGTGGGGCCAGACAAAAATCACAGTTTATATGAAATTATAATAACCCAGATAGTCAGTGTCTAGCTCACCGTGTGATATTTGCTGGGCTCCATTTCCACCCAGCATGGCTCTGGTTCCCACACTCCATATGCATTCACTGGAGTCCATGTACCTGTGTTCCCTTTGAACTTGCGTTGGATGGAACTGCGGATGTTGGTTTAAACTGAAGATAGACGCAAGATGTTGGAGTAACTCAGCAGGACAGGCAGCATACCTGGAGAGGTAATGTTTTGGGTCGAGACCCTTCTTCAGTCTGAAGGACGGTCTCGACCTGAAATGTCAGCCATCCCTTCTCTCCCGAGATGCTGTCTGGTCTGAGGACCAGAACTGTACACAACACAACGTGATGATTTGTCCAGCTGCAAAAGGACATCCCACTACTGTATCCACCTGCGTCACCGTTCTCAGCGAGCTCTGTGCTTGCACTCAAGGTGCAGGTGTTCTTCAGCTGCACTTCAACACTGGAGATCCCTGCCATTTACTCAATACTAGACTAAGTGCAGACCCATTGGCTCTGCTCCCCCAACGCAATATTCCACCACTCACTCATAGCACCCAACTGTGCAGGCACGGCTCATTTCCCCCCATCCCCCTCCTCTTCACCCTCCCTCCTCTTTCCCCTCTCCTCCTCCCCTCCACAATCCCTCCCTCACCTCTCCCTCCCTCTCCTTTCCCGCACCCTCAGTCACTCCCTCCCTCCCTCCCCTCCCTCCATAACTCCTCTCTCCTCCCTATCCCCCTCCTATCCCTCAGAGCCAGGCCCATCAGCAGCCGTCGGCCTCAGAGCCAGGCCCAGTGCCCAGGCAGGGATCCTTGGCGCGGTCTCAGCCCGCCCCCGGAACCGGCCGCTGCCACCAGCCTCAGTGCCCAGGGCCTGGATCGTCGCGTGGCCTCTCCCCGTCCATACAGCCAGCTGCCGCCGCCAGCCTCAGCGCCCAGGCCCCGGACCATCGCAGCTGCCTCCCGCCTGCCGCCGCCGCCTCTCGTCTTGGCCGCTGCCACAATCTCAATTCTGGAAAGGCCCCAACTGCGCAGGCGCGGCCGATGACCCATCGGGTGCCCTTTGCGATGCCAGTAAAGACACGGGTGCAGGAACTCTCCCCCAACTGCGCATGCGCGGGTGGGGCCCTGTTTCGACTTTTAAAAAAAAACCTTAATAACTTTTAAAATATACCATCGATCTGAACAAAATGGTGCATTTACAGCACAGGACAATGGTGAGTAAGGTCGCCATAAATCATAGAGCTATCGTGTACTGTTTTTGTGCAAATAGAGGCACAACAAACAAACAAGATGAGATTTTTAGTGATGTATAGATGTCCTCCTGGAATTGGATTCCACATTCCATCTGCTACCGATCCATTGAATTTTCCAGCTGTTCTATATCCCACTGTTCCCATAAATAACCTTCTTCACGGTCTATGACTCCGTGTCATCTGCAAACGTACTAATCAGATGACCCGCCATGCCATTTACATATCTTACAAACAACATATGTCCCAGCATCATTACTTGGGTTCACGACCAGTCAGGAAAACGTTCGTTCACCGTTTACCTTCTGTCTATCACCAAACCAATTTTGGATCCAGTTCACCAACACACCTTGGATTCCTTGTGCGTTAATCTTCTTGACCAACCTACCTTGCAGGAACTTGCCAAAAGCTTGCACATTAACACTATCCTGCACACACTGGGGACAATTTTGACATTTAGACCAAGACAATTAACCTACAACTTCAATAAGTTAGATATTAATTCAGGACTGGACTCTGGTTGTGGTAGGATGGTTCAGTTGCCTGACAACAGCTGGGGAGAAACTGTCCCTGAATCTGGATCTGTGCGTTTTCACTCTTTTATACCTTTTGCTTGATGGGAGAGGGGAGAAGAGGGAGTGGCCATGGTGCGACCCGTCCTTGATTATGCTGCTGGCCTTGCCGAGGCAGCGTGAGCTGTAAATGGAGCCAATAGGTTGGTCCGTGTGATGGTCTGAGTTGTGTCCATATTTCTCTGTAATTTCTGATGGTCTTGGATGTGATGCATCCCAATAAAATGCTTTCTATGGTGCAACTGTAGAAGTCGGTGAGAGTTGATGAGGACATGCCGAACTTCCCAAGCCTTCTAAGGAAGTAGAGGCGTTGGTGTGCTTTCTTGGTCGTTGCTTCAATATGGGTGGTCCAAGAGATGTTGTTGGTGATATTTACTAGTAGGAATTTGAACTTTTCAACCATCTCCACTTCGGTGCCGTCAATGCAGACTGGGGTGTGTGGACCACATTAACTCCTGAAGTCGATCACTATCTCCATTGTCTTGCTGACATTGAGAGAGAGGTTGTTGTCTCGACACCAGGACACGAGGTTCTCAATCTCCTTCCTCTACTCCGTCTCATCATTATTTGATATCCAGCCCACAACAGTGGTATCTTCTGCAAATTTGTAAATTGAATTAGATCTGTAAATGGCTGCACAGTCGTGGGTTTACAAGGAGTAAAGAAGGGGCTGAGAATGCTGCCTTGTGGAGCCCCCGTGTTGAGGATTATCATGGAGGATGATTTGTCCCCCTATCCTCACTGATTGGGCTCCGTTGGTCAGGAAGTCGAGGATCCAGTTGCAGGGATGAGTGCTGACTCCAAGACCCACGGGGTTTAGTGATGAGCTTGGATGGGATCACGGTGTTGTACCCCTTATTTAGTTTAGTTTAGTTTAGTTTAGCTTCGAGATACAGCACGGAAACAGGTCGTTCAGCCCACCGAGTCCGTGCTGGCCAGCGATCCCTGCATATCAACACTATTCTACACACACAAGGGACAATTCACACGTACACCAAGCCAATTAACCTACAAACCTGTACGTCTTTGGAGTGTGGGAAGAAACCGAAGATCTCAGAGAAAACCCAAGCAGTTTATGGGGAGAACGTACAAACTCAGTACAGCCAAGCACCCTTAGTCGAGGGGATTTATCACAGTCGCTGCCTCAAAAAGGCTGGCAGCATCATCAAGGACCCAAACCACCCTAGCCACACACTCATCTCCCTGCTACCTTCGGGTAGAAGGTACAGGAGCCTGAAGACTGCAACAACCCGGTTTAGGAATAGCTACTTCCCCACAGCCATCAGGCTATTAAACCTGGCTCGGAACTCTGAACATTAATATCCCTCCATCTGTTATTTGCACTTTATTAATTTATTAAGTCATGGGTGTATTTATGTATAGAATTGTAGTCAATGCCTTCTATGTTCTGTTGTGCTATGCAAAGAAAGATTTTCATTGTTCTGTCAGGGACACATGACAATAAACTCTTTTGACTTGACTTTTGACTTAGTCAGGATCGAACCCAGGTCTCTGGCGCTAAAGGAGCTGTAAGGCAGGAACTCTAGCGCTGCGCCACCGTGCCACCCACTGAGAACTTTCTTGTGATAAGCCCAATAATCATTTACAATTTCTTGCCTCAGCCCTTTTGCCTTTTTTTGAAGGGGACTGTAAACATTTCCACTGTCAGGTTCAACCTGGGGACAACTGCTCATTGAAGCTTCCGTAGCTGTTCAGCTGCCTGTAAATACCCTGCTCCTACAACTGGAGAGATTATAAAGGTGGACCATTTGGAAGAAATAATTAGCTGAGAAATATAGCATCCGATGTGCACAGTATTGGGTTACTACAAAAATCAATAAAAGGGTTTGCATCTAAACAGTATGGCCACGTCACTTAAACTAAACCAGGTCTGTCTGTTGTCATGTGAGAAGCATTTTCCTCTGTCCACGGGCCGATGTTATGGCTGAAATCAGCAAGCAGGGTGTCCTGTTCAATGGTATGTTATAACATCCTTAGTGAGAGACTAAACTGGTGACATAACCATTGTAAGATTATCAGAATTTAATCAGCCATGGACTTCTGGGGAGTATCAGTGGTCTATGGATTGTAAATATTTAGCGAGTACAGTAGATTATTGGTTTAACAGTAGAAATTTTTGTACCCTGCCATCCATGAGAGCAGACAGCTCTATTAAATCAATAGCCATCTCTTAGCGGACACTGTTTCATTTTCATTCATTTGGAGAAACATGCAAGCTGACATGGCTCTTTTTAATTATGTTTCAGAGATATTGGTTTGTTACTGTTTAAATTTCCTGGAATGAAATGCAGTGGCATGGCTACGCCTGACATTTGGAAATCACTAACCAACCAACTCGAGCAAAATGCCAGTTCTTTGGTTGATTTACTACCACTTTTCTATGAAGGCGCCTTTTCATGTTCGGAATTACACGAGTAAAACGATGAATATCATTATTCTCCAGCACGCAATATTGACTTTTGAATCAGTTAGGCATGAAACATCCACGCAAGCCATCAGTGGAAATGCAGTATTTAATAATCCGGCTTCTCATTTAATTAATGAATGCTGTCAAGTTCCAGAACAAATCCAACAACCCAATGTTTCACGACACTTTTTCTATTTCATTATAACCCTTCCCCCCCAACCATTCCCACAATGAGCGCTAAGGCTACCAATGCCATAGAAACAAGAAACCTGGGAGATTTTGTTCAGTGGCTCTGATTTTAATATAATTTATCAAAGGTCCACAGGTACAACATTGACTCTGGGTGACACAACGTAGCATGTTTATCGACTATTGTGATAATCAAATGGCAGATTTTAATTTACATAACAGGATGCAAAATTAAAATGTCAGTAACACAATGAAAGATGGTGCAGGAACATGATACCCTTAGAAACATTTTTAAAAGGATTGCAAACAATGTTTCCTAAAAGATTAAAATACTGTAGTCAGTAAACCATTAATTAGAGAAACAGCAATACTCTAATTGCTTCTTCAAATATTTAAAAGTATGTTTAATTTAGTTTAGTTTCGCTTATTGTCACGTGTACCGAGGTACAGTGGAAAAAGCTTTTGTTGCGTGCTAACCAGTCAGCGGACAGACAGTACATGATTACAATTGAGCTATTCACAGTGTACAGGTACATGGTAAAGGATGACATTTAGTGCAAGATAAAGCAAGTAAAGTCTGATCCAAGATAGTCTAGGGGTCTCTAATGAGGTAGATAGTAGTTCAGCACTGCTCTCTAGTTGTGGTAGGATGGTTCAGTTGCCTGATCACAGCTGGGAAGAAATGTCCCTGAATCTGGAGGTGTGCGTTTTCACACTTCTGTACCTTTTACATGATGAGAGAGAGGAGAAGAGGGAATGGCCAGGGTGCGACTTGTCCTTGATTATGCTGCCGGCCTTGCCGAGGCAGCGTGAGGTATAAATGGAGTCAATGGAAGGGAGGTTGGTTTATGTGATGGTCTGGGCTGCGTCCACAATTCTCTTCAATTTCATGCAGTCTTGAACGGAGCTGTTCCCAAACCAAGCTGTGATTCATCCCGATAAAATGCTGTCTACGGTACCTCTGTGGAACTTGGTGGGAGTTGTTGGAGACATGCAGAACATCCTAAGCCATCTAAGGAAGTGGAGGCGTTGGCTTGCACTTATGGTCGGCATGTTATATTGTGTAAGAAGGAACTGCAGATGCTGGTTTAAACCAAAGATAAACACAAAACGCTGGAGTAACTCAGCGGGACAGGCAGCATCTCTGGAGAGAAGGAATTAGTCTGAAGAAGGGTCTCGACCCGAAACGTCACCCATTCCTTCTCTCCAGAGATGCTGCCTGTTCCACTGAGATACTCCAGCTTTTTGTGTCTACCCATATATATTTGTTGTGGTATTGCATCTAATCTGCCTGTGAATATTTCCAAGGAAGAATTTCACTGTTTTGGTCCCAGTGCTTATCACATTTAAACAACCTTGGCTCTTGTCAATTGTCAAGGTAGATATGAAGTAAGTGATTCCTCTTGAGAGAGAAGCTGTAATGAAGGAGTCACTGTTTAACAATAAGGTTGTGCATTTAAGACAGAGATGAGGCAATCTTAGAGGACACCTCTCAGTCTCTTAAGCTGCAAGGAATAAGATTCCCCCCTGCCTAACCCGCCCTATAACTCAATCCCTTGAGTCCTGCCAACATCTTTTCTATGCCTTTTCCAATTAATGGGATCTTTTATATAGATGTTTTGCTTTGTTGTTACTTTCTCCCATCTATTCTACATTTTTCTTGATCTCCATCCCCTTTGTCTCATTTTCACACCTTACACTTCCTTATCTCTGTATCTTCCTTATCTACCCAAAGATAGACACAAAACGCTGGAGAAACTCAGCGAGACAGGCAGCATCTCTGGAGAGAAGGAATGGGTAACGTTTCAGGTCGAGACCTTTCTTCCAACCAACTAGCTCTCCCTAGTTCCCTTGTGATCTAACCTTCCAGAGTAACCTACCATGCAGAACCATATCAAATACCTTGCTTAGGTCCACGTGGACTATGTCCTGCCCTTATGGACCTGCTTGGTTATTTTTTCAAAAAACGCAATCAAATCCACCATTGCCTTCTTGGAAATACTTAGCAGGTCAAGCAACACCTGTGAAAACAGAGCTTTAACTCTTCAGACCGAAGGTGCTTTCATTCTGATGACAGTGAAAGGCCTGGATAGAGTGGATGTGACATGATCTCCTATGCACAAAGCCATGCTGACTATCCCTTATCAACCCCCACCTTTCCAAATGTACATACATATGTCTTCAGAATCTCTCCAGTAATGTGCCGACCACAGACCTACTGTTTAATGTATAGTTCCCAGGTGGGTTTTTCTGCAGCCCTTCCTTCTTCAATAAATGCCTCCATCAGGTCTTCTGACACCTCACCTGTGGCCAACAATGATACATATATGGAAGCCAAGGCTCCCACAATTCCTTCTCTCGTTCCCCATTGTCCTTTAAAGCACCTAGAGAGTTATCTACCTTTATACCTTGAAGGCCGATAAATCCCCAGGGCCAGATAGTCTGCATCCCAGAGTACTCAAGGAGGTAGCCACAGAAATAGTGGATGCATTAGTGATAATTTTTCAAAATTCCTTAGATTCTGGAGTAGTTCCTGAGGATTGGAGGGTAGCTAATGTAACCCCACTTTTTAAAAAAGGAGGGAGAGAGAAAGCGGGGAATTACAGACCAGTTAGTCTAACATCGGTAGTGGGGAAACTGCTAGAGTCAGTTATTAAAGATGGGATAGCAGCGCATTTGGAAAGTGGTGAAATCATTGGACAAAGTCAGCATGGATTTACGAAAGGTAAATCATGTCTGACAAATCTGATAGAATTTTTCGAGGATGTAACTAGTAGAGTGGATAAGGGAGAACCAGTGGATGTGTTATATCTAGACTTTCAGAAGGCTTTCGACAAGGTCCCGCATAAGAGATTAGCATACAAACTTAAAGCACACGGTATTGGGGGTTCAGTATTGATGTGGATAGAGAACTGGCTAGCAGACAGGAGGCAAAGGGTAGGAGTAAACGGGTCCTTTTCAGAATGGCAGGCAGTGACTAGTGGGGTGCCGCAAGGCTCAGTGCTGGGACCCCAGCTATTTACAATATATATTAATGATTTGGACGAGGGAATTCAATGCAACATCTCCAAATTTGCAGATGATACCAAGCTGGGGGGTATAGTTAGGTGTGAGGAGGATGCTTGGCGGCTGCAGGGTGATTTGGATAGGCTGAGTGAATGGGCAGATGCATGGCAGATGCAGTACAATGTGGATAAATGTGAGGTTATCCACTTTGGTGGCAAAAACATGAGGGTAGACTATTATCTGAATGGTGGCAGATTAGGTGAGGGGGAGATGCAACAAGACCTGGGTGTCATGGTACACCAGTCATTGAAAGTAGGCATGCAGGTGCAGCAGGCAGTGAAGAAAGCAAATGGTATGTTAGCATTCATAGCGAAAGGATTTGAGTATAGGAGCAGGGAGGTTTTACTGCAGTTGTACAGGGTTTTGGTGAGGCCACACCTGGAGTACTGCGTACAGTTTTGGTCTCCAAATCTGAGGAAAGACATCCTTGCCATAGAGGGGGTACAGAGAAGATTCACCAGACTGATTCCTGGGATGTCAGGACTTTCATATGAGGAAAGATTGGATAGACTCGGTTTGTACTCGATGGAATTTAGAAGATTGAGGGGGGATCTTATAGAAACCTACAAAATTCTTAAGGGGTTGGACAAGCTAGATGCTGGAAGATTGTTCCCGATGTTGGGGGAGTCCAGAACAAGGGGTCACAGTCTAAGGATAAGGGGGAATTCCTTTAGGACCGAAATGAGGAAAACATTCTTTACACAGAGAGTGGTGAGTCTCTGGAATTCTCTGCCACAGAAGGTAGTTGAGGCCAGTTCATTGGCTATATTTAAGAGGGCGTTAGATGTGGCACTTGTGGCTAAAGGGATCAGGGGGTATGGAGAGAAGGCAGGTACGGGATACTGAGTTGGATGATCAGCCATGATCACATTGAATGGCGGTGCAGGCTCGAAGGGCCGAATGGCCTACTCCTGCACCTATTTTCTATGTTTCTATGTTTCTATATGTTTTAAGACGTCCAGCACCTCCTCTGCTGTAATGTGAACTATCCCCGAGACATCCCATTAACTTTTGCCAGTTCCTTAGTCTTCATGACTTTATCCGTCGTTAAAAGTATCTACAATACATATTTGCAAATACCAAAACAAGAATTAAAACTGCTTATGATGGGAAATCGGCGAGTTAACAGGGGTCAAGGAAAGAGTGTTCAAGTCGCGGCCCTGTTTCCACCAATCTTTCCACCACCACGCACAAGAAGCACAAGAAACGACAATCCGGACACCATTGTACGCAGATGCCGAGAAATGTGTTCAGCTCTGGCTGAACAACTTCTAATCTTGTGTGTGGATGCGATAAGAATGAGAAGACGAGCTAACACACCAGTAAGATAAGCTTTCTGTGCGCTCCAACAGAACCTTGTGATTATATATAATGCAGTGTTTGTCTCTGTACCACCTTTTATAGAGGCCTAGACATTTTAATTTTACATCCTGTCATACGTATTGAGACTGAACATTTGATTATCACAGCACTCATGAGACATTTTATACAGCGTCACTCATGTGCCATCCATTGGTAATGACGTTACCTGCAGACTTTCGATACATGGAATTCAAATCTCCCAGGTTACTAGTTTCTATGGCATTGGTAGTCACACTGCTCATTGTGGGAGTGAGGTGGGGGGGAACGGTTGGAATAGCGTGAAAGAAGTGTTGCGAGGCATTTGGTTGGTGTGATTTTTTTCTGAAATGGAAGGTGCCCAATTTTCCTTCCCCATGCATGTTTAGAAAGAGAGGCTGTGGACATTGCAGTGCTGCAAATCGGGGCTCCCGATCAGTGCTAATCTTCAAGGTGCAGGAAATTAGGAGCAGTATCAGGCTTTAAAAGATAAACACAAAAAGCTGAAGTAACTCAGCGGGAAGGGCAGCGTCTCTGGAGAGAAGGAATGGGTGACGTTTCGGGTCGAGACCCCTCCAGAGTAAAAGACTTATGTTTGCTCAAGTTCACTCATTGAGCCTCAGAAGAACTTTGCTTTTAAATGCCCATCGCGGATGATTCTTTTGGTTACGTTACCTAAAGCATTCTTATCTACTGCCAAGAATGGCCTTCAGACAGGATTCTACTTGTCCAGCCCCCTCTTCAATGGTGAAAGCTTGGGCTTGCTGCTTCAAGAGTTTAAACCATTGTGATAAGTTCTACATCTATTGTCTGCGGCAACCAAGGTAAATAAAACAGGGGGCAATGAAGCTTTACAACAAACTGCTGAGGCTGTCAGTGTGACCACAATAGTACAAAGGACATGGTTTCAATGCCTTTCTGAAGGGGTAAATTAGAAATGAATTTCCGATCTGCTGCTTCCTAAGAGGCTTTTGCCGAGTGAGAACTTTGCTACCTGCTGTCTTCAGCGTAGCTGATTTTGCAGGAAGTAATACAAAGGTAACAAAAAGAACATCACAGATATCTACGTGCATGGAAAGCGTGACTTGGGAACATGCTGTTTGGCCCAATCACTCACTGCCAGCATTAGCCTTCCACATGAACGGCAGACCTAATCTCATTGCCCGAGCTGCTGCCATATCCTTTTACGGCCTATTTTCTTCACCCTTGGGCCTGGTGGGAAAAAGTGTTGGGATTACATCGCAATAAGAATAGAAAGGTTCACATGCAAATGAGGTTATTGGGGCACTACAAATAAAGGTTCTTTGTGTTACCTTTCAGTATCGCTTTGTTATGATAATTGGATGGGGGTTTGAGAAAACCAGACCGTTTTTATGGTTGGCTTGTGGGATGCGGGGGCAGGATTGATGCGAGATGTGGTTAGGTTTTAATGTGATGACTCTATCAGCCTCTTGGAGTAATGCATGAATGAGAAGAGAGACACAAAATGCCGGAGTAACTCAGCGGGACAGGCAGCATCTCTGGAGAGAAGGAATGGATGACGTTTCGTGTCGAGACGGCTCTGAAGAAGGGACATACAAGCGGACATCTTGTTCCACCTACCACCTTCCAGCCCTGCTCTCACCCTCACCTCTCACTTCTATCTGCGTGGGAAGGAACTGCAGATGCTGGTTTACAACGAAGATGGACACAAAATGCCGGAGTCACCCAGCGGGACAGGCAGCACCTCTGGAGAGGAAGAATGGGTAGCGTCAGTCTGAAGAAGGGTCGAGACCCGAAACGTCACCCATTCCTTCGCTCCAGGGATGCTGCCTCTCCCGCTAAGTTACTCCAGCATTTTGTGTCTGTCTTCGATTTAAACCAGCATCTGCAGTTCTTTCCTGCACATATTTTTACACAATGCATTGGTCTGAGATTGCACTCTGGTGACGAGCTGTTATTTGTCTTGCCTCTGCCTCTCCCTGAGAGAGGCTCAGTGTTTGAAAGTGTCGTGCTGCTGCTGCCACTTTTATGGTGACAGAGGACACAGAACTAACCTTGTACCTTTGCTTCAGGCCTCTCCCAAAACCGCAGGCCACTGCCAGAGTTCCAAGCCATCTTTGTGATTCCTGCCGTCCAATACTTGACTGACTACTGGCAGAGAAAACCTCTCCTTTGGCTGCACTGTTTAGCTATGTCCCCTGGGGACTTCCGCTGTTATTACAGATGTTATGAGGAATCAGACACCTTTTTTGGATGTGTTTTCCTTTCTGGCATCCTCCCTCGCTTCTTGTTCCATTGCCTTCTTGGAAATACTCAGCAGGTCAAGCAACACCTGTGAAAACAGAGCTTTAACTCTTCAGGCCGAAGGTGCTTTCATTCTGATGACAGTGAAAGGCCTGGATAGAGTGGATGTGGAGAGGATGTTTCCACTAGTGGGAGAGTCTAGGTCATAGCCTCAGAATTAAAGGACGTTCCTTTAGGAAGGGGATGAGGAGGAATGTCTTTAGTCAGACGGTGGTGAATCTGTGGAATTCATTGCCGCATAAGGCTGTGGAGTCCAATCAGTGGATATTTTTAAGGCAGAGTTAGATAGAATCTTGATTATTGTGGGTGTCAGAGGTTATAGGGAGAAGGCAGGAGAATGGGGTTAGGAGGGAGAGACACTGTAGATCAGCCAGGATTGAAAGGCGGAGTAGACTTGATAGGCCAATGTTTTGTTTTACATGCTATCCAGACAGACCAGATATACCACACAGACAGTAGCAACGTTACAAAATTTTTAGATTTAAAAAATCAAGTCTGCAATTGATCACATCAAATAAAGTATAAAAATAAGTTTAATTTGACATCTAATTCACTTTCATCCCCTCGGTATTTAAAAAGTTATGGCCATTTTCATACTCGGAAATTAGCATCTTGTTCCCTATTGCTTTTCCATTGACTTAACACAAAAGCTGTGATCGAGGACAGTCATAAGCCCATAACGTTCTTAAAAATTAAGAGAACTGAAATACATTTTCAGTTATTACAGATTAAAGCATTGTGAAACAAATATGAAACAATCTTACTTGGATGACCTGAAATTAAAGCATATAATTAGTTAGTTACCTATTTGTAGCTAATTACAAAATTCAATTACTAGATCTAAACATCTATCCATTTCTTAAGAAAAGATTAACATTTTTAAATAGCCTAAGTGTCCAAATAACATTCACACAAGAATTCACAATATAACATGATTTTTAAATCTAATTGTCATGAATTTATAAGCCAAATGAAAGGAATTTAGTGTTTAATTCGCGTAAATTAATGGCCATTTAAATCATCTTGCGAGTGGGATTTTGTGGAACGCGATCGATTGGAACGTTGCATTTGCGGTGAATTTAAACCCCATATCGGCAGGAAAAACACTACCGGTTCGTATGGGGGCCTAAATCACCTTTTCGCAACGTAAAATTTGGATTAAGGTGATCCGAAGAAGCAAGTTTATATGTAAAATAAACGGCAGAACGGCAGTCGGAACAATTCTTCAGCATTAACTAGCAGCCCGAGAAAATATACCTCGGACAGGCAGGAGAAAACAACATTTTAACCCCGCCCCCCCTCAAAGGCACCAAAGTCTCGCACACGGCCAGTGACTGAATGCAGCGCCACTGAAGGTAAGTTTTGTAACATACCTACATACAGTAAATATAAGGTGAATGGTAAATGGTGTGTGTGGTGCTTGTTTCATGCAGGGTAAGTCGGACTGAAGGGCAATCAGGTCCAATACAATATTAAGAAGACGCTTCACTTCACTAACAGGAAGCGCACTTAAAGGACCCAAAAAAATGTTGTCAGTACCGATGCCTCTAAGATGTTGCAAAGACCTTCCTCCATCCCAAGATAAGTTGCCTTCTTCTTGTTGAGTTGCAGAAGGACCAAGGTGCCCATTTCCTCTCCAAGTCCACTGGTTCCCAGGAAGCTCATCTACCTGTCCACCCATCTGATGGAGGCAGCAGGTCAGCTGCACTCCCACCGTGGAATGTGTTGTATTGTTTCCTGTGATGCTGGACAATGGACCAAGGGAGGTGCGGCCCAACAATAACTACAGTTAGACATGGTCTGCCCCTGGATTCAGCCAAAAGTGCAGAAATATAAGGATTAGAAGCCAATCTAAAGTGAAATAAAGTGTAGACGTAAAGAACTAAGCTATGAGGATCACCAACTAACTTTTAGAGAGTTTTTAACATTGGCTTCGAACAATCCAAGCCACTCAACAAAGTTTAGGAGCTGTGTTTATGGTGCCTCAAGAAATCTTGCAATAGGCACGGTGACACGGCGGTAGAGCTACTGCCTCACAGCGCCAGAGACCCGGGTTCGATCCTGACTATGGGAGCTTGTCTCAACAGAGTTTGTACATTCTCCCCTTGACCTGCCTAGGTTTTCTCCAAGATCTTCGGTTTCCTCCCACACTCGAAAGACATACAGGTGTGTAGGTTAATTGGCTTGGTATAAATGTAAAATGATGCCTAGTGTGTGTAGAATAGTGTTAATGTGAGGGGATCACTGGTCGGTGCAGACTCGATGGGCCGAAGGACCTGTTACTGCGCTGTTTAGATTAATTTAGAGATGCAGCACGGAAACAGGCTCTTCGGCCCACCGTGTCCGCGCAGACCAGTGATCCCCGCACCCTAACACTATCTTACACACACTAGGGACAATTTACACAAACACCAAGCTAATTAACCTGCATTCCTCTACATCTTTGGAGTGTGGGAGGAAACCTAAGATTCTGGAGAAAACCCACACGGTCACGGGAAGAACGTACAAACTCCGTACAAAGAGCGCCCATAGTCGGGATCAAACCCGGGTCTCCTGCGCTGCAAGTGCTATAAGGCAGCAACTGTACCGCTGCGCCACTGTATCTCTAAACTAAACTAGGGCAGGGAAAGGGGCAGAGAACCAAAGAGTTTTCAAATGGATTTTCAAAGAAACTGAAGTGGAATGAGAGGATAATACTTGATAGGCCGGTCCCATTTAAGTAACTTTTTCAGCGACTGCCGGCACCCGTCATAGGTCGTTACAGGTTGCCTAAAATTTTCAACATGTTGAAAATCCAGCGGCGACCAGAACAAGGTACGACTCTTTGGGCGACTACTCACGAGCATACAAGCTTCACCCCGCGACGTGTCGCCAGGGTGTCACCTCTATGGTCGTGAGTAGTCTCCTCAGTCACCCGAAGAGTCGTAGTGGCTTTCTGGTCGCCGCTGAATTTTCAACATGCCATTGCCTGTATAATCTAAGTCATAAGGTCATAAATGACAGGAATAGAATTAGGCCATTCAGCCCATCAAGTCTATTCTGCCATTCAATCATGTCTGATCTATCTCTCCCTTCTAACCCCATTCGCCTGCTTTCTCCCCATAACCTCTGACACCCGTACTAATCAAAAATCTATCTATCTCTGCCATAAAAATATCCACTGACTTGGCCTCCACAGCCTTCTGTGGCAATGAATTTCACTGATTCACCACCCTCTGACTAAAGAAATACCTCCTCATCTCCTTTCTAAAGGAACGTCCTTTAATTCTGAGGCTATGACCTCTAGTCCTAGACTCTCCCACTAGTGGAAACATCCTCTCCACATCCAACAGTTGCAGCAAAAACATCACTCATGGGGCACAAAGCAGCCTGCTTCAATAGCATTCCATACAGCATACTAAACGTAATTCCCTTCACTACAAATGTACATTACTTGTGGCAAGTGCCATCCGCAAAGTGAGCTGCCATTACTTCTTCAACAGCTTCATCAATAGTAAAGATTAATGTTGGATGTGGCAGCTCCATGAAAGAGATTATGTGGGACCCAGCAAAGTCTGAGACTTCATTGTGAGAACCATATTATAATGAAAACCAGTAGAAGGCTTAAATCTAATTATATTCTGAATTCCCTACACTATTGGTGAAGCCCTTGAGCGGACAAGACTTCGAAGGACGAGAAGCCGAAGCCAAGAAGTGGAAGCCAAGATGCCGAACGTACATCACGCTGAAAAGCCAAGATACCGAACGGACACCACGCCGAAAGGACACGAAGCCGAACGAACACCACGCCGAAAGTACAAGAAGCAGAACGGACACCACACCGAACGGACAAGACGCAGAACAGACATCACGTCGAAAAACCACCGAACGGACATGATGTCTCCGGGGACGGGATTTGTCCGAGACCTTGTCAGCGATTGGTTCAGGCTCCCGCGTCCATCACTGGCCGGGGGGGAGATGGGAGACGGGAGGGTGAGGGGCGTTGTAAAATGGTGGCAGTGACTCCATGCTGCTGCGATTGCCTCAGAGGCTTTACGACGTCATGTTCATAAATGGTTAAATTGTTGTAGCTTGTTACATTTTTTAAATAGTTACATTGTTGTACCTTGTTACATTTTAAAATAGTTAAATTGGTTTACCTTGTTACATTTTAAAATGGTTAAATAATATATTTGTTTGTGTATTCTTGCATCAAATATAGATTTTTTAAAGTGTTTCACTCCTATTTATCATTTCGGCTTCATGTGCGTTCGCTGTCAGATTGTTTTTCGTCTTAAAATCTGAACGAACATAACATCAAAAAGCCTCTGTGGCAATCGCAGCAGCTTGGAGTCATCGCCACGATTTTACAAACGCAAGCTCAAGTTTCACCCTCCTACCCTCCTGTCTCTCCCCCGGCCAGTGATGTGATGGACGCGGGGATCTGGACCAATCGCTGACATAGTCTCGGACAAATCCCGTCCCCGGAGACGTCATGTCCGTTTGGCGGCTTTCCGACGTCATGTCCATTCTGCCTCTTGTCCGCTCTGCGCCTTGTCCATTCGGCGTGGTGTCCGTTCGGGTTCGTATCCTTTCGGCATCATGCCCGTTCGGTATCTTGGCTTTTCGCCCTTGTGTCCGTTCAGTATCTTGGCTTCCACTTCTTGGCTTCAGCTTCTCGTCCTTCGATTGCATACTGGTGAAGTCATTGTACAACGCATTGGTAAGACCAATTCTGGAGTATGGTGTACAATTTTGGTTACCTAATTATAGGAAGGATGTCAACAAAATAGAGAGAGTACAGAGGAGATTTACTAGAATGTTGCCTGGGTTCCAGCAACTAAGTTACAGAGAAAGGTTGAACAAGTTAGGTCTTTATTCTTTGGAGCGCAGGAGGTTAAGGGGGGGACTTGATTGAGGTCTTTAAAATGATGAAAGGGATAGACAGAGTTGACGTGGATAAGCTTTTCCCATTGAGGGTAGGAAAGATTCAATCAAGAGGGCATGACATGAGAATTAAGGGACAGACGTTTAGGGGTAACATGAGGGGGAACTTCTTTACTCAGAGAGTGGTGGCTGTGTGGAATGATCTTCCAGCAGAAGTGGTGGAGGCAGGATCAATTTTAACATTTAAAAGTAAAGTGGATAGGTATATGGACGGGAAGGGAATGGAGGGGTATGGTCTGAGTGCAGGTAGATGGGACTAGGGGAAAATAAATGGTCGGCACGGACTGGAAGGGCCGAGAAGGCCTGTTTCCGTGCTGTAATTGTTATATGGTTATATGGTTATTGTTGAACTGAATAACCTATTCAGAGCTTGTACAGTGTAAAGTGCAGGTGGTTGTTGACAGTTGTCAAAAAAAGATTTTTAAAGAAAATGTTAAATCCCTTGTTGGTCCATTCAAGATATCTGAAGTCAATTTTCCCCAAGTAGAGGGGCAATTCTTCTAATTAAATTAATTATTACGTTGGATTTATTCAAGCAAAAAAAGCAAATTGCCCAAATGACACCATCCCATGAAAATATTTTCTACGGTAATTCAAATTAAATTTATCTCGGCATTGACCCCAGAAGAGTAAAGTGACTTGCCTCAATGACTACCAACCAGTGGCACTAATATCCATGATGATGAAGTAATTTGAGACGTTGGATATCGTGCATATCAACTCCTACCTCAGCAAGAACCTGGCCCCTCTACAATTTGCCTACCGCCACAATAGATCAACGGAGGATGCGATGTTGATGGCTCTCACTCTGCACTGAACCACTTGGACTATTTTTATATATATATGTCAGGCTGTTGTTCATAGACTACAGTTCAGTATTCAACACCATTATCCCCTCTAAACATGTTAACTAGCTCAGGGTACTGGGTCTCTGTGCATCGCTTTGCAACTAGATCCTCGTCTTCCTCAACGGAACACAATTAGTACAAATTGGCAATGACATTTCCTCCTCGATAACCATCAGCACATCAAGGCTGTGTGCTCAGCCCACTGCTCTACTCACTCTATACTCATGAATGTGTAGCCAAAACAGTTCCAACTCCGTGTTTAAATTCTCCAACGACACTCCCGTTGTTCGATAAATGACAGACAATTGCACGTCAGAGTATAAGAGGGAGATCGATCGTCGGACTGAATGGTGCCAAGGACAACAACCTTACTCTCACCATCAGTGAAACCACGGAAATAATTATTGGAAGGCTGAGTCCACAAAACTTTCAAGAGGGCTAGAATACAAAAACAGGGATGTAATGCTGAGGCTCTATAAGGCGCTGGTCAGGGTGCATTTGGAGTATTGTGAGCAATTGTGGGCCCCATGTCTGAGGAAGTAAGTGCTGGCTCTGGAGAGGGTCCAGAGATGGTTTTCAAGAATGATCCCAGGAATGAGTGGGTTAACATATGATGAGCATTTGACGGCACTGGGCCTGTACTCGCTGGAGTTTAGAAGAATGGGGGAGGACCTCATTGAGATGTACCGAAGAGTGAAAGGCCTGGATAGAGTGAATGTAAAGTACAAAGTGAATTTACAGAAAACACTGCTTTAAGTGTTGAATAGGTCAAGAGGACATATTATTGGCAACAATGCTGAATACAAGATTCAACTGCCAGCTGCAACATCCTCTACGTTTCCACCAGTGGGTGGTCATAGTCTCAGAATTAAAGGACGTTCCTTTAGGAAGGAGATGAGGAGGAGAAGGAGGGTGGGGAATCTGTGGGATTTTTTGCAATAGAAGGCTGTGGAGGCCAACAATGGATATTTTTAGACAGAGATAGGTTAGTACGGGTATCAGGGGTAACGGGGAGGAGGCAGGAGAATGGGGTTCGAGGGAGAGACAGGTCAGTCTTGATTGAATGGCAGAACAGACTTGATGGGCCGAATGGCGTAATTGTGCTCCTATCACTTCTGACCTTAAACCTGTCTTCATCAAAGAATTGGTGGTAGAGAGAGTCAAAACTTCAATTTCCTGGGTGTGCGTATCCTGCCTTGGACCCAGCACATTGATGCAATCATAAAGAAAGCCTATCGACACCTTACTCCCTTAGAAGTTTGAGGAGATGCAGTATGTCGAGGAGTACTCCCTTGAACTTCTACAGGTGTATGGTAGAGAGCATATTGGACTGGTTGCATCATGGCCTGGTGTAGCAACCTGAATGCCCAGGAATAAAGGAGGTTACAAAAAGTGGTGAACACTGCCCAGGTCCATCACGGTTACTGACCTCCCCACTAGCGGGGATCTATAGGAGACGCTGCCTCAAAAAAATAGCCGGTATCATCAAGACCCCACTGGCCATGCTTTCATTTCACTCCTGTCATCAGGAAGAAGGTAAAGGGAGCCTGAAAACCGTAACGTCCAGGTTCAGGAACAGCTTCTTCCCAACAACCATCAGACTATTGAACACTACTAAACACTACCAACGAAAGTCCAAGTCTGAAGAAGGGTCTCGACCCAAAACGACACCTATCCATGTTCTCCGGAGATGCTGCCTGAGTTACTCCAGCACTTTGTGTCCTCTAGCATATTAACCGGCATCTGCAGTTCTTTGTTTCTACAATAAAACACTCTTGGCTCTTGGCATTAAGAAATTGAATTAAATTGATGGATGCAAGGTTTGTGGTGGCTTTGAACATAAAAGATTCATACTTCCCAACATTCAATTGTACAAAATTACAGCCCATCCAAAACTCAATGTCCCAGGAAGTTGTGAAAAGGCAGAAATGTGAGATATGGTGTGGGCTGAAAACCCATCTCCACGTAATGCACTTGTCTGAAAGCTCCAGTAACCACCATGACCTCTGGTGCAGGATGATGTCCCTGTGGGCTTTGCACGTTCTGCCTGGGGGTTGTGTGGATTTCCAGTGGGCCCTCAAAGTCCCAAATTTGTGCTAGTTGTCCACTGGTGGGAGAGTTGAGGACCAGAGGTCATAGCCTCAGAAATGAAGGGTGCTCTTTTAGAAAGGAGGTTAGGAGGAACTTCCTTAGTCAGAGGGTAGTTAATCTGTGGAAGGGCTGTGGAGGCCGTCAGAGGATATATTTTTAAGGCAGAGATAGACAAATTCTTGATTAGATTGGGTGTCAAGGGTTATGGGGAGAAGGCAGGAAAATGGGATTAGGAGGCAGAGAACAGCCATGATTAAATGGCGGAGTGGACTCGATGGGCCCAATTCTACTCCCATCACTTGTGAAGGTGAACTTGTCAGGCGCATGGCTGCGGTAAATTATCGCTCATGTAGGCGAACAGCCGGATAATTAGGGGAGCTTGATACACATTACAAAATATTAGCGCAGGAACGAATTGCAGTTGCAGGTTTAAACCGAAGATAGACACAAAAAATCTGGAGTAACTCTGAAGAAGGGTCTCGACCCGAAACGTTACCTAGTAATTTTCTCCAGAGATGCTGTCTGATCCGCTGAGTGACTCCAGCTTTTTGTGTCAATCTTAATAAGTAATAGGTTACACGGGAGTGAGTGAGGGAACAGGACTAATAGGATTGCTTTCTGAGAACCAGCAAAGACTTGATAGACCAAATAACTTCTGTCTATGTCATGAAGAAATATGATAATTAAAAATATGATATATGTCTCGTGCATGATGTTTCTTAAGAAATTGGATGGCATGGTGTTTCTTTTGGCGGCACGGTGGCGCGGCGGTAGAGTTGCTGCCTTGCAGTGCTTGCAGCGCCAGAGTCCCGGGTTTGATCCTGACTACAGGTGCTGTCTGTACGTAGTTTGTACGTTCTCCCTGTGACCGTGTGGGTTTTCCCCAAGATCTTTGGTTTCCTCCCACACTCCAAAGAAATACAGGCTTGTAGGTTAATTGGCTTGGTGTATGTGTAAATTGCCCCTAGTGTGTGTAGGACATGTGCAGGGAGATATGTGCAGGGATTGCTGGTCGGTGTGCACTCGTTGGGCCAAAGTGCCGGTTTATGCACTGAATCTCTAAACTAAACTAAAAGCAGCTAATGGGAAGTTAAGAGAAATTAAGGATGGGTTCTTGGAAATGTTTGTAAGTGTCTAAGGGGGAACTGGATGAAGTATCATCGTTTGGCTCTCTCAGGGCAAGAGGGATTTGGATAATTGCAGGAGTATCCTCATTGAAGCAGATAGATAAGTCTGAAGAAGGGTCTGGACCCAAAACGTCACCCATTCTTTCTCTTCAGAGATGATGCCTGTCCCGCTGAGTTACTCCAGCATTTTGTGCCTATCTTCGGTGTAAACCATCATCTGCAGTCCCTTCCTACACATTGAAGCAGGAAGAAGTGGGTTAGGAAAACATGGTTACCTGTGCTGAAAACTGCCAAGTGGTCAAGGATGTAATGAGATTGCCCGCATGAATAATCTTTCTGGTGATCATGACCAGAGTGATGACAAAGCTGGGGGATTTGCTCAGGCTTGAAAATTCGCACTATTCAAGGATATATCAGTGAGAAGGTTAGGGATCTGGAAATGAATTAAGAAGATGCATGTCTTTTCTGGCCATTTTGAAAAATGGAAGTGACATAGTGACTTTGTGAAAACAAGCTTGAGGTGGCTGGAACAATGCTTGACCTGAGAGTGGAATTACGTGCAAACTCCGTACAGGCAGCACCCGTAGTCAGGATCGAACCCGGGTCTCTGGCGTTGCGAGCGCTGTAAGGCAGCAACTCTACCGATGCGCCACCGCCAGTCACAGAATGCGGGGCTTGAACAAAGGGATGAGCCTACGGCTACGAGAATAGTCAGAGAGCTCAGAGCCCTCTGTGATGGTCAGGGAATGGAGAGCCTGCAAGGGTACTTGTAAAGAGTAGAGTCAATAAACATGGTTCAAGGCACGGAACATTAAATCTCCAGTTTTGAAAGAATTATTTTTCTACTGAGATTTACCCTCGTTTGGACACCTTTCCATATTTGCTGTTGTGAAATTCTAGCTGGAAGAGTATTGCTGCACTGGTCAGTGAGTTTAATTACAGGAGGACAATTTGCCCAAATGCTGATATAAATAAGCCAGGCTTTCAATATTTCTTTCTAAACTGGACACTTCACCACCAGCAGTTGAGGATTATTGGCAGTTTGTTGGCCTGCTTTGTAATTCCCAATGTATGCAATTGGATTAAATCAAATACTTCAAAGCACTGCAAAGATAATGTTCAGGAGTCCGTTTAGTAGACTGACAAATAATAGCACTTTCATAAATGATTACAGTACGTGATTATTCAGGAAGTACTGGGACAACACAGCACACAGCAGGAGAGTGCATTAAAAATAAAAGTATTAGCTGTTGAAAGCTGGTGCTATACTCCTGCCAAGGCACCAATGTTCTACCAGTGGATGCTGAAATTACTTTTGGCCCTATTAGCAGGCGTCAGCTCTAATTTTCTATCGGCTGCCTACAATGGCTTGCAAAAGTTTTCATACCCCTTGAACTTTTCCACATTTTGTCACGTTACAACCACAAACGTAAATGTATTTTATTGGGATTTTATGTGATAGACCAACACAAAGTGGCGCATAATTGTGAAGTGGAAGGAAAATGATACATGGTTTTCACATTTTCTTACAAATAAAAAACTGAAAAGTGTGGCGTGCAAAGGAATTCAGCCCCCTTTACTCTGATACCCCTAAATAAAATCCAGTGTAACCAATTACCTTCAGAAGTCACCTAATTAGTAAATAGAGTCCACTTGTATGTAATCTAATCTCGGTATAAATACAGCTGTTCTGTGAAGGCCTCAGAGGTTTGTTAGAGAACATTAGTGAACAAGCAGCATCATGAAGCCCAAGGAACACACTAGACAGGTCAGGGATAAAGTTGTGGAAAAGTTTAAAGCAGGGTTAGGTTATAAAAAAATATCCCAAGCTTTGAACATCTCACGGAGCACTGTTCAATCCATCATCCGAAAATGGAAAGAGTATGGCACAACTGCAAACCTACCAAGACATGGCCGTCCACCTAAACTGACAGGCCTGGCAAGGAGAGCATTGATCAGACAAAAGGCCCATGGTAACTCTGGAGGAGCTGCAGAGATCCACAGCTCAGGTGGGAGAATCTGTCCACAGGACAACTATTAGTCGTGCACTCCACAAATCGGGCCTTTATGGAAGAGTGGCAAGAAGAAAGCCATTGTTGAAACCAAGCCATAAGAAGTCCCGTTTGCAGTTTGCCACAAGCCATGTGGGGACACAGCAAACATGTGGAGGAAGGTGCTCTGGTCTGATGAGACCAAAATTGCAGTTTTTGGCCTAAATGCAAAACGCTATGTGTGGCGGAAAACTGACACTGCACATCACTCTGAACACACCATCCCCACTGTGAAACATGGTGGTGGCAGCATCATGCTGTGGGGATGCTTTTCTTCAGCAGGGACAGGGAAGCTGGTCAGAGTTGATGGGAAGATGGAATGAACCAAATACAGGGCAATCTTGGAAGAAAACCTGTTAGAGTCTGCAAAAGACTTGAGACAGGGGCGGAGGTTCACCTTCCAGCAGGACAACAGCACTAAACATACAGCCAGAGCTACAATGGAATGGTTTAGATCAAAACATATTCATGTGTTAGAATGGCCCAGTCAAAGTCCAGACCTAAATCCAATTGAGAATCTCTGGCAAGACTTGAAAATTGCTGTTCACAGATGCTCTCAATCCAATCTGACTGAGCTTGAGCTATTTTGCAAAGAAGAATGGGCAAAAATGTCAGTGTCTAGATGTACAAAGCTGGTAGAGACATACCCCAAAAGATTTGCAGCTGTAATTGCAGCGAAAGGTGGTTCTGCAAAGTATTGACTCAGGGGGGCTGAATACTTTTGCACGCCACACTTTTCAGTTTTTTATTTGTAATAAAAATTGGAAACCATGTATAATTTTCCTTCCACTTCACAATTATGCGCCACTTTGTGTTGGTCTATCACATAAGATCCCAATAAAATACATTTACGTTTGTGGTTGTAACGTGACAAAATGTGGAAAAGTTCAAGGGGTATGAATACTTTTGCAAGCCACTGTACATACCTATAGCCGGGGTCAAGGAAACCAATCTTTCCACCACCACGCACAAGGAGCACAAGAAGCAACAAGACGGACGCCATTGTATGCAGATGCCGAGAAGTGTGTTCAGCTCTGGCTGAACAACTTCAAATCTTGTGCGTGGACTCGACAAGAAGAAGGTACCTATAGCCCACTGATCACAATTGAAGCTCAGACTTGATGCAGGTAAATGTATTGGGGTTACTTTTAGAGCAGTATTTGATTTCAATTTAAATTGTGGGTATGCTTCATGTGTTGGATTAAAATAATTATGGAAAATGGGTTGTCTATTCTCTGCGTACAAATTCGGCAGCGAACATCCCCGAACCTCAGACACCTTATCATCAGCTGTCACCTTGTGCCTCCACCCTTTGAGGCAAATGCTGCCCTTTCAGAAACTGGCGTCCTACAAAACAAACGGAACAGAGCATCGCTGGGGACATGAACATGAACCGCTATTTCTGATAGATTTGTTACGATAGCAAAAAAACATCTCACCGATGTAGAGTGAACTGAGTTTGCCTTGTGCTGATTTATTTTTGCTCTAAGATACAATGCAGGATAATGTAATAATAGTTATTACGTTGCATTTAAATACTAATTCTGTCATTCTTAGCTGTGAAAACTTTTCTTTGACTTCTCTAGGTAAGTTAGGTGACAGTGCTGATAGCATATAATGATAGCATATCGTCTACCTTATAGCATATAATTATGTGAGTTAGCTCTTTCTGAACTAGTTTATTGCAGCATTTTATCAGTTATGATTTAATGACTTTGAAATAATACATTTTATTCAATTTATAATTGGTGCCCTTATTTATTAAAAACAGAAGCACATCACCTCCTGTCATTGAATTTCAATGCCAGTTTTTAGCCTGTTCTCCTGTCTTGGCAATGTACTTCTACAGCCTTTCAAGCTTCTAAAAAAAATTACAATTTGATAACATCCGCAAATGTAACCATTAATTCTCCTTGAGCACATCAAAATAATTGGTTTAGTCAGTAAGTGGATGTGGCCCGGATACTGAACTCTGGGGTCACAGTAATCTCCCTTCAACTTCTAAAAGATTGTGTTTTCACTCCTAAGTAGAGAAAAATGCTGGAGAAACTCAGGAGCGAAGGAATAGGTGACGTTTCGGGTCGAGACCCTTCTTCAGACTGATGTGGGGGTGGTGGGGGCGGGAAGAAGAAAGGAAGAGGCGGGGACAGTGGGCTGTGGGAGAGCTGGGAAGGGGAGGGGAAAGAGGGAGAAAGCAAGGACTACCTGAAATTGGAGAAGTCAATGTTCATACTGCTGGGGTGTAAACTACCCAAGCGAAATATAAGGTGTTGCTCCTCCATAGCATCTCTGGAGAGAAGGAATGGCTGACGTTTCGGGTCGAGACCCTTCTTCAGACTGAAAGAGTTGAACCGCAGTGCAGGCATATATTCAGGGCCATTTTTCCAAGCCATTGTCAACACTTCATATTCAGGGCCTCTTTTCCAAGCCACTGTCAACACTTTCATTGAAGTGCATAAGATGGCCCTCATTTTCAAGATAAGCAAGGCAAACTACCCATAAACAAACTGCCTTGTTGCACCACACTGTCCTCGACAATAAAGGTTCATGGAGCGATCCAGAAAAATATCAATCACTTGCCATATCTCAGGAGTCATCCATCAATGATCAAATTCACCATTGCTTTTAATTGCCCAGTCCAGCCTTGGTAATTTGAGGGAAAGGGTGTTTGAATATCAACACATGCCTGGGAAAACGTTAAGAAAAATGTTGAAAGCCCTGGGATTGTTTGAGGATGTTACCAGGCCTGGAGGCTTTGAGTTACAAGGGGAGGCTGGATAGACTGGGACTGTTCTTGTAGGAGTTCAGAACTCTGAGGGGTGACCTTATGAGATGAATAGCCACAATCTTTTTGCACGACAGGAGAGTCCAAAACTAGAGCGCATGGATTTAAGGTAAGAGGGGAAAGATTCAAAAGGGATTTGAGGTGCAACTTTTTCACTCAGAGGTGGTGCATTTATGGAACACGCTGCCAGAGGAAGTGGTAGATCCGGGTACAATGTGTGGGGCAACTTTTTTTGTACAGGGACAGTGACGAGCATTTGTAATGTGTAATCAGGGGTGGTAGTGGAAGCAGGTACAATTGTAACATTTAAGAGTCTTTTAGATAGGTACATGGATAGGCAGGGAATGGAGGGATATGGACTATGTGAGGACAGAGGAGATTTGTTAACATGGTATTAAGAGGCTGTTCCACTGCGGCGACCTAATCCACAGCATGGTCGACACGAGGTCCTAGAACGTCTTTGTAACTCTCCTTCATGCTCGAGAGTAGTCCCCGCGTACTCAAGACCTTGGCTAAGATTGCGGCATATTTTTCAATGTTGTAAAATGCCCGCGAGCCATGGAAAAACTCGATATTTCTTTCACTCGTAGGTTTAGTCGTGGTATGTCGTGGAAGGTCAGCATGTTAGTCGTAGGTAATCGAGGGTAGCCGAAGACAATCGAAGGTAGTCAAAGGCAGTCGTAGATAGTCTTCATCATAGTCGAAGGGAGGTCGAAGGAGATCAAAGGAGGTCGTCTTCACTCTCCACTATTCGGTGTCCAATATTCCTGTAGCTAGTCGAAGCTAGTCTTCAACATAGTCGAAGGAGGTCGAAGGAGGTCTTCTACATAGTCGATGGAGGTCTTCTACATAGTCAAAGGAGGTCTTCAAAATGACACTTTTTCAAACTCTCCTAAATTCTTCTAAACTCTCCAATTAGGTCACCGCAGTGGGACAGCCCCTTTACGTTCTGCTTGCATCAAGAGAGAGTTAGATTTAGCTCTTAGGGCTGGGATGTGGGGAGAAAGCAGGAACAGGTTACTGATTCTGGATGATCAGCCATGATCATATTGAATGGCGGTATAAGCTCGGAGGGCCGAATGGCCTACTCCTGCACCTATTTTCTATGTTTCTAATTACAACATTTAAAAGACAGGGATAGGACAGGTTTGGAGGAATACTGTCCAGATGCAAGCCAGTGGGACTGGTTCAATTGGGCAACCTGGTCGGCAGGGACAAGTTGGGCTGAAGGCATATTTCTGGGCTACATAGCTCAATGACCCTGTGAGCTACTCCCTGAACCACAGTGTGGATTCTGTCCATCCAGAGGCACAATGGACCCCCACTTCATCACATGATAACTCCAAGAAAAATGCAGGGAGTAGCAGCAGCCATTATAAATGGTCCTCTTCCTCAGCAGGAAGTGCTTGTGGAACACCCTGATTAAATCTGGTTTCCCTCAAAAATTAATCTCCATCTTTTCTTGCTCCATGAAGGCACGGATAGTAACCAATAGTCCATAAATGAACAATTCAGAGTCTGTCGATGCGATGTGATAGACCTGACACTTAGCTCAATCCTCCCGGCTGCAATATTGCTTCGCACCTCCAGAGAATGAAGCTAATCTTCAGAACCGATGGGAAGCTGTTCAATCTACAGGACAATGAAGGAGTTGAAGGTAGACGCAAAATGCTGGAGTAACTCAGCGGGACAGGCAGCATCTCTGGAGAGAAGGAATGGGTGACGTTTCGGGTCGAGACCCTTCTTCAGACTTAAGGAGTTGAACTGCTGTGCAGGCACAATGTTTTTGCATTTGCCTCTTTTCCAAGCCACTGTCAACACTTTCACTGACGTGCACAAGATTGGCCTCACGATCAACATAAGCAAGGCAAGCTACCCGTAATCAAACTGCCTTGTTGTACCACACTGTCCTCGACTATCACTGCCCTCCTCTATGCATCTGAGACCACACTGTCCTCGACTATCACTGCCCTCCTCTATGCATCTGAGACCCACACTACCTACAGGAGGCATCTCACGGCACTGGCAAAATACCATCAACGGTGTCCCTGCCACGTTGACTGGAAGAAGAGATGAGCCAATGTCAGTGTCCTCTCCCAGTAGCATGGCTCAAGTTACACTCCGTAGGCACCATTGGGATGGCCACATTGTTCACATGCCCACACCAGACTCCCAAAACAGACACTCTGTTCTGAGTGTAAACCAGTAACTGTTTAGTTTAGTTTAGTTTATTGTCACGTGTACCGAGGGACAGTGAAAAGATTTTGTTGCGTGCTAACCAGTCAGCGAAAAGACAATACATGATTACAATATGATTACAGTGTGCAGTTCCTTCCTACACACTCTATTCCAAGCTCTGTTATAGGTACAGATTACCAGGTGAAGAGAGGAAAAGACTCAAGTATGTGTTCAGAGCTTGCTTGAAGAATGCACCATCTCCACTTGGAACTTCTGACCCATACTGCTCGATGTGGAGAAGGAGAATTCTGGATGGCATTGAGATGCATCATGAGCACATGCAGCTATGGAGGCAAGTGTGAATAATGGAGGCAAGTGTGCAATGGAAGCGAGTGTGCACAATGGAGGCACGTGTGCAGAGTGGAGGTAGGTGTGCACAATGGAGGCACGTGTGCACAATGGAGGCTAGTGTGAACAATGGAGGCAAGTGTGCACAATGGGGGTACGTGTGCACAGTGGAGGTAAGTGTGCACAATGAAGGCACGTGTGCACAGTGGAGGTAGGTGTGCACAATGGAGGCACGTGTGCACAATGGAGGCACGTGTGCACAATGGGGATACGTGTGCACAATGGCGGCAAGTGCGCACAATGGAGGCAAGTGCACAATGGAGGCAAGTGTGCACAATGGAGGTAAGTGCACAATGGAGGTAAGTGCACAATGGAGGCTAGTGTGCACAGTGGAGGTAAGTGCACAATGGAGGCAGGTGTGCACAATGGAGGTAAGTGGGCACAATGGAGGCTAGTGTGCTCAATGGAGGTAAGTGTGCACAATGGAGGCTAGTGTGCACAATGGAGGCCAGTGTGCACAATGGAGGAAAGTGTGCACAATGGAGGCAAGGGTGCACAATGGAGGCAAGTGTGCACAATGGCGGCAAGTGTGCACAATGGAGGCAAGTGTGCACAATGGAGGCAAGTGCACAATGGAGGTAAGTGTGCACAATGGAGGTAAGTGTGCACAATGGAGGTAAGTGTGCACAATGGAGGCAAGTGTGAATAATGGGGGCAAGTGTGCAATGGAGGTGAGTGTGCACAATGGAGGCGAGTGTGCACAATGGAGGCAAGTGTGCACAATGGAGGCAAGTGTGCACAATGGAGGCAAGTGTGCACAATGGAGGTAAGTGCACAACGGAGGCTAGTGTGCACAGTGGAGGTAAGTGCACAATGGAGGCAGGTGTGCACAATGGAGGTAAGTGTGCACAATGGAGGCTAGTGTGCACAATGGAGGCTAGTGTGCACAATGGAGGCAAGTGTGCACAATGGAGGCAAGTGTGCACAATGGAGGCAAGGGTGCACAATGGAGGCAAGTGTGCACAATGGCGGCAAGTGTGCACAATGGAGGCACGTGTGCACAATGGAGGCAGGTGTGCACAGTGGAGGCAGGTGTGCACAATGGAGGCACGTGTGCACAATGGAGGCACGTGTGCACGATGGGGGTACGTGTGCACAGTGGAGGCGAGTGTGCACAATGGAGGCAAGTGTGCACAATGGAGGCAAGTGTGCAATGGAGGCTAGTGTGCACAGTGGAGGTAAGTGCACAATGGAGGCAGGTGTGCACAATGAAGGTAAGTGTGCACAATGGAGGCTAGTGTGCACAATGGAGGCAAGTGTGCACAATGGAGGCAAGTGTGCACAATGGAGGCAAGTGTGCACAATGGAGGCAAGTGTGCACAATGGAGGCAAGTGTGCACAATGGAGGTAAGTGCACAATGGAGGCTAGTGTGCACAGTGGAGGTAAGTGCACAATGGAGGCAGGTGTGCACAATGAAGGTAAGTGTGCACAATGGAGGCTAGTGTGCTCAATGGAGGTAAGTGTGCACAATGGAGGCTAGTGTGCACAATGGAGGCTAGTGTGCACAATGGAGGCTAGTGTGCACAATGGAGGCAAGTGTGCACAATGGAGGCAAGTGTGCACAATGGAGGCAAGTGTGCACAATGGCGGCAAGTGTGCACAATGGAGGCAAGTGTGCACAATGGAGGTAAGTGTGCACAATGGAGGCAAGTGTGCACAATGGCGGTAAGTGTGCACAATGGAGGCAAGTGTGCACAATGGAGGCAAGTGTGCACAATGGAGGTAAGTGTGCAATGGAGGTAAGTCTGCACAATGGAGGCAAGTGTGCACAATGGAGGTAATGTGCATAATGGAGGCAAGTGCACAATGGAGGTAAGTGTGCACAATGGAGGTAAGTGTGCACTATGGAGGCAAGTGTGCAATGGAGGCAAGTGTGCATAATGGAGGTAAGTGTGCACAATGGAGGTAAGTGTGCACAATGGAGGTAAGTGTGCACAATGGAGGTAAGTGTGCACAATGGAGATAAGTGTGCAATGGAGGTAAGTGTGCACAATGGCGGTAAGTGTGCACAATGGCGGTAAGTGTGCACAATGGAGGCAAGTGTGCATAATGGAGGTAAGTGTGCACCACCACCCACCTGACCATTCAACGTACCGCCAACTACCCAATCTGTGAAAGGATCTATGGTTCCCATATTAGCCTCATCGGCCACCTCAGAACCCACAAAACCAGAGTGGAATCAGGTCATTCTGCATCCAAGGGATTGAAGAAGAACGGCAGGTTCTGGTGGCACGGCAGTAAAGTTGCTGCCTTACAGCGCCAGAGACCCGGGTTCGATCCTGACTACGGGTGCGTGTCTGTACGGAGGCTGCACGTTCTCCCCGTGACCTGTGAGTGTTTTCTCTGAGATCTTCCGTTTCCTCCCACACCCCAAAGACGTACAGGTTTGTAGGTTAATTTGAGTTGGTATAATTGTAAATTGTCCCTAGTGTGTGTAGGGTAGTGTTAGGGTGCGGGGAACGCTGGTCGGCGTGGACTTGGTGGGCCGAAGGGCCTGTTTCATGCTGTATCTCTGAACTAAACTAAAAGGAAGAAATAAAAGAAAAAGATGCAGCAGGACTGTTTTGTTCTTTCTAATGAATTTTCCACTCACTGTCACCCTGTAATTTGCCTGTTTGAACGACCCCCTGACATGTCAAACGTTTTAACTTCTCTCCCTTCCCCAGAGCTTTCATGGGCACTCTCCACATACCTGTAATGAAGTCTTCTTACTGCAGCTTTATTTGCAATTGTTAATATTGGAGCCAAATGTTCAATGTAACAAAGAAATAAATGTGGGGTGAGGAAATGTGAAGCTGTGCCTCGCTCTTAACCCAAAGGATGCAAGGCAACGTCCATGAAGTTCTGTCAAAAGAGATAGAAGAAGATGGAGGAAATAAAATAATACCAAGTATAGTTGCTGACTTGTATTGTTACTAGTTATTACAAAATGTTCCCCGATATACAAAGATGACCACCGTCTCCCACCCCAGACTGTCCTGCAATCTCCCCACCATAGCCTCCAACTCCAGCGTAGGTTTACAAGGTTAATTCCCGGGATGGTGGGACTGTCATATGCTGAGAGAATGGAGCAGCTGGGCTTGTACACTCTGGAGATTAGAAGGATGAGAGGGGATCTCATTGAAACATATAAGATTGTTAAGGGCTTGGACACACAAGAGGCAGGAAACATGTTCCTGTGTTGGGGAAGTCCAGAACCAGGGGCCACAGTTTAAGAATAAGGAGTAAGCCATTTAGAACGGAGACGAGGAAACACTTTTTCTCACAGAGAGTGGTGAGTCTGTGGAATTCTCTGCCTCAGGGGGCGGTGGAGGCAGGTTGTCTGGGTGCTTTCAAGAGAGAGCTAGATAGGGCTCTTAAAAATAGTGGAGTCAGGGGATATGGGGAGAAGGCAGGAACGGGGTACTGATTGGGGATGATCAGCCATGATCACATTGAATGGCGGAGAATAGGCATCCACTGCCTTCTGAGGCAGAGAATTCTACAGATTCACAACTCTCTGGGTGAAAAATGTTTTCCTCATCTCCGTTCTAAATGGCCAACCCCTTATTCTTAAACTGTGGCCCCTGGTTCTGGACTCCCCCAACATCGGGAACATTCTTCCCGCATCTAGCCTGTCCAATCCCTTAAGAATTGTATATGTTTCTTTAACATCTCCTCTCATCCTCCTAAATTCCACTGAATATGTCCAGTCGATCCACATGTCAGTCCTGCCATCCTGGGAATTAACCTGGTAAACCTATGCTGCACTCCCGCAATCGGGAGCATGTTTCCTGCCTCCAGCATGTCCAACCCCTTAATAATCTTATGTTTCAATAAGATCCCCTCTCATCCTTCTAAATTCCAGAGTATACAAACCCAGTCTCTCCATTCTTTCAACATATGACAGTCCCGCCATCTTAACCTGGTGAACCTACACTGCACTCGCTCAATAGCAAGAATGTCCTTCCTCAAATTTTGGAGACCAAATCTGCACGCAATACATTAGTACTAACCTCCACATTGCCCTCAAATTCACGGACTATCTCTGTCACCTTTCTTAATATTTCTGTCTCCATCGCAACGGATGGACTGTTGACTGGTGTTTGCTACAAATCCACTGACTCCCACAGTTACCTTGACTACACCCCCGCCCACCCGGCAACTTGCAGGAACGCCAGCCCTTATTTTCAATTTCTCCGCCTTCACCACATCTGTTCCCAAGGTGATGCTTTCTCCTCTGGGATATCCGGGAAGTTCCTCTTTCTTCAGTAAACACACTATCCTGCTGTTGTGGATGGATCCCTCACCCCTGCCTCCTCTATGTAACGAGGTTCTGCTCACGTTCCCTCTCGCTCCAGATGGAACAAAGATAGCGGAGACAGGAGATATGGGGAGAATGCAGGAACTGAGCACTGATTGGGGATGATCAGCCATGATCACATTGAATGGCGGTGCTGCTCCTGCACCTATTGTCTATTGTCTATTGATAGAGATCCCCTGGTCCTTATCTTCCACCACACCAACTTCCATATCCAACACATCATTCTCCGACTTTTCTGCCACTTCCAATGTGATCCTACCACCAGTCACAACTTCCCGTCCCCACTGCTTTTTGCTTTCTGCAGAAACCACTCCCTCCACAACTCCTTGGCTCACTTATCCCGCCCCTCCCAACTTGCCCCCTCCCCGGGTACTTTATCCTGCAACTGCGAGAGCTAACATCAGCCCCTGCATCTCCCCCCTCACCTCCATCCACGAACCCCAGTATCCCTTGCAGATGAGTCCGAAGTTCTTGCGGGCCGCATCAAACCTAATTTTCTGCATTTCATAGTCATCGAGTGATACAGCGTGGAAACAGGTCCTTCGGTCCAACTTGCCAACACCGGCCAACATGTCCCAGCTACACTAGTCCTGCCTGCCTGCATTTGGTCCATATCCCTCCAAACCTGTCCCATCCATGTACCTGTCTAACTGTTTAGAGTCATAGAGTGATACAGTGTGGAAACAGGCCCTTTGGTCCAATACCCACCACCCTTTGTGTGAAAAAGTTACCCCTCAGATTCCTATTAAATCTTTTCCCCTTCACCTTGAACCTATGTCCTCTGGTCCTCAATTGTCCTACTCTGGGCAAGAGACTCTGTGCATCTACCCGATCTATTCCTCCCATGATTTTATACACCTCTATAAGATCACCCCCTTATCCTCCTGTGCTCCAGGGAATAAGAATCCCAGCCTGCTCATCCTCTCCCTATGGCTAAGACCCTCTAGTCATGGCAACATCCTCGTAAATCTGCCCTGTACCCTTTGCAGCTTGACACCATCTTTCCTATAACATGATGTCCAGAACTGAACACAATAAATGCGGACTCACCAACGTCTTATACAAAGAGCATGTGGCCTCCTTTACATCGGCAAGACCAGGCACTTGCCTGACAATGCCCACTGGATATTTCAGTTTTCAACCATTTTATCTCCCTTGCCATTCCCACACTGACCTTTCCGTCCTTGGCCTCTTCCATTGCCAGAGATGGGCCACACACAAACTGGAAGAACAACACCTAATATCCCGCTTGGCTTGCTCACGATACAACAGTATGGACACTGACTTTTCCAATTTGGAGTAATAACCTCTGGCCCATCTGGTTACAATCACAAACGTAAATGTATTTTATTGGGATTTTATGTGATAGACCAACACAAAGTGGTGCATAATTGTGAAGTGGAAGGAAAATGATACATGGTTTTCAAATTTCTTTACAAATAAAAAAACTGAAAAGTGTGGTGTGCAAAAGTATTCAGCCCCCTTTGCTCTGATACCCCTAAATAAAATCCAGTGCAACCAATTGCCTTCAGAAGTCACCTAATTAGTAAATAGAGTCCACTTGTGTGTAATCTAATCTCAGTATAAATGCAGCTGTTCTGTGAAGGCCTCAGAGGTTTGTTAGAGATCATTAGTGAACAAACAGCATCATGAAGCCCAAGGAACACACCAGACAGGTCAGGGATAAAGTTGTGGAGAAGTTTAAAGCAAGGTTAGGTTAAAAAAAAATATCCCAAGCTTTGAACATCTCACGGAGCAATGTTCAATCCATCATCCAAAAATGGAAAGAGTATGGCACAACTGCAAACCTACCAAGACATGGCCGTCCACCTAAACTGACAGGCCGGACAAGGAGAGCATTGATCAGAGAAGCAGCCAAGAGGCCCATGGTTACTCTGGAGGAGCTACAGAGATCCACAGCTCAGGTGGGAGAATCTGTCCACAGGACAACTATTAGTCATGCACTCCACAAATCAGGCCTTTATGGAAGAGTGGCAAGAAGAAAGCCATTGTTGAAACAAAGCCATAAGAAGTCCCGTTTGCAGTTTGCCACAAGCCATGTGGGGGACACAGCAAACATGTGGAGTTAGGTGCTCTGGTCTGATGAGACCAAAATTGAAGTTTTTGGCCTAAATCCAAAACGCTATGTGTGGCGGAAAACTAACACTGCACATCACTCTGAACACACCATCCCCGCTGTGAAACATGGTGTGGCAGCATCATGTTGTGGGGATCCTTTTCTTCAGCAGGGACAGGAAAGCTGGTCAGAGCTGATGGGAAGATGGATGGAGCCAAATACAGGGCAATCTTGGAAGAAAACCTGTTAGAGTCTGCAAAAGACTTGAGACTGGGGCGGAGGTTCACCTTCCAGCAGGACAACGACCCTAAACATACAGCCAGAGCTACAATGGAATGGTTTAGATCAAAGCATATTCATGTGTTAGAATGGCCCAGTCAAAGTCCAGACCTAAATTCAATTGAGAATCTCTGGCAAGACTTGAAAATTGCTGTTCACAGATGCTCTCCATCCAATCTGACTGAGCTTGAGCTATTCTGCAAAGAAGAATGGGCAAAAATTTCAGTCTCTAGATGTGCAAAGCTGGTAGAGACATACCCCAAAAGACCTGCAGCTGTAATTGCAGCGAAAGGTGGTTCGACAAAGTATTGACTCAGGGGGGCTGAATACTTTTGCACACCACACTTTTCAGTTTTTTATTTGTAATAAAATTTGGAAATCATGTATCATTTTCCTTCCACTTCACAATTATGCACCACTTTGTGTTGGTCTATCACATAAAATCCCAATAAAATACATTTACATTTGAGGTTGTAACGTGAGAAAATGTGGAAAGGTTCAAGGGGTATGAAAACTTTTGCAAGCCACTGTATATCACTATCTCCCACTGCTCCTTCTCCTCTCCCTCGTACATTCATATCCCATCCTCGAGTCCCTCATTTCCCTTCTATTCCCCACTCTTTCCCCTCACCCTCCTGTCCCCTTGCACCTAGATCTCTCCCTCTGTCTTCACATTTCACTCTTGTTCTCTCTGATACATTTTGTCTCTTTTCCACCTCTAGCCTTTGCCACTTACTCCATCCATTTGCCCATCACCCTCCCCCCTCCCCCCTTGCCTGTATCCACCAATCACTTGCCAGAAGATAGACACAAAAAGCTGGAGTAACTCAGCGGGACAGGCAGCATCTCTGGAATGAAGGAATGGGCGACGTTTAGGGTCAAGACCCTTCTTCAGACAGGCACTTACCAGACTTTGGCCTGTCCCCCACCGTCCACTTCCAGCTTTCTCCAACTTAATACTACCAGTTTGAAGAATGGTCTTGACCTGAAACGTTGCCTGTCCATTTCCGCCAGACCCGCTGAGTTCCACCAACACTTTCTGTCTTACTAATAGAAGTTGACGTGTCTATCAACCGATCTGTTGTCACCAAGCAGAAGGGCGTGGAAGAGAGTAAGTAACGTAAGAGTAAGTAAGGGGAGAGACATTTTGTGACTGTTGGCAGAACAATTTCCATCCTGGGATAAACAAAGTTCTATCGTATCGTATCGGATATGGTGACACTCTGGTGCATGTCGGTATAAAGAAGGAGTGGTGGTTAAAATCATTGAATGTATAAGGATTTATAGTATCTCCAGTTACTAGAGGAAGCATGGGAAGAGATAGCTGTGTGCGAGTTGAGAGTTTTTAATTTTCACTACAGGTGCGGTACCTGAAACCTGGAGGATAGTTTGCTGCTCTTTTATTTGAGAAGAGCAGCAGGATTAAGCCAGGTAACTATAGGCTAGTGAGCCTATATTGGGTTGAGTGGCATTGGGTAGATTGGTATAAATGGGCGGCACACTGGCGCAGCGGTAAAGTTGGTGCCTTGCAACGCCAGAGACCCGGGTTCAATCCTGACTACAGGTGCTGCCTGTATGGAATTTGTATGTTCTCCCTGTGACCATGTGGGCTTTCTCTGGGTGCTCCGGTTTCCTCACACACTCCTAAGACGTGCAGGTTTGTCGGTTAATTGGCTTTGGTAAGTTATAAAATTGTCCCTAATATGTAGGATAGAGTTAATGTACTGGGTGATCGCTGATCTAATGTGGACTCGGTGGGCCGAAGGGCCTGTCTCGGCACAGTATCTAAAAAAAGTCTAAATCAGGTAGATGGTCAGATCTTTATCAGGCAATATCTTCAAGCAATCCCAGGTAGCTTAGGTTGAACAGTGGTTTATTTAGCCTTGTCTGCTCTGAACTTAGAACTGTATTATTTGGGGTTTAGAAGATATAGGGGCAATCTTATTCTAATGTTTAACGTTCTTGGTTGGCACGTCAAAGTGGATGTCGAGATGTTTCCTGGCGCGGAGAATCTCAAATAAGAGGCATTGTTACAGGATTAGGAGTGGTAATTTAAAACCGAGGTGCCTGGCAATGATGGTTCAACGGTGCTTTATTATCAATCTGAATATCAGACCCAGTCTGAAGAAGGGTCTCGACCCGAAATGTCGCCTATCTCCTTCGCTCCTTAGATGCTGCTGCACCCGCTGAATTTCTCCAGCCTTTTGTGTACCCCCATGCTTTATTAGAAACATAGAAATTAGGTGCAGGAGTAGGCCATTCGGCCCTTCGAGCCTGCACCGCCATTCAATATGATCATGGCTGATCATCCAGCTCAGTATCCCGTACCTGCCTTCTCTCCATACCCCCTGATCCCCTTTGCCACAAGGGCCACATCTAACTCTCTCTTAAATATAGCCAATGAACTGGCCTCAACTACCCTCTGTGGCAGAGAGTTCCAGAGACCCACCACTCTCTGTGAGAAAAAAGTCCTTCTCATCTCGGTCCTAAAGGATTTCCCCGTTATCCTTAAGCTGTGACCCCTTGTCCTGGACCTCCCCAACATCGGGAACAATCTTCCTGCATTATTATCACATGTGCGAGATGCAAACTCACAGTGACGTTATTTTTTTTACAAACAGTCCAGTAGAGTATGACTAATTAGTACAGGTGTCAGAGGTTATGGGGAGAAGGCAAGAGAATGGGGTTAGGAGGGAGAGATAGATCAGCCATGATTGTATGGCGGAGTAGACTAGATGGGCCGAATGGTCTAATTCTACACCTATCACTTATAACCTTATGACTATAGCACCCCCTGATTAGCAGTTGTACAAATAGTCTACTGAGCCCGATGCAAGAGTCGCCAAGCCCAGTCCATGCTCTGGTTGCTAAGAGCAGTGGCCAATTCAGGCAGGTCCCAGGCTGCTGTGGGCCTCCCACCATCGTTCTTCCCTTGGTCGACCAGTAAACAACGTCCTTTCCTCGCCCGCCCACCTTTGTTCCCAAACATATTTGCAAGAGGGTGGAGAATTTCTGGAAATCTCTGCTCAAAAATGTGGAGGAAGAGAGACCATTCAGGTATTTAAAAAGGAAGCAGTAACACTTGTAGAACTAGTACCCAACGAGGTGATGAGGCATGGAGCAGATCGTCCATGTTCATATTCGATGGTGGAGCAAGTTTGAGGGGCTGTTGCTGATGCCCCTGTCCCACTCAGGCAAATTTATAGCTGACTACAGGCGACTAGACTGTCGCCGCATGGTCGCGGGGGTGTGGCCTGTATGGTCGTGAGTAGTCTCCTCAGTTGCCCAAAGAATCGTAACATTTTTTCTGGTTGCCGCTGTATTTTCAAATGTTTAAAACTTTTCGGCGACAGTCGGCGACAGTTGGCTTGACGCCAATGAGCGTAGCTTGACTTCTCCTGACGTAGGTGCTCTCGTAGGTTGTCGCCAGGATGACGTAGGTCGTCGTCGCTGCTGACCGGTGAATTCCATTGGCGATTCCATTACCTACGTCAACCTACATCAACCGGCGACAGGTACCGGCGACTGAATTGTCTTATCTTGTCATAGCTTGTCGCGGGTGGACGTAGGTTGTCGTAGGTGGACGTCCTAATGGGTCGCGGTTGTCAGTAGCTTGCCGTAGTTGGACGTCGACTAGATGGTAGGTTGTTGTAGACATTGTCGTAGACATTGTTGTAGCGGGGGTCCAGTCGCCGTTTTTTCGGCGACGTGCTACGACAATGACTGCTACACAAAAAGCAGTTGGTTGGTTATTGCGGACCGAGCGGAGGTGTTTGGCGAAACGATCGCCCAGCCTCCGCTTGGTCTCACCGATGTAGATCACTCCTGGTGATACACCGATGTAGATCACGATGTATTGTTTTCTTATTTTCTTGTGTACGAAGTTAGAGTAAAAAGGTTTGGTTGTGTGGTACCCAGTCAAATTATACCATGACATAGGTTGGGAGTTCGGGACCACAGCATTAGTTTATGCGAGGATGGTGCAATAGTCTGGTGTCAGTGGGGAAGCAGCTATTCCTGAATCAGGTGGTACGAGCTTCCGTATCTTCTGCCAGATGGGAGTGGGGAAAAGGGGTGGAATGATTGGAGGGTAAATGGTCCTAGGTTCTTGATTATGTTGGAAAGCTTTTCACTGTACCTCAGTACACGTGACAATAAACGAAACTGAAACTGAGATGGAGTCGATACGGTGGGGGAGGGAGAGGCTGCGATGTGTGATATACTGAGCTACATCCACGACCATCTGCATTTCTTGTGGCCTTGGGCAAAGCTGCCACCAAATCAACCTATGATGAATACATATAGGGTACACAAATGGCTGGAGAAACTCAGCGGGTGCATCAGCATCTAAGGAGCGAAGGAGATAGGCGACGTTTCGGGTCGAGACCCTTCTTCAGACTGGTCAGGGATCAGGGAAACGAGAGATATAGACGGTGATGTGGAGAGATAAAGAACAATGAATGAAAGATATGCAAAAAAGTATCGATGATGAAGGAAACAGGCCATTGTAAGCTGTTTGTAGTGTGAAAATGAGAAGCTAGTACAACTTGGGTGGAGGAGAGATAGAGAGAGAGGGAATGCCAGGGCCCGAGGGCTGAGGGAGAGGTGGGAAGGGGAGGAGGCAGCCAGGGTTAACAGAATTGAGAAAATTTCTTTTGTGTACCCTCGATTCTCCAGCATCTGCAGTTCCTTCTTTAACACTATGAATACATATAGTATGCTTTCTATAGTGCATCTGCCGAAGTATGTATATTGACTTCTCTAACTTCATGTACCAACCCTTGCTTTCCCTCTCTCACCATCCCTCCCCCATCCAAGCTCTCTGACTAGTTTGACTGTCCTCCTGATTATTTTTTACTTTGTGTGCCTTGTTGCCACCTTCCCCGGCATACAGTGATCTATTCTACATTTTCCTTGACCTCCGTCTCCTTTGATCTCTCGTTTTCACACCTTACCCTTCCATATATCTCGTTTCCCTCTCCCGACTCTCAGTCTGAAGAAGGGTCTCGACCCAAAACGTCACCCATTCCTTCTATCCAGAGAAGCTGCCTTTCCACCTGAGTTACTCCAGCATTTTGAGTCTACCTTCCATTTCAGAGACAGTCAGAGACATACACGCTAGATGCTGGTTTACATCTTAGCATCTGCAGTTCCTTCCAACAGATGTCATTGGAGACATGCTGAACGTAACATAGGTAATAGTTACAGGAGTAGTGCATTTGGCCCTTCAAGCCAGCATCACCATTCAATATGATCATGGCTGATCATCCAAAATCAGTACCCCGTTCCTACTTTCTCCCCATATCCCTAGATTCCATTAGCCCCAATAGCTATATCTAACTCTCTCTTGAAAACATCCAGTGAATTGGCCTCCACTGCCTTCTGTAGCAGAGAATTCCACAGATTCACAACTCTCTGGGTGAAATAGTTTTTCCTCATCTCAGTCCTAAATGGCTTACCCCTTATTCTTAGACTGTGACCCCTGGTTCTGGACTCTCCCAACATCGGGAACATTCTTCCTGTATCTAGCTTGTCGAATCCCTTAAGAATTGTGTATGTTTCTTTAAAATCACCTCTCATCCTAAATTACAGTGAATATAAGCCCAGTCGATCCATATGTCAGTCCCTCCATCCCGGGAATTAACCTGATGAACCTAGGCTGCACTCCCTCAATAGCAAGAATGGGCTTCCTCAAAATTAGAAGACCAAAACTGCACACAATAATATTTATATAATTTTGGAAAGATGTATTAACTATATCTGAAAAAAATTGTTATATTATTTGTAATATGTATGGCCTCTAATAAAAATATATTTAAAAAAAAACAAACTGCACACAATACTCTAGGTGTGGTCTCACCAGGGCCCAGTACAACTGCAATAGCACCTCCTTGTTCTTATACTCAAATTCTCTCGCTATGAAGGCCAACATGCCATCTGCTTTCTTCACTGCCTTGCTGTACCTGCATGCTTACTTTCAGTGACTGATGTACAGGCACACCCAGGACTTGTTGCACCATCCCTTTTCCTAATCTGACACATTTCAGATAACTTCCTTAATCTTCAGCAGAAGTAGAAGCATTGGCGTGCTTTCTTGGACATACTTCAGTGTGGTTGGTCCAAGACAAATTGTTGCTGAAAATTACCCTTCAGAACTTGAAGCTCTCGACCATTTCCACTTTGGCACCATTGATGTTTACTTGGCAAATGTAAACCATCTCTTTTCCTGAAATTAATAACTAGCTCCTTTGCCTAGCTGACATTGAGGGAGAGGTTGGTGTCTTCATACCATGCTACTAATCTCTTCACAGAAGGCTGTGGAGGCCAAGTCAGTGGATATTTTGAAGGCAGAGATAGATAGATTCTTGATTAGTACAGGTGTCAGAGGTTATGGGGAGAAGGCAGGAGAATGGGGTTAGGAGGGAGAGATAGATCATCCATGATTGAATGGCGGAGTAGACTTGATGGAATTTAATCCATTGGCCCATTGAGTCTAATCCTCCACTCGATCATGGGACATTCTTTTAGGAAGGAGATGGGGAGACATTTATTTAGTCAGTGGGTGGTGAATCTGTGGAATTATTGGTTCTAGGTTCTTGCTTAGTACGGGTGTCAAGGGTTACAGGGAGAAGGCAGGAGAATGGGGTTAGGAGGGAGAGATAGATCAGCCATGATTGAATGGTGTAGACTTGATGGGCCGAATCGCCCGATTCTACTTCTATCACTTATGACCTTATGTCCTTAAGGGCCTGTCCTACCAGCATCCAACTCCATGCGATGAGCGCGATCAAACTAGAAGCGGGGGCCGCGCGGAGGTCGGGTGATCCCCTGTACAGGGCCGTTCCCACCAGCATGCGCCTGCATGCGGCAAGCGCGACCAAACCGGCAGCGAGGGCCGCGCAGGGGTCGGGTGAGTGGCGCAACGTGGCACAAAGTGAGGCGAACTTGGAGCGAAGTCTTCAGGTAACTTCGCCAGGACAGAGAGGGGCACAGAGGCACACACACACACAGAGGGCCACGGAGCCACACACATAGAGGGTCACGGAGGCACCTACAGAGAGGTTCACGGAGGCACGACGTCGGGGCGGTATGTAATGCGTCGAGGCGACTGCTAGCCGACAAGCCGTTGCCGCGCGGAATTTTCGAACATAGTCAGTTTTTTGGAGCCCCGCGCGACGTCGGGACGAACTCCGCACAATTCCGCACGGCTCCGGCGATCGAAGTGGGACCGGCCACGCGACGCCGGACGGCTCAAGCGACCACGTTAGGTCGCGCTCATCGCATGGAGTTGCATGCTTGTAGGACAGGACCTTTACAGTGCTCCATCCTGTCCTTGTTTGAGATCTGGCCTACTGCTGAAGTGTCATGATTGAACTACCTGCAGTAAGCAACCTAGATGTGACCATGTTAGTGCTCAGTGCAGGTCAATTATCACATTCTAACATTTGCATGCCCTTTGTCTCGCTCTCTCTCAGTGTCTTGTTTGCTTTTCTGTACCACTGCAGCACACACTGATGGTTACTGGAAACAATTCGCCAGGAGACCAGATCCCTCTCCGGGATTTTGTCCTATAGCCCGGAGACATTCGGATTAAATGTTTCAATCCCAAAGTTCTGGTAGGGAAGGAGGGCACCATTCACATGGAGATTTAAATTCAAGTTTCACGGTGGAAATGGGAAAAAAAGCAACATTTTGTGGAAACGGAAGATCTAAAATATGTCACCTTCTTCTAGCTAGCAATGAGCTAGTCTACATTTTCCTTGACCCACATCCCCTTTGTCTCGTTTTCACACCTTACACTTCCTTATCTCTGTGTCTCCCTGTCCCCTGATTCTCAGTCTGAAGAAGGGGCTCGATCCGAAACGTCGCTCATTCCTTCTCTCCAGAGATGTTGTCCGTCCCGCTGAGTTACTCCAGCATTTTGTGTCTTATCTTCGGTGGAAACCAGCGTCTGCAGTTCCTTCCAACACGTAAACAAGGTCTGTCAGGAGCGGAGGCCCGAAAAGCAGCACCATTTCTGATAAAGGATACAGTACCTCACGCTGTGTTCTAGATGTGGATACTTCGGCGAGACGAAACACAGACTAGGCAATCGTTTCACTGAACACCTTCATTCAGTCTCCCTGAACCTACCTGATCTCCTGGTTGCTAAACACTTTATTTCCCTTTCCCATTCCCACACTGGCCTTTCTGTCCTCGGCCTCCTCCACTGTCAGAGTGAGGCTACATGCAACTCGGAGGAACAGCAACTCATATTTCGCTTGGGCAGCTTACACCCCGGTGACTTATTATTTATCTAACTTCACGGAATTCCCTATCTCTTTATCCACCCAAGGCGCACCAGCTTCTCGTTTTCACCCAACAACCAGCTAACAATGGACTGTTTCCTTTATCATCCGTTACTTTTTGTGCATACCTGTCATTCACCGTTCTTTATTTCTCTACATCATCCTCTAAATCTCTCAATTCCCTTATACCCTAACCAGTCTGAAAAAGGGCATCGACCCGAAATGTCACCCATTCCTTCTCTCCAGAGATGCTGCCTGTCCCGCTGAGTTACTCCAGCATTTTGTGTCTACCTTCAATTTAAGAGACAGTTGGAGCGTTAGATACACTCCACGGACATTTGGGAGGGAGAAGGTTCCTTGTTGCATTTGGCCCGAGAGGGTCATCATTCAGCTGGTGTCTGGGATTGCTTGCTGACGGCCGTAAAGCGACGGGAGGCGTTTAGCGAGGCGGGAGGGGGAATCCCAGCAACGCTGAAAGGCTAATCCACCGCGGCTGCGTTTAGTGGGAAGCACGGTGCAAGTGTTTAAATGCAACAGTCGCCGTCTGCAGCAGTCCCCGTGGTTGTGTCTGGGAAGAGGCAGGACCCACCCCTGCCCAGGGGAGGGAGGGGAGGGGGGGGGGGGATTGCACAGTTGTGCCTGTGCGAGCGAGGGTTTGACAAAGCAAATTGCAACACCCGGGAGAGGCGCAGCTTCACCAAAAACGCGAGTCATCTCACTTGTTCATTTCAACGCCCAGAATGTCACAGTTGTCTGACTGCACCAAACAGTGTGCCAATGAAACTTCAAAAGTAACTCGACGGCTGTGAAACATATCGGCCGGCGGGTGGGTGTGGGTCCCGGCAATAATTTCACGCGATTTTTTTTTCTCTCTTTTTAAAAAAAATAAAAAACAAAACACACGCTTTGCAATGGGTCAGGAGATGGCCAAATGCAATCGGCCATTTTAGCGGGGGCGCTGCTCTTTGCACCACGTAATGGGATCTGACCTTCCGACCCAGCCCAGGCATGTCCAAGGGTCCCTTCATCAGAATCAAACTCGTCCCACCATCGCTGCAACCGTGCAATGCGAGCAAGAAGCGAGCCGGCGGGGGGTTTCGGGGCTCGTTAGTCCCTCCCTCAGTCCTGAAATAGCCCATTGCCAGTGAAAGCCGTTTTAACCTGGGGGAGAAGCGGCCTGTTTCCTTTATCATCGTTGCTTTTTTGCATTTCTTTCATTCATTTGTTCTACATATCTCTACATCACCCCTTTCCCCCTGACTCTCAGTCTGAGGAAGGGTCTCGACCCGAAAGGTCACCCATTCCTTCTCTCCAGAGCCGCTGCCTGTCCCCGCTGAGTTACTCCAGCTTTTTGTGTCTGAAGCGGATGACTGACTGTCCGGCGGCGCTCTGGCCTGCCAGTGGCTGCAGACGGGAAGGGAACCCCTCCACCCATACTGGCACCCACTTCTCCCCCCCACCCACCCCCCCCCCCCCCCCCCCCCCACACACACAACTCAAGCCGCCTGCCAAATAACGCACCGCCACTCTGAATTCCGCTTGGATTGCGTGTAGCTTTGCCAACGCGGGCAAAAAGAAGAGATTTATCCCGAAGATAGACGCAAAAAGCTGGAGTAACTCAGCAAGTCAGGCAGCACCTCTGGTGAGAAGGAATAGGTGACGTTTCAGTTGGAGACCCTTCTGCAGACTGGGAGTCAGGAGGGAGAGGGAAGCAAGAGATATAGACGGCGATGTAGAGAGATGCAGAACAAATGCGTGAAAGATATGCAAAAATATGCAAGCCAACAATGGCCTGCTTCCTTTATCACCGTTACTTTTTTGCATATCTTCCTTATTCATTCTTATTCTGTACCTCACGGTCTATATCTCTCGTTTACCTTTCCCCAGACTCTCAGCCTGAAGAAGGGTCTGGACCAGAAACGCCACCCATTCCTTCTCTCCAGAGATGCTGTCTGACCCGCTGAGTTACTCCAGCTTTTTGTGTCTTCCAGCGTTTTAAACCAGCATCTGCAGTTCCTTCCTACTCTATTTATCCCATCCCCTTTATACAACTCTGTTCACACCAGTGAGCAACGACAAACCCTGCAGCCGCAATAAGACAGACAAACTCAAACGACAGTGCAAGGCTTGCTGTTGGTTTTAGGCATTTATACTGACTAACAGAAAGAGCAAATAACTTGAGTGATCAGTGTGAACGTTTTTTAAAACTGTATAACCAATAAAATGAATTGGGGATACAATGACAACATTATTTGAATAATGAGGAAAAAAAAACCCCAACCAATCCCAAAGTTCTCTGGCCGAATTGTGAATTCATTTTTAAAAGTTTAAAAAATGCAAAAATAAAAAAGTTTTAAAAATAGTTTTAAAAATAAAATTAAAAAAAGTAAATAACAGGATTGACGAATGGTATGCTGCGAGTGGTGTGATTGCAGATTGCACAAAATAAGCAAATTATAACATGACGAATGAGACATGATGAAAGGCGAATGTATTTCGACCTTTTAGCTTAGTTTCTTTCCACGCACCAGAATACGATTTCATATTGTTATACTACAGATGTTTACCTCAAACAAAGCGCGATTGGATGCACGTAATACCTGGTAATTCCCGTTCCTTTTACACCAGAACAGTAACTGCACTTCCAGATCAATCCGTTGGCCTCCGGAGATCGGAAATGCACCTAATAAACGCAGGAAGACATGGGCACTAAATGCTGGTGTAACTCAACAGGTCGGGCAGCATCTCTGGCGAAAAAGCACGGGTGACGTTTCGGGTCGGGAACCCGAAATGTCACCCATCCTTTTTCTCCACAGATACTGTTTGACCGCCTGAGTTACTCCAGCATTTAGTGTCTGTCCTCGGTATAAACCAGCATCTGCATTTCCTGCCTACACATAATAAATGCACGTTTTCCCTTTCAAAATAAGAATCAGTTTGCGTGGATGTATGAACTCCGAGCTAGTAGCTTTTTAAAACAAAACTGCCAATCTATATTGTCATGAATAAAAAATGTCTCTTAATTTTTGTTGCAATAATTCACATGTCCAATGACAATTTATGGAGTACTTAAGCGACCTCAACGCCATGCAGCATAAATTCTACACCCGCCACCACTGGTAATCTCCAAAACATGTAGTTAGAGGTTGCATATTTATTTAAAAATAAAAACATATATATTATTTTTAACATGGGAGTCATTTAGATATGATAAATAGGTTTTTAAACTGGACATCCATTTTGCATCTGAATAGCAAATTCTGTTTAACTAAAATGTTTCTTTTACAGATTTAAATTTCCAGAGTTGCTATTGGTTTCATGTTCTCCTCCTTTGGGAATGTGGAAAACATGACCCCTACCAGAAGTGATTCCAAAGAACAAGTGCCTTCATACACAATGGGAAGTTGTTTTACTTCTGGCTATGAAATTAACATCAAATTATAGAATGATTACAGCACAGAAGGCCATTTGGCCCAATCTGTCCACATTGACTCACCATCAAAATAATCCACTTGTTCGTGCCAGCTTCATCTCTCTACCCATGCAACCTTTTCTCACTGAATCTACTTCAAGATTCAGGATTCAAGATTCAAGAGAGTTTATTGTCATGTGTCCCAGATAGGACAATGAAATTCTTGCTTTGCTTCAGCACAACAGAACATAGAAGGCATGAATACAGAACAGATCAGTGTGTCCATATACCATTGTATAAATATACACACACATGAATAAATAAAACAGATAATGCGCAAATAAATAGATAATGGGCTATTAATGTTCAGAGTTTTGTTTGAGTTGAGTTCAATAGCCTGATGGCTGTGGGGAAGAAGCTGTTTCTGAACCTGGACGTTGCAGTCTTCAGGCTCCTGTACCTTCTACCTGAAGGTAGTGGGGAGATGAGTGTGTGGCCAGGATCAAGGTGTGGGTCCTTGATGATGCTGCCAGCCTTTTTGAGGCAGCGACTACACCAACTGCATGCAATGCATTCCAGATTCCATCCAGATGCTGCATATTGAAATATTTTCCTCACTTACTTTTGGTTCTCTTACCATTTTTAATTTAAACATGTAACCATTAGTCCTCAAACCCACCACCAAAAGGAAGAATGTCCAGTATGTACACTCATCATCTTTTTATATATTTCCATCATATTTTCCCTCAGTCTTCACATCCTCTAATCTATCCTTGTAACTATCATCCTTCATCCCAAGAACCAATCCAAAGTTTGTAATTCCTGTTTTTGTACGCTATGCCTCGATTCATAACACCCCAATTGTGTATGGCTGATTAACCAAGCTTTTCACGGCACCTAGGCATATGTGACAATAAACTAAGCTACTTTGCTAACCTCCCTGCTACCTTCAAAGATTTGTGCACAGATACCCCAGATCCTTCTGGTCCTGCAACCCTTTTCGAACATTGTCCTTTATTCTACATAGCATCTCCTTTTTCTGCCTACCAAAATTGGCCACCTCACATTTCTCAGCATTGAACCTCCCCTGTCACGTCTGCCCACTCCATCAGCCTGTTTATATTTTGACAGTTTGTCATGATCCTAAGATGTGCTATAAAAAAGTAAATTTGGAAATGTTGTCATTTGCATTTCCAAATCTAAGCTATTAATATGGAACCAAAAAAGCAATGGGCAGACCACTACTCACCTCCTTTCAGTCGTAAGAAAAACATTCACCATGACTCTTTGTTGTGTGTTACTCGGCTAACTTTGAATCTCTGTTAATGATGGCCCTTTTATCCAATATGCATTAACTCTGCTGAGATGTCTGTTATGTGGCATCTTCTCAAAAACCTTCTGGAAGTTCATAAATGTTTTATCAAACTGGTTAAATACCATTTCCCATTTACAAATTCAAGTTGGCATCCCTTAATTAAACTATTTTTTCTCCATGTGACCATTGATGCTGCCCTGGATTGATATTTCTGAAAGCTTCCCTACCACTGTGCATAAATTGCCAGGTGTCTAGTTTTAGGGCTTAGCCTTGCATCCTTTTGAACAAGGGAGTAACACTTGTAACTCTCCAGTCCTCTGGCATTATTTTTACATCCAATGAACAGTGGAAACTTATGGTTAGTGCCTCTGTGATTTCTTCTGTTTCTTCCTCAAGTTCTTAAAAAACATCCCACAAGACTTTCTAGATCTTTATAACACTTTTTGGATTCCCATTTATGTAGACAGATAATCCATATCTCAATTGTCTCTTGTTTTAAATTTGACTTCCTGTGATTTTTTTTTGCAAAGCCATTTCTCAATGGTCTTTCCAACCAGACACGAGTAATATTCAGCCTTTTTGGTCTTTATCTTCCTCTGTATATCTTTCGTTATCGTCAAAGCTCTGGATTTGTTTGTTCTCCCTTTGAGAATATTTCACATGAAAATCTGCCTGAACTGTACCCAAACTATTTCTATCTCAAAGTACAGAAAAGTGCTGGAGAAACTCAGCGGGTGCAGCAACATCCATGGAGCGTTGGAAATAGGCAATGTTTCGGGCCGAAACCCTTCTTCAGACTAATTCTATCTTAAAGTTCTATGTTTTATGCCAGTAATGCATATTAACCTCTGGTTCCAATCTACCCGAGCCAGATTGATATTGGACTTTCTCCATTTAATTATTTTTTTAAAACTTTGTACTGTTCTTTCTCTACAGCTAATCTAAAATTTATGATCACTTTCATCTAAATGTTCCCCGTCTGAAACTTGGCTCCCTTGATCTAACTCATTACCCAGAATCAAATCCAGCGATTCCCATTTCCTCTTTGCGTCAGAAACATATTGCTCAGGAAAATCATCCTGAGCAGATTTCAGGATCTCTTTGCTCTCTATTGCCTCATCATTATTACAATCCCTGTTTAACTTTGTTGGACAATTAAAGACTCCAATGCATAGTTTTTGCACATCTACAATTTCCCTGAATAGAGTCATCGAGTGATACAGCTTGGAAACAGGCCCTTCGGCCCAAGTTGCCCACACCAGCCAACATGTCCCAGCTACACTAGTTCCACATGCCCACACTTGGCCCATATCCCTTCAAACCTGTGCTATCTTTGTACCTGTCTAGCTGTTTCTTGAATTTTGGAATAATCCCTGCCTCAACTACCTATGGCAGCTTGTTCCATACACCCACCACCCTTGGTATGAAAAAGCTACCCCTCAGATTCCTATTAAATCTTTTCCCTTTCACCTTAAACCCATATCCTCTTGTCCTCGATTTGCCCACTCTGGGCAAGAGAGTGTGTTCATATACCCAATCTATTAATCTCATGATTTGATACTATATTTGATCCTCCATACTTCTCCCATGTGATAATTTTTTGTAATTCTTTAATACCATCTTTGTTTATTTTAATGCATACAGAATTTATTTTTGAAGCATAATGCACCATTACTTAAAGGAATGTGTAGCCATGGTGCACATTATTGGTACTCCTCTCAGTCCAAGCTTGATAATTAAAAATTGCTTCAATTGAAAATCAGCTTCCAGTTTATAGCAGTCACTTTTATATCTCTGTCTCCTTATTTATAAAAAGTCCATTTTATATATTTTAATTTCCATGCATATGTATTCCACTTTATATAATCTCATAAATTGTATAATGGTCTCATATATGACAAAAAATATATATATTTTGTATCTAATGTATAATGATACATATAATTCATAAACAAACTGATCTGAAATATACAATTTATTTATATACGGGTCACATATATTAAATATATATTCTGGATAGAAGGAATTTCTATCCTTCTATCCAGAGATTCCTTCCATCCAGTGATGCTGTCTGTCCCGCTGAGTTACTCCAGTATCTTGTGCCTTATCTTCGGTGTAAGCCAGCATCTGCAGTTCCTTCCTCCACATAAAACATGTACATCGTGGCTGCAACAAATACACCCGAGTGAAATATTTGTATCTTTATTCTCCCCAACCCGCTTCTTTCCACCTACGGTGCATGTTGGTGTTGCTGTTGCCACACACACACAAAATCTCTGGGCACTTTGCTCACAGTTTTAAATTTCCCGCGGCACATTGAAAATTCTGCCGCAAAACCCTTAAACCCGAGGAGGGGTGTATGAGCCAGAGGAGGGGAGCAGAGAAAGATAGAGTGTGTGGGAGAGGAGAGGGGAAAGAGAGGAATAGAGTGTGTGGAGAAGAGAGAGATAGTGTGTGTGTGTGTGTGTGTGTGTGGAGAGGAGGGGGGAAGAAAAAGCGAGTGTGTGTGTGGAGAGGAGAAGGAAAGAAAGAGAGTGTGAGTGTGTGGAGAGGTGAAGAAAGAGAGTGTGCGTGTGGAGAGAAAGAGAGAGTGTGTGTGTTTGTGTGTGGACAGGAGAGGAGGGGGGAGAGAAAGAGAGTGTGTGTGTGTGTGTGTTGAGTGGGGTGGGGGGAGAAGCAGCAATCTGCAGGAGGGTTAAAACCTCCCCCTGCTGGCAAAGGGGGGGGGGGGGGTGTGTGGGTGGGGGGCTGGTGTGGTGTGGTGTGGGGGGGTTGGAGTGAGCAAAGCTGGCGAGCGAGAAGAGTCGGCGGAGAGGTAAGTGTGTCGCAAAAAAAAAATAAAAAAAAAAAATGCCCAAAGAGCAAAGACAGAGAGAGAGAGAGAGAGAAATATATATATATATATATATATATATATATATATATATAAAAAAAGTGTCGCAAAGAAGTATTGGCTGTGCTGTGCTGGCTGGTGGGTGGGTGGGGGTGGGGGTGGAGGGTGGGGGTGGTTGCTTGCTTGCTTGCTGCTGCTGCTGCTGGCTTGCTTGCATGCTGGCTTGCTGCTTGCATGCATGCGTCCTGGAATTTGACAGCGCTTATCAATGAAACGAGAGAGAGAGAGGGAGAGGGAGAGAGAGAGAGAGAGAGAGCGGATCATGGCGGATGGCCCCAGGTGTAAGCGCAGAAAGCAGGCCAACCCCAGGAGGAAAAACGGTGAGACCCGCTGCCCCGGGAACTGCTGGCGAGTGGCTGTGGAGGGGAGGGTGGTGGAGGGTGAGGAGGGTGGAGAGGGGGTGGAGGGGAGGAGGCCTGGGCTGGAGGAGGGGAGGCCCGGAGGGTGAGGTGAAGGGGACAGGGTGTGTGTGTGTGTGAGGGGGGAAAGGGAAGGGAAGGGAGGAGGAGGCCAAGTTTTCCCCCACAACAACAACAACAACAACAACAACAAAATATTTAAAAAAAAACCCCGGGATCAAACTGAGAAGAAACAAAAGAAGGAAGGAACAAAAAAAAAACTTCCAACTCGGGGTAGAAGGAGAGAGAAAGCGAGAGAAAGCGAGACTCGAGTGTGTGTGTGTGGAGAGTGAGGGAGAGTGAGGGAGAGTCACCGAGAATTTTCCCCCCAAAAAGAAAAGATAAAGAGAGGTTTTTTTTTAAATTATTTATTTGCTGAGGGGGAGAGAGAGCGGAAAGTGCCGTTAAAGTTGTGAGGCGGCGATTGTAGCCGGAGTGTGTGTGTGGAGAGTGAGGTTTGTTTTACCTGCTGGGCCGGGCTGGGCCGGGCTGGGCCGGGCGCCTAGCGGTTCACTCTCACTCACTCTCTCACTCACTGTGTATATGTGTGTATGGGTCCGTCCCTGGACCGTTATACGGCGCCGATCCTGATCCTGATCCTGATCCTGCTGCAGCCGCCGCCGCCGCCGCCGCTCACACTCTCACTCACTCTCGTCTCTCACTCTCTTACCCCTCTCTTCCCCCCCCCCCCCACTCACACTCATACTCCCCCCCCTCTCACACTCCCTCCACTCTCTCCCCTCTCACACTCCCTCCTCTCTCACACTCTCTCCATTCTCACACTCTCCCTCCTCTCTCACACTCCCTCCATTCTCACTCTCTCATTCTCCTCTCATACTCTCCCCTCTCACACTCCCTCCACTCTCTCCCCTCTCACACTCCCTCCTCTCTCACACTCTCTCCATTCTCACACTCTCCCTCCTCTCTCACACTCCCTCCATTCTCACTCTCTCATTCTCCTCTCATACTCTCCCCTCTCACACTCTCTCCTCTCATTCTCCTCTCATACTCTCCCCTCTCACACTCCCTCCTCTCATTCTCCTCTCATACTCTCCCCTCTCACACTCCCTCCACTCATTCTCCTCTCATACTCTCCCCTCTCACACTCCCTCCACGCTCACACTCATTCTCCTCTCATGCTCTCCCACTCCCTCCACTCTCATACTCCCTCCCCTCTCTCCCACTCCACTCACACTCCCTTAACTCTCCCCTCTCTCCCACTCCACTCACACTCCCTTAACTCTCCCCTCTCTCCCACTCCACTCACACTCCCTTCACTCTCCCCTCTCTCCCACTCCACTCACACTCCCCTCTCACACTCTCCCCTCTCACCTCTCACACTCTCCCCTCTCTATCCACTCGTTTCTCTCTTATCCCCTCTCTCTTATCCCCTCTCTCTTATCCCTCTTCCCCTCCCCCTCCTCATCTCTCCCCCCTCCCTCACCTCTCCCCCCCCCTCCCTCACCTCTCCCCCCCTCCCTCACCTCTCCCCCCCTCCCTCACCTCTCCCCCCTCCCTCACCTCTCCCCCCCTCCCTCACCTCTCCCCCCCTCCCTCACCTCTCCCCCCCTCCCTCATCTCTCCCCCCTCCCTCATCTCTCCCCCCCTCCCTCATCTCTCCCCCCTCCCTCACCTCTCCCCCCCTCCCTCACCTCTCCCCCCCTCCCTCACCTCTCCCCCCCTCCCTCACCTCTCCCCCCTCCCTCACCTCTCCCCCCCTCCCTCACCTCTCCCCCCCTCCCTCACCTCTCCCCCCCTCCCTCACCTCTCCCCCCCTCCCTCACCTCTCCCCCCCTCCCTCACCTCTCCCCCCCTCCCTCATCTCTTACCCCCCTCCCTCATCTCTCCCCCCCTCCCTCATCTCTCCCCCCCTCCCTCATCTCTCCCCCCCTCCCTCATCTCTCCCTCCCTCCCTCCCTCCCTCCCTCCCTCATCTCTCCCCCCCTCCCTCCCTCCCTCATCTCTCCCCCCCTCCCTCCCTCCCTCCCTCATCTCTCCCCCCCTCCCTCCCTCCCTCCCTCATCTCTCCCCCCACCCTCATCTCTTACCCCCCTCCTCTCTTCTCTTCCCTTCCCCCTCTCGCTTCCCCTCTCCCTCTCTTTTTCTTCGCTTCCTCTCTTCCTCTCCCCCCCTCTTCCCCTCCCTCCCTCTGCTCTTTATCTATTCAGACAGCCGCCTCCACCCAGCCCGGGGCCATCAATGCAAGACAGCAACACACATCTACACACACACACACACACACACAAACATTATATATATATATACATATTATATATAAACTCCAGCACTTTACCCCCTCTTCGCCTACAAACTGTTTTTCTGGCCAGCACAGTAAAATGCCGTATCATGTATATTCTCCAAAATTCCCCTTTTTTTAATAGACTATATCAGGGGGGAAAAGAGAAACTTAGTACCTGACGCAGTCGGGGTTAAAATGGTTTAAAGAGGAAGCAAGACTTTTTTTTTGTTTCTCCGTGGGTCGGATGTAAACATAAACTGTTTTACGAAGTTTTTGTTTATGGCTCAATTTGCAAAGGAAGGATTTGGTTGAAATGTGTGTTGTTTGGTCGTGGTACCAACGTGGTGGTAATGGTTTGAGTGAATTGCGGGGCCTCTGGGTCGCCTCATTGACTCGGGGACCCTCGGCGAAACAGCTATATAAGGAATACATTTACATTGCAGCCTGGAAGTAGTTGCATTTTTTTTTTCCCTCTTCTTCATTTGCTTATTTAAAGTTTATTGTGAGTGTATGCGGAGGCTGTTTCTCAACGGTGACTATGGAATAGTGCCTTCTTCAGGGTGCACGTTACATTTCACTTCGAGAGTTGCAATGATTTTTTTATGTGCATTTTTATTTAGAAAGGTAGAGATTTATTTCCCTTCGGGAAAATGCAAGTGAACGGTGTGCTGAGGAGCATCACCGCTCCTGCATTTTAATGGCTATTGTGTGTTTTCCAAGTGTAATTATCAATTTTTAAAATCCTACATTTTTTGAATAATTATCTGTTTGTTTATAATGTATGCGTTTGTCAGGTTAAATGGATCTATTAAAAAAAAAAAATGTTCCCATAATGGTTGATGCTAAGTTGATGGGCTTTTCCTGCTGACGAAATTGTGACATGTGCGCTTGCCGCTGCGAGCGAGGGAGAGAAGGGAGGGAGACCGATGTAAACATGTTTACCTGAAAAAATGGGACTGCGACGGTGTTTAAAAATGGCAAGAAAACCCGGAACCTGCCTCTTAATTTACCGTGGTCGCCTGTAAACCAAATAGCAATGTGATAACCCAGCGGGATTTTATATAAAAAAAAGAAAAAGTATCTCCATTCAGCAGGAGAAACCGATTCCTGGTTGTGGTGTCGAGGCGAACTGACAGGCTACAGCAAATGGCAACGTGTGCAGGTAGAAATGGTGTTAGTTTCAGCCCCCTCTGTCTGCTTCAATCTCCAGGGAGAGATTTATTTACCATGGTTGCAGTAAGGTTATTTTCCTTTGTGTTTTGTGCGGGCATAATCTGTTAAAGGTACTTTAATATTTTTTTCCTTCCAGTCCTAGCATTATTAGATTTAATTCTGGAACTGCCCCCATGGATCTTGGAAATAGGGATGTATAGCGGTAGTTCATATTTATTTAATTTTTTTTTTGAAATCCTCGACATGCACGCCATCGTATGCATTTCGTCTCGGTGTGTCGTTCCTTCTCTATACATGTGTTCCGGGGAGGGGTGTACTGGTCGTTAATATCTGATTAGATTGACGCCTGGAAGCTCCCGCAGAGGGGCGAGTGGAGGAGGGGAGGGGAGGGGGAAGAATGAGCATGTTTTCTGTTGGGTGCTGGTTATTGTGCAGGACTTGTGCACAGGTAACAAATGCGATCAACGCATTACAGATTTTTTTTTTATTTAAAAAAAAAACATTGTGTTCCTGCACCTTTGCCTTCCATGGGAAAATAAACAGTTTTGTTAACGGATTGCACATTATGTTAAACGAGAGCTCTGTATCTTTAATCCTATTGGAGCAGTAATAAATCTTTAATTTTTCCAAGTCTCTGCCTATACTCTGTCTGCCCACTAGGGTAGCTTTTTTTAATTTTTAAATTGTCCAGGTTAAAGTAATTGTAAATCTGTGTTTTTGTTGTTGTTGTTTACATATTGGAAACTTCGCAATTTGTTAATTAGTCATTTTGTATTCGTTGTTTTGATTTATTTATGTGCTCTTTAACTTTTAAGAGTATCTATCCAAATATCAGTTTGTACCACACTGCTTCATACCAGTCAGTTTCATCCAGTAATGTAGTAACTACAAGCTACCCCCTTTTCACGTGAATAGATTTTCTTTCTATTGAAATGGAAATCACCAGAGTTTGGGCATGGGTTTTCCCCATGTTATTGTCCAATTTGGAAACGCCTATTTTGATTTGTATGTAAAAGTAAAGCTCTATACTCCACAACAGGTGCTGAGAATATCAGCAAAAATCAACTTCTTATTTTAAATCTTGTGTGGAAAAAAAACAGCTATGGGTTCAGGCTGGCCACGAAGAATTGCGATAATTTCGACTCTTAAAGTTTGAGAGGCAAAGAACTGAAGTAAGCGACGTGAACACAAACTACTGATTTAAAAATAAATGTAAGGCGGATGATTCTTAACTCTATATAAAACTTGTACATGCTGGATTTACTTTTGAAAGCCTTATTTTACTAGGCTCAAGTTTGTAGATCAATCACTATTGCTGATTATGAAGTTAAGCGACTTGTGGTCTTCACTGCTTGATACAAAGTTGACTTCAAGTTAAACACTTTAAGCATTAATAAACCTGAGTAATTATATTTGGGTTTGTGAAGGTAAAGAATGTTAGTGTTGAAGGTTGGAATGCAGCGTTTGCTTTTCAATACTTGGTGTCAGCATCCCATGCAGTTGGGTGCAAATTGGAAATAACATACAAGCGTAAATTGTTCCAACCCCAGAACTCTATATCAGATATCCAGTTATCGTTAATGATCTCGTTTGAGCTGTGGTCTATGTTCGTCAGGTACCAGATAGAGTGGCAAACATTTTATTTTCATTAATGGCGCATTATGTTTGCCTTATTTTGCTATTTGGTTCGCTGAATGAGTGAAATGCAGCACCAGTTAATAACCAGAAACAAGGCATTTAACAGCTGCATCCAAAGGAGCCATTATCCAACGGGAAGAGTTTTGTGCGCACATTTACAGCTCAGATACTTTTCCAAAGTAAGCTACTCCAGAATCTTGTGCCCAAACTCAGCAGGAGGCCGGCATACAAAGTACTGCTGAGTGACCCTTGACCCAGAGACTTGAATGTCTTGGTATGATTTCACTTTCACTGTATCCTTTGTCAACGTGAATGCTTGTCAGATCAGATGTGTGTACAGACCTTTTTCAGCAAATGTGCCTGAAGGAAAGAACAAAGCAGCAGGTCATCCTGGGCATTATCCCTGTGTTTGTTTTCTGCAGTGCAGGATGGGGGAGGGGTTCATGTTAGTTCTTAGGAGGTACCGAGCATCCACTGTAGTAGTAGGTTGGCATTTTATTTTCTGCTAGCTTCAAGAGTGGCCTTGTTCTTTACTCTGAATATGAATAGATAACTGAACAACTGATCCATGCGTCAAGCGCGCAGCTGATTTCTGTGCAAAGAAAGTAGGAAGATGAAAATGAAGGTGGAAAATATAGTGCCCATATCTTGAAGATTAGACAAATACGCCCTGAGTGTTTTTACACATTCCGTCTGTGCAGTGTAACCTGTGCGTAAGTGATAACATCTCTCGCTTTAATCATCTAATTTATTTCTAGGTAGATTATGTATTTCAATGATTTCATTTTTGCACTTTTTTCTGAACTGTGAAGATTCAGCTAATGAATTTAAAAATTAGCAGTTGTTCTTGTTCTTATAACCAGAGTCCTTTTTGGCTAAACCTTGCATTGTTCACTGGCATGGTTCAGAGAAATTGGTCCGTTACGTGCAGAAAAGCACAGGGCGAAAGGCCTAGTTACCTTTTATAGATTGTTCGCTGTACCTCATACAGTTTCTGCATTAAAAGAAAGGGCCTATTCACTGATTTTCAGTGCAGAGAGGCACGAGTCTTTTCATACTAAGCTTGTGGGAAATTTTTTCAATTTGTTGGAATATCAAAGATTAGCATTGCAATCATGGCTGCTGGGAACAAACATTTTTGCAGTTGTTTTATTTTTGTATCTTCAAAATGTGACATGTTGTGGTTGATATTTAAGTCTGAACACGGAACAATATTATAATATTATAACACAATTGCAATATTGTGCCATTTTAGAAGATGTTAAATTTGACGGCACTCTTAAGTGACTTGGAATAATGACCTTGTTTCTGAGGTCACCCATGGAACCTCTTCAAACTCAAACCGCTAACTGTTCAGCTGCTGCCTAAGTTGTGTAGTAATTTAAACTTGAGTCTTCAAATAGTTTAGTTTAGTTTATTGTCACGTGTACCGAGGTACAGTGAAAAGCTGAGTATGACATGTTATACATTGTTGGGGGGGGGAAATGATGGAAGAAATGATAATATAAGCACTTCTTAAATTAGAATTTTGCGAGATGGAAAGTTTATTTAAAACTTGTGGTTTGCAGAGATTCTGATGGGGTCCATTTTTAGCTGCTTTGTCCAGAATTGCCTACATACCAATGTCGTTTTCCATGTTAATGCAAATTAATGTGGGATAAATTTGAGGAAGTTGGGCAGGAATCTGGACTTGTAGAGATGTGGATGTGTATCCCCATCTGCTTTATTTGTGTGTCAAGTAATTTTCAGTATGTATTAGAATCTGGACAGCTGATTAAGACATTATCTGTTTTGCAGTAGTGTGTAGGAGGTGGGAGATTGCAACCTTCACGTGGTCCGCCTTGTTGCAACGAATGCAATCAACCCGGCGTGATCTTTCAAATAAGATCAAATAGAACAAGTTGTCCTACAACTTTAGGCTGTGCACGCCATACGCAAGAAGAAGAAGTGCGTAGGAAGGTACTGCGGATGCTGGTCTCCCCTGACTTCAGTCTGAAGCAGGGTCTCGACCGGAAACGTCCCCCATTCCTTCTCTCCAGAGATGCTGCCTGTTCCGCTGAGTTACTCCAGCATTTTGTGTCTATCTTCGTGTCTGTTTTACAGTTAGGTGGGTGCTAATGCCATTTTGGAGTCAATAATAGAGTTAATGAGCCCTTTGTTTTATTTGTTTTTGTCCGTTTTTGCTCCAGCTGATGGGGCTTGTGCTATGAAGCACGAGGTCACAACTGTTTATTTCTGCTTTGGCGAGATGAACAACTTCATAGCAGGGGATTCTACTACCTTGGTTCCCTGGAGAAAGTTTGCCAGTACTGTAGCAATAACTTGAGTTTTTAAATGTAATTTTAAATATTTCTGGATTCAAATCCAATAGATGAATTGGCCTGAGAAATGTTAATGTATAAAAATAGTGTTTGACTCTTTAATTGCCAGGCAGCAGGAGCCTTCAGCAGGGATAACAGCGTTAAGTCGGAGTTTCGTGAATGGCCTTGGGAGATCTAATAAAACTGAAATAACTTAGCATTCTGTTTGGTGTTATGCCTAGCAGAAACATTAATGATTACGTTGTCAATCCATCAACTCGATGCTGCAATGTCAGTCAGAACTTTCTCAGGGTTATGTCCTGGACCTGTCCACCTTCAGTAGCTTTGTCAATGACTTCCCTCCACTCGAAGGTCAAAATTAGTTATTGAAAATACTACCACTGAGGGAGTTGGATTGGAATGTAGACCAGTAGGATGCTATTTTCTGTTTGTGCAGCGTTTAGCTCTATTTAAAATTCCTGAGACAGGGAGGCAGTCTGCCTACATGCAGCTGGTTCTGAACAGTGTGCAGGTCTAATCTAATAATTGTAATGTTCACACTGTATGGGTGCCGACATGTAAGAAGCTAACTACTTTCCCTTAAGGTTCAATGGAATCACCGTAAATATGCTCCACCCCCAGCCTTAAAGAGATGTGGTGAGAATAGGAGAGATGCTATTGATCGAAACTTAAAATATATGTAGATTACATTTTATCACTGTATGCTTCATTGTCACCTTTCCCCTGGCTAACAATGGTCTATTCTACATTTTCATTGAACTTTGTCCCCTTTGATGTCTCGTTTTCACACCTCACCCTTCCATATCTCTCGTTTCCCTCTCCCGACTCTCAGTCTGAAGAAGGGTGTCGCCCCGAAACGTCACCCATTCCTTCTATCCAGAGATGCTGCCTGTCCACCTGAGTTACTCCAGCATGTGTCTCCCTTGCCCCTGACTCTCAGTCTAAAGGAGGGTCTCGTCCAGCGCCTACACAGAGAAAGTCAGAGCTGGTTATTCTGTGTTGGATGACCAGTGTCCAACTCGAGCTTGGCCGATGCCTGTTTCCTTGCTCTAAAACTCCAAAGTATATTGACACCATAAAGACTTTGATTTTGATGGAGTATTTTCTGTTGGCTGGGAAGGGTGCACTTGCAGTAACTCTCATTCACGCACTGCACCTGATTGGAACCTCACCCATCCACCAACGTGTCGTGGCTGATGTAGCTTGTCGTAAGGCAGAGAAATAGATTATTTGGCCCACCGTGCATGCTTTATTTACATGATGCACCGCGTCTCGTAAATGAACTAAGGTTGTTTGTGCAGCACGTCCCACACCCACAACTTCCATCACGTGGCAGGAAATGGTAGTTGGATGAGAACACATTAACCTCCAAATCACATGGCATTATGATTTTGATACATATTGCATATTTCTTCGCAGCTGGCTTGGTGAAAATCCTGTAATTCCTTGCCTGGCACTGCAGATGGCAGCAAGGCACAATGACAGCCAGCTTGAAGTCCTGGAGCAATGTGCAACCATTGAGGCATCAATCCTGAGTGAAATATCCTTTAATAAAGATCACGTTAAAATTAAGATGAAAACAATAATGAATGTGGAAACTAATGAATTAGTAGCAGCGCACTCTGCCCTTAAAACCGGCATCGCCATTTAATAATATAACCAGTCCGACGGGAACTATGAATACCTGCCCACGTTTGGAAACCTAATTTCCCCTTTGCTTATCACATAAGCAGATAACTATGACTTAAGAATGACCAATGAATCTGCCGTCACTGTCACTTGAGGAAGAGCGTTTCAAAGGCTCGTGACCGCAGAAAACATTTTGGTTTATCTTTGGTGCCAACCCTTATTTTTAAATAGGAGACTTTCATTCTGTTAAGACCCAGCATGATGTTATGTTTCAATCAAACTATTGCTCGCTCTTCCAGACTCTAGCAGGTGCAACCTACACAGCATAGGTATTAGTCTAGCAAGCCACCTCTGAACTGGTCCAACCCGTTTGCATCTATCTTTAAATAATAAGACTAATGTTGCACACAACCGCCGATGCGATCTCACAGAAGCCTTGCAGAATTGAAGTATTTTCGAGGTTTCGACTTTAACTGAGAATGGATACAGCGGTCAAATAGTTTAGAGGTACATCATGGAAACAGGCCCATCGGCCTACAGAGTTGCGCCAACCAGTGATCCCCGTTCACTAACTCTATCCTACACACACCAGGGGCAATTGACATTTATACCAAGCCAATTAACCTGCAAACCTGTACGTCTTTGGAGTGTGGGAGGAAACCGGAGTTCCCGGAGAAAACCCTCGCAGGTCACGGGGAGAACGTACAAACTCCGTCTGGACAAGCACCCATAGTCCGGATCGAATTTGGGTCACCCGCGCTGTAAAGCAGCAACTCTACTGCTGCACCACTGTACCACAGAAAATATGAACCACTTCTCATATCTTAGGAGCCATCGGGTTGCGCTGACCTATAACAATTATGAAATTCACCATCACCTTCAATGCAGAAGCACTGCCTTTAGTCAATTGAAGAAAAGGCTAATTGAAGGTCAAGACTTGACCAAAACGCATGGTCTATTGGGCAGCAGTGATCTCTACCAAGGGTCTCGACCGGAAACATCACAAATCCCTTCTCTCCAGAGATGCTGCCTGTCCCGCTGAGTTACTCCAGCATTTTGTGTCTACCTTCGACTAAAACCAGCATCTGCAGTTCTTTCCGACACTATATATTTCTGAGACCTGTCTAGAGCAGGCATCTCAAGGTGGTAGAATAAGAAGATCTTGATTCCGCAAGATCCTCAAATTTATTGAGAGGGCCAGTGAACCTATGTTAGTTCCTCTTCCATTGCAACGTCTCCAGAATTGAGGGTCCAGGTACCCTCAGTCAATTGAATTGGGCACGCTGCAAGATTTGCATAACCAATGCTAGACAACCAAACTCTGCTGAGATCTGTGTTTGGAAGCAATTACCAAATAGAGAAAGGACAAAATTGACGGGTGGGCTCAAAGTCTCAAGTCTCCTAGGAAAATTGCCTCATCCCCATTTGGTCCTGGGAATCTCTGGTTCTTCTCTTTTCAAAGTGGAGAAGGAGCGCATAAATCTGTCAGTTCCACATTGGTCATGTTGTCCACCTCAACACCCACAAAACCAGAATGGATGCAAGTCATCCCCAATCCCAAGATACTGCTGTAAACAAATGTGTAACTGAAGCATAATCTCCCCTATGTGTGCGTTCAGTTACCCCACAAAAAATGTCGTTAGCTTTCCTATGCATTCCTCTTTTACTCCTCTTTTGAATCGTACAATAGGGCAACCGATTCCTGTGCAGCACCATCCATGTCTCGGAGTTATGGCAGTACAGTGGTGCAGCGGTAGAGCTACTGCCTTACAGCATCAGAGACCCGGGTTTGATCCTGACTCCACGTGTTCTCTGTACGGAGTTTGCACGTTCTCCCCGTGACCGCGTGGGTTTTCTCCGGGTGGTCCGGTTTCCTCCCACATTCCAAAGACGTGCAGGTTTGTAGATTAATTGGCCTCTGTAAATTGTCCCCAGTGCATAGGATAGAACTAGTGGATGGTTGATCATTGGTCAGTGCAGATTTGGTGGGTCGAAGGGCCTGTTGCAATGCTGTGTCTCTAAATTAAACTGAAAGCACTGCAGTCCTTGCTATTTAGATAAAGTGACTTCTTTATTATTTATTTAATAACAATGAATTTCGCATTTTCCTACTTCATGCACTGTGCCAGATTGCTATCCATGTGGTAAACCTATCTTAGTTTGGAGATACAGAACGGAAACAGGCCCTTCAGCCCACTGAGTCTGCATCGACCAGCAATCCCCACACACCAACGCTATCCTAAACACACTGGGGACAATTTACAAATTTACCAAGCCAATTAACCTACAAACCTGCTCGCCTTTGGAGTGTGGGAGGAAACCGGAGCTCCCGGAGAAAATCAAGGCGGTCACGGAGAGAACGTATAAACTCCGTACAGACAGCACTTGTAGTCAGGATCGAAGCTGGCTCTCTGGCGCTGCAAAGCAGCAACTCTACCGCTGTGCCACCCCAATCTGTATCCCTTAGATTGGATGAAGGATGTTTGATCTAAAATGTTAACTCCGTTCTTATTTCCACTGATGCTGTTTCACTTGCTGAGCGTTTCCAACGTTTTCTGTTTTTTATTTTAGATTTCTAACAGCTTGAATTTTTCATCTTGGTTCTGTGTCCCACTTTCATGACTTAATTCAAAACCTCTGCTGAGTTTAAAGGACCTAAAAAAAAAATCAAGATCGTAGTAATCAACGAACTCCTATGACCTTCCACGACTATGTTCACGAACTCCTACGAGTATGTCTACGAATTCCCACGACTATTTCGATGCCCTCCTTACGAGAAAAAAGTTGCAATTTCTTTCACCCTGACCATTTTTTTACTCGTGGACATTTTTTACCGGGCTGGAAAAACCGTCCCGACTTACCTGATACCACGAGTACCTACGGCTGGCATAACGAGCCGCTACGATAAATCTACGAACTCCTACGGACTCGTTACGATCATTCTCCGAGTTTGAATCAAGGGGAAAACTCGGGAGAATTTGTGAATAACTCGTGACACACAGGCCCTTTAGTATTGTCATGCCTTGTCATAACCTCTCTGTCTTTGGCATTTATATTTCTGTTCCAAAAACCTTTTATTTTGCAATGCGGTTTGATCACCAACAAATTTCCCTGGATGTTTTCAAGAGAGAGTTAGATATAGCTCTTAGTGCCAAGGGAATCGAGGGATATGGGGGGGAAAAAGCCAGAACGGGGTAGTGATTTTGGGCGATCAGCCACGATCATATTGAATTGATCATATTGCTGGCTCGATTACGGGCCTGCACCTATTTTCCACGTTTCTATGTTTCTATTTGTGAATGTTGACACTTTTATTTTTTGGTGGAGTCACTGCATTCAAACTCTCTCATCGGGCTGTTCTGTAGTCATCTGGCACTGGAATATCCTGCCTGGTTTTGGTGACTGGGATATTCAGATAAAAGCCTCAATCTATTTTGATTATATTTAAAGTCACTGTTTAAAATTTTAAACTCAAATTTGCTGCATGTACCTCCCTAATCACCCTATGACTGTTTTGGTCAGTTAAAATCTTGCAACAGCAGTTTTCCTTGTTTTTTTTTCCTTGACTATAGCATCCTTTTCTTGTTTGCTTATTTTAAATTCTATTCATGTCCAACAGTGATATGACGAATCAGTTGCAAGAGGTTCAAACAAATTAATTAATGGGATGAAATATCATCCTTTTTTTTCATCCTGCCCTGCTTCCCCTTCCTCTTTCATTACTATTCTTTTTCTCCGTGAAACTTCCTCCTTCCATTTAAAGTCATTTTGTGTATTTTTTTCATAGACAGAAAACGCTGGAGTGACTCAGCGGGTCAGACAGCATCTCTGGAGAAAAGGAATAGGGGAAGTTTTGGGTCGAGACCGTTCTTCAGACTTTCTTCAATCTGAAGAAGGATCTCGACCCGAAACATCACCCATTCCGTCTCTCCAGGGATGCTGCCTGACCTGCTGAGTTACTCCAGATTCAGTCTGAAGGGGGGTCTCGACCCGATACGTCACCTATTCCTTTTCTCCAGAGATGCTGTCTGACCCACTGAGTTACTCCAGCTTTTTGTGTTTATCTTCAGTTTAACCCTGCATCTTTCCTACACTATTTATCCCAGTCCCTCGAAACAACTCTGTTCACACCAGTGAGCAAGGACAAACCCTGTAGCTGCACTATGACAGACACACTCAAACGACAGTGCAAGGCTTGCTGTTAGTTTTGGACGTATCTGCTGACTAGTAGGAGGGCAAATCAGTGTGAACGTTTTTTTTAACTATATAATGAATCTAATAAACTGGGGATCAAATAAAGTGGATTTGTGCCACTTTAATTTGGTGTCACCTTTTCCTTTTCTCCAGAGATGCGACTTACTCCAGCTTTTTGTGTCTATCGTCTGTTTAAACCAGCATCTGCAGTTCCTTCCGACACAGGTATTTTTTCCCCCCCGCTTATTGAAATAAACGGTAGTTTCTCTTGATTTTATTGCTTCCCAGGGTCTGAAAAATTGGAAGGACTTCTAATCTGTCTTGTCTCCCATTAAGTCTGGTATTATCTAACTGTTCAGCCTTGTTTTGTTGTCCTGTTTCTTCACATACCTGTCCACTACGCCCTGATTCTCCTACCATCTGCCAACACTAGGGGACAACAGGCCTCATAAGCCTTTCAAAGCTTAATGTTGAAACTAGAATTGCATTCAAAAGACTTTCAGTAGTTTTAAAATTCATATTTGAACTTCTAATTGATTAAAACATTCCTGAAGAAGGGTCTCGACCCGAAACGTCGCCTATCTCCTTCGCTCCTTAGATGCTGCTGCACCCGCTGAGTTTCTCCAGCTTTTTGTGTAACCCTCACTGTATTTACTCCTGGTCTTCTAAAGTGGTTATTTTAGCTTCGCTGGCAGGAAACTGACAGAAGTTGATCCGAGGGGAAAGTGAAGAAGAATTGGAGGTGATCAAATTCGGTAAAGGGGCTGTCCCACTGCAGCGACGTAATCTGCGAGTTCTGGCGAGTTTGCCCTTGACTAATACTCGCAGCATGGTCGACACGAGGTCCTAGGAGGCCTTTGTAACTCTCCTTCATGCTCGAGAGTAGTCCCTGCGTACTCGAGGCCTCAGTTAGGTCTCGGCATATTTTTCAACATGTTGAAAAATGCCTGCGAGTAAAAAAAGGTCGCCATGGAAAAAATCGATACCTTTTTTTACTCGTAGGTTTAGTCGAAGTAGGTCGTAGTAGGTCGGCATGTTATTCGTAGGTAATCGAGGGCAGTCAAAGGTAGTCGTAGATAGTCTTCAACATAATCGAAGGGAGGTGGAAGGAGATCGAAGGGGCTCGTCTTCATTCTCCACTATTCGGTGTCCAATTTTCCTGAAGCTAGTCGAAGCTAGACTTCAACATAGTCGAAGGAGGTCTTCAACATGACATTTTTTTCAAACTCTCCTAAACGCTTCTACACTCGCGGATTAGGTCGCCGCAGTGGGACAGCCCCTTTAGAGTCTTGCCATGATGTTTAGGCTGTTTGTTAAAATCGTTTCAGCTAGTTCCGCAAACCTGCAAATTTCTGTCCTTTCAATTACTTATGCACCTCTCCTTTGAGCGCATGAAATACATTTCTTTCAGTACCGACTCTGGCAGCACGTTCTGAGCCGTAACAGCTTCTTGTGCACGCTGGGTACGCTCCATGCCAGTGAATTTTCACAGCTAGTTGTTGAGCAATGTAACTATAGTCTGGATGCAAATTTCCCAGCTATTCTGCGAACAGGTGGTAACTGGTACCTAACCACACTGTCATTGTTGAAATCATTAAATCGCAGATGTGGGCAGCACTCATTTTACACGCATGCACCTGTTGAACTTATTGTGTGAAGTCTGCTGTGCATAGATAGAAATAAATATGACTTGTTGACCCATACAGATTTGCTTGAGAAAATTCTGTTTATTTTTTGCTCAAAAAGAGGAGTTTTGATTATTACTCAAACTTGATGTGCTTTAATTAACATAGAAACATAGAAAATAGGTGCAGGAGTAGGCCATTTGGCCCTTCAAGCCAGCACCGTCACTCAATGTGATCATGGGTGATCATCCAAAATCTGTACCCCGTTCCTGCTCTTTTCCCCATATCCTTTATTTCCGTTAGCCCTAAGAGCTATATCTAACTCTCTCTTTAAAACATCCAATGAATTGGCCTCCACTGCCTTCTGTGCCAGCGAATTCCACAGATTCACAACTCTCCGGCTGAAAAAGTTTTTCCTCATCTCAGTCCTAACTGGCCTACTACCCCTTATTCATAAACTGTGACCCCTGGTTCTGGACTCTTCCAGATTTTAATTTAAAAATAAGCTTGAGCAGTTTAATATTTTTGGTTTCTCTTTTCTCTTGCGCAGCAATAAATTCCAAATGCAAATTGGCATGTGTTGAACCACTTTAGGTTGCATTGTTTTATTTGGTCAGACGAACATATTTGATGAAGTTTCCTGATTTAGAGGGAGAACAAAAGAAGGACATTTGTATTTTAATTTTCTTGCTGAATATTCATGGTTTGTATTGAAGCCTGGTTACAGTCATAACATTTTGAGTAATAGCGAATTCATAAGGGAATCAACAGAGACCAAATAAGGCTCAGTTGTGGCAGATGTTATCAGCGTACAGTGCTATTTAACAAACCTTTGGAGGAACAGCAGGTCAAGCCGCGTCTGTGGAGGTAGAGGGATAGTCACATTTTGAATCGAGACCCTGCATCGGGACTAAGAGCGTAGTTTACTGCAGTTTATTACTTAGGGATACAGCGCGGAAACAGGCCCTTCGGCCCAGCGACCCCCGCACAATAACACTATCCTGTACACGCTAGGGACAATTTTACATTTATACCAAGCCAATTAACCTACAAACCTGTATGTCTTTGGATTGTGGGAGACAATAGACAATAAGTGCAGGATTAGGCCATTCGGCCCTTTGAGCCAGCACCGCCATTCAATGTGATCATGGCTGATCATTCCCAATCAGTACCCCGTTCCTGCCTTCTCCCCATATCCCCCTGACTCCGCTATCTTTAAGAGCCCTATCTAGCTCTCTCTTGAAAGCATCCAGAGAACCTGCCTCCACCGCCCTCTGAGGCAGAGAGGAAACCAAAGATCTTGGAGAAAACCCACACCGGGACACGGGGAGAACGTACAAACTCCGTACAGACAAGCGGTCATGGTCGAACCCGGGTCTCTGGCGCTGCAAGGCAGCGACTCTACCTCTGCGCCACCGTGTCGCTGTGTCGATGAGAGATGGTCAGTATAATTTGAAGGAACTGGCAGGTGATAAGTGGGGCCAAGTGAAGAGGAGGATGATGAGCAGATGGAGCCAGGTTGGGAGAGGGTGGAGGTTGAGCTGGAGACTGGAAGGTGATAAGCGGAGTCAGTAACGTGCTAAAGATTCTGGAAGGTGATAATTGGAATCAGGTAATGGAGCAAGGTAACGGGGGGCAGTGTTGAGATAAACTGGATAGATCAGATGGCCAACATGCCATTCAATCCAGTTCACTGAAGTCCCGTTTGTATTATTATTAAGTCAATATATTGGTAACATGTTAATAATGAGACAAAAATAATGCTGCTTGAGAAAAATAGCAAAAAACTCTAAACGCAGCACTATAAAAAAAATAATTTACAGAAATTGAAGTTATTGTAATGGTATTTTGCTCCGTGAAAATGGTGTCAGATGCTCATAAAAGTTGATGTTACGTCAATACTGGTGGCATCTGTCCATACGTGAGAGATAATGGTGCGGCTTTGACGTCGTCCCCCGTGGAGAGAGGAAAGGTTTCTTCTGCGGTTGCATTTTCTACTGCGGCTGACTAGGCCCGTCCTTGGCAGGCAAACCCTCCTTCTGCATCCGCAGGTGAAGTTGTCTCTGGCCATTGTATTGGCGAACGTGTTGCTGTAGCCGCTGACCATTTTGTGGTGTTGGCACCTGGCCTCCAGCGTCTTCAACCACATGCTGACGTACTGCTTGATGCCCTCCTGGAGGTCCTTTCCCCACATCTCCCGGTCCTCAGCGGCAGCTTCCCAGTTGTCAGCGCCAATGTTAAAATTTGTGGTAACTCCTTTAATCGTATCCTTGTCGTGACGGTCTTCCTCTGGTCTTCCCCTTGGCCTCTGTGTATTGGCGACCTCCCCTGTACAGCACATCTCTGGGGATGTGTCCAATTTCCATCCTGTGAACATGTCCAAGGCAGCGGAGACACTTCTGCTTCAGGACCGTAGGGAAGCTGGGCGTGTTGATCGGGAGAGGACAGATTCATTGGTGATTTTGTTCTGCCAAGAAACTCCCAGGATGCGACAGTGGGATTGAAAATAATTCAATTTCCTTCCTTGGTGTAGATAGGTTAGACAATAGACAATAGGTGCAGGAATAGGCCATTCGGCCCTTTGAGCCAGCACCGCCATTCAGTGTGATCATGGCTGATCCCGAATCAGTACCCCGTTCCTGCCTTCCTGACTCCGCTATTTTTAAGAGCCCTATCTAGCTCTCTCTTGAAAGCATCCAGAGAACCTGCTTCCACCGCCCTCTGAGGCAGAGAATTCCACAGACTCACCACTCTCTGTGAGAAAAAGTGTTTCCTCATCTCCGTTCTAAATGGCTTACTCCTTATTCTTAAACTGTGGCCCCTAGTTCTGGACTCCCCCAACATCGGGAACATGTTTCCTGCCTCTAGCGTGTCCAAACCCTTAACAATCTTACATGTTTCAATGAGATCCCCTCTCATCCTTCTAAACTCCAGAGTGTACAACACCAGCTGCTCCATTCTCTCAGCATTCCCGCCATCCTGGGAATTAACCTTGTAAACCCACGCTGCACTCCCTCAATAGCAAGAATGTCCTTCTTCAAATTAGGGGACCAAAACTGTACACAATTGTCCAATCTTCACTGCTCCACCATGATGTGCTCAAGACGCGCGCTTTATAGACAGTTATCTTGGTCGTAATTGTGAGTTCCTTGTTCTTCCATGCCCGCTTGGTGAGCCTCCAAAAGGTGGTTGCTGCCATTCCTGTACATGAATTGATTTCCTCATCCATAGAGCGGCTATCACTCGCTGCAGATCCTAGCTAGGTGGATTTGTTGACAGTTTCCAGTGGAGTGGTGTTTTGGATGATTTCAGGGGAGAGTGGAGTGGCCTGACCCATGGCAACAGTCTTCTTAACACTAATTTTCAGCTAGTGTTTGTTGCAAGCGTGAGACAGCCTCGCCATCAGCCGCTGATGTCCTTCTAACGTTGGGGCGATGAGCGCAGCATCATCAGCGTACAGGAGTTCCCCTCTAAGCACTATTATCGCCTTGCATACCATAAAAAGCTATATTTATCTACTTGAGTGACTTGAGTGGTGCGAAAGTACTTCACATACTAATATTGTGCAGGGTAGCTTGACTGCAACACTGGTTCAAGGAAAAAAATATGCTTACTTCTACAATTACATTTTGCTTTCCTTCCTCTGTGGAAATGTGTTTTTTAGTGGCCTGCCCTTAATTTCTTTGCAAAATTCAACAAATTTGCTCATGTGACGATAACCATTGGTGAACCAAATTTTTCAAATGTGCACCATTTTAATTAAACTAGTCCAGTTATGTGTTGGTTACACAAAAAGCTGGAGAAACTCAGCGGGTGCAGCAGCATCCAAGGAGCGAAGGAGATAGGCGACGTTTCGGGTCGAGACCCTTCTTCAGACTGGTCAGGGATCGGGGAAACGAGAGCCCAGTTATGTGTTGTCTCATCGGGGACACAATGCTCATGATAGTCTATTATTATAGGTTTGTTGCTGAGAGGAATTGCCAGTTCCACAAATATTCTTGCGTGACGATTACCTTAGGCGAACCAAATTTTCAAATGTGCACCAACTGAATGAAACCAGTACAATTGTGTGTTGTCGCATTGCGGACACAATGTTCACGATAGCCTATTAGGATAGATTTGTTGCTGAGAAGAATTGCGGTTTAGAAATCTAGTTGGTTGTACAGGAGAATGCAAATAAAATATCTTCCCATTCTTTGTTGCTAAGCTTTCAGGTGAAGTGATTGTAGATGTAGCCGGCAATAAGAAAAACCAGCATTGTAATCATTTATCGTGGGAGGAACTGATTACAAATTTAGGAAGATTATGCTTTACACTTTAACACGAAACACATTAACTGCTCCTCCCATTGCCATACTCGCCTTCCTGTCCTGGGCTTCCTCCACTGTCAGAGTGAGGCCCAACGCAAATTGGAGGAACAGCACTTCATATTTTGCTTGGGCAGTTTTCCCTAACTTCAAGTAACCAATGCTTTCCCTTTCTCTCTGTCCCCCCCCCCCCCCCCCCAGTTCTCCGACTAGTTTCACTGTCCCCCCCATAACTCTCAATCTGAAGAAGGGTCTCGAGCCGAAACGTCACCCATTCCTTCTCTCCAGAGATGCTGCCTGTCCCGCTGAGTTACTCCAGCATTTTGTGTCTATCTTCGGTGTAAACTGGCATCTGCAGTTCCTTCCAAGACAATTGTAAGATCACTTTAGTATTTGAAGCCTAGAGGACACGTTTTTTTTTACAATGCATTTGAAAATCTGTTTAATGTTTCATCAACAACATGTACGAACGTTAGCCTTGGGGCACCCCCCGACTGAACAATGTGACTTTGTTATTGTTTCCCACCTGAGCTGTTTTTGCGACTTCTGAGGCGAGCAATGCACGTGCCAGACTTAAGTCCACCAGGTAGAGATGGCCTAAATTAAGCCCAAGAGAGGAAGAAGGGCAAGGCATGGGGCCATTCACCCAAAAACATTTGGTTTTTAGGTATTTTTAGGTATTGAGCCCACGGCACCCTTGAGGGAAAAACATAGTTCCAGTTTCAATTTCAGTTTAGTTTATTGTCATGTGTACCGAGGTACAGTAAAAAGCTTTTGTTGCTTGCTAACCAGTTCGCAGAAAGACAATACCCGATTACAATCGAGCCATTTACAGTGCAAATGGCATGATAAGGGAATAACGTTTCGTGCAAGGTAAAGCCAGTAAAGTCCGATCATGGATAGTTTTAGGGTCTCCAAAGAGGTAGATAGTAGTTCAGGACTGCTCTCTGGTTGTGGTAAGATGGTTCAGTTGCCTGATGACAGCTGGGAAGAAACTGTCCCTGAATCTGGAGGTGTGCGTTTTCACACTTCTGTACCTTTTGCCTGATGGGAGAGGGGAGAAGAGGGAGTGGTCAGGGTGCGACTCGAGCTTGATTATGCTGCTGGCGTTGCCGAGGTATAAAATAGTCCATTAATATGGCTAAATTTTACTTGTTAAAATTTTCAACTGATAGTTTAGTTGTTTTGATTTATCAGGATGCCCTGTGTTTCATTCAGTCGATGAATTTGTAATTAATCTAAAATTTCCAGATAACATGGGAGAGGAAGTGGCGTGGTAAGTTTCACCATGTTAGTTGTCTGCCAGGATATTTAATACCTTTCACTGTGACTGAATCATTATCAGTCCTTGGCATTAAAATTAGATTCTTGTGTGCTTCATGCATGATCATTGTAAACATGGTCAATTGGACAGCTGTAACTTTGAGAAGATTTGGGGAAATGCAAAATGTTGCCCCCTTAACATTTTGTTGGTCTGCATGGCTGCAATAGACATAGAAGGAGGATAGATACCCTGTATTTGTTTATTGAAATCATGAACTATTCCCTAGATAACACAAACGTGATAAGTTTAGTTTAGAGACACAGCCCCGGAAGCAGGCCTTTCGGCTCGCCGACCAGCGATCCCCGCACACTAACACTATCCTCTAACGCACTGGGGCCAATTTACATTTACACCGAGCTGATTAACTGTAAGTCTTTGGAGTGTGGGAGGAAACCGAAGATCTCGGGGAAAACCCACGTGGGTCACGAGGAGAACGTACAAACTCCGTACAGACAAGCACCCGTAGTCGGGATCGAACCTGGGTCTCCGACGCTGTAAGGCAGTAGCTCTACTGCTGCACCACCGTGCCGCCCTAGTTGTTAAACTAAGTTAGTTGCTGGCAATAAGAATGGTCGTCTTGCTTTGCAGCTTCCCACCCTTATCTTAACTTTTCAAAGATCAGGTCAATGGCCTCTTTGCTTGTGCAAAAATGCTTTGATGGCTTTCTTTCTGCCAAACATAAGTTTACATTTTTTTTACTAGTAGTGTGACTCTTTCAAGCTAGCCACGTAGCAGCCTGTAAAACAATATTCATTCTGTGCAGGGACAAGTTTTTGTGTCGGTTCTCGTCTGTTTTTGGAATAACCCGCTTTATAAATAACTTGCAGGTAGAACTTTGTATCAGGAGTGAGTTCAATCTGTTGTGCAAATGAGGTGAGACCGAGTGAGGGGTGGAGGAAGTTACCTTGTATGTGGACACCTTGTTTATACAAGCAAAAGGGCAAAGTGGACTTATGAAATGAAAATAATGTGCTTATTTACTCGGCATATTTACATAAGACACATCAAACCAAGCCACTTTCATTCTGTCTTGCAGTTAAAATTGAGTCTGTTTGATCTGACAATGTTAATCGAGAAGCAATAGATTATTTCCCAAGTTACTGATTGTTGTGGCAGTTTAAGTATTAGTTAATTTGTTCTTTTGCACCTTACTGCAAATTGATATCTTTTTTCCCATTAGAGTTTTCATACTCTGGTGTGCTTTATAAGAATGGCAGTGAAATAACAACAAGAATTTATCAATTTGTAGGAAGGAACTGCATATGCTGGTTTAAACCGAAGATCGACACAAAATGCTGGAGTAACTCACCGGGACAGGCAGCATCAAGATGTCAAATAATTTATCAATGATCATTATTAGTTCTGATATCCATAGGTGTAGGCAACCAAAGGCAGCTTCTTCTCTCTGATAATAGTGCCTGCTGCGAATGTCATGCTGGATTATGTGCTGAACCTGTCAACCTTCTGACCTAGAGGGACAAATGTTGTCAGCTGGGCCAAGGTCACCCTGGTTAACATAATAACCTATTGCGTGTTAGGATCCAGTTTGAATTTAACCTGTAGGAAGGAACTGCAGATGCTAGTTTACACCGAAGATAGACATGAAATGCTGGAGTAACTCAGCGGGACAGGCAGCATCTCTGGAGAGAAGGAATGGGGGACGTTTCGGGTTGAGACCCTTCTTCAGACTGAGTCTTGTGGCGGGAAATCCTCCCAATTATAAGAGCTTAATTTTGATAACTCCCTCTTGCTTAAAGTCAAAGATTTATACAACACCGAATCGAGCCCTTCGGCCCAACGCATCCATACTGACTGACTGAGTCTAATTGCACTTGTTTGTTTTTTGGCAAATATATTTTTAAATCTTTCCTATCCATGTACTTGTCAAAATTTATTTTAGATTTTATTGTACCTGCCTTTACCACAGCTCACAGTTCGTTGCTCATCACCCTCTGTGAGAAAAAGTTGCTTCTCAGGTTCCCATTAAATCCTTTCCCTCTCACTTTAAACCCATGCCTTCTAGTCATAGTCACAGAGTGATACTGCATGGAAACAGGCCCTTTGGCCCAACCTGCCCACACTGGCCAACATGTCCCAGCTACACTAGTCCCACCTGCCTGCGCTTGGTCCATATCCCCCTAAACCTGTCCAATCCATGTACCTGTCTAACTGTTTAGAGTCATAGAGTGAAACAGTATGGAAACAAGCCCAACTTGCCCACACCGGCCAACATGTCCCAGCTATTCTATTCGCACCTGCCTGGCGTTTCTTAAATGTTGGCAGAGTCCCAGCCTCAACTACCTCCTCTGGCAGCTTGTTCCATATATCCACCACGCTTTGTGTGTAAAAGTTACCACTCGGATTCCTTTTAAATCTTTTTCCCTTCACCGCAAACCTATTTTTACATTCCCCTACCATAACGAATTGTCTGTGGCCATTCACCCAATCCATGCCCCTCATGATTTTATAAACCACTACGATGTGGCCCCCTCGGCTTCCTTCGCTACAAAGAAAGGAGTCCTGGCCTCTCCAGTCTCTCTTTATTACTCAAGTCCTTCATTTATTTTTTTCTGCATCTTCTCCAGCTTTAGCACATGATAGTAAGGCAGTCAGAACTACACTCGATCCTTCAATTGCAGTCCTTGCAGTGCAGCTGCAAGGTGACATTCCAGCTCTTGTATCAATGCCCTGACCGATGAAGACAAATGTGCAATGTGCCTTCATTACCACCCTATCTACCTGTGTCGCTATTTTCTGGGAACTACCCTTTGGACTTTGTCCAATAACATTCACTAGGGCCTTGCCATTCACTGTGCCCTTATTTAACTTCACGAAAGACATCACTTCACACTGGTTTGAGTTAAATTCCATCAGAGAATCCTTTGCTCACTTTCCGAGTTGATCTTGATCCCATTGTGACAAGAAAGGGGTGGCGCAGCGGTAAAGTTGCTGCCTTATGCCCCTGTCCCACTTAGGAAACCTGAACGGAAACCTCTGGAGACGTTGCGCCCCACCCAAGGTTTCCGTGTGGTTCCCGGAGGTTTTTGTCCTCCAGCAACCACCTTCAACTAGCATCGCAACCGGCTTTGACTAAAAAAATTACCGATCTTTAAAACGGAAACCACTTTCGACCATTAGGGGGACTGACAAAAACCTCCGGGAACCTCTGGGACCCGCACAGAAACCTTGGGTGGGGCGCAAAGTCTCCAGAGGTTTACATTCAGGATTCTTAAGTGAGACAGGGGCATTACAGCGCTTGCAGCGCCAGAGACCCGGGTTCAGTCCTGGCTACTGGGTGCTGTCGGTGCGGAGTTTGTACGTTCTTCCCGTGACTGCGTGGGGTTTCTCCGAGATCTTCGGTTTCCTCCCACACTCCAAAGACGTACAGGTTTGTAGTTTAATTGGCGTGGTTTTAGTGTAAATTGTCCCTGTGTGTAGGACAGTTTTAATGTGTGGGGATCGCTGGTCGGCGTGGACTCGGTGGGCCGAAGGGCCTGTTTCCGCGCTGTCTAAACTAAACTAAATGGACACTGATAAGTGATATTCGTGGATTAAAATGCACTGTTGAAGCAGGGAGCTCAATGTGTCATGTTCTTATCAGATAATAAGTTGTTTTATTTTAATAATAACCTGAACTGCCACACCAATCAGTAATTTGGGAAATAATCTATTGCTTCGGGATTAAAGTATGAGAAATATTCAGCTGGTCAGACTGCATCTTTCAAGTAAGAGCAGAATGTTTGTAAGACAGCCTTCTCAGGCATCTATTAAGATGCAGAGGAAGGGGGAGAGAACACATTGGCGAGCCAAGATAAATGGCAGGGTCGATTATGCTGCAGAGCAAAAGAACACTGCAAAGAAACAGGTCCTTCAGCCCATCGTGCTGCTTCGACCATGATGCCAATGTTAACTAACCCAATCCGCCTGCATGAGGTCAGTGTTCCTCGGTTTCTTGCCTGTTCATGTGTCTAAAAGCCTCTGACTTAAGGGCCTGTCCCATTTGGGCGACCTAATCCGCGAGTTCTGCCGAGTTTGCCCTCGACTCATACTCGCAGCATGGTCGACACGAGGTCATAGGAGGTCTTCGTAACTCTCCTTCATGCTCGAGAGTGGGCTCCGCGTACTCGAGGCCTCAGCTAGGTCGCGGCGTTGTTTTCAATATGTTAAAATATGCCCGAGAGTAAACAAAGGTCGCCATGGAAAAAAAACCATACTTTTTTTTACTCGTAGGTTTAATCGTAGTAGGTCGTCATGTTATTCGTAGGTATTCGAGGGTAGTCCAAGGCAGTCGTAGATAGTCTTCATCATAGTCGAAGGGATATCGAAGGAGGTCGTCTTCACTCTCCACTATTCGTTGTCCAATTTTCCCGAAGTTAGTCCTAGCTAGTCGAAGCTGGTCTTCTCCATAGTCAAAGGAGGTCTTCAACATGACATTTTTTCAAACTCTCCTAAACTCTTCTAAACTCACCAATTAGGTTGCCCAAGTGGAACAGCCCCTTTAAACTATCAAACTTTCTTTCACCACCTTCCCAGGCAGCATATTCCAGACACCCACCATTATTTTTTTAAAACAAAATGCCTCCATATCTCTTTGAAAATTCTCCCCCTCCTTACACCTTAAACCTCTAGTTTTTGCTATTTTTACCTTGGGGCAAAAAGACTCTGTTATTTAACCTATGAATGCCTCCTATTGTAGCGGCAGATTTTCATATCTTTCAAGAAACCAATTCTCTACCCGCTAAAAAGATGCGCAGGGATAAGGGGAATATCTTCGATACGCATGCGAGCTGGCTCACAGAGACCTTCAAGCTTCTTCTCAGTAGTGCTTCAAAACACGGTCTTTTTGGTGAATAAATGCTTTATTGTTGATAGAAAGCAGTAAGATACATCCAAATGTCTTCCGACTCGTTGCTGCAATCTTCACCAAACTTCAGCTTCAAACTTTAAACATTAGAAAACTCCTCTTGTCTCCGTAACACTGGCATGATCTCCTTTAAAACTCACATGATCCCTCATGGCTCGCATGCTCCCGCATGGTCGAAGGGTTAACCTGCTCCCTGGCTTGCTCCAAACTGCACTCCAAACACTGCCAAAAACACGTCATAAATCCCACCCACAATATAACGGCCAGTCTAAAATTTAAAGGCACATGCCATTATTAATGACATGCAAAACAGGCCAAATGGCCTCCACACATATAATTTTGTAAACCTCTATCAGTTTGCCACGCATCCTTCGCTCCAGAGAGGACTCCAGTGTGTCCTACCTTCATTTAGTTAATATCCAATCCAGACAGTAATCATTCTGAAGAGGTTGGACTATGAAGAGGTTTTTCTGAATAGAATGAAAAGCCCCAGACCCGATTTGTCAATGACGTTTCTTACTTATGAACTTATTTGGGAAGGTATAGTGGGAGGAGGGGTGGGTGTAAGAAGAGATGTAACACAGATTAGAATCTTGTGAAGAGTACGGTGAAATGGTGAGGGGTAATCCACTTGCGGTGAGATGATGAATGATAATTTGAAGAATGGAGGCGATGCTGCTACCTTTTATCTCCTTTCCACAGGGCAAGACCAAAATCCAATTGAAACAGCAGCTTTAAATTTAGGATCTTGTATTTGTTGCTTACGATAGATAAGGTGTCTTCTATGTCATCGAGTCGTACAGAGTGGAAACAGGCTCTTCAGCCCAACTGGTCCACGTGAACCAACATGCCCCACCTATACTAGTGCCCCCATCTATACTAGTTCCACATCTCTGCATTTGGTCTATATCCCTCTAAACCTATACTATGCACGGCCCCCCTCCACGACTCTCAGTCTGATGAAGGATCTCGACCGAAAACGTCACCTATTCATTTTCTCCGGAGATGCTGCCTGTCCCGCTGAGCTACTCCAGCATTCTGTGTCTATGTGTAAGAAAGAACTGCAGATGCTGGAGTAGACACAAAGTGCTGGAGTAACTCAGAAGGAATGGGCCGAGACCCTTCTGTAGATTGGTTATTTCCTACTAGCCAATTGTAGTGCTTGTTAGTAGTTGCGATTCATATTACCAAGAGCTTGCCTACGCCATTCAGCATGAGTAGCTGCCACGAACTGTAATGTCCTGCAGACCGATGCTGTAAGTAGATTAAATAAACATGTGTTGTATCTTGATGGGTGTTTGACTCGACTCATTACACCTTCTTCAGACTTAAGAAGTGTCTATACTAGGTATGTACATGGCAAACTTTTTAAAACTTTGTGATAGTACCTGCCTCAACTACCTCCTCCAGCAGCTCGTTCCACACACCTACCACCCTTGTATAAAATTGTCGTCCCTCAGGTCCCTTTAAATATTTTCCCCCTCACCTTAAACCTATATTCTCTGGTTCTTGATTCCCCTACTATGTGTAAAAGACTCTGTGCATTAACCCTATCTATTCCTCTTATGATCTTTTACGCCTCTTTCATCCTCCTGCGCTCCCAGGGATAAAGTCGTAGCCTGTTCAACCTCTCCCTACAGCCGAAGCCCTGGAGTCCTGTCAACTTCCTCATAAATCTTCCCTGCACCCCTTCCAGCTTAACAACATCTTTCCTATAACAGGGTTACCAAAACTGAACACAGTACTCCATGGTGGCACTGTAGTGATGCTGCCTCACAAGCGCCAGGGAACCGGCTTAGATCCTGACTACAGGTGCTGTCTGTTTGGAGTTTGTACCTTCTCCCGTGACTGCGTGGGTTTTCTCCGGGAGCTCCAGTTTCCTCCCACACTCCAAAGACAGAGGTTTGTACGTTAGTTGGCTTCAGTAAATTGTAAATTGTCCCTAGTGTGTAGGATAGTGTTCGTTTGCGGGGATTGCTAGTCGGTGCGGACTCAGCAGGCTGAAGGGCCTGTTTCCGCGCTGTATCTCTAAACTAAACTGCAGATGTGGCCTTACCAATGTCTTGTACAACTGTATCATAGCCTCCCTACTTCTACAGTACTCTTGACTGATGAAGGCCAATGTGCCAAAAGCCTTCTTGACCACCCCTATCTAGCTGTGATACCAATTTCAAGGAACTGAATACCTGCACGCATAGATCCCTCTGCTCTACAACACTCCCCAGAGTCCCGTCATTCACTGTGTAGGTCCTGCACTGGATAGTTTCTCCAAAATATAATACCTCATACGTCTCTGTATTAAACTCCATCAACCATTCCTCAGCCCACCTGCCCAACCGATCAAGATCCTGCTGCAATTTTTGATGACCATCTTCACTACAATACCGCCCGCTATGTGTCATCTGCAAACTTACTAATTATGCATTGTGCGTTCTCATCCAAGTCATTTATATAGATGACAAACAGCAATGGGCCCAAACCATGAGGCACACCATTAGTCACAGGAATGTTTGGGGACGTTACCTAGATTCTGTCTAGATTTGGAAACCAAACCTAGAATAGATTACGTTGCTATTTAGTGACCTTTTATTGAGTTGAAAGTTGATTTCAAGTCAAGTCAAGTCATGAGAGTTTATTGTCATGTGTCCCAGATAGGACAATGAAATTCTTGCTTTGCTTCAGCACAACACAATATAGCAGGCATGAATACAGAACATATCAGTGTGTCCATATACCATTATACAAATATATACACACATCAATAAATAAGCAGATAAATAATGCAAATAAACAGATAATGGTCTATTAATGTTCAGAGATTTGTTTCAGTTGAGTTTAATAGCCTGGTGGCTGTGGGGAAGTAGCTATTCCTGAACCTGGACGTTGCAGTCTTCAGGCTCCTGTACCTTCTACCTGAATGTAGTGGGGAGATGAGTGCGTGGCCAGGATGGTGTGGGTCCTTGATGATGCTGCCAGCCTTTTTGAGGCAGCGACTGCGATAGATCGCCTCGATGGTAGGGAGGTCCAAGCCGATGATGGACTGGGCAGTGCTTACTACTTTTTGTAGTCTTTTCCGCTCCTGGGCGCTCAGGTTGCCGAATCAAGCTACGAAGCAGTGAGTCAGTGAGTTTGAAAGGCCACAGTTAATGAGGACCATGTGAAGACAGGAGACACAGGAAACTGCAGATGCTGGAATCTTCAGCAAATAGCAAAGTGGTGGGGGAATATGGCAGTGACCTGCAGAAAGCGCTGTCGGCCAGAGGCTACAACTTAGGCCAAAACAACAGCCGCGCCAACCTGACCGTGCCACAGCCGGTGAAGTAGGGCTCGCTGGGGTAGACCAGCGGCATCGGCACCTAGTTTTAAGGTGAAACGGCACAAAGTTCTGGAGTAACTCAGCCGGCGGGATCAGTCTGAGGAAGGGTATCACCTCTCCATGTTCTCCAGAGATGCTTCCTGACTCGCTGAGTTCCTCCAGCACCCTGAGTGTTCTATGCAAAATTCCAAAATCTGCAGTTCCTTGTGTCTAAATTGTTATTGTTATTGCATCCTATTTTATATTCATGCTTTGTTATGCATCTCCAGAATATATATAACATATTACATATAACAATTACAGCACGGAAACAGGCCCTCTCGGCCCTTCCAGTCCATGCCAAACATTTCTTTCCCCCTAGTCCCATCTACCTGCACTCAGACCATACCCCTCCATTCCCTTCCCGTCCGTATACCTATCCACTTTACTTTTAAATGTTAAAATCGATCCTGCCTCCACCACTTCTGCTGGAAGATCATTCCAAACAGCCACCACTCTCTGAGTAAAGAAGTTCCCCCTCATGTTACCCCTAAACTTCTGTCCCTTAATTCTCATGTCATGCCCTCTTGTTTGAATCTTCCCTACCCTCAATGGGAAAAGCTTACCCACGTCAACTCTGTCTATCCCTTTCATCATTTTAAAGACCTCAATCAAGTCCCCCCTTAACCTTCTGCGCTCCAAAGAATAAAGACCTAACTTGTTCAACCTTTCTCTGTAACTTAGTTGCTGGAACCGAGGCAACAGTCTGAAGAAGGGTCTCGACACGAAACGTCGCCTATCTCCTTCGCCCCTTAGATGCTGCTGCACCCGCTGAGTTTCTCCAGCTTTTTGTGTAACCCAACATTCTAGTAAATCTCCTCTGTACTCTCTCTATTTTGTTGACACTCTCTCTAACCCTGTTAACAATAGTAAGTCACTTTGCCTTCCAGCAGTAAGCACCACCACCTTATTAGTTATTCATAGAGTGATGCAGCATGGAAACAGGCCCTTCGGCCCAACTTGCCCACACCGGTCAACATGTCCCAGCTACACCTGCCCGTGTTTGGCCCATATCCCTCCAAACCTATCCATGTACCTACAAGGGAGGCACAAAGAACTGCAGAAGCTGGAATGTCAAGCATAAAAAAAACTGCTGGAGGAAATCAGTGGATCAGGCAGCATCTGTGGGGGGAAATGGAGTGTCGACATTCCTGGTTGGAACCCTTCAGCCTGAAGAAGGATCCCAACCCAAAATCTGTCATCTGTCCACTTCCTTCCACGGATGCTGCCTGACCCACCGAGTTCTACAAGCAGTTTCTTTCGATTGGATGCCACCATATCATAGACATCCTCTTTATTGCCTGCACCACTCCCCTTAGTCTGCAACTTAAACATGTTTGAGTTCTAACTTTACCTTATACAGGTGAAATGATGTGCGCTTGGGATATCATCTGATCTGCTGAGAATTTGCAATATTTCTCTTTTCCCCACAGAATTCTATCATCGTTTTTTTAAAAAGCTTTTTCATTATTCCTGGACAAATCTGAGTTCAATTGCTCTGAGCAAATTAAATTTCCAATTCAATTTGGAAAATCAAAATGGTTGGTACAATGAGAACAGTGGTTGCATGAACTCTGCCTCAAATTATTTTCAACTTGGGATAAATCGCTGAGCCTTTCTGCACCCGTGTACATGGTTGTGTTATAGTTATTACGGCAGTGTCCTTAATTCACGATACCAATTGTTTTATTTCTGTGATATTTCTGCTAGCTTCCAATTAGAAGTAATATATCTTGTGCGAGACTGAAAATGAAACCTGAATTTTCTCAAATGTATACTGATATGTCAAGATTACAACAGATTTATGCCCCTGTCCCACTTAGGAAACCTGTACGGAAACCTCTGGCGATTTTGCGCCCCACCCAAGGTTTCCGTCGGGTTCCCGGAGGTTTTTTCAATTTTTTGAAATAATCGCCGGAACATAGAAGAAACGGAAACCACTTTTGACCGTTAGGGTTACTGACAAAAACCTCCGGGAACCTCTGGGAACCGCACGGAATCCTTGGGTGGGGCGCAAAGTCTCCAGAGCTTTCCGTTCGGGGCATAATGCTCCTGGTTTCCTTGGCAAATATCTATATATAACTAAAAGTCTCATCTTGTGTGTATGTATGTATGTTCCCGAAATACAGCCAAAACGGTACAGGATAGCGCTTCAATTTTTGGGGCGCCTTACTCACCATTCGCCTGGGGTGTGCAGTAGCAAGTTTTGTTCCATTTTACAAAGTAATTCCCTTTATAAACTTGAATTTACTTTCTACCGTGAACGGCACTGAGCTCCCACTTGCCAGGCACGTCAGCCACGCCTGCGCAGTTGGGGGACGGTTGCCGGGCCTGCCACCATTTTCAGGTCGTCATTTTGACTGCCGTCACAACGGGGATCTCTGGCGTCACAACAGGAACCCAATGAGTCCACGGGTCGTCTGGTATCTTTATAAATGTGGACCTTGAGGTCCAAATTTTGGGCGACACGATGTGCTGCCTTACAGTGACAGAAACCCAGGTTCGAACTTGACTACGGGAGTTGCCTGTATGGAGTTTGTACGTTCTCCCTGTGACTGCGTGGGTTTCCTCCAGGTGCTCCGGTTTCTTTGCACATTCCAGATACCTGCACCTTTGTAGGTTAATTGGCTTCTGTAAATTGTCCCATCGTGTGTGTAGGATAGAACTAGTGTATTGACGATCGCTGTTTAGCATGGGCTTGGTGGACCGAAGGACCTGTTTCCACACTGTATCTCTAAACTACAACTAAACAAGCTTATAGCTAAAATTGCATGGCACATTAATTGCCCCAGTTGATCCCAACAGTAGTAATCTCTGGAACAGTCCCGGTGGTATGTACTAGTGAGGGAAGGAATAGGCAGATGAGTATCAGGAGTTAGTGCAGGGATTCAGATTTTTAGACTATTGGGATCTCTTCTGAGGCAGAATGTGTAGGAAAGAACTGCAGATGCTGGTTTAAATAGAGGGTCGACACAATATTGCGAAGTAACTCAGCGGGACAGGCAGCATCTCTGGAGAGAACGAATTGGTGAAGTTTTGGGTCAGGACCCTTTTTAAGGTCTGAAGAAGGGTCTCGACCCGAAATGTCACCCATTCCTTCTCTCCAGAGATGCTGCCTGTCCCGCTGAGTTACTCCAGCATTTTGTGTCTATCTTCTGTGGCAGAGGTGACTCGTATGTGAGGGATGGGTTGCATCTGAACTGGAGGGGGACCAATATCCTTGCAGAGAGGTTCTCTGATGCTACTCAGGTGGGTTTAAACTAGAGAGGAAGGGGGGTGGGAAGCAGAGTGGTAGGTCAGGAATTGGAAAGTGTGTTGAGAAGTGATGAGCAGATGAAGGTTAGGACCTGTAAATTTCAAACATTGGGCAGGCAGGGAGAGGTTATGGAATATGGTGATGCTGATGGGCTGTGTAGGAAGGAACTGCAGATGCTGGCCTACATCAAAGTGCTGGAGTAAGTCAGCGGGTCACGCAGCATCTCTGGAAGGTCTATGCAGGAACTATACATCAGAAGGTGCACATCCCGAGCCAGCAACATTATGGGGGACCCTTTCCACCGCAGCAACGGACTGTTCCAGTTGCTACGGGCAGGCAAACGCCTCCGTTGCCATGCTGCGAAAACAGAGAGTATGAGATGGAGTTTCTTCCCAGAGGCCATTAGGACCGTAAACTCTTATCTCACCAGGGACTAACTTACTGTACCAATTTACTGTTGTGTTGTTTCTTTTTAAAATTGCTGGGGTTTTTTTCTCACAAATATGTAATTACAGATTCTGTTCTATTCTGTTTTGTAGTGTTTTTGTGCACAATCCGCAAGCATTGCCACTTTTCATTTCACTGCACATCTCGTATGCGTATGTGACAAATAAACTTGACTTGAGAGGAGGAATGGGTGACGTTTCGGGTCGTGATCCTCCCTCAGACTCACGGGGTGTTTATTTCAATGCAATGAGTATTGCAAAGAAAGTAGATGAACTTAGAACCTAGATCAACGCATGGGACTATGACGCTGTGGCCATTGTGGAAACATGGTAGCAAGAGGAACACAATTGGATGCTCACTGTTCAGATGTTTCAGATGTGATCGAGAGGGAAGCAAAGGAGGTGCAGGAGTTGCGCTACTAATTAGGGAGATTATCACAGCAGCACTCAGAGAGGACATACAAGAGTATTTGTCCCCTGAGGCGATATGGGGAGAGCTTAGAAATAAGAAAGGTGTACGCACTCTAAATGGATTGTTCAGGACTTTCTAAATGGATTGTCCTGGGATGTCAGGACTTTCATATGAGGAAAGATTGGATAGACTCGGCTTGAACTCGCTGGAATTTAGAAGATTGAGGGGGGATCTTATAGAAACTTACAAAATTCTTAAGGGGTTGGACAAGCTAGATGCTGGAAGATTGTTCCCGATGTTGGGGGAGTCCAGAACAAGGGGTCACAGTCTAAGGATAAGGGGGAATTCCTTTAGGACCGAAATGAGGAAAACATTCTTTACACAGAGAGTGGTGAGTCTCTGGAAGTCTCTGCCACAGAAGGTAGTTGAGGCCAGTTCATTGGCTATATTTAAGAGGGCGTTAGATGTGGCACTTGTGGCTAAAGGGATCAGGGGGTATGGAGAGAAGGCAGGTACGGGATACTGAGTTGGATGTTCAGCCATGATCACATTGAATGGCGGTGCAGGCTCGAAGGGCCGAATGGCCTACTCCTGCACCTATTTTCTATGTTTCTATGTTCTATAGGCCCCCGAATAGCAAGTTGGAGATAGAGGAACAGATATGTAGGTTACTGAAAGATGCCAAAGCAACCTTGTTGTGTTCGTGGGTGACTTTAACTTCCTCAATATTGACGGGGCCTCGATACCAAAGGCTTAGAAGGGGCAGAATTTGAGGGGAGTATCCAAGAGGGTTTCCTGAAACAGCATGCGGGTAGCTTTGTTACACGGCAGGTTGCATCTCATCAACTAGATCGCGTTTTTTTGAGGTGGTGACAAAGTTAGTTGATGAGGGTAGGGTGGTGGATGTTGTCTACGTGGATTTTAGTAAGGCATTTGGTAAAGTCAGCTGTATTTGACCCAGAAGATTAAGATGCACAAATAGGAATCTGAGGGGGTAACTTTTTCACACAGAGGGTGGTGGGTGTATGGAACAAGCTGCCAGAGGAGGTAGTTGAGGCTGGGACTATCCCAACGATTAAGAAACAGTTAGACAGGTACTTTGGTAGGACAGGTTTGGAGGGATATGGACCAAGCGCAGGCAGGTGGGTCTAGTGTAGCTGGGACAATGTTGGCTGGTGTGGGCAAGTTGGGCCGAAGGGCCTGTTTCCACACTGTATCACTCTGTGACTCTATGCATGTCACGTCGCGGCCCTGTTTTCACCAATCTTTCCACCACCTCGCACAAGACAGACACCATCGTATGCAGATGCCGAGAAGTGCGTTCAGCTCTGGCTGAACAACTTCTAATCTTGTGCGTGGACTCGATAAGAAGAAGTAGTGTGAATTGGTTTACTGTTAGAAGACAGATGGTGCAGTGGAAGGACACAATTCAGGCTGGACATCTGTGGCCAGTGGAGTTCCGCAGGGATCTGTGCTGGGACCTCTGCTGCTTGTGATATATATAAATGACTTGGGTGTAAACATGGATGGGTTGGTTGGTAAGATTGCAGGTGCAAGATTGCTGGCGTCACAAGCTGTGAGGCTGTCAAGATACACAGCGGGATATAGATCAGTTACAGAAATGGGTGGAGAAATGGCAGATGGAATTTAACCCGAGCAAGCATAAGGTCAAATCTGAGCACTTTGGGAGGTCAAATGTAAGGGGAAAATATATACAATTAATGGGATGACCTTTAGTAGCATTGCTGTACAGAAGGATCTAAAGGTCCCAGTCCATAACTTGTTAAACGTGGCAGCACAAGTAGATAGTGGTAAAGAGGCATATGGTATGCTTCTTTTCATAGATTGGGGCATCGGGAGCAAGAATCAGGAAGTGATGATGCAGCTTTACAGGATTTTCGTAATGCCGCATTTGGAATATTAAATGCAGTTCTGGTCGCCCCAATACATAAAGGATGTGGAGGCTTTGGAAAGAGTGCAGAGGAGGTTTACCAGAATGGTAGACACAAAATGCTGGAGTAACTCAGCGGGTCAGGAGACATCTCTGGAGAAAAGGAATAGGTGACGTTTCGGGTCCCTTCGAGACCCTTCTTCCGACTGAGAGTCGGGGGGAGAGGGAAATCAGAGGCATGAAAAGGTACAGAACAAATCAGAACCGGCACTGATGACTCAGGAAAGGTGGAGCCCACAATGGTCCATTGTTGGCTGTGAAAGAGGTGATAGCAAAGGGATATGAACAATGAAACTGGCAGGATGACTAGGGTGGGGGAGGGGCAGAGGGAGAGGGGGAGAGAGGGGATGCAAGGGTTACTTCAAATGAGAGAACTCGACATTCATACCGCTGCTTTGGATCCAAGCTTTGTAGCAGAATTGTGCCTGGATTAGAGAGATACAGGCAGATATTGGACAGACTTGGGTTGTTTTCTCTGTGATGCTGGCGGCTGCAGAGATACCTGATAGAAGTATACAAAATTAGAGAGGCATTGTTCGGGTAGACAGTCAGAATCCTTTTGCCCGGGATGGGGAAAAAAAGAAAAACTAGAGGGCATAGCTTTAATGTGCGAGGGGGAGAAATGTGAAGGAAATGTGTGGGGCAACCTTCTTTACACAGAGTGTGTTGGGTGCCTGGAACATGTAACCAAGGTTGGTGGTTGAGGTTGGTTGTGGTTAAGAGACTTTTGAATAGGCACATATCTGGACTGTGTGCAGGTCGATTATACTTGGTAGACACAAAATACTGGAGTAACTCAGCGGGACAGGCAGCATCTCTAGATAGAAAGAATGGGTGACGTTTCGGATCGAGACCCTGCTTCAGACATGGTCCTTGGCATCATGTTTTGCACTGACATTGTGGGCTGAAGTGTCTGTGCTTGTGCTGTACTGTTCTACGTTTGATGTTCTAACTGCATACTGCATGCCTTCAATATAATCATTTTGCACAACTTTAAAATGCAGGACGAGGTCCCCTTAACTGATCTCTGAAATGTTGAGCGTACACGTTAGTTTCTGTGAGGAAGGGTGGGGAGGAAATGTGGCGGTGCCTGACAAGCAGTCACGCTCCGAATGCAAATGCGAATGTGTGTGAACTCGTGATCAAGGCTACATGTGTTTTGAATTTCTTCCACATACCTTATCAAAAATCAGAGTAGTGACTGTTTGGAAGTCTTACACCAGGTGCAAGCTAAGGTAGTCAAGAGTGTTTTATTGTCATATGTCCCAAAACGGAACAGTGAAATTCTTACTTGCTTCAACAATGTGCCCTCTCTTCATTGAGTGGCAAATTCAGTCATTAGAGGCAAAATGGAGCAGAATTGTTTATGGAGCATTTGACTTTTCCTCATTGTTAACACTTAAGTGTTAAGTCTTAAATTGTTTTTTTGATCCCAATCGCAAAGTTATTACAGTAGCGCGCATTCATGTAGAACAACACAAGGGACTTGCAATGGCAGCAGGTGCTTACTACTAGTTAAGTACAGTGATCTGGGGAGGAAGTCTAGAGATTTGATTTGTGTCGTTATGCCGGCTTTTGACACGAGAAAGCAAGTGAATAAGATCAGTTTGGTTTTGTAAAGTAACAGATAAGAAAATTCATTCATTTACTTTCTTTGAGCTTTAACTATTGCATTTTTAAAGAATGAGCATGCAGATCTTTATTAGAATTTGGTACCAAACCTACATGCCACATTGGCACCGTTGTATTTTGTTGTTCTTCATTTTGGTCAGTTGCAAATTTTTAAAGAAATACTAAGTGCCCATGATGAGATCACTGATTGCTACCATTATAAGTTTTAATCCCATTTAGATTTCATATTTCTGAAGTGAATATAGTATGCTGATATATATAAATATTATAGCTAAAATTGTCTTGTATAAATTCGTGAATATTTTTATAATTTTTCAAAAAATAATCTGCATAATACAGATGTTGAACTCATCCAACCAACTGTTGGAAAATCGAGTGAATTATAAAAGTCATTTAAAATCTGTAAACATTAGAGTTTTGTTTGACAAGGGGTACATTCTGTTTTGCATTTTGTGAACAGGTTGCTAAAGAAAATGGAATTGATGTTGAATTTCATTCTATAAAGACTAGAGCATTAGAACTTTTTAATTCTGGGCATGAACTTGACAAAAAAACAACAATTTAGTTTTGTTTAAAGGTACAACATGGAAGCAGGCCATTTGGCCCACCCCAACCAGTGATCCCCGCATATAACACTATTCTACACACACTGGGAACAATTTTTACATTTTCCAAGCCAATTAACCTACACACCTGTACGTCTTTGGAGCATGGGAGGAAACCGAAGATCTAGGTTTCATTGGTTTTATTTGTCTTGGTTGTGTTGAATCACAGCAAAGAGTGCATGGCATGTCTAACCTGCTGCAAGATCGGCAGGGAATTAGCAATCCACTGGACTTCATGAGGATCCAACATTGGCGAGCAATGGCGAGGACTCCCAGGAACCTCAGAACTTGACATTGATGATGATGGCCACACAGAAGAAAATCAAATCGTCCTTCGAACCTGCAGGAAGGCTTGCATTCACTGTTGCAAACAAGCTACCTGTTTAGAAACACAGAGAGCTGCAGCTGCTGGTTAACGCACAAAAGGACACAAAGTGCTGGAGTGACTCAGCAGGTCAGGCAGCATCTGAGGGGGGAGAAGAAAGCTGGAAAAGGGAAGAGGCAGGACAAAGGGTGGCAGGCAATGGGCCGACATGGGCGCGGGAGGGGGTTTTCACAGGCGGTTGGTTGGAGCAAAGGCCAGAGATAAGAACAGTAGGTGTGAGACGGGTTTGAAGAGTGCGGGTGTAAAGCCAGGGGTGAGGTAGGTAACAGGAGTGGAAGGGGGTGAGGGAAAAATAGGTTAGAATCCAGGTGGGGAACAGGGAAGGGTGTGAGGGGAGGGGGGGGGGGGTTGTTGTGTGGGTTAAAGTGTGTGTGTGCGGGGGGGAATTAGTTAACCGAAAATTGGAGAATTCAACATTCACACCATTAAGCTACCCAAACAGAATACGAGGTGCTGCTTCACCAGTTTGTGTGTGGCCCCACTCTGGCAGTGGAGGAGCCCCAGGACAGAGAGTGAAGGAAGGAACTGCAGATGCTGGTTTAAACCGAAGACACAAAATGCTGGAGTAACTCAGCGGGACAGACAGCACCTCAGGATAGAAGGAATTGGTGACGTTTTGGGTTGAGACCCTTCTTCGCAAGCCAGAGAGACTGTAAATTGAGCTGTTCTTGTTTGATTATTTGGTGCATTGCGCTCTTGGTAACGGTAATTCAATTTTTTACCACTAAAAATGTTTTCTTGCCAGAACAAATTCATCTTGATCGCAGCAACTTGGCTGTGGTGGTGCATGTGAAACACTTAGAGGACAAAGGGATCATTTGTACTGTTTCTTTGTCTAGAAACGTTGCTGCTCGGTCATAGTAACAGATTGAGAGGAATGTTTACCTTTGCTCAACATGGTGGGTTGAAGTATGTTCATAAGGGCTCGGTGCTTGTTGAATAAGGTCTGCAGTGAAAGTTGTTCTTGCCTCATGCCTCTGTTATGGCTTTAATGGCTCATTTAAACTGTGATTAACATGTCATGCACCAGTGAAAATGACTTCTGGCAGCATCCTCCTAGATTGTTCTTCACCCTTGAACCTAAATGAGAAGAAAACCTTGGCTGGCATTTGAAGTTTGTGCTCTTGAGGTGTACCAAGTGCTGGATGTTGGATCACAGGCGTGAAATCATTTAAAGTTTGTAAATAACAAAGAACTCGGAAGTAGGGAAAAAAAAAGTGAGGAAGCTGGGAGTTGATTAAGAGATCTGATGCAGGCTGGTTGAATGATAGCAGATGAAATTGTATATAGAGCAATGTCAAGCATTTTGTATTTTTGGTCTTGAAGAGAAAGAGAAGCAATATAACAGGGATGGGAAACCTTTTCATGTTGGAATGCCACATTAAGTTAGCTGTAATCTAATAAGACCGCATCCAAGAAACTTCAATTAGATATACTTTAAAATGTACATTATTTTTGTTAAAATAGCCCTCATGACTTACTGATGTTTTAATTGTGGCCGTCAGTCGGGGAGGATTATTTAGTTGAATCTTCTTCTACTCTTTGGTATTTTAAATACGTTCATTTTAAGATTAAAATAAAAATAATAAAAGATGAACAAAAACATATTAATAAAAATAAAAGGTAGACAAAAATGCTAGAGAGACTCAGCCAGTGAGGCATCATCTATTTCCTTCGCTCCATAGATGCTGCCTCACCCGCTGAGTTTCTGCAGCATTTTTGTCTACCTTCGATTTTCCAGCATCTGCAGTTCCTTCTTAAATAAAAATAAAAGGATTTATTCTACAAAATTTGGATTCATTCAAAAGGCCGCACTTAATGGCCTAGAAGGCCGCAGGTTCCCCACCCCTGCAATGGAACATTTAGAACCATTTAGCGAGGTTTAAAAAAATGATAATTAATTGCAGTTTTAATCACACCATCCGGGCGACACGGTTGCACAGCAGTAGCGTTGCTGCCTTACAGCGCCAGGGACCCGGGTTTCATCCTGACTTCGGGTGCTGTCTGTACGGAATTAGTGCGTTCTCCCCATGACCTGCGTGGGTTTTCTCTGGGATCTCCGGTTTCCTCCCACACTCCAAAGACGTGCAGGCTTGTGGCTTATTTGGCTTTGGCAAAATTGTAGAATTTGTCCCTAGTGTGTCGGATAACGTTAGCGTGCGGAGTCGCTGGTCGGAGCGGACTCAGTAGGCCGAAGTGCCAGTTTCCATGCTGTATCCCTAAACTAAACTAAACTAAATTGAAATTATGATGAAGTACAAGTTCTATTTTTAATTTTTAACAGGATTTATTTATAATAGCCTTGAATGTCAGTGATATTCAGATAATATAGTGTTCCAATAAGCTGACAAAGCTGGATGGTGTGGTGCAGTAACGACTATTTTTCTAGCAATTTCCTAAATGTAGTTTGCTCTTTTCCTTCCCCATCCTCGTGTGACGATGCAGTATCTTTCCACTGAGAGCTTTGAAGAGCTTCGGGAAAGAGGTTTTCACCGAGGAAGTTACCAAATGCTGCCTCATTGTGAAAGTGAGCAGGTCCATTGCGAATGCTGATCAGTAAATTGAACTGAATTTCTTTAAAATGATCTGGTTGTCCATTTGTGTTATTGATGCACGTCAACTGTCATTACTTGGCAGGCTTGATTAACACAAATGGCAACAAATGATCTAAATAGAACTTGGAAACAAACAGAAATGGAATGTAAATTTTGTACGAAAACTTGGAAATTGTGCAGGAAATGGAGTTTAAAAGGCAGAAATAGGCTTTTGGTGAATCCATGTTCTTTGACAACTGGTCAAGAGTGTTTTTCTGTCATTGGTTCCAGATAGAACAATGAAATTATTACTTGCAGCTGCACAACAGAATATGTAAATATAGTACTCTGTAACAATATGATAATAATTTTTTTTTTAAATTTCCTACACTTGCGTTTATTTGCCCGAAGGTTCCAGAAATATGGGTTGAAAGAGCCAGTGCCTGTACTAAGGATCCAGTAAAACTGATACTGGATGTTTAAGAAGGAACTGCAGATGTTGGAAAATCAAAGGTAGACAAAAGTGCTGGAGAAACTCAGCGGGTGAGGCAGCATCTATGGAGCGAAGGAAATAGAAGGGTTTGAAGAGGTCTGAAGAAGGGTTTTGACTCCATAGATCCTTCGCTCCATAGATGCTGCCTCACCCGCTGAGTTTCTCCAGCATTTTTGTCTAAACTTATACTGGAATTATGCTTCCCATGGATTGCAGTGACGAACTTGGTCGTAGGGTATGAAGTTTTCTGTGTTGCTTGAGGTGATGCCCATACCTTGCTCCTGCATTGCAGCGATCACTGCATCAATCTACTATCTGGAGATTGAAAATGGATCATGTCCACACACAGAAGTCTCCAGAGAAGGGATTGTATCCCGATCCACTTGGCCCTTATTGTGATGGATACTTTTAAAAGGCAGAAATAGGCTTTTGGTGAATCCATGTTCTTTGACAACTGGTCAAGAGTGTTTTTCTGTCATTGGTTCCAGATAGAACAATGAAATTATTACTTGCAGCTGCACAACAGAATATGTAAATATAGTACTCTGTAACAATATGATAATTTTTTTTTTAAATTTCCTACACTTGCGTTTATTTGCCCGAAGGTTCCAGAAATATGGGTTGAAAGAGCCAGTGCCTGTACTAAGGATCCAGTAAAACTGATACTGGATGTTTAAGAAGGAACTGCAGATGTTGGAAAATCAAAGGTAGACAAAAGTGCTGGAGAAACTCAGCGGGTGAGGCAGCATCTATGGAGCGAAGGAAATAGAAGGGTTTGAAGAGGTCTGAAGAAGGGTTTTGACTCCATAGATCCTTCGCTCCATAGATGCTGCCTCACCCGCTGAGTTTCTCCAGCATTTTTGTCTAAACTTATACTGGAATTATGCTTCCCATGGATTGCAGTGACGAACTTGGTCGTAGGGTATGAAGTTTTCTGTGTTGCTTGAGGTGATGCCCATACCTTGCTCCTGCATTGCAGCGATCACTGCATCAATCTACTATCTGGAGATTGAAAATGGATCATGTCCACACACAGAAGTCTCCAGAGAAGGGATTGTATCCCGATCCACTTGGCCCTTATTGTGATGGATACTTTTGAGTGGCTCCATCAATGGACACCAAGAATCATGACGTGTAAGAAGGAACTGCCCATGCTGATTTAAACAGAAGACTGACACAGAAAGCTGGAGTAATTCAGTGGGTCAGGCAACATCTCTGGAGAGAAGGAGTACGTGATGTTTCGGGTCGAGACCCTTCTTCGGACTGAGAGTCAGGAGGGGTTATGACATGCTGTGGTTCTATCTGTGGGCCCTGTGTCTGAAGAAGGGTCTCGACCCGAAACGTCGCCCATCTCCTTCGCTCCTTAGATGCTGCTGCACCCGCTGAGTTTCTCCAGCCTTTTGTGTACCCTGTGTTTTGAAGGGTTGGTCTGGCCATGTTGTCATGGCATGTTTTATTCAGAAGCATCAGGCCATGTTCCCCATGTCTCGCAGACTGCAGGAAGACCTTCATTAACTTGCAGTCGATTGGGCAGTACCCTACATGGAACTCCCCTAAGGCCCTCCAGGGAAAGGAGATGACGGATTCTATTAGGTGGTATCCTGACCCGACAATCAGTTCATATTGCCTGTCACTGGAGCTTCCAAGTAAGCATGCAAACTTTGTTTAGTTTACTATAGAGATTACTGCGCGGAAACAGTAATCTTCAGCGCTTCGGCCCACCGAATCCGCACTGGCCAGCGATCCCCGCACATTAACACTACCCTACGCATACTGGGGACAATTTTTACAATTATACCAAGCCATTTAATGTATAAACCTGTACGTCTCTGGAGTGTGGGAGAAAACTGAAGATCTCTGAGAAAACCCACAGGTCATAAGAGATATCAGTAGAATTAGGCCATTTGGCCCATCAAGTCTACTCCGCCATGCAATCATGGCTGATCTATCTCTCCCTCCTAACCCAATTATCCTGCCTTCTCCCCATAATCTATGACATCTGTTACTAATCAAGAATCTATCTATCTCTGCTTTAAAAATATCCGCTGATTTGGCCTCCACAGCCTTCTGTGGCAAAGAATTCCACAGATTCACCACCCTCTGACTAAATACATTTCTCCTCATCTTCTTCCTAAAAGAACGTCCTTTAATTCTGAGGCTATGACCTTTAGCCCTAGACTCTCCCACAAGCGGAAACATCCACTCTATCCAAGCCTTTCACTATTCTGTATGTTTCAATGAGGTATCCCATTATTCTTCTAAACTCCAGCGAGGACAGGCCCAGTGCTGTCAAATGCTCATCATAGGTTAACCTACTCATTCCTGGGATCATTCTTGTAAACCTCCTCTGGACCTTCTCCAGAGCCAGCATATTCTTCAACAGATATGGTGCACAAAATTGCTCACGATATTCCAAATGAGGCCTTACCAGCGCCTTATAGAGCCTCAGCATTACATCACCGTTTTTGTACACGAGCCCTCTTGAAATAAATGCTGGCATGGAGTTTGCTTTCTTTACTATCGATTCGACTTGCAGATTGACCTTTTGGGAATCGCAGCACCGCTTGTGCTTCAGTGACAGAGTTGGGAATGAGCCCATTACCCAGCTTAATTCTGGAATATGAATTTGCTAAGAATGCCTGGAAAGTGATATGGTGGTCATGGTTGAGGTTCAACCCAATCAGCTGCGTGACACGGGGCTGTCCTTTCTGTTCTTGGCGATGCACACAGGGATAAATCACGAACTGCTGCGTAAGGGCAGTCAACTTGCCGGGAGGTTCGCTCTGGCCTATCAGTGCAAGGTGGTGCCCATGACAGAAGGAACTGCAGATAGGGGGCGCCGTCCTGTATGGTATGGCTGCCCAGCCTGCAGCTGTATGTTTTTCCCCTTTTTCTTTATTTTAGTGTGTTAAAGTGTTTTGTTTTTGGAGCCTATTCTTTTTTATGTGGGGGGTGTGGGGTGGTGAAGGGGGAAACTACTTTTCCTGGTCCCTACCTGGTCGGAGAGGCAGCTTTCTCCGGGCTGCATCTTCGACCCGTCTTCACGGCCTACCAGCGGGCCTGGAGCGACGTTTCCCTGAGGGGGCCGCCCAGAACCTCGGCTTCGGCAGCGGTGGAGGACTGGAGCGCCATTGCGGAGCGGGCGATGCCTTGTCTGGGTCGCCGCGCTGGAACTCCGGTGAGCTGAGACCGCCGAAACAAACATCGCGGAGCTGCGGGTCTGTGGAGCGGCCAGCGGCGCCAAACTTCAACATCGGGAGCCAGTGGGGCGGCTCCATTCAGCGCGTCCTTGTCGGCTTCGGAAGCCGCGGACTCCGGTAGGAGGTGGCCGTTCCAGGTGTCCCAAGCCGCTGAGAGGATTCTCCCGACGGCAGAGCACCATCACCCGGTGAGAACGGCCTGGAACAGCGGGCCTCCGTGAAGGCGACTGCGGAGGCCTCAATAGGCCTGACTATGTGTGGACATGGGTTGGGGACTGGACGTTGTGCCTTCCCTCATAATGGGAACCATTGAGGGAGAATGTTTTTTATGTTTAAATCTCTTTATTAGTGTTATGTCTGTATTCTTTAATTTATGTGCTGCATGGCAAGAAGCATTTCACTACACCAATTGGTGGATGTGACAAATAAACTAACCTTGACCCTTGACTAAACTGCAGCTGGCACATTACAGGGTCAAGAACTATGTAGTGAGGGACGCAGTGCAGCCACTGCCACGCATTTATGGGGTAGAGGTTTCAGTTTCATGCTTTCCTACTGTTACACATTGAGGGGCTGGAACGTGCTTTTAAAGAAAAACCCTGGCTTATCCCTGATGGAACGTATGCGCCAGAAATATTAACTTCATGTGAGTTTTGTATCGCTTGTCCTGCTCTGTGAATGGCATCGCATGAATATACTGAATTATGTATTTTTAAGTTTCAAGTATATTGCAGAGGGATGGAGCTTGTAAATGTATTTGCAAAAGTAAAGAAGTTTAGTTGAGGGATACAACGTGGAAACAGGCCCTTTGGCCCACCGAGTCTGCAGCGACGACCAGCACTAATTTTATCCTACATACGAGGGGTAATTTACAGAAGCCAATTAACCTACAAACCTGCAGGTAGACACAAAATGCTGGAGCGGGGACAGGCAGTATCCCTGGAAGGGTTACACAAAAAGCTGGAGAAACTCAGCGGGTGCAGCAGCATCTAAGGAGCGAAGGAGATAGGCGACATTTCGGGTCGAGACCCTTCTTCAGACTGGTCAGGGATCAGGGAAACGAGAGATATAGACAGTGATGTGGAGAGATAATGAACAATGAATGAAAGATATGCAAAAAAGTATTGATGATAAAGGAAACAGGCCATTGTAAGCTGTTTGTAGTGTGAAAGTGAGAAGCTAGTGCGACTTGGGTGGGGGGGGGGGGAGATAGTACACAAAAGGCTGGAGAAACTCAGCGGGTGCAGCAGCATCTAAGGAGCGAAGGAGATAGGCGACGTTTCGGGTCGAGACCCTTCTTCAGACTGGTCAGTACACAAAAAGCTGGAGAAATCCCTGGAAGAATGGGTGACATTTCGGAACGTCACCCATTCCTTCTACCCAGAGATGTTGCTTATCCCGCTGAGTTCCTCCAGCATTTTGTGTTTATCTTCAGTTTAAACCAGCATCTGCAGTTCCTTCCTACAACGTACAAACCTGCACGTCTTTGGAATGTGGGAAGAAACTGGAGCACCTGAGGTTTACGCCCAACCTCCCGGAAGTCCGGTTTGGCGGCGACTGGAATTTTCCGTCTAGTTCTGAGCAGTTTTAAAATCCATGAAGAGTGTGCAGAAAAGATAGCACAGATTAATCTTGGGAAGAAGGGGGGGGTACATTTGCAGAAATAAATTGGAAAGCCGGGGTTATTCTTCTCAGAGCAGCAAAGATAACTGGTGTGGTGTTTAGATCAATTGAATAATGTTTTCATTGATTGAGGTTGTCCAGAACCAAAACACACTTGGTTTAAGATTTGTTTTTAGATAAGGAAAGCTGAAATGAGTAAGAACTTTATCAGGCTGCTAGTTGTAACAAATTGAAATGTATTGAAAGGGTGATTATAGCAGATTGGGTTGTTGTGTACAGAAAGGCATTAGCACAGTACATAAAGGAAAACAAACGTGAAATAAATGATTACTGTTTAATGTTTTAATGTGTCATTCCTAACTGTCAGTGTATTTCATGTTGTCACTTGCGGGCGGAGCACCAAGGCAAATTCCTTGTATGTGAATACGTGGCCAATAAACTTATTCATTCATTCAAGATGAAGGAACATTGGCAGCCATGTCTCATTTTCAAAGCTTGTTCTGGAATTCCTTCCTTAACCTCTGCACCTCAGTCTTCCTTAAGCAGCTACTTAAAACTGCCACTCTTTGAGCAAGCATTTCGTCATCTATCTTGCGATATTTGGTGTCAATTTTGTAAGATAACATTCATATCAAAGCCTTTGGGCGTTTAACTGTGTTGTAAAGCAACTTGGTTTAGGTGTTTGCTCCATATTTGTGAATATCTTCTTGCTCATGTACACTGGAAACCACTTTGTATCAAGCACTTCTTTATGGAGATGGGCCATTATGCCACTTAGCTTCAAACTTTGTAAAGGCTATATATTACCTTGAAGACTAGATTAAACAGTATTGTGCAATTCCTAGCTACGTTGCGCGTGGGCCAAAATACAGGTATAAATTCACTACCACCTCATCTATATGAATTTGGTAAATTCCAAGGTCAATTGTTTATAGCCTTACTGGTCGTGACACTGTTGGAATTTTTTGTTGTTTTTGCCATTATCATGAACTTGAGCAGTGCTAATTCGCTATTTGTTTTTTACTAGTGTTAGCATCTTCTCTGCCCAAGCTACTGAGATCAGCGTCATTAACAATTTGAGACATTGTAAGGGGCCATTTTGGCCATTGTGATTGTTGTGGTACTCTACTGAGCATCTGTTCAGTAGTCATGAAGTAATTTGGTCTTTAAGTGCTCATCCGCATTTGTTCTAAACAATCTGTTTCTGCTGCTATCACCTAGAAACATAGACATAGAAAACAGGTGCAGGAGTAGGCCATTCGGCCCTTCGAGCCTGCACCGCCATTCAATATGATCGTGGCTGATCATCCAACTCAGTATCCCGTACCTGCCTTCTCTCCATACCCCCTGATCCCTTTAGCCACAAGGGCCACCTCTTAAATATAGCCAATGAACTGGCCTCAACTACCTTCTGTGGCAGAGAATTCCAGAGACTCACCACTCTCTGTGTGAAAAATGTTTTCCTCATCTCGGTCCTAAAGGAATTCCCCCTTATCCTTAGACTGTGACCCCTTGTTCTGGACCTCCCCAACATCGGGAACAATCTTCCTGCATCTAGCCTATCCAACCCCTTAAGAATTTTGTAAGTTTCTATAAGATCCCCCCTCAGTCTTCTAAATTCTAACGAGTACAAGCCAAGTCTATCCAGTCTTTCCAAATATGAAAGTCCTGACATCCCAGGAATCAGTCTGGTGAACCTTCTCTGTACCCCCTCTATGGCAAGAATGTCTTTTCTCAGATTTGGAGACCAAAACTGTGCGCAATACTCCAGGTGTGGTCTCACCAAAACCCTGTACAACTACAGTAGAACCTCCCTGCTCCTATACTCAAATCCTTTCGCTATGAATGCTAACATACCATTTGCTTTCTTCACTGCCTGCTGCACCTGCATGCCTACTTTCAATGACTGGTGTACCATGGCACCCAGGTCTCGTTGCATCTCCCCTTTTCCTAATTTGCCACCATTCAGATAATAGTCTACCCTCCTGTTTTTGCCACCAAAGTGGATAACCTCACATTTATCCACATTATACTGCATCTGCCATGCATTTGTCCACCCACCCAGCCTATCCAAGCCACCTTGCAGCCTCCTAGCATCCTCCTCAGAGCTACCTCACTAGTCACTGCCTGCCATTCTGAAAAGGACCCGTTTATTCCTACCCTTTGCTTCCTGTCTGCCAGCCAGTTCTCTATCCACATCAATACTGAACCCCCAATACCGTGTGCTTTAAGTTTGTTTACTAATCTCTTATGTGGGACCTTGTCGAAAACCTTCTGAAAGTCTAGATATAACACATCCACTGGTTCTCCCTTATTCACTCTGCTAGTTACATCCTCGAAAAATTCTATAAGATTCGTCAGACATGATTTACCTTTTCGTAAATCCATGCTGACTTTGTCTAATGATTTCACCACTTTCCAAATGTACTGCTATCCCATCTTGAATAACTGACTCTAGCAGTTTCCCCACTACCGATGTTAGACTAACTGGTCTGTAATTCCCCGTTTTCTCTCTCCCTCCATTTTTTAAAAGTGGGGTTACATTAGCTACCCTCCAATCCTCAGGAACTACTCCAGAATCTAAGGAGTTTTGAAAGGTATCGCCAATGCATCCACTATTTCTGTGACTACTTCCTTGAGTACTCAGGGATGCAGACTATCTGGCCCTGCGGATTTATCGGCCTTTAATCCATTCAATTTACCCAACACCACTTCCCGGCTAACCTGGATTTCACTCAGTTCCTCCACCTTATTTGACCCCTGGTCCCCTGCTATTTCCGGCAGATTATTTATGTCTTCCTTAGTGAAGACAGAACCAAAGTAGTTATTCAATTGGTCTACCATGTCCTTGTTCCCCATGATCAATTCACCTGTTTCTGACTGCAAGGGACCTACATTTGTTTTGACTAATCTCTTTCTCTTCACATATCTATAACAACTTTTGCAGTCAGTTTTTATGTTCCCTGCCAGTTTTCTTTCATAATCTATTTTCCCTTTCCTAATTAAGCCCTTTGTCCTCCTCTGCTGGACTCTGAATTTCTCCCAGCTGGGGCCCCAGCACTGAGCCTTGCGGTATCCCACTAGTCACTGCCTGCCATCCTGAAAAGGACCCATTTACTCCTACCCTTTGCTTCCTGTCTTCCTACCCTTTGAAACCAGTTAGATAGTAAGCTCCAGATTACCATCACTCTCTTGGTAAAAAAAAATAACTTGTCTTCTCCCTAATTCTGCTATCATATAATTTATGCCTCCCATGTTTTGGTTCCCTGTCCGAAGGAAAATGGATGCTTCATATTATTTATTTTAGGCCCCTCATAGTTTAATCGGGGTGTATCAAATTTCTGGTTTGCTTCATTGCCTCCAAAGAAAACAGCCACTCTCTCTAAATTTACCTCAGCCGAAATTTTCCAGTCTTGGCCACAGCCTCATAAATCTTCTCTGTAACCTCTTCACTGCTGTCATTTTTTTTCCTATAGTGTGGTAACCAGAGGCCTATATATTGTACTCAAAGCTGTGATAGACACAAAAAGCTGGAGTAGCTCATCGGGACAGGTGACGTTTCGGGTCGAGACCCTTCTTCAGACGGGTTAGCATTGTATATAGTTTCAGCACAACTCTCTTTGTAATGTATTTTGTGTTTTTGGAAAATAAGGGAAAGTGTAATTTTTAACCCTCTTCTCAAATAGTCCTAGACCCTGAACTCCACTGGTCACAGACCTTCAGCCTGAATATCTTCCTTCCACCACAACCCTTTGTCATCTATGAATAAGCCAGATCTGGATCCATGTGGCCAAGTAATCATGAATCCCGAGCAACTTATTTTGCTGATAAGCCCTACTAAAATCCATATAAACAACATCCACCACCCTACCTTCATCAACCTCCTTTGTCACCTCCTCAGAAAATGTAATCATCAATAAGACCGCATACAAAGCCGTGCTGGCTATCCCTAATTAGCCTATTCTCTTCCAAATGGGAGTAAATCCAACATCTTGAATTATTTTACTTTATAGACGTGTCCGCAACTTCAATCTAATCACTTTAATGATCTTGCCTCCACAGCGCTGAGGTAGGGAACTCCAGCGATTCACTCCCGTGGTGAGAAGAAATTCCTATGCAACCCAGTTTTAAGTGACTAGCCCTTTGAAACAATCTCCCCTCATTTGAGACTAAGCCCATTTTGCAACCAATTTGCTGTTCTCGATGGATCACATGGGTTTTTACTTTTGTGACCAAAATGCCACGTGGACGTTGTCAAAAGCCTTGCTAAATTCTACATAAACAACAAATGGTTTGAAAGATGTTTGGATATTTCCTTCGCTCCATAAATGCTGCCGTCTATTTCATTTGCTCCATAGATACTGCCGTCTATTTCCTTCGCTCCATAGATGCTGCTGCACCCGCTGAGTTTCTCCAGCACTTTTGTCTACCTTCAATTTTCCAGCATCTGCAGTTCCTTCTTAAATCCATGGATATATATGGTTTAGAGGCATATGGGGCAAATGCAGGCAACTGGGACTAACATCTGGACAGCACAATGATGGAGCTGGGCCCGTTTCCACACTGTATGACTCAATGGCGACTTAATTTCAGTAAATAACGGTAAAGGAGGAAGATAGTAAAGAAAAACTGCAATAGGCAATTATACAACAACTCATGACCAGTTTTTACTTGGCTGCAGTGCTCTGAATTTGTGAAGTTTAGTTTAGAGTTACAGCGTGGAAATAGGCCCTTTCGGCCCACCGGATCCGCGCCGACCACGATCCCCGCACATTAACACTATCCTATACACACTAGGGACAATTTTTACATTTATACCAAGCCAATTAACCTACAAACCTGTAGGTCATTGGAGTGTGGGAGGAAACCGAAGATCTTGGAGCAAACCCACCCGGTCACGGGGAGAACGTACAAACTCTGTACAGGCAGCACCCGTAGTCGGGATCAAATCTGGGTCTCTGGTGCTGGAAGGCAGCAACTCTACCGCTGCACCACCGTACCGCCTCAGTCTACTGCATTCTGCCTTGCAGTTCACAGTTGTCCAGCCTCACAACAACAGTACACTGTGAGATCAGATCACCGTCAACTCAGATTATTTACATGAAATGAGAAAAGAGTGCAGCTGTAAAATATCATCGTTGATCACCGAGGAACATCAGCAGAAAATGTTCAACTCGAATATCTATTTATCCGTGCTACCTTGTGCTTTTTACCAGTTTGTATATTTGTACTGCAGTCCCTCAATTGCCCATGCTCCTCTGAAAATACTAAAATAATATGTGTTCAGCAATGGGTGGTGGGAGGTGTGGAGTCAGTTCAAGGTGAAAGTGGACAAACACACAGGGAGAGGATAAAAGAGGGCCAAGGACAAGAAAAATGAGGGGGGAAAAAAGGATGGCACACCGGGACAGAAGTTAATGCTCCCGTCTCACTGCTCCAGACACCTGGCCTTAATCCTGGAAATCGTGTCATCTCCCAGGGCCTGTCCCACTTGGGCATCATTTGTGGGTCATCTACGTGACAGCATTTACACGCCATGACGCGCATGTGCGCATGGCTTGCTTTACGCGCGCATGGTGTGTGGTGACGTAGGCAGCGACGCGCAGTCGCCCACGGCGCCCCAGGATTTTGGGATTCACAAAATCTTTGCGCGCCACCTGCGTGACGCGCAAATGACGCCCAAGTGGGACAGGCGCTTAACTCCTCTCTTTTCTCTTGGGATGGTCCCATGTGCCAAATTCGTGTTGACTGGCGAATTATCAATTGTAAATTAGCCCTTCCTGCTGGAAAGTGGGAGAAGAATCAAACTGGGGAGTTTAAAGGCATGCGAGAATGTGTTGCAGACATAACTACAGGAAAATAACGAGAGTGGGAATGGGATTGATGGCATTGCTGTGCTGGGAGCAGGCGCACGCCCGAATTGCTGCCTTCCGAGTTGTAATAAGTAGCTAAGTAATTATGACACACTCATCAAAGAAGCAGCTCATGCTGTTCTCCCTGAACCTATTTTAACTGGAGACTTATGTCCTACCCAGCCTATTTTAACTCAAGGTCTCCCATAATTACAAATCCAGGCAATATAAATCATTATTCAATTTCCTTTGTGGAATTTGGTGGTCCATAAATATACCTTCGAAGTAGCAAATGTTTCAATTATTTAAAAACAACTACGCTCTCAGTACCATAAATAAAAGCCTTGCCTTTTACGTTAATAACTATATCTTCAATATTCTTCCTCGTGCAATTTTTATTTAATATAGCCCGCAGCATTCATCACAGCCCACTTGACGTCAGGTTTCTGTTGTAGCAACATCATTGAGTTCCATGCTAATTCACGATTCTACCATTTCCACCAAACCTCACACGTGCAGAAAACAACTGCAGATGCTGGATTTAAATCGAAGATGGACAAAAAATGCTGGTGTAACTCAGTGGGAACAGGCTTCAGTCTCGACTCGAAACGTCACCCATTCCTTCTCTCCCGCTGAGTTGCTCCAGCATTTTGTGTCTATCTCACACAACATGAGAATTTTGTGCCTATCATCACACAACACGGGCGGCACAGTGGCGCAGCGGTAGAGATGAGATCCGGGTTCGATCCTGACTACGGGTGCTGTCTGTACGGAGTTTGTACGTTCTCCCCGTGACCCCGTGAATTGGCTTGGTATAAATGTTTTTAAAAAATGTCCACAGTGTGTGTAGGATAGTCTTAGTGCGCAGGGATTGCTAGTTGGTGTGGAATCGGTTGACCGATGGGCCTGTTTCCACACTGTATTTCCAAATTCTAAACGAAACTAAATTTCAGGAAGGCATATAGTTTGTTAGGTTTGATAAGTTTTTGGATATGTGCAAATATGAAGAAACTAACTCCTGTGGGGGTAAACACTGTGAGATGCTCTGAAGTAACTAGCAATATTTTTAATGGTGGAGGAATACCTGAAAGGTCAGGTTTCAGAATGCAGATTGAAGAATTTAATTTTAAAAGAGCAAATGTAATTCTGGCCTCAACAGGTGTAAGTTTTTTTTGGTATTGAAAGCAATTCTGTCGACAAACAATCTGCTGGAAGGATTTAGCAGATTGAGCAGCATCTGTAGGAGGTTGGTGGGGGGGGGAGGCAGAAGGAAGAATAGTCAACAACAGGATATGTGTCCCGCTGAGTTACTCCAGCATTTTCAGTGTGAACCAGCATCTGCAGTTCCTGCCTACACATATGTGTCCTGATGCATGATTTTGACCCAAATGTTGACAATTCCCTTGAAAATTCCCTTGTATATAAGCTTGTACTCACTCCTCTGCATGCATTCTTCTTCCTCTTCAGTCCAATGAATGAATTGGGAGGCCTAAGCAGGCACAGATTTAAGGGTCAGATTTTCCCAGGATAAATACAATAGGATTATCACTAATTTATGTTTTTTTTTCCATTGGCTCAAAGGAATCTAGTATTATTGCACATTGAGAAAAGCTTTGGAACAGCATGATCTGCAATTGGGGGATTTCCGTTTTATAAGTGGAAATCCCAAAGTTGTTAGAAATGCTAACTTTTTTAACGCAAGATACAGTCTCATCTCATTCATTTATAAATGTGTTTTATAAGAGATGGGCTTTCCTTCCTCTACTTGTTTGGGCTGTACCACAAATCAGTTGGTTGGCCCTTTGTTGCACTCTCAGACAAGTAGATCCTTCGTTTGTCAAAAGTGATCAGAAGTTTACATAGGAATGGAAGTTAATTCGCTTAACTTCAAGAACAAGACAATACTTGCTGCGGTTTGTTTATTTTGATGCCCTTTCAGAAATTTGCACCTCAAGTTTTCCAATGGGATTTTGTTTTCCCTAGCATTTTCCCTAGCATTTTCATTCCTGCCAAAATCTGCCAAATGACATTGATGGTACATTTACGCAAAACACATCTGCTGGACTAACTCAGCTTTTTGGTCTCGACCTGAAACATCACCTATTCCTTTTCTCCAGAGATGCTGTCTCACCCGCTGAGTTCCTCCAGCTTTCTGTGTCTATCTTCGGTGTAAACCAGCATCTGCAGTTCCTTCCTACACATTTCGACTGCTGAAAGGTGTTCAGCTACGGCGTTCCAAAGATGCCCTTTGTCCCATTGAGAACCATCAACGACGTTATTTGTTTACAAGAATTGAATGAGGCAATGATTTTTTCATGTACGGTTATATGATTTCTGGGAAGTGTTCCTCAAATAGCGTTAGAATATTTGAGAGGTTAGAAAGTAGATAAATTCTTTGATAAGTGGATGGGTAAAATGTTACTACGGAGTTGAGCAGATAAGCCATGATTATATTAAATGGTGGGACAGGCTCAGGGAGACAAGTAGTTTACACTTAATCCGAATATGTTCTCATGTGCAGTGGATTTCTCTGACTGGATGGTTGAAGACTATCACTACACTTGAGTGGTATATATGTTACTTGCCCCTTAATCACTTTGTCTGCATGTTATTTAGGCATGCAGAAATTGATTGCTACATTTATTTTGTGCATGGCTGTTAAATTTTGGCATCCTGGGCCCTTTCCAGACACTTTCTGGGCCATCTCTACCATCAGGTATACAATAACTCCAGCACTCTTTCCTATTTTAACTGGTGCTTATTGTTAAACATTCAGAATTATTTGATTTGCCATTGTTGTCAGTCCAGAGCCATGTTTCTGTAATAGCAATTGGTTGAATCCATATGGTTTTGTCTGTGCTGTTATCATTCATCAGCTTTATTATAAATGCTTCATGTGTTTGATAGGGTGCTTTGTGCTTTTTAAAATATTTTTCCTGAGTCAGAGGTTTTGGGTTCAAGTTGCACTCCACAGATCATTGAGGGAATGGAAGACAGCTGAAGATTCCATCTTTCACATAAGCGTTTAAACCTAAACTCTGCTCTTGTGGTTTGGCATGAAAGAGCCCACCATACTAATTTCAGAGGGAGTAGAAATGTCATCTTTAGTTTAGTTTTGTGTAGACATACAGTGCGGAAACAGGCCCTTCAGCCCACCGAGTCCGTGCCGACCAGCAATCCTCACACGTTAACACTAGGGACAATTTTTACAATTTACCCAGTGCACAGTAGAGAGCATGCTGACCGGTTGCATCGTGGTTTGTTTCGGCAACTTGAGCACCCTGGAGCGGAAAAGACTACAAAAAGTAGTAAACACTGCCCAGTCCATCATCGGCTCTGACCCCCGCACCATCGAGGGGATCTATCGCAGTCGCTGCCTCAAAAAGGCTGGTGGCATCATCAAGGATCCACACCATCCGGGCCACACACTCTTCTCCCCGCTGCCATCAGGTAGAAGGTACAAGAAGGAGCCTGAAATCTGCAACATCCAGGCTCAGGAACAGCTTCTTCTCCAGGGCTATTAAACAAGCCAACAAACAAACTCTGAACTATAACAGCCTATTGCACTTTTATCTGTTTATTTATGTGTATTGTGTATATATAATCTATGGTATATGGACACACTGATCTGATCTGCTTTTATGCCTACAATATTGTGTTGTGCTGCAGCAAGCAAGAATTTCATTGTCCTATCTGGGACACATGACAATAAACTCTCTTGACTTGGCTTGACTTGACTTGAGGAGGCCATTTGACTCATCAAGTCTCTGTCAGCTCATAGGGTAACAATTGCACAACACCATTCCCCCATTACATTATTTCTCTATTATTCTTTCTCGCCATTACCCATCATCCTTGTTCGTTCTGACATTAACATGCGCTGAGAGAAACTGGCCAGTTAATCTACACACACATCTTTGGGATGGAGGTGGAGACTGGACCACTTGTATGAAAACAGACACACAAAAAAAGCTGGAGTACGTCAGCGGGTCAGACGGCATCTCTGGAGAAATGGAATAGGTGGCGTTTCATAGAAACATAGAAAATAGGTGCAGGAGGAAGCCATTCGGCCCTTCGAGCCAGAACCGCCATTCATTGTGATCATGGCTGATCGTCCCCAATCAATAACCTGCCTTCTCCCCATATCCCTTGATTCCACTAGCCCCATGAGCTCTATTTTAACTCTCTCTTAAATCCATCCAGTGATTTGGCCTCCACTGCCCTCTGTGGCAGGGAATTCCACAAATTCACAACTCTCTGGGTGAAAAAGTTTTTTCTCACCTCAGTCTTAAATGGCCTCCCCTTTATTCTAAGACTGTGGCCCCTGGTTCTGGACTCGCCCAACATTGGGAACATTTTTCCTGCATCTAGCTTGTCCAGTCCTTTTATTATTTTATATGTTTCTATAAGATTCCCCCCCTCATCCTTCTAAACTCCAGTGAATACGAGCCTAGTCTTTTCAATCTTTCCTCATATGACAGTCCCACCATCCCAGGGATCAATCTCGTGAACCTACGCTGCACTGCCTCAATCACAAGGATGCCCTTCGGGTCGAGACACTTCTTTGGACTCATTTGGAGGAAACCCGTGTAGTAAAGGCAAGACTGTAAAACTTTGTTACACAGACACCAACCAAGGTATGGACTGAACTGGGTCCTGGGAGTGATGAGGCAGCAGCACTAACTGCTGCTTCACTATGTCAAGTAGGAAATGGACTTCAGAACCTGGTATCATAGTTCGGATTTTGATCCCAGACCATGCCGTTTAGATTTATTATTGTAGCACCAACAGAAAGGATCTTTGAGGGATTTTGCTATGTCCAGACTGGCTTCATGTGTAACTTTCCAGAGAGGTTTGCTGGCTAATTCCAAGAATCAGGCCGCCAGGGGCGTAATATTGTCAAGTGTCTCGAAACGGAACAATGAAATTCTTACTTGCAGCATCAAAACAAATGTGTAAACACAGTGCTCTGTAAAGACCACAATAAACAACGATAAACAAGTGTGTAGGAAGGAACGGCCGATGCTGGTTTAAACCGAAGATAGACACAAAAAGCTGGAGTAGCTCAGCGGGTCAGATAGCATCTGTGGAGAAAAGGAATAGATGACGTTTCAGGTCGTGACTCCTCTTCAAACAGTCACCTGAAACGTCACCTATTCCTTCTCTCCAGAGATGCTGTCTGACCCGCTGAGTTACTCTAGCTTTTTGTGTCTATCTTCAACAAATAAGTTCAGTATGTAAAAAAGCAAAAAAATAATAGGGCAAAGAGAAAGACAATGCACCCAAGTCTGTATAGTTCAGAGCTTAGTTGGAGGTTGTAGCGTTGAGTAGCCTGATGGTTGTTGAGAAGAAGCTGCTACTGTACCTGGAAGTAAAGGCCCTGTCCTACCTACGTGTCCTTGGCACGCAAATTACGCGACCTCGTGGTCGCGTTGAGGCGCACGGGCACCGTGTGGCCGCGCGGGGCTGGTCCCACTGAGAAACGCGGAGGGTATGTAGTGCGCAACATCGCGTGGGGCTCCGAAATATTTGTAGCGAACAAAATCTTTGTGCGCCAACGGCCTGTCGCGTAACTGACGGCCAAAGTGGGACAGGCCCAAGACCCTGGCACGACGTAACGTCTCACCTCCAACAGCAGCAGAAGCAGGCAAACGGTCGCTGAGCTCAGCCTGATGCAGGAGTAACTCAGCGGGACCGGCAGCACCTCTGGAGAGAAGCAATGGGTGACGTTTCGGGTCAAGACCCTTTTCAGACTGAAGAAGAGTCTCGACACGAAACGTCACCCATTCCTTCTCTCCAGAGATGCTGCCAGTCCCACTGAGTTACTCCAGCTTTGTGACCATCTTCAAATGATGTCACGCACTCCAGATGGCTGTGCGTACGCATGAAATCACGCGGGACCGTCGCGCCTCAACGCGACGACGAGGTCACGTAATTTGCGTGCCAAGGACACGTAAGTGGGACAAGCCCTTTACAGTTTTATTTCCATCTGCTCTCCAAGAGACCCCCAATACGTCGCCCATCTAGCCCTTCCTGCATTCTCTTCGCTTTCCATTGCTCCCATGGTGTTCAGTCACATGTACCATCCTATCGTCTTCAGCTCTTTTTCCTACCGACTACCACCTCCCCCTTGCAACCGCATTGCCATCTTGCACATCTTGTTCTTTAATCTCACTTGGAAAGGTGCACTAAAAGGAAATATGTTGCTTGCTGCTAGAATCATCTGTTACATTGAGGTCCGGAGGGAGTCCAGTTACAAACCCAAGCAAACAGGGATATAGACTTCCACATAATGCGACTGAAACTGGCCATTTGTTAAATGTTGTGGGGTTTAAATTTTGTATTTGTTTACAACATCCCTTTGATCTTATAGAAACTTACAACATTCTTAAGGGGTTGGACAAGCTAGATGCTGGAAGATTGTTCCCAATGTTGGGGGAGTCCAGAACAAGGGGTCACAGTCTAAGGATAAGGGGGAATTCCTTTAGGACCGAAATGAGGAAAACATTCTTTACTCAGAGAGTGGTGAGTCTCTGGAATTCTCTGCCACAGAAGGTAGTTGAGGCCAGTTCATTGGCTATATTTAAGAGGGCGTTAGATGTGGCACTTGTGGCTAAAGGGATCAGGGGGTGTGGAGAGAAGGCAGGTACGGGATACTGAGTTGGATGATCAGCCATGATCAGCCATGAATGGCGGTGCAGGCTCGAAGGGCCGAATGGCCTACTCCTGCACCTATTTTCTATGTTTCTATGTTTAAGAAGGAACTGCAGATGCTGGAAAATCGAAGGTAGACAAAAGTGCTGGAGAAACTCAGCGGGTGCAGCAGCATCTATGGGGCGAAGGAACTAGGCAACGTTTCGGGCCGAAACCCTTCTTCAGACTCCGTTCAGTCTGAAGAAGGGTTTCGGCCCGACACGTTGCCTATTTCCTTCGCTCCATAGATGCTGCTGCACCCGCTGAGTTTCTCCAGCACTTTTGTCTACCTTCAACATCCCTCTGTTGCTTGGAGAGGCCTGGGGTGATGCATCAAACTGCTTCTGTTTACATGACTGCAATGTCTTGTTGTTTGAATTCCATTCTTGAGTCCTCCTACATTTTGTCCTGGTGCCCATTTAAAAAAAAAAAGCATGGGGTAACGGATTATGCAAGATGCGTACTAAATACACGGGATGAAGTTTCCCTGCCATCTAGTGGTGCAGATGGCTACGATAGATGACAGGTGGCAAATGTGAATAGCGCATTAATACACTGGACATTCATAAGGTCATAAGGGATAGGAGTAGAATTCGGCCATTTGGCCCATCTAGTCTACTCCGCCAATCAATCATGGCTGTTCTATCTCCCCCTCCTAACCCCATTCTCCTGCCTTGTCACCATAACCTCTGACATCTGTACTAATCAAGAAATATTTATACGATGTCCATCGTTAGAACTAGGCCAATAGTTCCTGTGGAGGAAAGTCTTCACTGGAGTTGGTCTGATCATCGCTAGTTGAAAAATTACCAATCCGCCGGGGAAATGATGGAGAACCTTTAAGGGGGAATGTTCAACAGTGTTGCTAAATGTATGTATTTAATTTTTAAGAGGTACTGGAACAAGAGCAAAATGTCCCGCTGATTGTGTAGGTGATCAGAGTTGCTCACGTAGGAGAATAAAAACCATGCTATTTTCTTGGTTTTGTACCAAGACAGCAAAGGGATGTATTTCAGATGCACTGTGTCATCATTGCAAGGTTTGAGCTGCACATCTCAGGAGACCCTTTTTACAAAAAATTCAGCCAGCAGTGATAACATTTGTGGCCAACCAGTGCTGTGTTAAAGTGTTTGAAGATGTTAAACAGCAGGCAGTGAAGAAAGCAAATGGCATGTTGGCCTTTATAACAAGAGGAATCGAATATAGGAGCAAAGAGATCCTTCTGCAGTTCTACAGAGCCCTAGTGAGACCACACTTGGAGTATTGTGTACAGTTTTGGTCCCCTAATTTGAGGAAGGACATTCTTGCTATTGAGGGAGTGCAGCGTAGGTTTACAAGGTTAATTCCCGGGATGGCGGGACTGTCATATGCTGAGAGAATGGAGCAGCTGGACTTGTACACTCGAGTTTAGAAGGATGAGAGGGGATCTCATTGACACATATAAGATTGTTAAGGGTTTGCACGCGCTAGAGGCAGGAAACGTGTTCCCGATGTTGGGGGAGTCCAGAAACAGGGGGCCAGTGTTTAAGAATAAGCAGTAAGCTATTTAGAACGGAGACGAGTAAACATTTTTTCTCACAGAGAGTGGTGAGTCTGTGGAATTCTCTGCCTCAGAGGGCGGTGGAGGCAGATTCTCTGGATGCTTCCAAGAGAGAGCTAGATAGGGCTCTTAAAAAATAGAGGTCAGGGGATATGGGGAGAAGGCAGGAACGGGGTACTGATTGGGGATGATCAGCCATGATCACATTGAATGGCGGTGCTGGCTCGAAGGGCCAAATGGGCTACTCCTGCACCTATTGTGTATTGAGCATTGGTAGATGGGATTTAATCCTGAAAAGTGCAAAGTGATAGTTGTTGAGAAGGCAAATAGGGATAGGACATGGTTAGTAAATGATAGAGCACTCAGGGGTGTTGATGAACAGTGAGAGACCAAGGGGTGCCAGTGCGCATTCCTCTGCAAGGGGAAACAGGTAGGTAGAGTGGTGAGAAGGCATTTGGCATGTTGGTGTCGGCTTGGAATATAAAAATTGGGACGCGATGTTCCAACTTTCTAAAACACTGTTTAGACTGTACTTGGAGTTCTGACCACCACGCTGTAGGAATGATGTGGTTGCAGGAGGATTCCAGAACGTTGCCTGGATTGGATACCTTTAATACAATGGGGAGAGATTGGTTTGGCTCAGTGAAGGAACCTGAAGGATGATCTAAGTAAAGTGTATAAAATTATAAAAGAACCTTTTATCCATGGCACTCTGATACTATCTCGTTGTGCCATGGGCCTAGATCACCTCCTCCATCAGGCTATCAGCAGAGAGCAGAGGCCACCCCGACTGAAGTCCCGTCACCCCTTTGCTCTGCATGGAAAACAACTCCTAGCATCCATCCAGCCAACTGAGACAAAAGCACACTGGGTAGCCACCAAGTGGTCACAGGAGTGGAAGGCGACCTCATCTCCATTCCACAGCTACATCTGTTCACCAGATAAAAGCTGTCCAGGGTCTGAGCTCCCCACAGGAGCATGGGTGAAGCTTAACTGAGTTTCAACTGGAGTTGGGCGATTCAATGCCAGCATGTGGGGATGCGGAGCAGAACAACAGACCGCCAACCATGTCATCTCTGGGTGCCCGCTCTACCACCCACCAAATGGAGCTCAGAGTCTGCAGACTTTGACGCAGAGACATCAACCTGGCTGCTCAACACCCGGCTTGAGATCTAACTATTCCTTTGGATTATGTTTCTTTCGCAACAAGAAGAAGATCCATGGTACAGTTATAAAAAAAAAAGCTGGTATTGGTTTAAGGTGCGAGTAAAGTATTTTAGGGAAAATTTGAGAGGAAAGTTTTTTTTTAATGGTTGATACCTGGAGCTTACTGCCTGAGAAAGTGTTAGATAAAACCTCTGTTTTATGTTAGTTTAGAGATACAGTGCGGAAGCAGACCCTTCGAGTCTGCGCTGACCAGCGATACCCGCACACTAACACGATCCCACACACACTTGGGACAATATTCATTTATACCAAGTCAATAAACCTAAAATCCTGTACATCTTTGGAGTGTGGGAGGAAACCAGAGATTCCGGAGAAAACCCACGCTGGTCACGGGGGCTGTGCCCGTAGTCAGGATCGAACCCGGGTCTCTGGCGCTATAAGGCAGCATCTCTATCACCGCGCCACCGTGTGTTAAGGAGATATTTAAGCAAGCACTTGTAGAATCAATACAGAGAAGAATATGTACCAAATGCAGGAAAATGGTATTAGTGCAGCTTTGATAATAGTGGGATAAAGGGCCCATTTGTTGCCATTCAACTGTCTATGATCTCTGCATTTCCGATGTTGGATTTCTGGAAATGACACTAATCAGAGGTCAGATGGTCTGAAGGAATTAACCAAGGATGTTCTCAAAGCACGGTTGGAAAATGTCATGTTCCCAATCACTCGTAAGAATCCTTGGCCCATGACGACTGCAAATGGAGAAGGGGCATTTGGGATGGCATTGAGAACCTGTAGTTCACGTGATGGTCAACACATAGAAGGGGAGCAGACATAGCCGAGGAACCAAATCGCCTCCCAAAGTAACTCATCAACTAATTTTGTTCCTCCCAAGTATTTCTTGGCCCTGTGGCCGAGTCAGGCATCAGGCAAAAGGTATAGCAGTGTGAAAACGCACACCACCAGCTTTTTCCAAGCTATTATCAGGCAACTGAATCACCCTACCACAACCAGAGAGCAGTGCTGAACTACTATCTACCTCTTTGGTAACCCTCGGACTATCCTTGATTGGATTTTACTGGCATTACCTTGCACTAAACGTTATTCCCTTATCACGTATCTGTACTGTAAGTGGCTCGATTGTAATCATGTATTGTCTTTCTGCTGACTGGTCAGCAAGCAACAAAAAGCCTCTCACATGACAATAAACTAAACTGAACCGAACTGAGTCTGTGACCATCACATTGACTACAGCAGTCATTTCCTCCTTGATTCTAAGTGACTTCCTTGTGCCTTGTGGTCATTACTTCCTAAGGGTCCACCAGGGACTTTTCTGGAAGTTGGACGATTTATACGGAGCAATTTTTACATTTATCAAGCCAATTAACCTACAAACCTGTACGTCTTTGGCATGTGGGAGGAAACTATAGATAGAAACATAGCAACATAGAAAATAGGTGCAGGAGTAGGCCATTCGGCCCTTCGAGCCTGCACCGCCATTCAATATGATCATGGCTGATCATCCAACTCAGTATCCCGTACCTGCCTTCTCTCCATACCCCCTGATTCCTCTAGCCACAAGGGCCACATCTAACTCCCTCTTAAATATAGCCAATGAACTGGCCTCAACTATCTTCTGTGGCAGAGAATTCCAGAGACTCACAACTCTGTGTGTGAAAAATGTTTTTCTCATCTCGGTCCTAAAAGATTTCCCCCTTATCCTTAAACTGTGACCCCTTGTTCTGGACTTCCCCAACATCGGGAACAATCTTCCTGCATCTAGCCTGTCCAACCCCTTAAGAATGTTGTAAGTTTCTATAAGACACCCCCTTAATCTTCTAAATTCTAGCGAGTACAAGCCGAGTCTATCCAGATCTCGGAGAAAACCCACGCAGGTCGGGGAGAATGTACAAGCTCAGTACAGACAGCGCCCGTAGTCGGGATCGAACCCGGGTCTCCGGCGCTGCATTTTTTGCTGTAAGGCAGCAACTCTGCCATGAAGGAGAAGATGGATTTGAGCATAGGAAGCATAGCAAAACAAGACGTGGAGCATGGCTTCACTGCAGAGTTATCCGGAGTGCTCTACAATGTCAAAAATGTGGAGTGTGAACATTCTTCACTGGAGCTGAGTAGGTAGAGTTATCTGATGAAAAGCCTTCAAGATTTCCACGGTAATTAATTCCTAATGAGATGAGTGAAAATGGTTAATTAAGTTTGAATCATGCGAGGGGATTAGAAGACATTTTCTTCTCAGACTATGTTTAAAATGTCAAATTATCTCCTTCATGTTCATATTGTGCAGAATCTGTAGTTTTTTTTTGCACAGAGTTGTCTGAAAAAGAGGAATCATATAGGATATGGGAGTTTAGATCTGGCTCAGATGGACACAAAAAGCCAGAGTAACTTTTCAGTTTGAAGAAGGGTGTCGACCCGAAACGTCACCTATTCCTTCTCTCCAGAGATGCTGCCTGTCCCGCTGAGTTACTCCAGTATTTTGTGTCTAACTGCGGTTTATCTTCCTTTGCATTTGGAGAAAAGCATCAGTGTAGGCAAAATAGTTTTGTGCTTCAATAAACCAATATAATGATCGAACCTATATTGTGATTTTATCCTTTTACTGATCTTTAATGCAGTTGTATCTTTGGAAGCTGACGCAGAATGGCAAGGACATTGCATTTATCAAGCTATGTACAACTGTAATGAGGTTTTATAGATTTGGATTAATGTAGCGGTGAGGATTTGGTCTGCAGAGCTTGTTTCAAAAATGTATGCATCAGTGGGCAAATTTTATTATTCAAGTCATAGAAAATAATTCTACTTATGGTAAATTTAATCCTAACGAGGTCTCATTTTTTTTGCATATGGAGTTTTTAATGTTCCATGCCGCAAATTAACACTTTAACATCATTTAAAACTGCAAACTGACTAATATCGGTAATCTATTCTAAATTGCAATAATGTTTTGAAATTTTCCGAGTAAGTACCTTTGGACAATTCTCTTGCAGCATACTAAACCTTTAGTAGGCTTGTATTAGTTTAAGTTTATACCTGGTCTGAGTTACTCTGAGGAATCATTACAGGTTTTGTGTGAGGGAGGAAAAGTGACAGAATTTAAATAATCAGAATTTAAATTGCTTCTTTATAGTTGTAATGAATAAAATTACTTTTGTTAAAGTCCCTTTTTTGGAGTTATTATTGATTATTTAGTTAAGTTTGTCCAGGTCCATAATATTTTTTTGTGATGGCACAATATCATTGCTTGATCAATACTGCGAAATCTCCTCAAGGTATGCCTACGTTGAAGAGGTCCTCCTCCTCCATAGATGCTGCCTAACCCGCTGAGTTACACCAACATTTTTGTCTACCCTTGATTTTCTAGCATCTGCAGTTCCTTCTTAAACAATTTGTCTACTCCACGGCGAAATCTCCTCAAGGTATGCCTACGTTGAAGAGGTCCTCCTCCTCCATAGATGCTGCCTCACCCGCTGAGTTACACCAACATTTTTGTCTACCTTTGATTTTCTAGCATCTGCAGTTCCTTCTTAAACAATTTGTCTACTCCACGGCGAAATCTCCTCAAGGTATGCCTACGTTGAAAAGGTCCTCATCCTCCATAGATGCTGCCTTACCCGCTGAGTTTCTCCAGCATTTTTGTCTACCTTCGATTTTCCGCATCTGCAGTTCCTTCTTAAACAATTTGTCTGCTCCACTGCGAAATCTCCTCAAGGTATGCCAACTTTGAGGAAGTTCTCCTCCTCCATAGAAGCTGCCTTACCCGCTGAGTTTCTCCAGCATTATTGTCTACCATTGATCAATACTGTGATCGGTCGTTCGCTCGTGTGTCAGACGACGCGTAGCTCGCTGCTGGCTTCCGTTGCCGTCCGACATGTTGACAGAATTGGACGCCCGACGCGTCACTGAGTGCATCGTGCCATCGTTTCCGGGGATTGCCACGAGGAGGCTCCTGTCATGAATCGCCAATACTGCGATTAAGCCGCTTTAATGGCAAGTCTGGTGCAGGTGCACAAGATGCTTTGCCTCTGATCAGGCAAGCTTGACATTGTGCAGCAGAAAGCGAGGACAAAGATCTCTCTGCTGGAGCAGGCGGTTACGTATCAATCTGGAGACCAACTATTAAAATCCAAAGATGATGACCAATTCCATTACGCAGTATTCGTTCGGAAGGCAGGTGCAGTGGAGGCTTGGCGCTGAGGCTACCTGATGCATCAGTTTGAGGAATGATCCTGACCAAAACATCGAAGGTAGACAAAATTGCTGGAGATACTCAGCGGGTGCGGCAGCATCTATGGAGCGAAGGAAATGGGAAACGTTCCAGGCCGAAACCCTTATTCAGACCAATTGTGCAGAGACATACTCTGACCAAAACATCACCTATCCACGTTCTCCAGGGATGCTATCTGATGCGCTGAGTCAAGTTCAGTTCAGTTTAGTTTATTGTCACGGGTACAGAGGTAATGTGCAAAGCTTTTGTTGCGTGCGAACCAGTCGGCGGAAAGACAACACATGATTACAATCGAGCCATTTACAGTGTATAGAAACACGATAAGGGAATAATGTTTGGTGCAAGGTAAAGCCAGCAAAGTCCGGTTGAGGATAGTCTGAGGGTCACCAATAAGTAGCTAAGGTAGCTGGTAGTACAGGACTGCTCTCTGGTTGTGGTAGGGTGGTTTAGTTGCCAGATAACTCCATTACTCCGACAATTTGTGTCTTCCTAACTGAAGTCTCGCTACTCCTGTGGGGTTTTGCGTACCAGGTAGACGTCCAGTATTCATTGTGCAGAGACATACTCTGATCAAGAAGTGGAATGCCATTTGAGTGATTGTCGCTGTTAATGGACACATGCCAACTGTGAACTGCGTGCAGTACTCTAGGAGCAATAAGTATGCCATTATCCCATGAACCCATTATGCACGTGAGCAGATTGCTCCCCTATTTAGTTTAGTTTAGAGTTACGGCATAGAAACAGCCACTTCAGCCTTCGGGTCTGCGCCGACCAATGATCACCTGTACACTAGTCCTATCCTACGGACCAGAGACAGTTTACAGCAGCCAATTAGTCTAAAAACCTCTTTGTAATGCGTGAGGAGAATACCTACGCGGTCACAGGGAGAATTTGCACACTCCGTACAGACAGCACGCACAGTGAGGATCGAACCTGGACCTGGGTGTCTGTATGTTACTTGTTCCTTTTATCCAGAGATGCTGCCTGTCCCTCTGAGTTACTTGAGCATGTTGTGCCCATCATCAGTGCAAACCAGCATCTGCAGTTCCTTCCTACTCATCTCACAGACCAGACTCCCCACCAGTGACTCCATCATCAATGCACACTGCCTTGCGGGGCAAAACATCTTTCCCACCCCAATCATTCCTCCTTCCCACTTATCAACCCATCCCATTCCTGCATAGCCAGGGTTAGTTTAGTTTAGAGATGCAGCATGGAAACAGGCCCTTCAGCCCGCACCAACCATCGATCACCTGTTCAGACTAGTTCTATGTTATCCCACTTTCTCATCCACTACCTACACGCTCAGGGGAGTTTACGGAGGTCATTTAACCTACAACCATTTGCAGGGAAATTGGAGGAGCTAGACACAGGGAGAACATGCAAACTCTACACAGACAGCACCCAAGGTCAAGATCAAGTATGGGTCAGGCAGAAGCTCTACCAACTACGCCACTGTGCTGCCTGGTCTTGTTGCATGCCGGTATGGATTGCTTCATTCGCTGGGAAGCCATGAATAGAATCGTACTTTGCAATAAATGTGAATGGAATTGGTCAATGAACATTCCAACTTCTGACTTCAAACGGAAGGAAAGTAATTGAAGTAGCTGGAGGTGTGTAGTGCTGCAAAGTTGCCGTGAGCAACAGCTGCAGTCGTGCCTGGAGCCATCAACAACCACAGCCATCTTCCTTTATGCAAGGTTTATGCAAATTTTCCCAATATTGACTGGGACTTGCTCAAGGCAAGAGGATGAGACGGGGGTGAATTTGTTAGTTGGATCCAAGAAAATTTCCTTAAGCAGCATGTGGAAAGTCCGACTCGAGGAGGGACCATACTGGACCTTGTATTGGGGAACAGGTCTTGCCAGGTGACTTGTGTTACGTAGAAGAGTAGTTCGGAGATCGTGATCACAATTCCTTGAATTTTAAGATCGTTTTGAACAGGGACAGGTCTGGATGTTGGGGGAAGGTACTTAATTGGGGCAAGGCAGATGACAATGTCATTAGGCAGGAGCTAGGAAGGGTAGATTGGGGACAGTTGTCACTGGGTAACTGGAGTTGTTTAAAGGCCAGCTGATCAAAGTGCAGCATGTTCCAGTAAGGAGGAGTGTTAAGGACGGCAGGGTAAAGGGACCTGTCCCACTGTACGAGGTAATTCAAGAGTTCTCCCGAGTTTCCCCTGATTCGAACTCGGAGAATTACGGTAATAGCCGTTCGTAGGAACTCGGGGCTCTCGTGGACATTTTTCACAGTGCAGAAAAAACTTGATGAGTTACCTAGTTTCCTGAGTACCTGCCGTTAGCGTTACGAGCCAATACGGGACATCCACGAGCTCCGACGTAGCCGCTACGTAGATTCTACGTACTTACCACGAGTTTGATTTTTGTTTAAACTCGGGAGAGCTCTTGAATGACCTCGTACAGTGGGACAGGCCATTTAGGGAACCGTGGATGAAGGAGGTCATCTTCGCTTGTCCAACGTCATCTATAAACTACCACCAGAAATTCCACTTGTTTATCAAATGATATTTTTGTTATAACAGTGAATTGTACAACAGTGAATTTTTAAACAAAAATATCTTGTGTTTACTTGCATCAACCTTGTGTGACCAATTTGAGTGAACTTTTTAAAGTGTACTATTTTCACCACTTGGCCCTTGCATGTGATTTTTTAATGTCCCGCTGAGTTACTCCAGCATTTTGTGTCTAGCTTCGATTTAACCCAGCATCTGCAGTTCTTTCCTACATGTGCAGTGCAGGATACGAGGAAACATGACCCGATCTGCGATCTTGAACAGAAATAATCGAACATGATGATGATTTGTCTCTTAATTTCTTAATTTATATTTAAGAGGGAGTTAGATGTGGCCCTTGTGGCTAAAGGGATCAGGGGGTATGGAGAGAAGGCAGGTACAGGATACTGAGTCGGATGATCAGCCATGATCATATTGAATGGCAGTGCAGGCTCGAAGGGCCGAATGGCCTTCTCCTGCACCTATTTTCTATGTTGCTATGTTAATGGGAACAGATACATCTTGGCAGGACAAATCAAAATAGGATGTACATGGTAAATGGTAGGGAATTGAGGAATGCTGTGGAACAGAGGGATCTAGGAAAAACTGTGCATAGTTCCCTGAAGGTGGAATCGCATGTAGATAGGGTGGTAAAGAAAGCTTTTGGTGTGCTGGCCTTTATAAATCAGAGCATTGAATATAGGAGTAGGGAAGTAATGTTAAAATTGTACAAGGCATTGGTGAGACCAATTCTGGAGTATGGTGTACAATTTTGGTCGCCTAATTATAGGAAGGATATCAACAAAATAGAGAGAGTACAGAGGAGGTTTACTAGAATATTGCCTGGGTTCCAGCAACTAAGTTACAGAGAAAGGTTGAACAAGTTGGGTCTTTATTTTTTGGAGCGCAGAAGGTTAAGGGGGGACTTGATTGAGGTCTTTAAAATGATGAAAGGGATAGACACAGTTGACGTGGATGAGCTTTTCCCATTGAGGGTAGGGAAGATTCAAACAAGAGGGCATGACATGAGAATTAAGGGACAGAAGTTTAGGGGTAACATGAGGGGGAACTTCTTTACTCAGAGAGTGGTGCTGTGTGGAATGATCTTCCAGCAGAAGTGGTGGAGGCAGGATCGATTGTAACATTTAAAAGTAAAGTGGATAGGTATATGGACGGGAAGGGAATTGAGGGGTATGGTCTGAGTGCAGGTAGATGGGACTAGGGGAAAATGAATGGTCGGCACGGACTGGAAGGGCCGAGAAGGCCTGTTTCCGTGCTGTAATTGTTATATGGTTATATGATACACATTTGTATTGCTGTTGATATATTCCTGAGTACAACAGACTTCTTGAGAAATGCATTTGAAATGAACTCATAATTTGAGTGATATATAGACAGCAGTGTGCTTATTTGATATGCTAAATAGTGAGTAAAGCAAGGAAGAGTTTTGGGATAGGATGTGTAGGAAGGAACTGCAGATGCTGGTTTAAACCGAAGATAAACACAAAAAGATGGAGTAACTGAGCGGGTCAGGCAGCATCTCTGGAGAGAAGGAATGGGTGACGTTTCTTCTCTCCAGAGATGCTGCCTGTCCCGCTGAGTTACTCCAGCTTTTTGTGTCTATCTCAGAGTTTTGAGATAACTGGGAGTTGATTATTTTTGCTCAGTTGGCCTGCCACATGTGGGTTTCTTAGAGTAAAAGACTGCTGCTGTATGTATAGATTCCTTGACAGCTGGTGGAATATTTAAAACAAATCCATGTAAAATCAAACTTAAATCTGGTTTGAATTGGGCATTCTGAACCAAGAAGGGGCTTGACCCGAAACGTCGCCTATCTCCTTCGCTCCTTAGATGCTGCTGCACCCGCTGAGTTTCTCCAGCTTTTTGTGTAACCCTAAATTCTGAACCAAAATATGTGATAACATTGTATCAATCAACATTTTGGATTTGAATCAAAATTGGAACAAGAATATGAAATCAAATTATTGAAGATTAACTCACAAATTCAAAGTTTTGAAGTGAAGCATGCTTAGCCCCTTTTTCCTGAGCAATTTATAACCAGTAGTAAAATACTCATCCATATACCTAGCTTACGGCATGTATCTTCATTTAAAATAATCCCATAGATTTTACAGATTTGAATAGAAAAGAAGTATCTGATTGTGTAGGAAAGAACTGCAGATGCTGGGTTAAATCGAAGGTGGACCCAAAATGCTGGGGTAACTCAGCGGGACAGGCAGCATCTCTGGAGTGAAGGAATGGGTGACATTTCGGGTCGAGACCCTTCTTCGGACAAGTATCCAATGTCACCCAAGTATCTTATTGTCATGGTCGAATGGTATGTGTATTTTAAATCTCTTGCATTTGGCATTTTGATCCCTTGAATGTGTGGCAGTGCACCGCCCCATGGTGTGCTTTCTTGGCTGGTCCAGGACAGCTGCTGGTGATATTTATTCTGAGGAACTTGGAAGATTTTGACCATCTCCACTTCAGCGCTATCAATGTAGACTGCGGTGTGTGTACAGCTTTCCTTCCTGAAGCCGATCACAATCTCCTTTGTCTTTCTGAGGAACGGTTGTTGTCCAGGCACCAGGTTGCAAGGTTCTCAATTTCTTTTCTGTCTTCCGTCTCGGTGGTGTCATCTGCGACCTTGTAGATTGAGTTGGATTTGTGTAGGCTGCACAGTTGTGAGTGTATGCGGAGTATAGAAGGGTAGATGTTGACCAGTTGACCTTGCACCAGTGTTGAGGATTATCGTACAGGATGAATTGTCACCTATCCTCACTGATTGTGGTGTGTTGGTCAGGAAGTCGAGGATCCAGTTGCAGAGGGGAGTGCTGGCTCCAAGTACCATGAGTTTGGAGATGAGCTTGGATGGGATCAGGGTATTGAAAGCAGAGCTATAGTCTGTAGCGGACACGGAGCTACAAGTCAACGAATATGAGTCTGGTGTAGATGTTCTTCTTATCTAGGTGTTTCAGGGATGAGAGTAGGGTCAGGGAGATGGCTTTAGTCATTGGCATTGTGGCGGTGGGCAGACTGCAGAGGATTGAGGCTGCTTGTTTGGCTGAAGTTAATGGATGCCATCATCAGCCTCTGGAAGCACTTCATGATGGTGGATGTCAAGACCGCTGGACGGTAGTCATTAAGGCATGAGACCTTGCTTTTCTTTGGCACTGGGATGTAGTGACATCTTATCAAGTAGTCTTCTTGAAGCAGGTGTGAACCTCAGAACAGAGCAGGGAGAGATTAAAGATGGCCCTGAATGTTCCCACTAATCGATCCATGCATTTCTGAAGGACGCTGTCAGGGATTCCATCTGGGCCGGTAGCTTTCCGTGGGTTCATCCTCAGGAAAATTGATCTTCCGCATCAGTGACCCTGGGAACAGGCACACGCGAGCCTGTTGGGACCAGTGTTACCGTCCTGTTGGCCTTCTGCTCAAAATGAGCAAGGTTCACCAGGGTGGGCTGCACTATCACCAGCGATGCAGCCTGACTTTGCTGTGAGGCCCATTATCCTGTTCATGCCTTGCTATAGTCTGCAGGTGTCTGAGTAGTTATGCTACTCAGCAGTATAACGACTCAGTACTGTCTCTTGGCATGCCTAATGGCTTTGCGGAGATCGTAGCTATGACAACAACTGAGGTTCTCTTTAATTTTTTTTTGGGGTTAGACAATTTCTGCCCTGTTTTTGAAAACAAAAATGAATGAACCAAATCATCACTTGTACGATCAGGTAACATTTAAGGCATTTGAATGATTAAAACCTGAGGGGAGGAAAATATGACAAGGCTGGGGTTTCCACAGCCTGCGCATCTTTCCAAACGCTGGTTGCATATCTGAATAAAGTGTTGTGGCTGTGCCACTGGGGAAGCCCCAGGCTGGAAAATTAAATGAGTGTGCACAGATGCATCAAGCATGAGACTGTTTTGAGGAAGTCACAGAGTGATACAGCGTGTAAACAGGCTCTTCGGCACAGCTTTCCCACACCGGCCGACATGTCCCAGCTCCACTAGTCTCACCTGCCTGCCCTCTAAACCTGTCCTCTCCATGTGCCTGTCTAACTGGTTCTTAAACGCTGGGATAGTCCCTGCCTCAACCACCTCCTCTGGCAGCCTGTTCCATACACCCACCACCTTTTGTGTGAAAAAGCTAAGGGCCTGTCCTTAAAACGTTCGGCGTCATTTGCGCGACACGCAGATGGCGTGCGAAGATTTTGTACATACAAAATCCTGGGGCGACCTGCCTACGTCACCACGCACCATAAGTGCGTAATGCGTGCATCACATGCGCGGCATGACGCGCGCATCACGCGTAAATGGCGTAGCGTAAATCGTGATGCTTAAATGATGTCGCGCAAATGACGCCCAAGTGGGACAGGCCCTTTACCCCTCAGATTCCAATTAAATCTTTTCCCCTTCACCTTAAACCTATGTCCTCTGGTCCTCGATTCACCTACTCTGGGCAAGAGACTCTGTGCGTCTACCCGATCTATTCCTCTCATGATTTTATACACCTCTATAAGATCACCCCTCATTCTCCTGCGCTCCAAAGAATAGAGTCCCAGCCTACTCAACCTCTCTATATAGCTCAGACCCCCCTGGCGATCTTCACCTGTACCCTTTCCAGCTTGACAACAGAGAGATGCAATTTTTCTGGAAAATAATAGTTTTATACCGATAGCATTACAAAAACCATTTAAGGGTTGTTTCCATTGACAATCTGTATTTGAGTAATTGGATAACTTGGCTGCATGTTCAAGTAAATGAAATATCTGAACATTTTGAATATCTCATTCAATATAATATGATACTGAAAGCATAATGCAATGAAGTCCATAATGCCCCATGCATTTTGTAATCCACACTGATCATATTCTATGTGCTCCAATATGGTGTATATATGAGAGAGAGAGACTGATCATCCCTGAAACATTTTGATTATGATTATTAACGATGGATTAATCTATTAGGTTTGTCAAAGTGTACTTTCTAAAGTGCATCATGTCTAGTTATAATCCGTAAAATTAATTAGAAAATTGACCTTCAATTCATAGATAATGATGTGAAATTGTTGATTGTTTCCCAATTTTGTTCATATTATTAGTTGTATGCTTATGATTAGGTATCCACTCTTTATGAGCAATCCCCCTTGTAGAATTTGCCCAAAGTTTTCAATCTCTGCTCGCTGATCCTTGAACCATCCACTAATGGGAATCATATTCCTCCATTTACCTTATCTAAACCAATTATGAATTTGTGCACCTATATCAAATCTCTTTGAAAGCTTATCTACTCTCAAGAGGGCAGACCAAGCTTCCCCGATCTAATCTTGTATCTGAAAATCTTGATCACTGGATAATTGTCTCAAGTCTTTTCTGTTATTATCTGAATGGTGGCAGATTAGGAAAAGGGGAGATGCAACGAGACCTGGGTGTCATGGTACACCAGTCATTGAAAGTAGGCATGCAGGTGCAGCAGGCAGTGAAGAAAGCAAATGGTATGTTAGCATTCATAGCAAAAGGATTTGAGTATAGGAGCAGGGAGGTTCTACTGCATTTGTACAGGGTTTTGGTGAGGCCACACCAGGAGTATTCTGTACAGTTTTGGTCTCCAAATCTGAGGAAAGACATCCTTGCCATAGAGGGGGTACAGAGAAGATTCACCAGACTGATTCCTGGGATGTCAGGACTTTCATATGAGGAAAGATTGGATAGACTCGGCTTGTACTCGCTGGAATTTAGAAGATTGAGGGGGGATCTTATAGAAACTTACAAAATTCTTAAGGGGTTGGACAAGCTAGATGCTGGAAGATTGTTCCCGATGTTGGGGGAGTCCAGAACAAGGGGTCACAGTCTAAGGATAAGGGGGAATTCCTTTAGGAGCGAGATGAGGAAAACATTCTTTACACAGAGAGTGGTGAGTCTCTGGAATTCTCTGCCACAGAAGGTAGTTGAGGCCAGTTCATTGGCTATATTTAAGAGGGCGTTAGATGTGGCACTTGTGGCTAAAGGGATCAGGGGGTATGGAGAGAAGGCAGGTACGGGATACTGAGTTGGATGATCAGCCATGATCACATTGAATGGCGGTGCAGGCTCGAAGGGCCGAATGGCCTACTCCTGCACCTATTTTTCTATGTTTCTATGTATCCCTTTCAGGTCCTTCATATCTGCCCAGAGTAAGCTGAGCAGTATTAAACACAGTACCCATGTGTGGCCTGACTCCTATATATCGGCGAGACCAAGCGCAGGCTTGGCGATCGTTTCGCTGAACACCTCCACTCAGTCTGAAGAAGGGGCTCGACCCGAAACGTCGCCCATCTCCTTCGCTCCTTAGATGCTGCTGCACCCGCTGAGTTTCTCCAGCTTTTTGTGTAACCCTCGATTCTCCAGCATCTGCAGTTCCTTCTTTAACACCCCCACTCAGTCCGCCTAGACCTACCTGATCTGCCAGGTAAACACTTTAACTCCCCCCTGACCTTTCAGTCATTGGCCTCCTCCACTGTTGAGTGAGGCCCAACACAGAGCGAGGCCCAATTGGAGTACTGAGCAGTATAAATATTGACTTCTCTAACTTCAAGTAACCCTCTCTCACCTTCCCTCCCCCATCCTAGTTCTCCGACTAGTTTGACTGTCCTGATTAAATGTTATCTTCGTGTGTCACGTTGTCACCTTCCCCTAGCTAACAATGATCTATTCTACATATTCATTAAGCTTTGTCCCCTTTGATCTCTCATCTTCACACTTTACCCTTCCATATCTGTTTTCCTCTCCCCGATTCTCAGTCTGAAGAAGGGTCCCTGAAGAAATGTCACCCGTTCCTTCTATCCAGAGATGCTGCCTGACCCGCTGAGTTACTCCAGCATTTTGTGTCTGTCTTTCGCATAAACCAGCATCTGCAGGTCCTTCCTACACATGTGGCCTGACTAGTGTGTGGGAAGGAACTGCAGATGCTGGTTTAAACCGAAGATAGACACAAAAAGCTGGAGTAACTCAGCAGGTAGCATCTCTGGAGAGAAGGAATGGGTGAAGTTTCGGGTCGAGACCCTTCAGGCTGGTTAGGGATAAGGGAAACGAGAGATGTGAACGATGGTGTGGAATAAAGAACAATGATTAAAAGATATGCAATAAAGTAATGGTGATAAAGGAAACAGGCCATTGTTAGTAAACGTCACCCATTCCTTCTCCCCAGAGATGCTGCCTGTCCCGCTGAGTTACTCCAGCATTTTGTGTCTACAGGCCATTGTTAGCTGTTTGTTGGGTGAAAACGAGAAGCTGGTGCGACTTGGGTGGGGGAGGGATGGAGAGAGAGTGAGGGAATGCCGGGGCTACCTGAAGTGAGAGAAATCAATATTCATACCACTGGGATGTAAGGTGCCCAAGCGAAATATGAGGTGCTGTTCCTCCAATTTGCGTTTTGCCTCACTCTGACAATGGAGGAGACCGAGGACAGAAAGGTCAGTGTGGGAATGGGAAGGGGAAATAAAATGTCTAGCAACCAGGAGATCAGGTAGGTTCAGGCGGGCTGAGCGAAGGTGTTCCGCGAAACAATTGCCCAATCTATGTTTGGTCTGACTCGCGTTCTGCACAGGTTCAACTTGACTTTTGTACTCGTGTGTGTCTACATATGGATTGCCTGGTCCCTAATATGATTCATTGACCACTTCCTCACTTTAAAAGATATACCAGGTATTGAGCCGCCCACATTCCCACGTGACGTTTAGAAACCATGAGCACTGAAACCCAGTTCAATCCAACTCCCCCATGCCGACCACAAATGCTACCTAGGCTAACCCCACTTAACTGCATTGCTCCTGTATCCCTTTACAAATCTCCTATCTGAGCGGTTGATCAAACACAAGTTGTTTCCACCTCTGCCATCTTTCTAGAAGCTCGTTCCAAGCAACGGCCACCCTCTAAGATTGTTAAGGGCTTGGACACACTAGAGGCAGGAAACATGTTCCCGATGTTGGGGGAGTCCAGAACCAGGGGCCACAGTTTAAGAATAAGGAGAAAGCCATGTAGAACGGAGACGAGGAAACACTTTTTCTCACAGAGAGTGGCGAGTCTGTGGAATTCTCTGCCTCAGAGGCCGGTTCTCTGGGTGCTTTCAAGAGAGAGCTAGATAGGGCTCTTAAAAATAGCGGAGTCAGGGGATATGGGGAGAAGGCAGGAACGGGGTACTGATTGGGGATGATCAGCCATGATCACATTGAATGGCGGTACTGGATCGAAGGGCCAAATGGCCTACTCCTGCACCTACTGTCTATTGTCTGTGGGAAAACTTACCCTGCTGGCCTGCTTTAAACTTCTCCCCTCTAATCTTAAACCTATGTCCTCTAGTCCTAGACTCTTGCCCTGGGAAAACGATTCTGACTATCTTACCCAAGCCTCTCAATTTTATAAAGCTCTAAGGCCACCCCTCAAACTCCCTTCCACGTTCCGGTCAGAATAAACCTAGTCTATTTAACCACTCCTTATAATGACAGCCTTCTGTTGCTGGCAACATCCAGGTGAATCTTTTCTGTAGCCGTTTTGTTGCGACCATATCCTTCTTGTAGTTTGGCTAGAGACAGAGGATGGACTGGCTGTGACTTTATTCCTTGGAGCTCATGAGTCTGAGGGGTGATCTTATAGATGTACATTAGATCTGGTATTTTGATCTGGTATTTTGTTGGTTCACATGCTTGATCAATGGTGTTTTATCATTAATGTTTTATTATTATTAATGTTTAGTGTTTTCTGAGTCTTTCGTAACGGTCACTGTGTGCCATGTTGTTACTTGTGGGTGGAGCACCAAGGTAAATTCCTTGTATGTGAATAATTGGCCAATAAACTTACTTACTTACTTACTTAGATCATGCGCAAAATAGATGGGGTGAATGAACAGTGTCGTTTACCCAGAGTAGTGGAATCAGAAGCAGAGGATCTATGTTTAAGGTGAGAGAGAAAAGATTTAATAGGAACCTGAGGGGCAGCTTATTCACACAGAGGGTGGTGGCACTATGTCTTTCAATGTTGTTATAGTCCCAGCCTCCAGTGGCAGCTTGTTCCATATACCCACCACCCTTTGAATGAAAAAAGTTGCCCCTCACGTTCCAATTAAATATTTCCCCTCTCAACCTTAAATCTATGTCCTCTGGTTCTTCATTTCCCTCCTCTGAGTAAAAGACTCTGCATTCACCCTATCTATTCCCCTCATGTCTTATACACCTCTATAAGATCATCCTTCATCCACCTGCGCTCCAGGGAATAAACTCTTACCCTGTTCACCCTCTCCCATAGTTCAGCCTTTTGATTCCTGGCAACATCCCGATAAGTCTTCTCTGCATTCTTTCCAGTTTGACGACATCCTTCCTACAGCTCAACTGGCCAAAGTGCAAAAACAATATTTCAAATGTGGCCTCATCAATGTCTTGTACTCCTGTAAAAATAACATACCATCTTTTATACTCAATACCCTAACTGATGAAGGCCAATGTACTGAAAGCCTTCTTGACCACCCTATCTGCCCGTGGTGCCACTTTCAGGGATATGTGCCATTCACTGTGAAGTTCTTGCCCTGGTTTGATTTCCCCAAATGCAATACCTGACACTTATTTGCATTAAACTCCATTTGACAACCCTTAGCCCACTTGCCCCACTGATCAAGCTCCTGTAAGCCGGTAAGCTTGATAATGAATCAACTTCACTATCGACAACACCACCTATTCGCGAGAGATTGGACAAACCTGGATTGCTGTGCAGGTACAGCAGGCAGTGAAGAAAGCAAATGGCACATTGGCCTTCATAACAAGAGTTGAGTAAGGGAGCAAAGAAGTCCTTCTGCAGTTGTACAGGGCCCTAGTGAGACCACACCTGGAGTATTGTGTGCAGTTTTGGTCTCCAAATTTGAGGAAGGACATTCTTGCTATTGAGGGAGCGCAGTGTTGGCTCACCAGGTTAATTCCCGGGATGGCGAGAAGTAAAGATAGTGGAGTCGGGGGATATGAGGAGAAGGCAGGAACGGGGTACTGATTGTGGAAGATCAGCCCTGATCACATTGAATGGCGGTGCTGGCTCGAAGGGCCGAATGGCCTACTCCTGCACCTATTGTCTATTGAATGGAGGGGTATGGCCCATGTGCAGGCAGATTAGATTATTTGCCATCTGATGTGCAGCTTGTTCATGATATTGCAGTGCCCCTTGAGGAGCAAGCTTATTTAACTTAGTTGGTGGCCCTCAAAGGAAATGCTGGCTAAAAATGGGGGAATTCCAACTCAATACTTCAATTGTCTGCTCAACATAAGAGTATTCTTCTCTAGGCGTAGGAGGGTGTTACCTTTCCTTGCCTGTGCTTCCTCCAAGCCACAAGATCTTTTGTACCGGGTACTTGTAAAGCTATTTCCTTTTAGCTACATTCCTCTGCTGGTGGGATGGCATATTCCCAGGACTTATGGTAAATAATTAAGGTGGCACGGTGGCGCAGCAGTAGAGTTGCTGCCTTGCAGTGATTGCAGCACCAGAGACCCGGGTTCGAGCCCGACTATGGGTGCTGTCTGTACGGAGTTTGTACGTTCTCCCCGTGAACCTGCGTGGGTTTTCTCCCGCACTCCAAAGACGTACAGGTTTGTAGGTTAATTGGCTTGCTAAGTGTAAATTGTCCCCAGTGTGTGTAGGATAGTGTTAATATGCAGGGGATCGCTGGCCGGCGCGGACCCAGTGGGCCGAAGGGCCTGTTTCCTCGCTCTATTTCTAAACTAAAGTAAACTTTAATAAAAAGTAGCAAGGCTTTATATAAAAATAATAATTCTCTGTTTATATTATTGTATACAACTGTGACTGTAAGCACACCATTGCCTCTACTTCCTAAAAAGGCCAAGGAAGTTTGGCATGTCCCCAACAATTCTCACCGACTTCAATTTCCGTGGAAAGAGTTTTATCGGGATGTATCACGGCTTGCTTTGGGGGCAGCTCTATCCAAGACAGCATGAAAATGCAGCAAATTGTGGACGCAGCCCAGGCCATCACACAAACCGACCTCCCTACCACTGACTGCATCTACACCACACGCTGCCTCGGCAAGGCCCAGCAGCATAATCAAGGACGAGTCGCGACCTTATTCTCCCCTCACCCAGCGGGCAAAGGAAGTGTGAAAACGCACACCTCCAGATTCAGAAAGAGTTAAGGGCCTGTCCCAGTTGGGCGTCATTTGCGTGTCATTTACGTGACAGGCTGGTTGTGACTGACGCGCGACAGTCGCACGAAGATCGTCTAGCAGTACGACAGTCGCGCGCCAAGTGCTCTTGAGGGCCCTGCTTCTTTTGGGAGCCATTTGCAATGTCGTTCGTACTTAGTCCGATCTCCGTGGCAAGGATTTTCCCAGTGGAAAAAATGTCAAAACTACGCGCGCTTTATACCCGGGTGGTCACGTGGTGCGGCACTCAAATTACGTGCAATTGGCGCGCTGATAGCGTAGGGTGGCGCATGGTTACGGACTTTGACGCATGGTGACGCATAATAAATTAGCATAGGCAATGTTCGTGCGGCACCGCAGAAACCATGTGCCACCATGCGCTACACGTACGCCGTCAGTACGTCAGCGTGCGCGAGGGATATGTCACGCAATGATTTTGAGCATTCAAAATTCCTGGGGCGCCACACGTTACCGCACGTCACTGCATACGCCCCCACGCCTCACCACGTGCCATGCGCGCGTCACGCAAGCATCACGACGTGCCATGCGCGCGTCACGCAAGTATCACGACGTGCCAACCAATTTTTAGGATGTTGCGTAAATGACGCCCATTTACGTGACAGGCCCTTTACTCCCCAGCTGTTATCAGGCAACTGAATCATCCCACCACAACCAGAGAGCAGAGCTGAACTACTATCTACCTCATTGGTGGCCCTCAGACTATCTTTGATCGGATTTTACTGGCTTTACCTCGCACTAAATGTTATTCCCTTATCATGGATCTTTACACTGTAAATGGATCGATTGTAATCGTGTATTGTCTTTCTGCTGACTGGATAGCAAGCAACAAAAGCTTTTCACTGTACCTCGGTACACGTGACAATAAACTAAACTGAACTGAAACTGAAACTATGTTTTTCCCTCAAGGGTGCTGCAGGCTCAATAGCTAAACCTGCTAATAATCTGGGATCAAATGCTTCTAGGTGAATGGCCCTATGCCTTGCCCTTTGTAATTATGTCTTGTCTTTCCGCTGACTGGCTAGCACGCAACAAAAGCTTTTCACGGTACACGTGACTATAAACTAAACTGAACTGAACTGAATTGGATAGGGAGTTATGCAGACCAGTGTCTGTATTTGCCTGTAGACCAGCCTGGCCAATGTAGTCACATTTATCCGAAGATGTAAAGAGGTCGACTGAGCTCGATGTGCCTTTGCCGTTTCTAAATCTGGGTATTTAGGATCTGCTGGCACAATATTTATTTTTAGCAGTTTGGTAAAACTGTGCGGCTTGCTGGGCTAGATCAGAGGACATTTTAAGTAGCAACCGCATTGCTGTGGATCTGGAGGCACATACAGACAGACTGGTAATTAATGACGGCAGACATTAGTGAACCATCTAGGTTTTGACAAGAGTCTGGCAGCTCTGTGGTCACCATTCCGAATACTAGCTCTTTAATTCCAGGTTATTTAATTAACTGGATTTGAATTCCACAGCCGTCATGGTGGGATTTTTGCACTCCGGTCTCCAGATCTTTAGTCTAGGAATCTGGGTTGCCCATCCAGCCGTTCAACCACAATGTTATCATTCCTGTGACTGTTTTTCATCCCACATTACCATTTATAATTGGCAAGCTTTATTGTTGCCATCACAATCACCTCATAAATGCTTCCTTTTTCCTGGGAAGTAAACCTAAAATGGTCGTTAGGGGGTGGGGGGGGGGGGGGGGGGAAACAGTGTGCGACTTTTCCTCTGCCATCTCCAAGGCTTTGTCCATGTGTTGACTGAACTGTACGTGAACTCTCTGCTTGGTTTTCCTTGCAGGTTTTTTTTTAACTGAGAAACGTCAGTATAGACTGTCAGATGAATTTTATTAATATGCGTCAGATAATGAAAATAGTTTGCCTTTGTGAATAGGTGGTAGGAAGCACCTGTCAAGGATTATAATTTGTTTCAAATGTGTTTTACTCATTACAGACATTTGAATTTCCAGAGCTGGCTATCAGGTGCTCAATAAGTTATGCTGCCTATTTTCAGTCAATAGATTGCTAGACCACCTAGATCATCGTTTAAAATATTTCCCCTTCCCACTTCATGGCTGGTATTTTAAGTTGGAGCTGCGGCTATATTTAAAAGTGAAGTAAAAAAAAGCACTTTTAGCCCTTTGTAAACTGCCAAAGTTGACAATATTTTATCCCCTGCATTATGTGTATTTTCTGACTTCTAGACAAAGTCAGTTGAAGGATATCTGTTCCAAAGAAGGGGGGGGGGGGGGTTATACAAAAAGCTGGAGAAACTCAGCGGGTGCAGCAGCATCTAAGGAGCGAAGGAGATAGGCGACATTTCGGGTCGAGACCCTTCTTCAGACTGGTCAGGGATCAGGGAAACGAGAGATATAGACGGTGATGTGGAGAGATAAAGAACAATGAATGAAAGATATGCAAAAAAGTATCGATGATAAAGGAAACAGGCCATTGTAAGCTGTTTGTGGTGTGAAAATGAGAAGCTAGTGCGACTTGGGTTGGGGAGAGATAGAGAGAGAAGGAATGCCAGGGCCCGAGGGCTGAGGGAGAGGTGGGAAGAAGCCCGTTTGTCATCTGGGGAAAGATTGTACTCACTCTAGTGGGTCTTGGTAGCATAGCGGTGAGAGCAGTTATTGAGGGGGATGGTTCCGGGACGCCAGAACCAACTGTTGAGCCATCCCGAGGTGTCGTGGGGCCTAACTCAACGAAACACCAGTGAAGGGAGGTGCCCACTTGATAACCCCAATGATATACTTGCATCTACACCATCAGCTTTTTTTAATGAGCTTGCTAACATGTGGGTAGCTGTTTATTGCACATGGAGTTGGTTCTTGTCCTTAGCATAAGCTTGTATAATCAGTTTAGATCAGGCACGTGCCGTCAGGGTAGGCAAGGTAGCCAGTGCCTACCCTGACTAAAATTATAAAAAAGGTAATTATTAAATATAAATTGTAAAGATTTCAAATTTATTTATTATTATCCATATTTATTATTAAATGGTTAATATTTTAATAATCGATCTTAGGTTGGCATAATTCTACCGTGCCTTTCATCCGCAGTACTGTAATACGCGTAACTGTGTTCAACTCTCGTTCCGTGGACGCTGCTTCGAGTTTTCACTTACAACGGGCAATAAACGGGCAGCTGAAATCCTGCCTTTGCACCGTGGACCAAAGATCCTATAGCAAGATAGACCACTCCTGCTAAATGCAATGGGCTGACGTGTAGTACGCAACGGAACGGAACGTGGGTCTTTTTTTCATCCATTTCCGTAACCGGACCGGACCCGACCCAACTCGCTGTGTAATCAACATTGCAGGGGAACAGTTTGTGTTAATAAATTAAAATTCTGAAAATGAGGAGAAGATTTTTACCAATTCACTTTTATTTTTGTGAGGATGTTTCCGTAAACGGCTTCCGTCTCCGCCGTTCTAATATCCCATGGGATCTTTGGTGCGGAGACGGAAGCCGGTTACGGAAATGGGGCCTTAAATTACCCATGAATCTGCTCATGACCGTACTATGTCTTTTTCGTCGAGTGGACTATCTTGCTCGATATAGGATCTTTGCCGTGGACTGCGCGCATGTGTGCTCACAAGAGAGGAGACCAATCTGCGCATGCACGTCCTTCATGATTTTCTGCGCAAGATTAATTTAATTTTATTTCCAGACCCTCTATGCGTATTCTGTTAGGCTATTCTCATGTGTTGTTTTAACATCTGTCCCCAGGGTATAGGCACTCAACTGATAGACGTAAGAACGGGTTCCCACAATAGTATTCAATTGTGTAGATACGTTCGTTCCTGTCACCAGCAGAACTAGTTTCCTCTCTCTCTCTCTCTCTCTCTCTCTCTCCACGTTTAGTAATTGTTCTTTCTTATCAGTACTGTGCTTTAGATGCCGTTCATTACAGTACCGTGGAAGAGTGGTTATCATATCGAGAGATTTTTGTATCTTTCTGACTTTAGTTTAGTTTACTTTAGAGATACAGCGCGGAAACAGGCCCTTCAACCCACCGAGTTCGCACCAACCAGCGATCCCCGCACATTAACACGATCCTACACACACTACGGAAAATGTACACATACACAAAGCCGATTAACCTACAAACCTTTACGTCTTAGGAGTGTGGGAGGAAACCGAAGAACTCGGAGAAAACCCACGCGGTCACGGGGAGAACGTACAAACTCCGTAGAAAAAGCACCCTTAGTCGGGGTCGAAGCAGTGCTGCAAGGCAGCAACTTTATCGCTGCGCCACCATGGCAAAATTCTGGACAAAATTGGCTTATGGATGTCTGTTCCAAAGAAACCCATTTGTTGAGTGATGTTAAAATATAAACTTATATTTTAACATTGTATGATTAATTTAGATTTATTTTACTTCCAGACCCTATGTTATTTGTTAGGCTACCGCCATGGCCTAGTTTTTAATTTCTTCAGTCTGTCAGCGGTTATTTTTACGTTATGACAATTTATTTCCATGAAATATTTAAACTTTTTATTCATCGAGTTATTCAAATATGCTCCAGAAAGGTACCTCTTGAATAATATATTTGAATTCCCAGAAGCAAGTTCCATTTTAAGACTTCACATGCAAATAATTTATAACATCTTATATTAAGGCTCCTTTACATATTTTGGTTGAAAATGTTTTCAGGAAGAGAACCTAGGTATTTTTGATCATTTGTTCTTTTCACCATTTCAGGTTAGAAGGTTTCGTTTGTGGAATTCATGTAAAGCATAGTTTGCATGGGCTTCCTTACACAATTTGCTGCAAATGACAACAAAGGGTGGTGGGTGCATGGAACAAGCTGCCAGAGGAGGTAGTTGAGGCAGCGACTATCCCAACGTTTAAGAAACAGTTAGACAGGTACATGGATAGGACAGGTTTGGAGGGATATGGACCAAACGCGCGTGGACAGGTGGGACTAGTGTAGCTGGGACTCGTTGGCCGTTGTGGGCAAGTTGGGCCGAAGGGCCTGTCTCCACACTGTATCATTCTATGGCTCTATAAAGCAGTAAAATGATTTGAGCCTTTGTGTGGTAGTCAAAATCAGGAGGTCACCATGAGAAAGCAGACAAAATAATTCTGGGGAATTCTGGCTCGTCGAATTACAAATATTTCTTCTGGAAACCCAGTTGTTCAAGTTCTTTAATTTTGGGATTAATTTCAGGGTGTGCGAGAGTGTCAAATAGATGGGAGTTACAGTGAGGTGGTCGCTGCTCAGGTGCAGACAGAAAATAGATGGGTGACCACCAGGACCAAAGATCCTACAGGGATCCTATAGGCAAGATAGACCACTCCTGCTAAATGCAATGGGCTGACGTGTAGTACGCAACGGAGCGGAATGTGGGCCTTTTTTTCCTCCATTTCAGTAACCCCGACCCGACCCGACTCGCGTTGCGGGGGAACAGTTTGTGTTAATAAATTTTAATTCTGAAAATGAGAAGATTTTTACCAAATAACTTTTATTTATACATAAATGGATGTTTCCGTAACCGGCTTCCGTCTCCGCACTAGTATCTTTGCTCCGCTATGGGATCTTTGGTGCGGAGACGGAAGGCGGTTACGGAAATGGGGCCGAAAATTACCCATGAATCTGCCCATGACCGTACTATGTATTTTTCGTCGAGTGATCTATCTTGCTTGCTATAGGATCTTTGGTCAGGGGAGGGAAGTAGTCAGAGAGTGTGCAAAATCCCCTGGGGCCATTTCCCTTCGACAACACATATGCTCCTTTGGATACTATTGTGAGGGATGACTGAACAGGGGAGAGCAGCAGCAGCAGTGATCCAGTCTGTGGTGTGGCTCTGGCGCTGAGGCACAGCGGGGAAGGGAAAAGTCAGGCAGACCCACAATGATAGAAGACTCATTAAATAGGGCAACAGACAGGAGATTCTGTGGCAGCAAACAAAATTCCAGGAAGGTGTGTGGAGATTTGGGCAGCTTACAACCCAGCGATATGAATATTTATTTTGTCTCACTTCAAGTAACCCTTGCGTCCCCGCTCTCTCTCCATCCGTCCCCCACCCACGTTGTATCAGCTTCAAAGTCGTCTTGTTGAGTCTCATTGTCTGTAACTCATTTTCACCTAGCCCACAGCTAACAACGACCTGTTACCTTCCTTGTCGTTACTTTTTTGCATATTAGTTTAGTTTAGTTTAGAGATACAGCACGGAAACAGGCCCTTTGGCCCACTGGGTCCGTGCTGACCAGCGATCCCCGCACAATAACACTATCCTATACACACGAGGCACAATTATTACATTTTACCATGCCAACAAATCATTGATATATCTCTCAATATCACCATTTATTTCTCTTGTTTCCTGTTCCCCTGACTCTCAGACTGAAGAAGGGTCTCAATAGACAATAGGTGCCGGAGTAGGCCATTCGTCCATTCGAGCCAGCAGCGCCATTCATTTTGGGTCGAGACCCTTCTTCAGACCTCCTTGGGTCTGAAGAAGGGTTTGGACCCAAAAAGTCACCCATTCCTTCTCTCCAGAGATGCTGCCTGTCCCGCTGAGTTACTCCAGCTTTTTGTGTCTATCTTCGGTTTAAACCAGCATCTGCAGTTCCTTCCTACACATTAGGACCAGTAAGGGCAGGCATGGAGTTTTGAAGAAAATGGTGACGTGATAGGCTGAACTGTGTTAGTTTCAATGCAAGGGGTATTGTGGAGAAAGCAGATGAACTTGGAGCCCGGAACAGTACTTGGGACTATGATGTCGTAGCGATCGCAGAAACGTGTTTGCAAGACGGAAACTCCATGTTCTGGGGTTTCAATGTTTCCAACGTGATCGAGAGGGAGGCAAAAGAGATGGGGGAGTTGCGCTACTAATGAGGGTCGCTGTCGCGACAGCACTTAGAGAGGACATACTGGAGGGTTCGTTCCTTGAAGTGAAACGGGTACTTAGAAATAAGACAGGTGCTAGCACTCAATGGAATTGTACCATAGGCCCCCCCAATCGTAAGGGGCAGATAGAGGAACCGATATGTAGCCTGATTTCCAAAAGGTGCTAAAGCAACAAGGTTGTCTTAGTAGGTGACTTCAACTTCTCCAATGTTGTCTGGACTTGCTCAGTGCCAAAAGCTTAGACGGGGCAGAATTTGTGAGGGGTATCCAAGAGGGTTTCTTGAAATAGTATGTTGATAGACCAATCGAAGCATTATGGCAGAAGGACACTAAAAGCACTGTCCCACTGTACGAGTTCATTCAAGAGCACTCCCGAGTTAAAACAAAAAATCAAACTCGTGGTAAGCACGTAGAATGAACGTAGCGGCTACATCAGAGCTCGGGGATGGCTCTTAGCGACTCGTAACGCTAACGGCAGGTACCCAGGAAACGCGGTAAGCTCGGGAAGACGCGGGAAGATTTTTCAACATAGGCATTTGCGATGGGGCCTCTGTTGTTTGTGATATATAGAAATGACTTGGGCATAAACATAGTTAGACATAAACATTGGTTAGTAAGATTGCATATGATACCAAGATTGCTGACGTGGCAGACTGCGAGGAAAGGATGTCAAAGTATGCAGCAGGATATAGACCAGCTGCAGAAATGGGCAGAGAAATGGCAGGTGGAGGTTAGTCCGAATAACCGCACGGCATTGCACTTTGGGTGGTCGAATGTAGGGAAAAATATACAATTAATGGCCTGACCCTTAACAGCATGGGTGTACAGATCTACAGGAAGTGGGTGGACAAGCTTGGATTGTTTTCTCTGGAATGCCAGAGGTTGCGTGGAGACTTGATAGAAGTATATAAATTATGAGAAGCTTAGCCAAGATGGGAAAAAATCAATTACTACAGGGCAAAGCTGTATGGTGAGAGGGGCAAAGTTTAAAGGAGGTATGTTGGGCAATTTTTTTACACAAAGGGTGGTGAGTGCCTGGAATGTACTGCATTTTAAGAGTCCTTAAGAGACTTTTGGACAGGTAAAAGAAGTATTCATTACTGATGAGCAGTGTAGCTTGAGTGTTTAAGAGATTGATCATCTAATGAGGATATGGCAGATTTGACAGTTAGAACTCAAAATTGGCTTTTTATTATGGATCATTGTAAAATAATGGTTATTGGAGGATACTACGTGTATGTAATGAATATGTGTTAGTTAAGGTAGAACATGCTTTTTATTAATCCCAATGTGCAATCTATAGATCAGAAGTAGACTCAAAATGCTGGAGTAACTCAGCGGGACAGGCAGCATCTCTGGAGACAAGGAATGGGTGATGCTTCGGGTCGAGATCCTTCTTCAGACTATGATTAGAAATATCTGATTAGTGTTTACTGCAAAATGATCTGCAAAAAACATGATTAAATATTGAAACCCGATCCCCAGGAATCAAATTGTTTCCCGAGTCACTACAAGCCTCAGTTTTTAGCTTGTTTTCATCTAGTTTGTGCTCTGTGATTGAGCCAGGTAGCGGCAAGTGTTAACACATGCAATTGACATGACGGAAATAACAGCGGTGCAATAGAGCCAAGTTCAAGTTGTTAATCTGCCATTTTCGGATTTAATGGGGACCTTTCAGAGAGTTTTATCACCTAGGTTTTACTCGAGTAAAACTGGTTCACTGTTCCGTCGTGGATTGCACCCTGCCCCAAGCTAGACCAAAAATAATATTTGTGGCTCAGTGAAGCCGACCAGCTGAGACACAGCATTCATTTCCAAATACAGGCAAACCATTTTGCTGTCAACTAAAGCATAGTTTGAAGTGATGCAGTATTTATAAACATACAACAGTGTTTATAAAACTGCAACAGACTACGTAGGTATAAGTATGTTGTCTGCCCAGGTTTACCAGTTATTTGTGTGTGACGGAACTGCAGATGCTGGTTTAAATCGAAGATAGACACAAAAAGCTGGAGTAACTCAGCGGGTCAGACAGCATCTCTGGAGAAAAGGAATGCGTGATGTTTCGGGTCGAGACCCTTCTTCAGACTCAGAGTCAGGGGAAAGGGAAATGAGAGATATAGACGGTGATGGGGATACAGAACAAATGAATGAAAGATGTGCAAAAAAGTACTGATGATAAAGGAAATATTTATGTTTAAGAAAGAACTGCAGATGCTGGAAAAATCGAAGGTAGACAAAAATGCTCCATAGATGCTGCCTCACCCGTTGAGTTTCTCCAGCATTTTTATCTACCAATGATAAAGGAAACAGGTCATTTTTGATATCCCACTGAGTTACTCCAGTTTTTTTTAATTTACCAGTTATACATTTATCACATACAGTGCCCTCCATAATGTTTAGGACAGAGACCCATCATTTATTCCACTATTTGAGACTTGTAATAGAAAAAATCACATGTGGTTAAAGTGCACAATGTCAGATTGTCAGTAATAAAGGCCATTTTTATACATTTTGGTTTCACCATGTAGAAATTACAGCAGCGTTCATACATAGCCGCCCCATTTCAGGGCACCATAATGTTTGGGACACAGCAATGCCATGTAAATGAAAGTAGTCGTGTTTAATATTTTGTTGCATATGTGTGTTTTTACAATACTGGGTACAAAAAGTGTGACATCATACATAGGCAAGAGAGTTTTATTGTCACGTGGCCCAGATAGGACAATGACATTCTTGCTTGCTGCAGCACAACAGAATATGTAAACATAATACAGAACGGCAGATAAAACTGAAGTTCACAAATACATTATTTCAACATGATTCAGATTATTCAAAAACCCTCACAGCGGCAGTACATGACAGGGAGAGATAGTTCATGACGTTTGAGAAGATTTAATTTAACGAACAAAATTCCTTGTCTAACATGTGTTTTTTTTTCCACTTCATGTTTGGTGTCCACCAGAACAGCCCTTACATGAAATTTAAAAAGTCACTTTTTTCTGAAGCATAATAGCTGAATTCTTCACTTTTGCCGTTTTTCAACATACAAATGTACTTTTGTGCTATAAACATGGAGTATGTGACCAATTTAGCAATATTCCTGCTACCTACTGAAACGTGTGTTACGCGCGTTACACTGTGTCCAAGGGTGGACACCAAAATGAAACTAGCTCCTGTTTCTTCCAGTATTTCTTTTGTTGTAATTTCTTTCTCATGTTTTGAATAAACTTTATGGAAGTAATTGTCCATACATAATAAGAGACTGCAGGTACATAATTTGATGGAAATATAGCCATTGCAAAATGCTGGTGTTACGGGTGTAATGGTGGACACCAAAAATATTCACTAATTTTGGCATGCAGCAGCTTTTACAGAATCTTGATATTAACATAGAAATATAGAAAATAGGTGCAGGAGTAGGCCATTCGGCCCTTCGAGCCTGCACCGCCATTCAATATGATCATGGCTGATCATCCAACTCAGTATCCCTTACCTGCCTTCTCTCCATACCCCCTGGTCCCTCTTTAAGGTTACTTAAGGGCTATTAAGGTTACTTTCTCATCATAATTTCATTATCTATTGAGTTCTTCAAACTAGAAAATGTTCAATCTCCTTGGGAAGTTGTTTGGTCTTAATTTACCATTGTGGTGTAACGGTGGTTACTGTAAAATAGGGTGGACTCCAAGAGTAACCACCATTGATTGCACTCTTTGAAATATGGCCATTCAGAGCACTTAATGCCAAATTCATCAGAAGCTTTGCTTGTTACTGTGAAACATGCATCTCAGCAAAGCAACAAACTTGAAAATGTTTTGAATTATAATGAAATTAATGCAGAAATTGCCTCTTTATTTCATTGTCAACGCACGTCACATTTTTGGTGTCCTAAAAATTTATATTTTTGAGATATAATCTGGTTGAATCAGGGAATTAATTTAATTCCTAACTTGATTTTATCTCTACTATCTCTTGCACATTTGAGTAACAATACCTGAAAAAATTAACAGCATGCTACTTGAAACAGTGGATATATGGCTTCTTTAATGTTCTGTGCTGAAATCTCTCTAGTATTGTAAAAATAAACATATCCTTTGCATGCAGTGACTGCTTGAAGTCTGCAATTCATAGACATCACCAGTTGCTGGGTGCCTACTCTGGTGATGCTGTGCCAGACCTCTATTGCAGCCATCTTTAGCTTATGCTTGCTTTGGGAGCTAGTCCCCTTCAGTTTTCTCTTCAGCATAGAAAAGGCATGCTCAGTTGGGTTCAGATTGGGTGATTGACTTGGCCACTCAAGAATTTACAATTTTTTAGCTTTGACAATCTCCTTTGTTGCTTTAGCAGTATGTTTGGGATGATTGTCTTCCTGTAGAATGAGTTTCTGCCGGCCAATGAGTTTTGAGGCATTTGTTTGAACTTGAGCAGATTGGATGTGTCTATACACTTCAGAATTCATTATGCTACTGCCATCAGCAGTTGTATCATCAATGAAGATAAGTGAGCCAGTACCTTCAGCAGCCATACATGCCCAGGCCATAACACCCCCATCACCGTGTTTCACAGATGAGGTGATATGCTTTGGATCTTGGGCAGTTTCTTCTCTCCTCCATACTTGCTTCTTGCCATCACTCTGATATGTTAAACTTTGTCTCATCTGTCCACAAGAACTTTTTCCAGAACTGTGATTGCTCTTTTAAGTACTTCTTGGCAAACTGTAACATAGCCATCTATTTTTGCAGCTAACCAGTGGTTTGCATCTTGCAATGTAGCCTCTGTATTTCTGTTCATGAAGTCATTGACAAATCCACACCTGACTCCTGAAGAGCGTTTCTCATCTGTCGAACAGGTGATTTTTTTTTTCTTTATTATAGAGAGAATTCTTCTGTCATCAGCTGTGGAGGTCTTCCTTGGCCTGTCAGTTCCTTTGCGATCAGTAAGCTCACCAGTGCTTAAGAAAGAAATGCAGATGCTGGAAAAATCGAAGGTAGACAACACTGCTGGAGAAACTCAGCAGGTGAGGCAGCATCTACGGAGCGAAGGAATAGGCGACGTTCGGGTCGAGACCCTTCTTCAGACTGGTGTGGTGGGGGGTGGGAAAAAGAAAGGAAGAGGCGGAGTCAGTAGGCTGTGGAAGAGCTGGGAAGGGATGGGGAAGGAGGGGGAAAGCAAGGACTACCTGACATCTCGACATTCTGACATTTCCCTACCGTTTCTAGACCTCACCATCTCCATGGCAAGTAACAGACTACTGACCGACCTCTTCTGCAAACCCACTGACTCCCATGGCTATCTGGACCACACTTCTTCCCACCCTGCTTCCTGTAAGGACTCTATCCCCTATTCCCCTATGCCGCATCTGCACCCAGGATGAGGTGTTCCAAACCAGGGCATCGGAGATGTCCTTATTCTTTAGGGAACGGGGGTTCCCCTCTTCTACTATAGATGAGGCTCTCACCAGGGTCTCTTCTATACCCCGTAACACTGCTCTCACTCCCCATCTCCTCACTCGTAACAAGGGCAGAGTCCGCCTTGCCCTCACCTTCCATCCTACCAGCCGTCACATACAACAGACAATCCTCCAACATTTTCGCCACCTCCAACGAGATCCCACCACTGGCCACATCTTCCCATCACCTCCCTTGGTTCTTGATTACTTGGCTCCATCCATGTTACTTGGTTACATCACCTCCCTTTTCGGCTTTCCGCAGAGACCATTCCCTCCGTAACCCCCTGGTCAATTCGTCCCTTCCCACCCAAACCACCCCCTCCCCTGGTCCTTTTTCCTTGCAACCGCAGGAACTGTTACACTTGTCGCTTTGCCTCCCCTCTCGACTCCATCCAAGGACCCAAGCAGTCTTTCCAGGTGAGGCATAGGTTCATCTGCACCTCCTCCAACCTCATCTACTGCATCCGCTGTTCCAGGTGTCAACTGCTCTACATTGGTGAGACCAAGCACAGGCTTGGCGATCGCTTCGCCCAACACCTCCGCTCAGTTCGCATTAACCAACCAGATCTCCCTGTGGCTCAGCACTTCAACTCCCCCTGCTATTCCGAATCCGACCTTTTTGTCCCGGGCCTCCTCTATGGCCAGAGTGAGTCCCACCGCAAATTGGGGGAGCAGCACCTCATATTTTGCTTGGTTAGTTTACACCCCAGCGGTATGAACATTGACCTCCAATTTCAGGTAGTCCTTGCTTTCTCACTCCTTCCCCTCCCCTTTCCAGCTCTCCCACAGCCTACTGTCTCCGCCGTTCTTTTTCCCGCCCCTCCCCCCCCCCATCAGTCTGAAGAAGGGTCTTGACCCAAAACGTTGCCTATTCCTTCGCTCCATAGATGCTGCCTCACCTACTGAGTTTCTGCAGCATTGTTGTCAAGCTCACCAGTGCTCTCTTTCTTCTTAATGATGTTCCAAACAGTTGATTTTGGTAAGCCTAAGGTTTGGCTGATGTCTCTAACAGTTTTATTCTTGGTTCTCAGTCTCATAATGGCTTCGTTGACTTTCATTGGCACAACTTTGGTCCTCGTGTTGATAAACAGCAATAAAGGTTTCCAAAGGTGATGGAAAGAATGGAGGGAAGACTAGGTGCTGAGAGCTCTCTTATACCTGCATTAAGGAGATAATTAAACAGACCTGAGCAATTACAAATGCCTGTGAAGCCATGTGTCCCAAACATTATCTTCTTCTTCTTGGCGAATGAAACATAAACCAAAGGAATAGTTAGATCTCAAGCCGGATGTTGAGCAGCCAGGTTGTTGTCTCTGCGTCAAAGTCTGCAGACTCTGAGCTCCATTTGGTGGGTGGTAGAGCGGGCACCCAGAGATGACATGGTTGGCTGTCTGCAGTTCTGCTCCGTATTCACAGGCTAGGCTCTGGCAGAGCCCCCATCTCCACATGCTGCCATTGAAACGCCAAACATTATGGTACCCTGAAATGTGGGGACTATGTGTAAGCACAGCTGTAATTTCGACACGGTGAAACCAAAATGTATAAAAAATACCCTTTAATAAAATCTGACAATGTACACTTTAACCATATGTAATTTTTTAAATTATAAATCACAAATTGTGGAGTACAGAGGCAAATTATATAAATAATGGGTCTTTGTCCCAAACATTATGGCGGGCACTGTACTTTATATCACATATTCAGTCTTGGCTTCAATCAATAAAATATCGAAAATAATTCCTAGTTTACGTAAATGTGGGAAGCTAAGTTATTTTTTTCAATTTATTGGCAAACTGGTCATAATACCTCAAGGGTTATTTACTCCATTCTATAAATAATGCATGTATAGAGAATGAGAACTTTGAAAACATGTTTAAGGAGGAACTACTGATGCTGGAACAATCGACGGGTGCTGTCTGTATGGAGTTTGTACGTTCTCCACGTGACCTGCGTGGGGTTTCTCCGAGATCTTCGGTTTCCTCCCACAGTCCAAAGACGTACAGGTATGTAGGCTAATTGGCTTGGCGTAAATGTAAAATTGGCCCTAGTGTGTTTAGGATAATGCTAGTGTGCGGGGACCGCTGGTCCGTGCAGACTCGGTGGGCCGAAGGGCCTGTTTTCGCGCTGTATCTCTAAACTAAACTAAATGAAGCTAAACTAAACATTGGTATGTGCTGGGGGTTACACAAAAAGCTGGAGAAACTCAGCGGGTGCAGCAGCATCTAAGGAGCGAAGGAGATAGGCGACGTTTCGGGTCGAGACCCTTCTTCGGCATGTGCTGTTTTGCAGCTACATTGACCAGGAAAAGTGGATGGAGTGACTCAAGTAGCCAACACGGGGCCTTACTTTTCTTTTACAAACATCACAATCTTGCTAGGTTTACTGCGGGCTTTGTGATTCTATTTTTATTAGTTCTGAGTCTAGGGTCACAACGTTGAGCTCATCATGGCCAGTATTCTTTCTCTAGATAATGTCATGATGATGTTTACTGTTCTGAAACTTATCTGAATTGACAATAGGACTTTTGAACCTAGGTCAGCTACTGTGCAAGAAAAGTCACCGTCAAGCCCTTTGTACCCGAGCCGGCTGCCCGCCCCTTTTCCGGGGTTACGTCCGTGCCCGGGTGGGGTTAGAAAGGGAATAGGCCCTTCTCCACGGGCACCCTGGGGGAGTTCCGGGACCGCTGGGCTCCGCAGTGTGTTGGATGCATCCTTGACAAGGAGTGTAAGATAGCTGCATAGTAGTTTGTTAAGGATAGTTCTTTGTATTGTATCATGGCGGTGGGTTCTGGTTTGTTTTATTGTTTTTTTTCTGTTTGTTTCTTTTTCTCTTTTGTTAAATATTTTTTATTAGAAGTAACTACATATCAAGATAAGGATATACATGTCATATACATTCTTAATATTATTAATATTAACAATTATTTCTAATTTGTACTTCTATGAGTTTTTCTTTTTTAATATAGATGGGAAATAAAAGAGAGAAATAAAATAAAGATAGAGATTCAGAAAGATGAATGAAGTATTAGGCGGTTTGTACATCATTGGAGATATATCCATGGGTCATTATATGTAAATCTTCGTCTAGTTCTTCGTTCAGGCATTAGTCAGGATCTCGCACCGAACCACTTTGACCCTTTAAATATTCAATAAATGGAGACCATGTCCCTCTGAATTGATCCAACTTGCCCAGAAGGACAAGTTTTAATCTTTCCAGATGAAGTGTCTCCGACATTTGGTTTGTTTTATTGTTGTGTAATATTATTTTTTTAATTATTGAATTAAATTTTTGAATTAAAAAAAAAGAAAGCCTTTTGGGCCTGGATGGTGAATATCCATCATGAGACACTGTAATTTCCCGAACTAAATTCTGCTGTTACAATGAACAACTGGATTTTTTTCGAAACATATAAAATTCTTAAAGGATTGGCAGGCAAGATGCAGGAAAAATGTTCCCGATGTTGGGGAGTCCAGAACCAGGGGTCACAGTTTAAGAATAAGGGGTAGGCCATTTAGGACTGAGATGGGGGAAAAAGGTTTTCACCCAGACAGTTGTGAATTCTCTGCCACAGAAGACAGTGGAGGCCAATTCACCGGATGTATTCAAGAGAGTTAGATATAGCTCTTAGGGCTAACGGAATCTAGGGATATGGGGAGAAAGCAGGAACGGAGTACTGATTCTGGTGATCAGCCATGATCATCTTGAATGGCGGTGCTGGCTCGAAGGGCCTAATGGGCTACCCCTGCACCTGCTTTCTGTGTTTCTATAAAACGTGCTTCATGAGGTTCAAAAGTACTAAGCTATCTGTTGCAATTGGAATTTCCTTGCATAGCTAGTGGCTCGTGAAGCAGCAGGCGGCCAAGGTGGCGCAGCGGCAGAGTTGCTGCCTTACAGCGCTTCTCCCCATAACCCCTGATACCCTGTATATTGGTGGCATATTGATACACCGTACACATTTTAATTAACTTTAAAAAAAGCACTATATGTTGTAGAATAACAACATTTCCAGTGAATAGATAAATGTGAAATAAGCAAATGAACTAAGGCTCACATATATGGAAGGGAGCATGGGAATTAGCATGCTGAATCATTGGATTTTACAAATACGTAGTAGGATAGCGTAGTATGTATGTTTTAATGTATTGTATATTTATAATATCAGTTCTTTGGAACTGAAACTGTAAAGCAGTTTCTTGTGGTCTATATTTGTTTCAACCATAGCTTCTGTGATTTTTTAAAATATTGAAATTGGTCATTTATTCTGCATGCAGAATCTAGTAATCTGGTCCAAATACTTGCATTGCATTTAGTTACCCTCACATGCAGAATTATTATTGGGACTTGACTGGCTGCGTTCTTGATGGCAGGTTTTATAGGTAAAATTTTGCTAGCTGGAAAAACGGCTTGGTCTTCAATCTTAAAAAAAAATCCCTTTATCACATAATGAAACTACAATTTAGCTTCCCACATGATTTTTTACTTTCATTTCACAATGAAACAATGGAAGAGGTGAAACCTTATTATGTCGAACCAGTATTTATATTATAATTGGCTTGAAAATTAATACTTAAATTTGGGCAGACTTGAATCAGCATTGGGGAAAGACAGGCAATGAGAGCTTTCTGCAGATATATGTGTGGAGATGCAATTGTACATTGTCACCTCAGCCAATATTTATGAATAGTTCATGCAGAATCTGTATTTCATAATCTTTCTTCCTTTTCCGCTGCTTACAAAAATCTACCTCTAAAATCAATTTGAGATTCCTGTCTCATTTGGAGAAAAGAACAGAATATGCTCTTCGAAATTTGTATTGCTTGCATGTTTTCCACAATTTGTAACGTTGCATATTTGTTATCAATAGCTTTGCATCTTTTCTACGTATTATCAGTGCTGAATCCTTTGATATTTTGATTAACTCAAAAGACAGCCATAATACCAACATCTCTAATTAACCCGGACCAAATCTCGAAGACCTTTTCCTTCTATCACGTCCCAACACTTAAACATATACATGTAGGAAGGAACTGCAGATGCTGGTTTACACCGAAGATAGACACAAAATGCGGGAGTAACTCAGTAGGTCAGACAGCATCTCTGGAGAGAAGGAATGGGTGACGTTTCTGGTTGAGACCCTTCTTCAGACTTAGAATCGGGGGAGAGGGGGACGAGAGATATGGAAGGGTACAAAGAGAATGTCAGGTGTGAAAACGGTAGATCAAAGCTGCCAATGATCCCTTCGGCCAACAATGAACCATTCTACATACCCTTCCTTTCCCCTCTCTCTCCATCCCTCCCTCACCCTAGTTCTCCGAATAGTTCCACTATCTTCCTGATTAATGTTACTGTTTATATGTCTCATTGTCACCTTCCCCTCAGCCAACAAACAGTGATCCATTCCACACTTCCTTCATCATTGTCTGCTTTGATTTGTAGTTTTCATACTTTGCCCTTCCATATCTCCAGTTTCCCTCTCCCCTGACTCTCAGTCCGAAGTAGGGTCTCGACCCAACACGTCACCCATTCCTCTCCAGAGATGCTTCCTGTCCCGCTGAGTTACTTCAACATATATCCGCTTACAGCTGTTTCCTCTTACCATCATAGAAAACCTTCCAATGACAAACTTTTCTCATGGCTATGTCTTTGACACTGCCAGTCTAGAATTTGATCTTATTTGATGATCAGCATACATTTTCTGATCCTTCTGCCTTTGCCAGTAAAGGGGCTGTCCCACTTGGGCGACCTAATCCACGAGTTCAAACGAGTTTGCCCTCGACTCATACTCGCAGCATGGTCGACACGAGGTCCTAGGAGGTCTTTGTAACTCTCCTTCATGCTCGAGAGTAGTCCCCGCGTACTCGAGGCCTCAGCTAGGTCGCGGCGTATTTTTCAACATGTTGAAAAATGCCTGCGAGTAAAAAATGGTCGCCATGGAAAAAATCGATACTTTTTTTACTCGTTGGTTTAGTCAAAGTAGGTTGTAGTAGGTCGGCATGTTAGTCGTAGGTAATTGAGGGTGGTCGAAGGTAGTCTTCAACATAGTCGAACGGAGGTCGAAGGAGATCGAAGGAGGTCGTTTTCACTCTCCGCCATTCGGTGTCCAATTTTCCTGAAGCTAGTTGTAGCTAGTCGAAGCTAGTCTTCAACATAGTCGAAGGAGGTCTTCAACATGACATTTTTGCAAACTGTCCTAAACTCTTATAACCTGGAAAAATAGTCGCCACAGTGGGACAGCCCCTTAACTAATATGTTTTGCTGATATTGGAAAATCTCTTACCTCTCTCCCGTCTCTCGATATCTGCAAACTTGTTATTCCTGCACAAATTGCAAAGCTGGGGATTTCAAATATGTGAAATGCAAACTTGTCATTCCGAACCAAATTCAAAATCTGGGGACTGCTGCGTTGTTCGTGGAAGAAAATTCTGTTTTCACAGCTGGTATCTTCATCTCTTAATACCATCAAAGATGTTAAGCACTCACTAAAAATGTTTTCTTCTCTCCAGCAACAGATATTCCATGAATTCTTCATTTTTTAAAAATGCAAGGCATAAAGAACCAGCAAGGGTTTTGGGAACTTCACTGTTCCACATGCTTTACAAAAATATTTGAAACAAATCTAAAAGCAAAAAGCAGCAGATGCTGAAAATCTGAAATAACATTGACATCGCTGGAAATATGCATCATCTGCTGAATGTATGGAGATTGAAGGAATTCACCTTCGTTTGAGATCTTTCACCAGAACTTTCCTTCATTTTATGAACATCAACTTTTTCTCCCGCCCTGATCATGCCTAAACTTTGACCTATTCAGTACCTCCAGCATTTTCTAATTGTATTACCTATTATAAATACAAAAAGCTGGAGTAATTCAGCAGGTCAGACTTCTAGAAACATAGAAAATAGGTGCAGGAGGAGGCCATTCGGCCCTTTGAGCTAGCACTGCCATTCAAAGGCCTATCAATAACCCGTGCCTGCCTTCTCCATATATCCCTTGACTCCACTAGCCCCTAGAGCTCTATCTAACTCTCTCTTAAATCCATCCCGTGACTTGGCCTCCACTGCCCTCTGTGGCAGGGAATTCCACAAATTCACAACTCTCTGGGTGAAATTTTGTTTCTCACCTCAGTCTTAAATGACCTCCCCTTTATTCTAAGACTGTGGCCCCTGGTTCTGGACTCGCCCAACATTGGGACCATTTTTCCTGCATCTAGCTTGTCTAGTCCTTTTATAATGTTATGTTTCTATAAGATCCCCCCTCATCCATCTAAACTCCAGTGAATACAAGCCTTGTCTTTTCAATCCTTCCTCATATGACAGTCCTGCCATCCCAGGGATCATTCTCGTGAACCTACGCTGCACCTCAATCACAAGGATGTCCTTCCTCAAATTAGGAGACCAAAACTGTCCACAATACTCCACAGTCCTGGGAGTCCACAATATTCTGAAGGGTCTCGACCTGAAATGTCACCTCTTTCTTTTCTCTGGAGATGATGTCTGACCCACTGAGTTACTCCAGCATTTTGTGTCTAGCTTTGGTTTCAGCCAGCATGTGCAGTTCTTCCCTACACCTATTATGAATAGTTCATCGAAAGTGATGAGCCAATTAATCAAGTAGACTTGCATGTGTGGGTGAATGCGCACTCTAGTGCAAATGCACATATGTACACAGAAACTGTGGGCAGGAACTGCAGATGCTGGATTTTATAACACGAGGAGACGAGTATAGGAGTAAAGAGGTCCTTCTGCAGCTGTACAGGGCCATAGTGAGACCACACCTGGAGTATTGTGTGCAGTTTTGGTCCCCTAAATTGAGGAAGGACATTCTTGCTATTGAGGGAGTGCAGCGAAGGTTTACAAGGTTAATTCCCGGGGTGGCGGGACTGTCATATGCAGAGAGAATGGAGCAGCTGGGCTTGTACACTCTGGAGTTTAGAAAGATGAGAGGTATTCTTATTGAAACATATAAGATTGTTATGGGTTTGGACACGCTAGAGGCAGGAAACATGGTCCCGATGTTGGGGGAGTCCAGAACCAGGGGCTACAGTTTAAGAATAAGGGGTAAGCTATTTAGAACAGAGACAACAACACACTTTTTCTCACAGCGAGTTGTGAGTCTGTGGAATTCTCTGCCTCCAGTGGAGGCCGGTTCTCTGGATACTTTCAAGAGAGAGCTAGATAGGGCTCTTAAAGATAGCGGAGCCAGAGGATATGGGGAGAAGGCAGGAACGGGGTACTAATTGGGGATGATCAGCCATGATCACATTGAATGGCGGTGCTGGCTCGAAGGGCGGAACCGCCTACTCCTGCACCTATTGTCTAATGTCTAAACCAAAGATAGATACAACAAGCTGGAGTAACTCAGCGGGACAGGCAGCATCTCTGGATAGAAGGAATGGGCGACCCGAAACGTCACCCATTCCCTTCTATCCAGAGATGCTGCCTGTCCCGCTGAGTTACTATATACACAGAAACTGTTCGTTCTGCCCAAATGGTTTCTGCCAAACAAAAAATCATTCAGTTTCACTACTCTCACTCCCATCGTGATCCTCGAAATCATTCTGTGCTTCAAGGTGGACCAGGTTAGTGACCTTGCATCAGTAATTGTCTGATTCTTTATTTTTCGTGAGCCAATTTCTGATTTTTTTTTTTAGCTGAGAGCTAAAATTACATATTTAAGACATTGAGGAGGGTGACAGTCATTTTGCTTTAACTTAAACCTGTGCTCAGAAAAGTGAATTCACTAACCTTTTGTCTGCTGTTCTCCAAGATTCGTGTCGTATCCTCATTCATTCAGTATCTTTACACTCCCCTTTGTCACTCTCCGCTAGTTCGTGCTTATTTGATTCCCAGTGCCTTTCTTTTGATCCTTTCTGCATTTACATCTCTCCCACACAGCCTATACTAACAGCCATTTAGCCATTGGGTCGTTCCTGCCTCCCACAGGAGCAGGCCCCATTAGTGCCATGTCCATCCTCCTCCTCTCACGCCCCTGATGTGCCGACATTCTTCTTTAAAATCTCTGAGGTGCAGAATTAGCCTTGTGCGCGACAGCACTGACCAACTTCCCCATTTAAACCCAAATCAAGGAAAGGAATAAAGTAGCTCCACAATAAATACATTTAATCCTCGGGCTGACTCAGACATGGCTAATTGAAAATACGGGACTGAGTTGATTAACGATGACTGTTATCAAGTCGTTTGGTGAAATATTTTTGGTGACTTGCCAAAAAAACATACCAGTCACTGGTTTCCGAATCAAGGAGAAGGCCTGATGGAATTGGCAGATCTGCGCTAAGCATGTGCATCTGTGTAACCTAAAGTCATTACTCAGAAAATTTCTCATGTGAAGCAAACGCTGTCTTGTTAACGTTTATGTTGACCAATTTCTAAGTTGACATAATTAATGTCTGTTTAAAACTAGTGGGAGACTAATACAGTTCAGTAACTACTCAATTGACCTCAACTTAGATGATCATAATTGATAAAGTTATTTCACGTTTTTTAAGTTAATACGGTTTTTTTTACATCCATTTTTCCCAGAAATGTAACAGTAGTTTCTCTCCCCTCCCAAACTTCCCTCCGAATTATTAGAAAGTAATATTGCTCCATATGTAGCAAGTGGTGCTATTTTACTTCGGAGTCACGTGAGTGACTTCGTGAAGACCCCGCCAGGCACGCATGCGCGACATATCGTCGACCGCATGCGAGCGACAGGCAGGGAGGAGCGTTGCTCCTCTACTGCTGGGACCTGCAGGTAAGTAAAACACTAACCTGCGGTCTTTTTCTTCTAGGTGGCCCTGTCGCAGGGTCTCGCGGCCGCCTCGGATCTGGCTGCTGCGGCAGTCAGCGGCGGCTCCAATAGTTGGAGTCGGGAAGCCCGTTGACCCAGGAGGGTCCGGGCTCATACACTCGCCGGCGGAGGACGGCAGAGGCAGCCCGACTCCACATCACAGTCCGCAGGGGACACCGCGGGCTGGCGGCACGGAATGGAATGGGGCTTGCCGGCTCGCCGTCTCAAGTTCGCGACGGCAGAGCGGCAGCCCCGACTCTACACCACAGCCCGTGGGGAACACCGCGGGCTGGCGGTGTACATGTAGGAGTGGGGCTTGCAGGCTCGCCGTTCAAAGTTAGAAACGGCAGAGCGGCAGCCCCGACTCTACACTGCAGCCGCGGGGGACACCGCAGGCTGGCGGTGTGCATGTAGGAGTGGGGCTTGCAGGCTCGCCGTCAGAAGTTAACGGCAGAGCGGCAGCCCCGACTCTACACCACAGCCCGCGGGGGTGATACTGCGGGCTGGCGGTGTGCATGTGGAGTAGGGCTTGCAGTGCTTGCCATGGACGGCAGCCCGACTCTACACCGCAGCCCGCAGGGGTTTCTGCGGGTTGCTGGCATTCAGGAAGCAGCAGGCTTGCAAGCAAAGGCAGCCTGACTCCACACTGCAGCTGCAGGGATTCTGTGGCCTGTCTACATTCAAGTGCCCTGCTACTCCAGGGTATGCATTGTCTTCAAGAGGTTCAGACTGCCAGCATATAAAAGTTATTTAAGCATGAGAGGCTGGTCACCATACTTAAAAAAAAAAAAAAAAAAAAAAAAAAGAGAAAATAATAAATAAATAAATAAATAAATAAATAGAAAATAAATAAATAAATAAAAATTAAATGAAAAAAAACCCTCAGGTAAGATACTAACCTTGAATAGCTAAGCGTCTGTATTAGAGTTTGCTTACAGATGGATGGAGACCAGAATGAAGACAGCAAAGCAGGTCTCCAAGGGCCGTGCGACTTCAGATGGGAATCAGCGGCCACCATTCTAGAAGAATGCGGAGGTCGGGGAGCCCTGCGCAGCCAGGACCCGTCTCTCCACCACGGCTGACCATGGGGCCGCAAAATGGTGGAGCACCGCGTGGGACCAGGGTAGGCAAGACCTGGACTCCCTACCACTCTCACCTAAGCATAGTGACTGTGGGGCAAAGGTGCGTAAACGTGTGACCCGCTCGGTGGCTCGTTTTGTCTCTCCTACTATGCAGGTCTCAGAGATGGGGGAGAGCTGCGCACAGGTCATGCCCCGCTGCAGCGGGAGGCATCGACATACCGCCGGGGGTAACCTGCTAGACTGCGAGCCGGTGATGGACCTGCTGGAAGTTGGGGAGCCCTGCAGGAGCAGGAGGTACCGGTGTCCACTGGAACAGGCTGCCGGAGCGCAGACCGGTGGCAGCAGTTTACGGCTGGGCAACCCCGTTGTTACGGGTAAAGCCGGCTATGCGCCCTCACGGACCCGTGTGGTTAAGGGTGACGGCAAGCCTGCACGGACAGCGGAGCCGGTATTGGGGACCGGTACCGATCCTTGCCTCTGCCTTCCCACCAGGCAGAGGTGCCGCTTAGGTCCGAACGACGGCGGACTAGCGGTATGTCCGTGCAGGAGTCGTACACCCTGCAGGAGCAGGAGGTACCAGTACTGCACCGGAACAGGCTGCCGGAGCGCAGACCGGTGGCAGCAGAATACGGTTAGGCAATCCCGTTGCTGCGGGTAAAGCCAGCCAAGCGCCGTCACAGACCCCTGGGGGTGAGGGTGACGGTGTGCCTGCACGGACCACGGAGCCGGTATTGGGGACCGGTTCCGACTCCTTTCCTCTGCCTGCTCGTCAGGTAGAGAGGCCGCTAAGGTCCGAGGGATGCCGGGCTAGCGGGTTGTCCGTGCGGAAGTCGTTCAGCCCCGCAGGAGCGGGTGCTGACGAGTACCTGTCAGCCACTTCGTTGAGGTGTGACCTACTGGCAGAAGCCCCAGCGACTCATCAGGGCCTGGGGAAGTCGACCTGTTGTCCGTGTGTAGCGGCAGCGGTCGCATGGCTAGGATGGAGCTAATGGTGGAGCAACTATATCAGCAGGACCTGGATCGGCAAGAGCAGGAGTAGAAGTCTCAGCGGTCTGGGAGTCGGATCATGACCGCCACCTTCAATGCAGAAGAGCCCACTGCTCTCGATCCAGAAGGAGGAATTGGAGGTAGTGTCAAAAATCTGAAACCTGTATTCAGGGGTACCGCTGCACTCTACATTGGCAGTAAGTATTAATTTCTTGACGACACACCAGTTCCAAGACCAGGTGCTTTCAGAAACCATGGAGAAGTACAAGGATCCTGGAAATTGTGTTCCCCGGAACGTCCCGAGGGTCGACTCAGCCATCTGAGGGAACATTAGTTCCAATGCGAGGGCACAAGAGATGAAGAGGCAGGAAATTCTGAAGCTATTGGCGTCGGGCATCACGGTGCTCGTTAGGACCCTCGATGGGACAGGTGCATCCGCAGAGCAGCAGGATGCTCTAGCCCTCCTGTGTAGCCCACTTCGGGAAACTGTTTTAGTCAGAGCTCCATCCGGCCCGACATTAACCCTGAATTCGCTGGGTTGGGTCCTACCTCCACCACACCACCAAGACAGCTGTTTGGGGAGGACCTGCCCAAGCAGGTCAATGACGAGGCCATCAAGAACACATTTGCACCAGCTCCCCAACAGCAGAAGCCTTGTTAGGGCAGAGCCAGCATAGACTACCTCACCACACACCAGCTGCAGGAACAAGGATTTACCGAGGCGATTGAGCAGCACCCAGCAAAGACGGAATACTAGAAACCAGAACGTCAGGCCCGCCGGTAACCATGGAGGTAAGGGGGCCTGGTTCTCTTGGAAGTGCTGCATGCATAACCTCACAAGTAGGGGGGAGGTACATACATTCTGGGGCTCTGTTTGTCACTATCCAGGGAACAGAGCTATAGACATAATAGATGCATGTAACAGCCTTGCTTGCGCCAGGGAACTGACTTTCGACATACTGCTAAGCTATGGGTAAATTGGAGCTACATTCCAGCCACATAATTGGGTCGTTACGCTATCAAAGCTTGGGTGAATAAGCAAAATCTCGGCAGGTATAGCGAATGCTGGACAATTACGAGCTTATGCAACTGCCAATCACAGCATAATTGAGGTACAATGGTGGATTAGCAATGATTGTGATTGTTAAATCCCATCATTACATCAAACCTAGTAGTCGCGTTACAAACCGACGCAAGCACCAAGGGCTGGGGAACTACTGACACCATTCCAGTTGGGGCAGCAAATGGGATTGCATGATTCTACTTTCTTCAATCACTAGGTATAAACTGTTAGATATGCTTGGAGCATGTCACGGGCTGCGCATTAATGCATTAATCTGCAGCATACGTATGTTCGTCTTCCAAAATAATACCACTGAGTTGGCATATTAAACCTTATGGGTGGTGTCAAGTTAATATCTTGGGATGAATTGGAAACATTAATTTGGCTCTGGTGGATTGGAAGAATTGGGTTCAGCTATGTACCTTCTGGATCAGCTCAATATAGTGGCGGACACCAGGTCACAAGTATTAATAACGACATCAAGTAGATTGAACCTCCAAATATCTGCTAAAATTATAGCCTAATATGGAATACCAGATTTCGACCTCTTTGCGTCCAGGTTCAGCCATTGGATACCAACATATGTCTTGAGAACTAGATCCTGGGGCAGTGGCGATGGACGCGTTTTCACTACATTGGGGAGAAATGCGGGGTTTCTATGCTTTCTCCATTCTGCTTCATCAGACAGGTGCTGCAGGATACGCAACCAGGCTCTGCAACATAAAGGACGATGGATGTCAAACAGCATCGTGCAGAGACAGTCCAGTAGGAAGCAGTACCTCGCCTACATAGGATATGGGAGGTTTCTGTAGTCGGACCTAGACCATCTACATATCTGCTATACTCTCCAAGCTGCTGGTATACTCATGGGTCATCATTAGGATGTGTCCCTCAGTTACAGTGCCAGGAGTGCATTGTCGTCCTATCGCTAGATTGGACTGCGATGAGGTAGTGTTGACCTTCCTCAGGAGCTGGTCGCCCATGATGCAGATGGTCTTGCTCACCTTCAAAGTGGTTATGGTAATGGCACTGAACACAGCTCAACAGGTCCTGACTTTACAGGAATTAAACCTGGATAGAATGACCGGACCATAATAAGGTAACTTCTTTATAGAAGAGTTACTTACACTACACAGACCTGGGACTACACGTCTGCAAATGGGCATCAGATGTATGGAGACGGGTCTGTTTCAGCCATGGAAACCCACGTCACAGGGTGATTGTGCAGACTATCTCCAGATGACGAGGTGGTATTCGGTGCAGCAGGTAAGACACTAATATTTTAAATGTCATTCTATCAGGGCTGCATCCACATCAGTGGCAAGGACTATGGCGGTGTTCATGGATTTTGGCCTCGCAATAGCGAGCTGGGCCAGTGAATCTACACTTCAGCGGGTTTATAACTGATTTATAACCGCTCCCGCAACGTTGGCGGATTCAGTTTTAAGTGCTGTTCTCTAAACGTTTGTCCCCGAGTTCAGGGGGTTATTGTTGTATTAACAAATGTTATTATTTTTCAGCTTGTTCAAGTCTGAAATACGTTAACATACTTCCTCCATCAGAATTACGGCAGTGTGTGAGCATGGGCGTGGTCCAGGGCATGTAATCACAGAGCTTTGAAATCTTCACGAAGTCACTCACGTGACTCCGAAGTAAAATAGTAAGATTAAACAAGAACTTACCAGTTTGAAGTTTGATCTTTATTTTATGAGGAGTTGCGATGAGGGATTTCGTGCCCTCCGCTCCCAACCCTCTATTAAATATTCAACTGGTATGGTCAAGTTTTAATCTTACTATCTTCGGTTTGTGATCTGTGATTCCACACCGCTGCTTTGAAGAATGTCGCGCATGCGTGCCTGGCGGGGTCTTCACGAAATCCCTCATCGCAACTCCTCATAAAATAAAGATCAAACTTCAAACTGGTAAGTTCTTGTTTAATCTTACTATTTTGATTGCTACCCATGCTAAATATTTTGAATCGATCAATATTTTGAATTGGTTCTTTCTCCTTTTTACTTTAATTATTAGCCCCCCATCCCGCTTCACACAAATGGAGAATGTGTGTTTCTTTTTCTCGTTCCTATCTTCTTTGTGCAATTTCACAAAAAACGTTATCACACACTAGATGCTGGAAGATTGTTCCCGATGTTGGGGGAGTCCAGAACAAGGGGTCACAGTCTAAGGATAAGGGGGAATTCCTTTAGGACCGAAATGAGGAAAACATTCTTTACACAGAGAGTGGTGAGTCTCTGGAATTCTCTGCCACAGAAGGTAGTTGAGGCCAGTTCATTGGCTATATTTAAGAGGGCGTTAGATGTGGCACTTGTGGCTAAAGGGATCAGGGGGTATGGAGAGAAGGCAGGTACGGGATACTGAGTTGGATGATCAGCCATGATCACATTGAATGGCGGTGCAGGCTCGAAGGGCCGAATGGCCTACTCCTGCACCTATTTTCTATGTTTCTATGTTTCACTTTGTCCATGGCAGGGCAAAACTACTTTCTTAAATCATACTGTCCAGCATGATGTCTGTTGCCCTTCTGATTTTGAAAACCAATTGTCAAATACATTTTTGGGACATTTTCAATGTGGGGAGGTTTTCACATGTGCCACCCTTTCAGATCTAAGGGGACGAAGATTTTCCTCTCTGACTCCTCGATCGCAGTAAATATATTCTTGTTTTACCGTATCTAAATTCTCATAATTTTTCTATACTGTAAACCCCTTGCAATGACAGACCACAGGGGAGGGGGAGGGGGATGGTGTCCATTGTTGCCGCTATAACCATGTGGGGGGTAGAGTTTAACCCAAGGCCTGGAGGGAAGAAACGCAGCATTTGGGTGGGTTCAACAAGCAAGGATTCACAGGCTGGGGGGGAGCGCAGAGACCCCGACCCCACAAGCGTTACGAGCCGCTAAGAGACGTCTCCGAGCTCCGATGTACCTGCTACGTTCATTCTACGTGCTTACCATGACTTTGATTTTTTTTTAAACTCGGGAAAGCACTTGAAAGAACTCATACAGTGGGACAGGGCCATTAGGCTTCCCCAGGTGCATTCCTTCACAATGTGAACTGAAGATGCCGGTTTAAACTGAAGATAGGCACACAAATAGCTGGAGTAGCCCAGAGGTTCAGACAGCATCTCTGGAGAAAATGAATTGGTGATGTTTCGGGGCAAGACCCTTCTTCAGACTGTGAATCTCTTGTTTCCTTTTCCCTTGACTCTGTCTGAAGAAACATCACCCATTCCTTTTCTCCAGAGAAACTGTCTGACCCTGAGTTACTCCAACATTTTGTGTATATCTTTTGCATTACCTTAAAATCTATATATTGAATTCTATTTGCCACTTTCCTATCAAATTAGCTGGCCCAACGCTTGCAGTCTCAAAACATTCGTTGCCACTGCTTTTGTCATTTATTATCTCAATTATTAATATACACAACAATAAGGGACCCAGTTCTGTACTCGTATGAAATCCTGGTAAAAATAACCTTCCGGTTACAAAAACACTCATGGACTATTCTGAAGGAAAAAAACAATCAAACACTAATGGGCCTGTCCCACTTAGGCGATTGTTTGAAAATGTTGAAAAATTTTCGGCGACGGTGACGACATTTTTTGCTATCGTAGGTGGTTTTGTAGGTTGTCGTCAGGCGTCGTAGGTGAATTCCATTAAAATTAGTCCCTGGCAGTCCCCTAATGAGTCCCTAAGTGGGACAGGCCCATAAATGTCTCTCATTTGATGCTTTTTAGTTTAGTATTTCCAGTTTTATTTCTAGTTTTATTTCCTTTTTATTTATTGTACACAAGACAGAATCCAAGTTCCTGAGTGAGAGCATTAGTGTATGGATGTGATCAGTTTCTAGTAAAGATCGTATTCAGATTGGAAGTTGGCATTCATAGAGTCATACAACATGGATACAGGCCCAATGCCCACGCCGACCAACATGCCTCATCTACTCTAGTCCCACCTGCCTGCATTTGGCCTGTATCTTTCTAAACATATCCTATCCATGTACCTGTCCAAACATTTTTAAAATGTTGTGATAGTACCTGGCTCGTCGCTCTCCTTTGACAGCTCGTTTCATATAACCATCACCCTGTGAGTGAAAAAAAGGTTGCCCCTCAGCTTCCTATCCAATCTTTCCCCCCCCCCCCCTTCACCTTAAGCCTATGTCCTCTAGGTTCTCGATTCCCCCTACTCTGGGTAAAATACTCTGTGCATTTACCCTGTCAGTTCATCTCATGATCTCATACACCTCTACAAGATCTCCTACAAGGAATAAAGTCCTAGTCTGCTCAACCTCCCCCTATAGCTCAGGCCCTCAAGTCCTGGAAAAATCCTAAATTCTTCTCTGCAACTTAACATCTTTCCTATAACAGGGTGACCAAAACTAAACACAATACTCCAGATGTGGCTTTACCAATGTGTTGTACAATTGTAGCATAACTTCCCGATACTCAACACTGACTGATAAAGGTCAATTTGCCATGAGCTTTCTTGACTAGCCAATCAACCTGTGCCGCCACTATCAAGGAACCATGCACTGCACTCCTAAATCCCTCTGCTCTACAACACACCCCAGAGCCCTGCCATTCACTGCATAAGTCCTGCCATTCCTGCAATTTCCTTTCTAGCTCCCCGCAGTGTCCTTGGATATATCTGATCAGGCCCAGGAGATTTGTCTCCCTTCATACACGTTAGGCCCTTCAACACCTCCCTGGTCATTATGGTGACTGCCCTCAAGACTCATTGACTGTGCCAAGTTTCCCATCCTCGTGTCTGTCTCCACAATAAAAACAGAGATGAAATACTCGTTGAGGACTTAACGCATCTCCTGTGGCTCCACACTAAGTTAACCACTTTGATTCCAGTGGGATGCTATTCTCTTTTTTGGTTATTTTGTTTATAAAATTTCTTGGGATTCATCATCGGCGGTCACTCGAAACGAGTATGACTGTCCTCTCATGGAGGACGCCTGTGCGTCACTTTGTTTAACGTGGGGAGACTGGTACATAGACAGCCACCCCACGGTCCTTGACAGATTTGGGTTTTGCCCTCCTGATTTTTCTTCTTAGCGTGCTCCTCAGATCCCGAAACTCCTCCCGTCATTTGATCCGAGCTGCTTATACCTGCCCCTTGCCTCCTTATTCTTGACCAGAGCCTAGACTTCTCTTGTCATCCAAGCTTCCTTACGCCCACCTGCCTTGCCCCTCACTTTTACCAGGAACATACATGTCCTGTTGTCGCACTCTTAAAAGCATCCCACTTTCCGTGCATTCCTTTTACTTCAAACAACATGCTCCAATCAACCTGGGCTAGTTTCTGCCAATACCTTCAAAGTTGGCCTTGCCTTCATTTAGAATTTTAAGTCGTGGGCCCGTCCTATCTCTATCCACAACTATCTTAAACCTTGTAGGTCAGTGGTCGCTGGTGCCAAAAGGCTCATCCATGAATACTTCATCTACTTGCCTCTCCCAATTTTCTAAGACTCGATCAAGCGTTGCCCTCACTGGTGTTGGGCCCTCTACACATTGCCTGAGGAAATTTTCCTGAACACATTTGACAAATTCTGCCCCTGTCTAAACCTTTTCCACTGTGACAGTCTCAGTCACTGTTGGGAAACTTAAGATCCCCTACTACGACAACCTTCATTTGTTTTTTGAATATTTTTTCTTCACCAATGGAACTTCTGCAGCAATGCAGTCAAAGGAGAAAGGTTATATCCAGTTTATAAGTTGTTTAAGAAGGAACTGCAGATGCTGGAAAATCGAAGGTAGACCAAAATGCTGGAGAAACTCAGCAGGGGAGGCAACATCTATGGAGCATTGGAAATAGGCAACGTTTTGGCTCGACCCGAATAGTAGCCTGTTTCCTTCGCTCCATAGTTGCTGCCTCACCCGCTGAGTTTCTGCAGCATTTTTGTCTACCTTCCAGTTTATGTGCTTTTCTAAGAATCTGAGGTCACGTTACGTTTTGCCATTGGGAAACATTGGTGTGGCCAATATCTGAGGGAAATTCCAGAATTAACCTGATCATAAAACAGGTTAATGCTCCCCATCTTTGGTCTTCAAAGCACATGTTGATTCAATTTTAAGTTGTATATATTGTAAGTGTATTCCAAGAGAAGGTGAAATTTGAGGTTGTATTTCTGTGAAAAATTGTGGTCGAGCTAAAGATTTACTTTTTTTAGACTAACCTTGAGTGTACGATTCAGAATTTAATCAGGGAACTGAGAAAATCAGCCACTGTCTCGATTTCCCTCCAGCAGTTAGTCCGATGTCTCATTTAATCGATGAACACCTCTTGATCCTTCAGAATAGAACCAAGAGGCCATTGAATTGAATTGAATTGAATTGAATTGAATAATTTATTGTCACAGTGATATTGTTTGCTTGCATACCCATGGTATTCCCATGTTAAACCTATGTTAGGTCAGTGGTCGCCATCACCTATTCCTTCGCTCCATAGATGCTGCCTCACCCGCTGTGTTTCTCCAGCAATTTTGTCTACCTTCGATTTTTCCGGCATCTGCTGTTCTTTCTTAAACAAGGTATGCAAATAGTCGCCACAGAAAGGGCGCACACAAATATCCCCCTGGCTGGTTTCCACTGTGACCTTCCGGCAAATGATGCCTTCATTAGCGACACCAGTTGATCCTTTGGAGTTCACCATCAGGATGGGACAGGAGCAATCCTCTGGCGAGGAGGGAGCAGGAAATGCCAACTCTAGTGGGGTGGTCCTGCCGATAACAATGCTTAGAGTACAGTTCTGCCATCCTCAGAAACAACACAAGTATTGGCAATACATTCTTGTCTGAATGTGATCGGAAAAGGATGTCCATGTCACGAGCATCTTTACTGCTGTTGGTGATCATTGAATCAATCACCTCATTATCTGCTATCTCCATCAGCCTCATCCAAAAACACAGTGGCGACAGAAATGTCAGAAGATAATACATTTTGAACCTCTTGAATTCTGAACCCTGCATTTGACGGCACTGAGCCTATACTCGCTGAAGTTTCGAAGGATAACATAGAAACTTACCGGATAGAGTGGATGTGAAGAGGGTGTTTCCACTAATGAGAGAACCTATTAGGGGGCACAGCCTCAGAATAAAAGGATGTACCTTTTGAAAAGAGATGAGGAGCAAATTCGTTAGTCAGAGGGTGGGGAACCTGTGGAATTTATTGCCACAGACACTGTGGAAGATGTCATTTGGGTGTTTTTAAGGCAGAGGTTGGATAGAGTGGAAGTGGAGAGGATGTTTACAGTAGTGGGAGAGTCCTGGACCAAATCTCACAGCCTCAGAATTAAAGGACATTCCTTTAGGAAGTAGATGAGGAGGAATTTCTTTAGTCGGTGGTGAATCTGTGGAATTCTTTGCCTCAGAAGGCTCTAGAGACCAAGTCAATGGATATTTTTAAGACAGAGATAGATAGATTCTTGATTAGTGCGGATGTCAAGGGTTATGGGGAGAAGGCAGGAGAATGGGGTTAGGAGTGAGGGATAGATCAGCCATGATTGAATGGCGGAGTAGACTTGATGGGCCGAATGGCCTAATTCTGCTCCTATCACTTTATGAACTGCTCCAACGCAATGCCCTGAAGACACCAAGCCGATGAGTGAGGTTGAGTGTCCAAGACACATTGACTTGAAGTCCAGCATAATTAACACCTGCAAAAAGACGCCTTGCTTCTCTATCAGGAGGAAACCAGGCCTGTTTGATGAGTATGATCAGGAGATCCAGGGTCGCGTTAAACTGCAAACACAAGATATTTTTGAAACAACACCCTAACTCAAGGAGAAAGAAACTACTCTCAGGCACCTGAAAGCTGGAGATTGCTTCAGTAAACAACTTGGATAACCAATTAAATTGCACCGTTTATGCATGAGCTACTTTTTGAAAGCTAGTTTCACAACAGAAAGAGGTGACAGTTGAGCAAATTCATTTATTTAACTGATTTGATTAAAAATGGCAAGCGTATGTCTTTTGTTTACAAGCAAGTGCCCACACAACGAAAATCAACTGCAGTCACATCTTTCTGAAAATATTTCAATATATAGAGTTTAGAATGTAGTATTTTATATGTTACCCAACTTCTGGTGCGATCTGAGGGCTTCATAGGTTTTTGTATCGTACATACTCAAGCCTAAAGGGCCTGTCCCACTTAGGCGAGTGCAGGAGACTCTGCGCTCGCCACATGGTCGCCATCTGTTCGCTGGTGGTCTGTGGTGAGTCTCCTTCATGAACTAGTCGCGGCCTCAGTATGGTCGCAGCAAATTTTTCAACATGTTGTAGGTAGTTTTAGTTAATCGCCTTTGCTGACCGGGCATTTTCATTGGCTCATTGGGGGGGAAAAACATAAGCACGAGTTTTCAGAACCAAGGAGAACCGATTAGCCAATGTTAAATGCTCGCCAAACTTCACAGCTGTGTATCTCTGGCTTGTTAAAAGTTGTCTGGCTTCTTAAAAGTTTTTCCATTCCTTCTTCCCCCCCCCTTCTTCCCCCCCTTCTTCCCCCCCTTCTTCCCCCCCGTTCTTCCCCCCCTTCTTCCCCCCCTTCTTCCCCCCCTCTTCCCCCCTCCCCCCCCTTCCCCCCCTTCTTCCCCCCTTCTTCCCCCCCTTCTTCCCCCCCTTCTTCCCCCCCTTCTTCCCCCCCTTCTTCCCCCCCTTCTTCCCCCCCTTCTTCCCCCCCCTTCTTCCCCCCCCTTCTTCCCCCCCCTTCTTCCCCCCCTTCTTCCCCCCCCTTCTCCCCCCCCTTCTCCCCCCCCTTCTCCCCCCCCTTCTCCCCCCCTTCTTCCCCCCCTTCTTCCCCCCCTTCTTCCCCCCCTTCTTCCCCCCCCTTCTTCCCCCCCCCTTCTTCCCCCCCCCTTCTTCCCCCCCCTTCTTCCCCCCCCTTCTCCCCTCCTTCTCCCCCCCCTTCTTCCCCCCCTCCCCCCCCCCTTTCTCCCCCCCCCCTTCTTCCCCTCCCTCCCTTTGTGTGTGTGTGTGTGTGTTCCACTTGACAGTCGCCGGCAGCCCGCTGAAAAATCTCCCAAATGGGACAGGCCCTTTACTCCTTTGTACCTGCCTAGATGCATCTTAAACGTGTTCTGTCCGCCACTATCTCCAGCAGCTCGTGCCAAATACCAACTAATCCTTGAGTAAAAAACATAACCCTCAGATCTCTTTCATCTTCGCTCTTATCTTAAATCACTGTGCCTTTCTGTTTTAGACATCTCCTACAAACGTAACAGATGCAAGCTACCTACCCCATCTATGCCTCTGTTAATTGTGTGCACCGTTATCATGTCACCTGTCAGCCTTCCTTGCTCCAGGGGGAACAGGCCCAGTCCGTTCCCCTGGTGTCTGAAGAAGGGTCTCGACCTGAAACATCACCTATCCATGTTCTCCACTGATGCTGCTTGACCCGCTGAGTTACTCCAGCAACCTGTGTCTTTTTTTGTACACCAGCACCTGCAGTTCCTTGTTGCTACAGTCTCCATATTACTCAAGCCCTTCTTCTTCTTCTTTCGTGGGACGTGCACAGCCTAAAGTTGTTGGACAACTTGTTCTATTTGATCTTCTGTTTGTGCACGTCGAGTTGATTGCTTGAGTCGAAACAGGGCGGACCACGTGAAGGTTGCAATCTTCCACCCCACTCAAGCCCTCCACTCCAGCAATGGAAATTGGAATTTAAAGAAAAGTGGGTTTAGTAATAGAAATTATGAAGTGACTGATGCATAAAATCATGAGAAGAATAGATAGGGTCAATGCACAGTGTCTTTTTCCCAGGTTAAGGGAATTTAGAATTAGAGGGCATGGGTTTAAGGTGAGGGAGGAAAGATTAAATTGGACACAAAATGCTGGAGTAACTCAGTGGGACAGGCAGCATCTCTGGAGAGAAGGAATGGGTGATGTCTCTCGACTGGAAACATCACCCATTCCTTCTCAGAGATGCTGCCTGCCCTGCTGAGTTACTCCAGCATTTTGAGTGTATCTTTGGTGTAAACCAGCACCTGTAGTTCCTTCCCTTGCAAGATTAAATTTGCACCCGAAGGGCAACCTTTGCACAGGGTGGTGGGTATATGGAACAAGTTGCCAGTGGAAATTGAGGTAAATGCAATAACAACATTGGAAAAAAAATTGACAGATACACGGATAGGAGTTTAGAGGGATGTCAGCCAAATACCCATAAATGGGAATATCTTCGATGGGATAGGTGTGAATGAGCGGGGCCAGTTTCTGTGCTGTATGAATCTATGACTGAATTACTAAAACTGGTTCAGTAATGCCCACCTGAGACGGAAGCCTGTAATCTTTACCCATTTGGGTTGTAAGTGTCTCTTGAGTGCTTCTGTTCAGGGGCAATTAGCAGTTGTCATTAAATGTTAACATTGACTATATCCTGTGAATGATTAGTTGATTTTTTTTAAAAAGGACAATTTTTGCTAGATCTGCAGCATAACATACGTTGTTGCTTTTTATCTAAATTTGGAGGTTTATTTTCCGTGATGAACCTTTAAGCCCGCTGTCAAAAGATGTGAAATATTTGGATATTTAATCTTGTCAGAATGCGATAGATAGTTGCTTAAGTGAAGTGAAAGGACTGTAATGAGGGTACAGAGGGAACAACTTTGTTTAGTTTAATTTAGTTTCGAGATACAGCGCGGAAACAGGCCTTTCGGCCCACCGGGTCCGCGCCGACCAGCGATCCCCGCACATTAACACTATCCTACACACTAGGGACAATGTATACATTTACCAAGCCAATTTACCTACATACCTGTGCATCTTTGGAGTGTGGGAGGAAACCAAAGATCTCGGCGAAATCCCACGCGGTCACCGGGAGAACGTAAAACACATTACGGACATTACAGCACCCGTGGTCGGGATCGAACCCGGGTCTCCGGCGCTGCAAGCCCTTGTCCCACTTAGGCAATTTTTTCGGCGACTACAGGCGACTAGGCTGTCGCCACATGGAGGTGATGCCTGTATGGTCATGAGTCGTCTCCTCAAGTCGCCCAAAGAGTCGTAGCGTTTTTCTGGTCGCCGCTGGATTTTGAAATGTTCAAAACGTTTCGGCGACTGTGGGCTTGACGTAGCTAGTCTTCTCCGGTCGCAGGTGCTGTCGTAGGTTGTCGGCAGGTGACGTTGGTTGTCGCCGGGTGCTGACTTCGGTCAGCAGCTTCAAGTTCCTCCGTGTGCACATCACTGAGGACCTCTATCGGACACTGCACACGGTCACAATAACTAAGAAAGCCCGCCAGCGGCTCTTTTTCCTGACAAGACTGAGGAAGTTTGGCATGAACGCCAGCATCCTCACAAACCTCTACAGTTGCACCATCGCGAGTCGGCTGACGGGCTTCATCACAGTCTGGTACGCGAACTGTTCTGCCCACAGCCGCAAATCACTACAGAGTGTGGTGAAGGCGGCACAGCACATCACTGGCAACTGTCTCCCGGCCATTCAGGACATTTTCCACTGGCGGTGCCTGCGGAAGGCACTCGGCATCATCAAGGACCACAGCCACCCAGCACGCAGACTGTTCTCCTTGTAGCCGTCAGGCAGACGATACAGGAGCATGGCTGCACGCACCTCCACCACCGTGCACATTTTATATCATCATGCCGTCAGGCTTCTGAACGCATAAACACATCATATATGTTGATTATTTTACTCATTATTGTATTTTACCTACCAATGTCACTTTTATCTTATCTTTTTTTCCCCTTAGTTTTATCCTTGTAATATCATTGCTGAGGTGACCCGTTGTCTTGTCAAAAATATTTCATTGTACCGTTGACCCTGTGTTAACTTACATATGACAAATAAAACTGAACTGAACTGAATTATATTGGTGACTACCTACGTCAACCGGCGACAGGTACCGGCAACTGAATTGTCTTCAGTTGTCATCAGTTGTCGCTGACCGGGTCGTAGCTTGTCGCGGGTGGACGTAGGTTCACTTTGGTTGTCGTAAATTGTCGCCTGTGTGGTCGTAGGTTGTCATAGGTGGACGTCCTAATGTCGGTTGTCGGTAGCTTGCCGTAGCTAGACGTGGACTAGGTGGTAGGTTGTCGCAGACATTGTTGTAGGGGGAGTCCAGTCGCCGCTTTTTCGGCGACTTGCTACGACTGACAGTGGGCGGCAGTCGCCGAAAAAAATCGCCTAAGTGGGAATGGGCCTTAAGGCAGCAACTCTACCGCTGCGCCACCGTGCTCAGGCTACATATAATCTGTAAAATGGCCCTTACCTTGGCCAAACTATTGAACGTTGCCTTGAATGTTTATAATATTTGCATATATTCCAAATGTTGTTTTAAAAAATCTTTTATTTTGAAAATTTGAAATATAATTATAAATCATAATCATATTTTATTAGCCAAGTATGTTTTGCAACATACGAGGAATTTCGTTTGCCTTACAGTCATACCAATTAAAAGCGACAGAACACACAAAATACATTTTTAACGTAAACATCCACCACGGTGACTCCTCCACATTCCTCACTGTGATGGAAGGCGACAAAATGTTCAATCTCTCTCTTCTTTGTCCTCCAGCGGTCGGGGGCCTCTAATCTTGCGTTGACGTTGACGGGACGATCTTACTCCCGTAGCCGGCGGCGGGCCTTCCACATCGGGGCGATCAAGCTCCGGTATCGGGGGGGAATCTCAGCTATCCCGCGCCGGGCGATCTACCCTGGGTCGGCGCTAGTCGAACTTTGCGCGGCTTTTGGAGCTTCCCGACATCGGTTTCTACCCGAGACTGCGAGCACTCAATGGTGAAATCCGCAGTTGGAGCTTCGATCCCAGGCGAGGGATCACGGACTCCGATGGTAAGTACACTTCCCCATGGTGGGGCTCAAAGTCAGTCCCGAGCAAGGCCTCCAGCTCCACGATGTTAGGCAGCAGATACGATCGGGAAAACAATCGCATCTCCGGCAAGGTAAGAGATTGAAAAAAGTTTCCCCGACCCCCCCGCCCACCCCCCACATAAAACAAACCAGAAAACATTAACACATACTTTTAAAACACACTAAAAATAACACAAAAAACCCGAAACGGACAGACAGATTGTAGGCGAGGCTGCCATCGAAGCGCCACCTGGTGGAATATGATAGTTGCTCAAGTGAAGTGAAAGGACTGAATAGTTAAAAACATTTAAAAAATCAATATTAATTTTGTCCTTTTCATTCGCCTCCTCCCACTCTCCATGTTGTGAAGTAAGCTTTGAAGCATTCCTCTCTAAACGTGGGGAGTTCCTGCAACTTCACACCCCAAGGGCTCACAGTTATTGCAGGAACTGCTAACATCTCCCCCCAAAAATCTGGGTTAATTTTACTCACTCGCAGCAATCAGCAATATATTTTATTTTCCCTCAAAATTCCGTTTTTAATTACTTTTTGTGAGGTTTTTCCACCATCAATTTGACTGTCACGAAAGTTCCCTGCATCAGGGATGGTGGAAAAACAACTTGTAAAATCAATGGAGACACAAGAGACTGCAGATGCTGGAAATTTTGAGCAAAAAAGCAAATTGCTGGAGGACCTCAGCAGATCAGACAGCATCTGTGGAAAGAAATGGACAGGCAATGTTTCTGGTCCAGATGCTTCTTCCAAATGCAGAAGGGCCCGAAAAAATATCTGTCCAATTCTCTCCCAAGATGTTGCCTGACCTGATAAGTTCCTCTAGCAGTTTGTTCTTACTTTGTAGAAATAATGCGTGTTTGAAAAAAAAGTCAAAAAACATTGGTGAGAACGTTTCCTAAATTCTTACACAGTCGATAAAGGGCCTGTCCCACTCGGGCGTCATTTGCGCGTCATGTAGGTGGCGCGCAAAGATTTTGTGAATCCCCAAATCCTGGGGCGTCGCCCTCGACCGTGCGTCACTGCCTACGCCACCACGTCTCACCACGCTTGCGTCACGCGTAAATGATGTCGCGTCGTGACGCGTAAATGATGTCGCGTAAATGATGTGCAAATAATGCCCAAGTGGGATAGGCCCTTTAATGAGCCTTAAAAGATTCTGTTCAATGTGCTAGAGCAAAGTACTTAATTAAGCACTAATTAACCGCTGTACTCCTCTGGCAACTAAACAGCTTTTATATGTCTTAAACCAAATCAATAGCACATTTTGTTCTGCATCAATTAGTAACAAATATCGTGTCATTTGAAGGGAAAGATTGTATTGTAAAATGAAAAGCATCAACACCTACACATGAATTAGTAAACTGCTGACTGGTTGCAAAACTAAATCAACTTTTACAAGAATAGGTACAGGATATTGTAAATACGAGGGATATCTGGAAATGATACACAAGTACATTTATTTATACTAGGCAGATTACAATGCAGGGTTTTAGTTAATGTGTGTTTTGGTTTGATGTGTTAAGCTTTCACTATTCATGTTATTAATTACACTTGTCTAGAATATCCTTTGTGCCTTCAGTGCTGTTAATTGTTTAGTATGCAGTAGGGGGCATCCATTTTAGTCATGGCCTGCTGCTCGGGAATACAGAAGTGCCCAGTGCATCAGGCACTACTGAGTCAGCCTCAACTTTGAAAAGATCCTCCCTTTGTGTGATATAGCAATGCAGAGAGCACAAAGGATTTCAGATAAAACGGAAGGTAGACACAAAATGCTGGAGTAACTCAGCGGGACAGGCAGCATCTCTGAATGGAAGGAATGGGTAACGTTTTCACACAGTCTGAAGAAGGGTCTCGACCCGAAACGTCCCCCATTCCTTCTCTCCAGAGATGCTGCCTGTCCCGCAGAGTTACTCCACCATTTTGTGTCTAACTTTGGTGTAAACCAGCATCTGCAGTTCCTTCCTAATCAGATAAAACTGAGTCTGGGCTTTGGTCTGGTGGGAGCCATGGGAGAGAGGACTGGGATAAAAGGTGGGAGGGGGAAATCAGGATGAGGATTGGCGATCAGCGGTGGTAGTGGGGACTGGCGTTCGAGAGGGTATTCAAGGTCTTTGATCTAGGATGTTGTGTGCACGACTGGGTCGGGGGCACAAGTCAGGCAGGGTGTTAATCATTGTGGGACGGGCAACTTTAGTGAATGTGCAGAGTGCATTGGGGGATATTAGTTGGGGGGGGGGGTGATTATGAAGGGCTTAAAACAAAGTCAGTAAATAAATAAGTTTGAATGACACCGTCTATTTGGATTGGCAGTGACAGTTGCTCAGAAATCCCTTAAAGGGCCTGTCCCACTAGGGTGACCGTATTGGCGAGTTTAGGAGACTTTGCGCTCGCCACAAGCTCGCAACATGGTCGACAATTGGTCGTAGGTGGTCTCTGGTGAGTCTCCTTCATGGTCGAGAGGAGTTCCCGTATGGTGGTAACTATTTGCGGCCTCAGTATGGACGCGCAAAATTTTGCAACATGCTGAAAATTTTGCAACATGCTAAAAATTTTGCCGCGACCAAAATATGGTCGCCATGCAGAAAATCGATACCTTTGAAGTTGTAGTGCAATGGTAGTGGGGCCGCCATGTTGTTGTAGGTAGCCGAGGTAATCTCCTTTGCTGATCGGGCATTTTCATTGGCTCATTGGGGGGAAAAAAACGTAAGCACAAGTTTTCAGAAAAAAGGAAAACCGACCGGTAATGTTAAATGCCCGCCATACTTCACAGTAGTGTATCTCTGGCTTATTAAAACTTGTCTGGCTTCTTAAAATGTGTCTCCACTCCTTCTCCCGCCTTCTCCCCTCCCCACTCTTTTAAATTACTTACCGTACACCGTGCTAGCCGTCGTTAACCTTCCTGTTCATCGCGGGTATCACCTTGGCTTTGAGCAGTGTGAATTTCAGGCAGCGCTCCCCCTTTTTCCCTGGCCCCCGCCTTTGCGGTGTGCGTGTGTGTGTGTGTGTGTGTGAGTTCCGCGCTGTCGGTCGTTCCAACTGGCGGTGTTTCAGGCGAGTGCCCCCGAACTTGAAGGTCGCAGACAGTCCGCTGAAAAGTCGCGTAAGTGGGACACCCCCTTCACTTTGTGCAGCTGGAGTGCACGCAGTTCCATGAAAACCTGGCTGAATGGGAATGAAAACAACAACAATTATTTGGATAAGCATGGACTATTTCTTCCAACAGCATTCTAAACTGAATTTGCAATGGAAAGTGCCCGGTTGAATGCACAGGATGGTGCAGTTGTGTCTCGTAAAGCTTTAATCACATTTCACTCGAGGAAACATTCACCACCCTCAGGTAGCATTGAAGCTGGGTGCGTGCGTGAAGACATTTCTAGGTGAATAAATGGAGAAAATGTATGAATCGCTGCCTAGCAAAAGTTTATTTAAAATCTAATGATGCCCATATTTTGTGTGTTTCACGAGTTGATGACATTTAACATGGTCCAATAACAAAGAGCTCCCATTAACAAGGAAACCATTCATATTACCAAATATTTCTGACTGTTCCAAGAATATGCACAGACCTGTCGTAGATCTACAGTGTGGAATGGTAAGGGCCACTGGATCATTGATTTTGCATTGTTAGTAATAATAATAATAATAATAATAAAAAATGTATTTGTATAGCACGTTTAAAAACAACTCGCGTTGACCAAAGTGCTGTAAATCAGTGCAGGTACTAATGTGATACAACAGTAGACAGACCTAACGATACATACATAAACTGTTTACAGTGCCCCCTCAGAGGGGCTCAGAAACGCTAGGGGGTAGAAATAGGTTTTGAGTCGTGACTTAAAGGAGTCGATGTTGGGGGCAGTTCTGATGGGGAGCGGGATGCTGTTCCACAGTCTAAGTGCTGCAACCGCAAAAGCGCGGTCGCCCCTGAGCTTAAACCTAGACCGCGGGATAGTCAGTTGCCCCAGGTCGGCTGACCTGAGGGACCTGGAGGTAGAATGGTTGGTTAGAAGATTTTCGATATGGGGGGGGGGCAAGCCCGTTAAGGGATTTGTATACGAATCAGAGGAGCTTGAAGTTGATTCTGTACCGTACTGGGAGCCAGTGGAGAGAGGCCAGGATCGGGGTGATGTGGGCCCTTTTACGGGTACCCGTCAGAAGTCTCGCTGCGCCGTTTTGGACCAATTGCAGGTGGTGCAGGGATGATTGGCTGAATCCAGTGTATAGGGAGTTGCAGTAGTCAAGGTGGGAAAAGATGAATGCGTGGATGATTTTTTCAAGGTCGTCGAATTTGCCGAATGGTTTGATTTTAGCTATTGTGTGAAGTTGGAAGAAACCCGCTTTTACCACAGAGTTGACGCTTGTCAAACTTCAATGCGGAGTCTAATATCATGCCAAGGGTTTTGACGTGCGGTTTGACTAAGGAGGTTAGGCCTCCAAGGCTGCCTGTTATCATTTTGATGGGGTTGGAGGGGCCGAGTAGGATGACCTCAGACTTGCTCTCGTTTAGTTGGAGGATGTTCTGTGCCATCCAACATTTTATGTCCTCGAGGCAGTGCATGAGCTGATTAAATTAGACCGGTTGTTGGGTTTCAGGGGGAGATAGAGCTGTGTGTCATCTACATAGCAGTGGAAAGAAATGCCGTGCCTTTGAATGACTTGACCGAGGGGGAGCATGTAGAGAGAGAAGAGAATGGGGCCTAGGATGGAGCCTTGTGGAACCCCGCAGAAAAGGCTAGCTGGGGAAGAAAAATAATTGCCTATGTTGGTAGACAAACTCCTGTTCTTTAGGTAGGAAACGAACCAGCTCAGGGCAGTGCCATCAACACCAACCCCGATCCTCTTTCGATGAGATGCTTCAGATTTTTTACTGGCAGATCCAATGTAGTTAGATCTAACGTAGAACGTAGGTCTAAGGGTGGCGCAGTGGTAGAGTTGTTGCCTTACTGCGCCGGAGACCCGGGTTCAATCCCGACTACGGGCGCTGTCTGTACGGAGTTTGTATGTTCTTCCCCGTAACCGCGTTGGTTTCCTCCGAGATCTTCGGTTTCCTCCCACACTCCAAAGACATACAGGTTTGTAGGTTAATTGGCTTGATTTAAATGTAAATTGTCCCTGGTGTAGTATTAATATGCGGGGATTGGTGGTCGGCGCGGACACAGTGGGCCAAAGGTCCTGTTTCTGCGCTGTATCTCTAATCTAAACTAAACTATACTAGACAAAAATGCTGGAGAAACTCAGCGGGTGAGGCAGCATCTATGGTTTCGGGTCGAGACCCTTCTTCAGACTGAATTCAGACATCAGTCTGAAGAAGTGTCTCGACCCAAAACGTCACCTATTTCCTTCGCTCCATAGATGCTGTCTCACCCGCTGAGTTTCTCCAGCATTTTTGTCTACCTTCGATTTTCCAGCATCTGCAGTTCCTTCTTAAACTATACTAAATTGGTGATTTTTATTTGTTTAAAATGGGATTCCCTGCATGGAGATTGAGAAGGAAAATGTAAATGAATTACTTTAAATCATTTAAAGCATGAAGCACATTAATTTAAACAAAATAATGTTATTATGTGCAAGAATTTACTACTTTCGATTAGTGATAGACATCCAGTTTTGCAAAGACTGCAAATGACAAAGTAGGGCCAGTGGAAATGTGCCATCTGAGTGCTCATTATGCCGTGCCAGCACGCTTGACGTTAAATATGGGCTGAATCTTGCTCTATTCAGCCCATTATAGTTATTAAAGAACATGATTTATGCATCGTCATGGTGTATCTATTATTAGCACTGATAATGTTAGGTTAACCATTGAAGTTCAGATTCTGGTTCAATTGGGTGCTGCCTTTTAAATTAATGTGTTTTTTAGTAAATCCACCATCATGGTGACTCCACCCTTAACTCGACTCGAACTTGCTTTCTTCAGAGCTTCCTTGCTCATTTTGAATCTTCAGTAAAGTTGATACTTGCTTTCTCCTCTTCACACATCCATTAAAAAAAAATATTTTATTGCATTAATGGAACTAGGAAATATTTACAAAGTTTTACACCCCGTACTAGATTCTTCGTCTGCATTTTGGTAGTAATTCCATTTTAATTAATTGTTCTGAAATTGCAGCTTCAGACCCGAATAAGTTGAAGATTTGTCTTGCTCCAACTCAAAGGTCATGTTTTCAAAAAGTCTGTAAGCAGTTACAGCCGTGGTAGTTAAGGCCTTTCGCAATTGGAACGGCCACAATTACACACTTGCAGACACCAAGCATGACATCCGGAGGCTGCAGCGAATCGTTTGATCAGCTGAGAACGTTGTTGGCTGCAATCTTCCCCCCATTGTACACTGCAAGGGCCAGGAAGCGAGCGGGCAAGATCATCTCTGACCCCTCTGACCCTGGTCACAAACTCTTTGAATCACTTCCCTCTGGAAGGCGACTCCGGACTGTCAAAGCCACCACAGCCAGACATAAAAACAGCTTTTTTTCCACGAGTAGTAGCTCTACTCACCAACCAAAAGACTGTAGCCTCCCTTTGCTCTGGTATTTTATTTCATTCACATGTTTAAACAATAATAGAAACATAGAAGAACATAGAAAAATAGGTGCAGGAGTAGGCCATTCGGCCCTTCGAGCCTGCACCGCCATTCAATGTGATCATGGCTGATCATCCAACTCAGTATCCCAATGTATTATTCTTGTGTTAAAGAAGGAACTGCAGATGCTGGAGAATCGAGGGTTACACAAAAAGCTGGAGAAACTCAGCGGGTGCAGCAGCATCTAAGGAGTGAAGGAGATAGGCGACGTTTCGGGTCGAGACCCTTCTTCAGACTGAAGTAGGGTCTCGACCCGAAACGTCGCCTATCTCCTTCGCTCCTTAAGGGCCTGTCCCACCAGCATGCAACTCTATGCGATGAACGCGATCAAACTAGAAGCGGGGGCCGCGCGGAGGTCGGGTGATCCCCTGTACAGGGCCGTTCCCACCAGCATGCGCCTGCATGCGGCAAGCGCAACCAAACCGGCAGTAGGGGCCGCGCGGAGGTCGGGTGAGTGGCGCAACGCGGCGCAAAGTGAGGCAAACTTGGAGCGAAGTCCAAGGTAAGTTCGCCAGGACAGAGAGGGGCACACAGAGAGGGGCACCGAGGCACACACACACAGAGTGCCATGGAGCCACACACATAGAGGGTCATGGAGGCACTTACAAATAGGTTCACGGAGTCATGATGTCGGGGCGGTGTGTAAATGTCGAGGCGACTGCGAGCCAACAAGCCGTTGCCGCGCGGAATTTTTGGACATACTCGCTTTTTCTTAGCCCTGCGCGGTGTCGGGACGAACTCGGGACGAACTCCGCACAATTCCGCACAGCTCCGGCGATCGAAGTGGGACCGGCCCCGCGGCTCCGGACGGCTCAAGCGACCACGTTAGGTCGCGTTAATTGCATAGAGTTGCATGCTGGTGGGACAGGTCCTTTAGATGCTGCTGCACCCGCTGAGTTTCCCCAGCTTTTTGTGTAACCCAATGTATTATTCTTAATGTTTTATGTTTTGTTCTTAATTGTTTACTGTCTGTCGTGTTGTTACTTGCGAGCGGAGCACCAAGGCAAATTCCTTGTATGTGTACGTACATACTTGGCCAATAAACTTATTCATCATCTACCTAACTCCCAACTTGTCTTGTCCATTGAAGCAGCAATTGGATTATGCTGCTGAACTCTTTGAGAGAGCTCTGTGGGTCAGCGATACCTCACGACTTTGCAAATGGTGGACGTTCACCACTTCCGACCACCTTGTAACATATGGATTAGTTCATCTTTGCCTTCTGAATTCTTGCATGAATTAATTAATCTGCAAAAACTTGATCAATTTTATGGTTTATGGTTTTAGTGTGCTTGCATATTAGCACTGAAAGCTGTTTTACTCATCTCAGTATAAAGATCAACGTACTGGACAAATGTAACCTAGTTCCCAGAGGAGCAAGTCTTGTATTCTCCTCAGAGTCATAGAGTCATACAGCGTGCAAACAGGCCCAACTTGCCCACACCGACCAACATTTCCCATCTACACTGGAAGCACCTGCATGTGTTTGGCCCATATCCCTCGAAACATATCTTATCCATCTATCTACGCAAACCTTATGATAGTCCCTGCTTCACCTAAAGGCTGAAACGTTATGGTTGTCCCAGCCTCACCTACCTCCTCTGTAGCTTGTTCCTTAAACCCACCACCCTTTGTGTAAACTTCTTCTTGCGTATGGCGTGCACAGCCTAAAGTTGTAGATCCATGCCAGGACTGCATCAGTTCTTGGGTTGATGGCTTTGGTGCCCCCAGGGAATAGCCTCAGCGGGCAGTCATTCACTATGAGTGGGATGGTCTGGTCTGGATGTCCGCAGTTGCAAGCAGGGCTGTCTGTCATCCCCCACATGCAGGTGATGGGCTGTCCTTGCATGGATTCTGTTCAGGGTTAGCCATTGCTTGCGATGGAGGTCAAATCCCGGTGGTTTCACTGTGGTGTCTGTGATGGCCTCTCCGTTGTTGATGTTGGCATCTTTCCAGGCTCTGCGCCACTCTGTCTTGGAGTCAAAGTCTTCCATGGATTTAACGGAAGACTTCAGGCGCATGTTGGGCAGATTGTTCAAGTCAGCATGGATGGGAAGGTCAGGGTTAGTTAGCCTCGATGGTGCACCAATCTTTCGACATCCTCTCCCTTCTGCATATGCTGGGAGAGGCGATATGAGAGAGGACAGGGAGCCACTGCAAAGGTGTTGACTTAAGCATCCCTGTGATGACCCGCATTGCAGAGTGAAGGACAGTGTCAACTCGTTTGGTGTGGCAGCTGTTAGCCCAAGCTGTTGAGGTTAAATATTTTCCCTTCATCTTAAAGCTATGTCCTCTGGATGTCGATTCTTCTACACTGGCCAAGAGACTCTGTGCCTTTAGCTCATCTATTCCTCTCACCATTTTTATACAACTAGCCTTTCCCCCGACTTTCAGTCCGAAGAAGGGTTTCAACCCAATATGTCACCTATTCCTTTTCTCCTGAGATGCTGTCTGACCCACTGAGTCACTCCAGATTTTTGTGTCTATCTTTGGTTTAAACTGGCGTCTGCAGTTCCTTCCTACAGATAAGATCATCCCTCATCCTCCTGTGCTCCAAGGAAATTCTAGCCTGTTCAACCTCTCCACCATAGCTCAGGCCCTCGAGTCCTAGCAACATCCTCGTAAATCTTCTCTGTACCCTTTCGAGCTTGACAACAGCTTTCCTATAACATGGTGCCCAGAACTGAGCACAATACTCTAAATGTGGCCTCACCAACATCTTATACAACAGCAACAGGACCTTCCAACTTCTGTACTCAATACTCTCTTCAATACTTGCTGATCTTGCTGAGTCTTCAATACTTCAAGTCTTGCTGATCTCCAGCTCTTGCCTATCTGTTTATCACCGGCCGTTCTCTTTCATTCCAGTGCACAACAATAAAATTGTAAGTGGGGCAATATTGTTGGATCCCCAGTACCATGCAGGGCTCTGCTAATGTGCAGAGGGTTTAGTGCCAGTTAGGAGATTTTGCCAGGGTGTACCTTGTTGAGACGCATCACCCAGTGCCATACAATCATCATAAGGTCATAAGTGATCGGAGCAGAATTAGCCCATTCGGCTAATCAAGTCTACTCCGCCATTCAATCGTGGCTGGTCTATCTCTCCCTCCTAACCCCATTCTCCTCCCTCCTAACCCCATTCTCCCCATAACCCCTGATGCCCAAACTAATCAAGAATCTTATCTATCTCTACCTTAAAAATATCCATTAACTTCGCCTCCACAACCTTCTGTGGCAAATAATTCCACAGATTCACCACCCTCTAACTAAATTAATTCCTCCTCACCTCCTTCCGAAAGGAACGTGCTTTAATTCTTAAATTGCACCGGTGGTCCTGGACTCTCCCACCGGTGGAAACATCCTCTCCACGTCCACTCTATCCAAGCCTTTTCACCATTCGTTAAGTTTCAATGAGGTTCTCCCCTCATCCTTCTAGTCTATCCAGCCATCAAAGGATCAGGCTCATTGAATGCAAGTATTTCTTCTCAACATTCCTTTTGGTGCATTTGCTTCCTGACAGCGAAGTGTATTCATAATGACGTGTTATTTCTATGCAGAGCTTCAAAGAATAGTTATGTATTTTGACGTTAGACATTGCAAGGCATGTAGGCTATCTCTACATGTATGAAAAGTAAATTGCTTTTTGATTTAACTGTACATTGCCTTTCTGTTTCTTTCAATTCCAAATCAAAATGTTCGCAACATTTTTTTAAATTAAAGAACATCAGTTTGTGAGCACAGCCAGATTAGAATTTTGTCTTTCGTACCATATACAAAAATGTAATACTTCAAGATTCCTGCAATGCCCTTCTTGAATAAAATGAATATTTAGGAGTGCAGCCTGATTATCTTTCATAGTAGAATTGAATTCACTTTCAATATTAACTCAGACTTTTCATTACAAAGAAACTCTTCAGCGATTCTGACAAAGGATTATTGTTCTGAAATGTCAACTCTGTTTCTCTCCACACAGATGTCGCTTGACTTATTGAGCATCAGATTCATTTTCTGTGTTTAGAATTATGGTCGTTGCTCATTGAAACAGGCCCTTCAGCTTACTGAAGATAGACACCAAATGCTGGAGTAACTCAGCGGGACAGTCACCAATTCCATCTCTCCAGAGATGCTGCCGGTCCCGTTGAGTTTCTCCAGCATTTTGCTTCGGTTTAAACCAGGATCTGCAGTTCCTTCCTACACATTCCTTCAGCTTACTGTATCTGTGCTGACCGTCAAGTACCTAACTATGCTAATCCCACTTTTGTAGCACTCTGTCCATACTAATACGCATTGTGAGCAATTTTGGGCACCATATCTGAGGAAGGATGTACTGGCTCTCGAGAGGGTCCAGAGGAGGTTTGATCCCAGGAATGAGTGGATTAACATATGATGAATGTTTGACGGCACTGGGCCTGCACTCGCTGGATTTTAGAAGGATGAGAGGGGACCTCATTGAAAATTACTGAATAGTGAAAGGCTTGGATAGAGTGGATGTGCAGAGGATGTTTCCACTAACGGGAGAGTCTTGGACTAGAGGTCACAGACTCACAATTAAACAATGTTCCTTTTATGAAGGAAATGAGGAGGAATTTATTTAGTCAGAGGGTGGTGAATCTGTGGAATTCTTTGCCACGGAAGGCTGTGGAGGCGAAGTCAGTGGATGTTTTTAAGGCAGAGATAGATAGATTCTTGATTAGAACTGTGTCAGGGGTTATGGGGAGAAGGCAGGAGAATGCAGTTAGATGGGAGAGATAGATCAGCCATGATTGAATGGCGGACTAGACTTGATGGGCCGAATGGCCTAAATCTGCTCCTATCACTTATATGTGTCATGGTGATCCTCCACCGCTTCTTCAAGAGTGTTAAAGCACGGGATGATGACCAGCATGGCATGTATTTTGGCATGTATCACAGGTTGAAAGTGGAGAATAATATATTTTTTTGTTTGTTTTGCAGTTACCAACTATAATAATGTCGTTGAAGCAAGTTCAGACACGGATGATGAGGATAAATTGCATATCGTGGAGGATGAGAGTGTAACTGATGCAGGCGAGTGCGATGCAAATGCACTAGAGGACGATTTGCCAACAAAGTGTTCAGTTTTGCCAAGGAAAGATGACTCTGATGAAGAAAATGAGAGCGCTGATTGGAGAAATGAAGAGGGTAAGTAATTTTAATTTCAGTACTTCCAATAAATAGTGGGTTTTTTTAATGACGTTTGATGGTTATGGTATTTTGGATTTTAGCTATCTCATCTAGATTGATAAATACTGACAAAAAAAATCATATACTAGAAAATCTGCAAACTTAGAAGGACAGGTAAGGGCGGCATTGTGGCGCAGTGGTAGAGTTGCTGCCTTACAGCGTTTGGAGCACCAGAGCCCGGGTTCGATCCCGACTACGGGTGCTGCCTGTATGGAGTTTGTACGTTCTCCCCGTGACCGCGTGGGTTTTCTCCGGGATCTTCGGTTTCCTCTCACACTCCAAAGACGTACAGGTTTGTAGGTTAATTGGCTTGGTGTATGTGTAAAATTGTCCCTAGTGTGTGTAGGGCAGTGTTGGTTTGTGGGGATCGCTGGTTGGTGTGGAATCAATGGGCTGAAGGGCCTGTTTCCATGTTGAATCTCTAAAACTAAAACTAAGACTGCATGTAGGATCAATGTGATACCCTCTCGGGCATTGTGGACACTGGTGCCAAGGGTTGTATTCAACTGAATTTTCATGATCGCTGTTTATGAACATTGAAGATGTCACCAGAATTGGGGATGTCACCAGAATCCTTGTGCAGCCTTTCAGGTCTTCCACTCTGTTCAGTTCAGTTCAGTTTAGTCTATTGTCACGTGTTCCAAAGTACAGTGAAAAGCTTTTGCACCGTGCTATCCCGTCAGCGGAAAGCCAATACCTGATTACAATCGAACCATATGCAGTGTACAAATAGATACATGATAAGGGAATAACTGTTAGTGCGCAGATAGTCTGAGGGTCACCAATGAGGCAGATAGTAGTTCAGCTCTGCTCTCTGGTTGTGGTAGGATGGTTCCCTTCCCCTATACCAGCTGGGAAGAAACTGCCCCAGAATCTACAAGTTGGTGGACGTCTGGGAGCACTGACATTTCCTGGTATATGTCCAGTATTCCTCGATATTATCCTGATCTTTCAAAGTTAAATCAGGGATTCTACAGCCAGATGTGATGTAAATATGTGGAAGAGTGTTGAGGAAATTGTGAGGGGTTCGCTGTGAAGGACATCATGAAGCTGCTTTGAATGTAGCAGGCAGGCTGTCTTTTGGTTAAAAAGTGTAACAATGAAGACTTCCAGAATGTTGTCCACTTTCTAGAACATTTCCCAATACTCTTGTTATTGGATAGTCTTCTTCCTTCATCCCATTTGTTTAGTTTAGTTTAGAGATACAGCACGGAAACAGGCCTTTCGGCCCACTGCGTCCGCCCCGACCAGCGATCCCTGCACATTAACGCTATCCTACACCCACCAGGGACAATTTTTACATTTACCAAGCCAATTACCAAACCTGTACGTCTTTGGAGTGTGGGAGGAAACCGAAGATCTCGGGGAAAACCCATGTAGGTCACGGGGAAAACATACAAACTCCGTACAGACAGCGCCCATAGTCGGGATCAAACCCGGGTCTCCGGCGCTGCAAGGCAGCAACTCTACCGCTGCGCCACTGTGATGCTTTAATGAAGCATGCAGTCAATTTGTAACAGATTTTTTTGTTCTACAATTATAATTGGCAAAATTGCCTAAATGTCGCACAAATTAACTCCAGGTTTTTTATGTGTCATACTCATTTCCTGCTGGATTTTGTATATTTTCAAAAAATTTAAGCCTAAATTCTGTCAGTTTATTCTTGTATGAGTTGATATGAAGAAAACAGCCTGAAATTGGCTGATAAGGGGAAATCTTTTAGGACGGTGATGAGAAAAACATTTTTCACACAGAGAGTGGTGAATCTGTGGAATTCTCTGCCACAGAAGGTAGTTGAGGCCAGTTCATTGGCTATATTTAAGAGGGAGTTAGATGTGGCTAAGGGGATCAGGGGGTATAGAGAGAAGGCAGGTACGGGATACCGAGTTGGATGATCAGCCGTGATCATATTGAATGGGCTCGAAGGGCCGAATGGCCTACTCCTGCACCAATTTTCTATGTTTCCATGTAAATCATAAGAGGCCACGTAGTTTAAGATTAGAATGTGTTTGCTAGATGGATGGAAAGATGCACAGAATCCTACTGCAGTATTGGCCAGAAAAGATTTGGCCTAGGCTTTGTGTAGTCCAATAAACACTGCTTTTGGGATGGAAAAAGGTTACACAGTGACAACATTTTTGGGAAGAGATCTAAAGATTGGAAGACACATGAAGGAAATCTCTGTCGTTGCACTTTTTGTAAAAGTATTCAATTGATTATCAAGGTGCAGCTCACATTGTGAGCTTTTAAATGCATGTATTTCCTCAAGCAAAAATAATTATTTCTGGTACGGTAGGTAATGCAGCCACATTGGACTCAAATGTGTTAGGCTTACGTCATAGAGCGACACAGTGTGGAAACAGGCCCTACACTAGTCTGCGCTTGGCCCATATCCCTCCAAACCTGTCTAACTGTTTCTTAAACGTTGGGATAGTCCCTGCCTCAACTACTTCCTCTGACAGCTTGTTCCATACACCCACCACCCTTTGTGTGGAAAGAGTCACCCCTCAGATTCCTATAAAATCTTTCCCCTTCACTTTAAACCTGTGTCCTCCGGTCCTCGATTCACCTACTGTGAGACTGCAAGAGACTGTGCATCTACCCAATCTATTCCTCTCATGATTTTATACATCTCTGTAAGATGACCTCTTCTCCTCCTTTGAGCCAAGGAATAGAGTCCCAGCCTACTCAACCTTTCCCAATAGCTCAGACCCTCTAGTCCTGACAACATGCTTGTAAATGTTCTCTGTACCCTTTCCAGCTTGACAACATCTTTCCTATAACATGGTGCCCAGAACTGAACACAATACTCTAAATGCGGCCTCATGGTCTTATACAACCGCAACGTGACCTCCCAACCTCTATGTTCAATACTCAGACTGATGAAGGCCAATGTGCCAAAAGCCTTTTTGACCACTCTGAGCTTGGTTCAGCAGGCACCATATTTGCAAAACTTGCCTTAAAGTGACTTTGTATTAAACATTACCACTGTCGTGGGTGATCTTAGATTAATCTATTCATCATTTAGATTTAAGTGAATAAACTATACTTTTTATGTGTGCTTCCATGGCAGGCACTTCTTTCTTCCTGTAACTTAAGTTGAGTGATCTTTGAAGTTGGCTGGCACGGATATAGTTTATACAGCAACAAAAAAATAAGTATCATTTTTAACAATTTGTGTGGAAACTTGGTGGGAGGCACAAAAAGTAGTTGCATTTCAGCTATGTTGGCCCAGCGAATGTTCCCACTGCTAGGTCTTGAAAAATTCCAAGTAATTTTGGCATTTTAGGAAATATCTTTCAAAGTTGGAATTTATCCATGTTGCAAATGTATAAGCACAAAAAATATATATTCAAGTTGCTCTGAAATTTTGATAAGGATCAGAGCAACTTGAATATATTTTGTCAAAAGTAATCACAATGTTTCTTTGCTTTGATTTTTTTTGATTATTTGTTCTAATTAAGGCAACTAAATACAACAGTATACTGTTTTAATTAACTTGGATGCAGTTGAAAATGCTTTGGTTATATTGAACTGGTAGTTGAAAGGCATGCTTTGAAGTTTAAGCGAATGGATATTTAAACACCATCAGTGCTGTTTGAAAAGTTGTACTTCTAATAAATCTGAATATAAACAGTGGCACCAGTAAAATTGCCGATGTAGCTGTTTCATAATCATAATAGCTTTCTTGTTGAACTATTCTCTAATGAAAGCCTCTGAATTGTACCAAGCCATAAAAAATATGGTAAAAGAGTTTTTGTTAAGTGCTCAATGCTTGGATCGTGTTGATAAGGCCATGGGTAGGTGCCGCAGGTACCTAGCAGGGTAATATGTTAGCCTTCGTTATGGTTGGATTTTCTGAATTGTGATTCTTGTGGGCCTTGGTGAGACCGCTCTTGGAATATTGTGTACAGTACAGGATGTGCTTTCCATGGAGGGTGTACAGCAACAATTCGCCAGACTGTGCGGCATGGTGGCGCAGCGGTAAAATTGTCGCCTTGCAGCGCCAGAGACTCGGGTTCGACTCCGACTACGGGTGCTGTCTGCACGGAGTTTGTACGTTCTCCCCGTGACTGCGTGGGTTCCCTCCCAGATCTCCGGTTTCCTCCCACACTCCAAAGACGTGCAGGTTTGGTGTAAATGTAAAAATGTCCCTAGTGTGTGTCGGAAAGTGTTAGTGTGCAGGGATCGCTGGTCGGTGCGGACCCGGTGGGCCGAAGGGCCTGTTTCTATGTTGTATCTCTAAACTAATCTAAAACTAAACTAAAGTGTGGTGAACCTTCGTAATTCTCTACCCTAGAATGAACACAACACCAATTGATAGATTTCTGGGCATCACGAGAATCGTAAGGTATGGGGAAAGTAGTGGAAAAAGGTGCTGAGTTAAATGGTTGACGTGGTCTTTATGAAGGCAGGGAATCCTCAAATCCGACTACTGTTTTTATTTATTATGGCAACATTGGATTAAATAGGCCATAATAACTCAAATTTGCCATTGTTTGAGTGTAGCTAAGAATGGGTAATGAATGAAATGATATCCCAAGGACCGTTTTCTGAAATAACTTGAATAAGTTGCTGAATGGATAGCAAATCGGCTCCATGGAAGGAAGCAGAGAGTGATGGTGCTTCTCAGAATGGAGGCCTGTGATTAGTGGTGTGCCACAGGGTTCGGTGCTGGGCCCGTTATTGTTTGTCATCTACATTAATGATTTGGATGAGAACATACAGGGCAAGATTAGCAAGTTTGCTGCTAATACAAAAGTTAGTGGTTTTGCAGATAGTGAAGAAGGTTGTGAACGATTGCAACAGGATCTGGATCGATTGGTCAGGTGGGCTGAGGAATGGATGACGGAATTTAATACAGAGAAGTGTGCGATGTCGCATTTTCAAATGTCGAACAAGGGCAGGACCTACACAGTAAATGGTAGGCCTCTGGGTAGTGTTGTAGAGCAGAGGGATCTAGGAGTACAGGTGCATGGTTCTTTGAAGGTCGAGTTGCAGGTAGATAAGGTGGTCAAAAAGGCTTTTGGCATTTTCGGCCTTCATCAGTCAGAGTATTGAGTATAGAAGTTGGGAGGTCATGTTGCAGTTGTATAAGACGTTGGTGAGACCGCATTTATAGTATTGTGTTCAGTTCTGGGCACCATGTTATAGGAAAGATATTGTCAAGCTTGAAAGGGTCGTAAAAAAGATTTACGAGGATGTTGCCAGGACTAGAGGGTGTGAGCTATAGGGAGAGGTTAAGTAGGTTGGGTCTCTATTCCATGGAGCGTAAGACGAGAGGAGATCTATGAGGTATGCAAAATCATGAGAGGAATAGATCGGGTACTCCTAGATCTCTCTGCTCTACAACACTACCCAGAGGCCTACCATTTACTGTGTATCGGGCACAGATTAATTTACGCAGAGTAGGGGAATCGAGGACCTGAGGACACAGGTTCAAGATGAAGGGGAAATTATTTAATATGAATCCGAAGGGTAACTTTTTCACACAGAGGGTGGTGGGTGTATGGAACAATCTGCCAGAGGAGGTAGTTGAGATTGGGACTATCCCATCGTTTAAGAAACAGTTGGACAGGCACATGGATAGGACAGGTTTGGAGGGTTATGAACCAAGCGCAGGCAAGTGGCACTAGGGTAGCTGGGACATTGTTGGACGGTGTGGGCGAGTTTGGCCAAAGGGCCTGTTTCCACACGGTATCATTCTATGACTCTAAAGGGCCTGTCCCACTTGGGCGGCCTAATCCGCGAGTTCTGGCGAGTTTGCACTCGACTGATACTCGCAGCATGGTCGACACGAGGTCGTAGGAGGTCTTTGTAACTCTCCTTCATGCTCGAGAATAGTCCCCGTGTACTCGACGCCTCAGCTAGATCGTGGCGTATTTTTCAACATGTTGAAAAATGCCCGCGAGTAAAAAAGGTCGCCATGGAAAAAAACAATACTTTTTTTACTCGTAGGTTTAGTCGTGGTAGATCGTCATGTTAGTCGTAGGTAATCGAGGGTAGTCGAAGGTAATCAAAGGTAGTCGTAGATAGTCTTCATCATAGTCGAAGGGAGGCCGAAGGGAGGTCGAAGGAGGTCGTCTTCACTCTCCACTATTCGGTGTCCAATTTTCCCGAAGTTAGTCGTAGCTAGTCGAAGCTGGTCTTCAACATAGTCGAAGGAGGTCTTCAACATGACAAATTTTCAAACTCACCTAAACTCTTCTAAACTCGCCAATTAGGTCGCCCAAGTGGGACAGCCCCTTTAAAGCATATGACAGATCAGCAAACTTTGGTGCTGGCTCTCATTTTTTTCATTTTACCGATGTAAAAGGTGGAAGCAACCAGAGTGAAATGGTTTTAGATTGCAAGTGTGCTTCCAGGTTGGGTCTTTTGTCTTCAACGACTAATGAAATGAAGATTACAAAATATCTCCATGCATATCCTTTCACTTCAGTCACCATCTGCGTTATATGCTTCAGACCTCTATAGTGAGGATAGTGCAGCAGAGAAGCAAAAGACCGTTTTACATCTCGGAAGGTTTAAGAGTATAATATCTAGACACATGTAGTTTAGTTCAGAGATACAGCGCGGAAACAGGCCCTTTGGCCCACCTAGTCCTCACCGACCAGCGATCCCTGCACACTAACACTATCCTACACACACGAGAGAATATTTTTTATATTTTATACAAAGCCAATTAAGCTATAAACCTCTAAGTTTTATAGCTTAATTGGCTATAAAATTAATATAGTGTGTGGGAGGAAATCAAAGATCTCGGAGAAAACCTACACGGGTCTGGAGGGAACATACAAAAATCCGTACAGACAAGCACCCATTGTCAGCATCAAACCCGGGTCACTGGCTCTGTAAGGCAATAGCTCTACCGCTGCGCCACCATGTAGCCCAAAACGTACACCAGATTTGATTTGTAATTTTTGCAATATTTAAGATAAATTCTTGTCTTTACTTAAACTGTTCAAACTGGATCTCAATACTTTGTAACGAATGGCCTTGTTTATCAACGTGAATGCGTAAAAGTGTTTTCAAACCTTTTCCACAAAGTGCTCAAGTGCAGCCGAGTCATCAAAGAATCACAAGTTTCCACGTTCACATCAAGTGAACCTCAGAGGTGTGGGCGTTTACTGTGTGATTCTGTGTCAGCGCATTGATGGCAGAAACGTTTGAGAGCTGCCAATTCCGCTCTCAGCTGCGAGGTTTTACCCACTTATTCAGCACAAGTTCTGAACTACCATTTCCTGAACTCCTCCTTCCCTGAAGCAAGGAGGTCCAACTGCAGTTGTACAGGGCCCTGGTGAGACTGCACCTGGAGTATTGTGTGCAGTTTTTGTCTCCTAACGTTGAGGAACTTGATATACATGAGATTGAGGGAGTGCAGCGCAGGTTCATCAGATTAATTCCCGAGATGGCGGGACTGGCATATGTTGGAAGAATGGGTCGACTGGGCTTGTATTCACTGGAATTTAGATGAGAGGGGATCTCATAAAAACATATAAAATTCTTACGGGATTCTACAGGCTAGATGCAAGAAAAATGTTCTCCATGTTGGGGGAATCAAGAACCAGGGGTCACAGTTTAAGAATAAAGGTTAGGCCATTTAGGACTGAGATGAGGAAAAACATTTTCTACCAGAGAGTTGTGAATCTGTGGAATTCTCTGCCACAGAAGGCAGTGAAGGTCAATTCACTAGCGAGAGAGTTAGATAAAGCTCTTAGGGCTAATGGAATCAAGGGATATGGAGAGAAAGCACGAACAAGATAGTGATTTTGGATGATCACCGGCAAGATCATATTGAATGGTGGTGCTGGCTCGAAGGGCCAAATGGCCTACTCCTGCACCTATTTTCCATATTTCCTCCTGGAGTCCACTGAGAAGTGTACATTTCTGCATGTTTTTTCAGCACTTATGAAAGTGCTCTGGCCCCATTCTTCCAGTGGGGAAAAAACTGCCGTGGACAGAAGGATATATTTTTTAATGATTTCAGTTTCATTTTTATTTTTTAATCCTGTTTTGAATGTGTTAGTACGTGATTGCGTTTGAACCCTGGAATATCAGAATCACTCGCAAACATTTGCTGGCTAGGTTAGAGTCAGAGTCAGCTACATTTTCAGGGTTTCACCGCTCACTGGGTGCTAACCTGCCGGTAGATGATTGCGCAGGAAGGAACTGCAGATGCTGGTTTAAATCGAAGATCGACACAAAAAGCTGGAGTAACTCAGTGGGACAGACAGCATCTCTGGAGAAAAGATATAGGTGACGTTTCGGGTCAAGACACTTCTTCAGACTGAAGAAGCCTGAAGAAGGGTCTTGACCAGAAACATCCCCTATTCCTTTTCCCTGATAGATGATTGTACCTGGGGGCCAGCTTTAAGCATGAGCGAGTTTGAAGGGTTGGCACTACAAGTGCAAGATGTGGTTCATTGTCATGTTTGTGCTCTGTTGTTCCAACAGGTTTGAGTGTAACCTTGCGACTTGGTTGTAATCACAGGGAAGAATGTAATTGTTCTGATCTTAAAACCTGATGCAATTCAGTATTCTTTCTGTAACAATGCAATAAAATTATAAGCAACCGGGTTGAACAGATGAACTATGCCAGGCTTAGGCGCTGTACCCAAGAAGCTGTTGGAAATGTATGCATTTCATCTTGGCTCTGGATATTTATCAGGATAAAGAAAAGTGTACTAGGTAAATTTATTCCCTTATTTTCATTGAAATGTTATTTAGTCTTTGAAACTCATTTATTTTTGCTTTTCAGGAAAGAAAGAAGATGCAGACAACCTGGGGCCTGAAGCACAGATGCTCAATGATGATTGTGCAGGTACAGACTGAGTCTTTATATGGGATAAATAACCAACCTGATCTGTATGCGGTTGTCAATGACTTTGGACACAAAAAGCTGGAGTAACTAAGGAATAGGTGACGTTTCGAGTCGAGACCCTTCTTCAGACTTGAGAGTCGGGGGAAAGGGAAATTATAAATATAGACGGTGGTGTAGAGAGAGATAGAACAAATGAATGAAAGATATGCAAAAAAGTAGAGGGCCTGTCCCACTTGGGCGTCATTTACGCGACATCATTTATGCGTCACGACGCAGGACACGTGCGTCATGACGCACACCTGATGCGCGCATGGCGGGCATTATGCGCGCATGGCGCATTATGAAGCGTGGTGGTGTAGGCAGTGACGCGCGCTGCGCCCCAGGTTTTTGTGATTCACAAAATCTTCGCTCGCCACCTGCGTGACGCGCAAATGACGCCCAGGTGGGACAGGCCCTTACAATGATAAAGGAAACAGGCCATTGATACCCGTTGGGTTAAGGGCCTATCCCACTTAGGCTATTTTTTGGGCGACTACAGGCAACTAGGCTGTCGCCACATGGTCGCCGGGGTGTTGCCTGTATGGTCGTGAGCAGTCTCCTCAGTCGCCCAAAGAGTCGTAGCGTTTTTCTGGTGGCCGCTGGATTTTCAACATGTTGAAAACATTCCGGAGACAGTCGGCGATAGTGGGTTTGACGCCAATCAGCGTAGCTTGACTTCTCCTGACGTAGGTACTGTTGTAGGTTGTCGCCAGGTGACGTAGGTTGGCGCCGGTGCTGACTTGTTGTTAAAGTAATGATTCTATTTCAAATGTTATGTCGAAGGGGGGTCCAGTCGCCGGTTTTTCGGCGACCTGCTACGACTATGGCAGTTGCCTAAAAATAACCCAAGTGGGACAGGCCCTTTAGGTGGGAACGAGTTACAGACAAAGAGACTCAATAAGGCGACTTTGAAACTGGTATGACTTGGGTGGGGGAGGGATGGAGAGAGAGGGAATGCAAGGGTTAATTGACATTAGAGAAATTCAAAATCACACCACTGGGGTGTAAGCTGCCCAAGCAAAATATGAGATGCTGTTCCTCCAATTTGCGTTTGGCCTTGCTCTGACAATGGATGAGGCCCAGGACAGAAAGGTCAGTGTGGGAATGGGAAGAGGAATTAAAGTGTTTGGCAACCGGGAAATCAGGTAGGTCCAGGCGGACCGAGTGAATGACGTTGCCTGTGGTTCAGAAGTTTAATGTCACAGAAAAGAAGATGATGGAAAAGGGGAAAGATTATTGATATAAGTATGTGCGAGACGACAATGCACTCTTCAGTATATTTGCTGCTTTTTGCTGCAATTATAAAACTATTGTTGGAATAAATTAGTCAACTGCTTCTTAGTTGTACAGCATGGAAACAGGCCCTTCGGCCCACTCACCCATAGCGACCGAGGTACCCTATCTAAGCTAGTCCCATTTATCTGCAAATGCTCCATGTCCCTCGAAACATTCCCTGTCCAAATGCCCGTCCAAATGTCTTTTAAATGTTATTATTGTATAAGCCCTGTCCCACTGTACGAGTTCATTCAAGAGATCTCTCGAGTTTAAAAAAAAAATCAAACTCGTGGTAAGGACGTAGAATGTACGTAGAGGGTACGTCGGAGCTCGGGGACGTCTCTTAGCGGCTCGTAACGCTAACGGCAGGTACTCGGGAAACGCGGTGAGCACGGGAAGACTCGTGAAGATTTTTCAACGTGTGGAAAAATGACCACGAGAGCCCCGAGTACCCACGAGCGGCCATTACCGTAAATCTCCGAGTTTGAATCAGGGCAAACTCGGGAGAGCTCTTGGAATGAACTCGTACAGTGGGACAGGGTTTTATCCATCACAACTGCCATTACTTCTGGAAGCTCATTCCATACGTCTGTGTGGAAATGTTGCCCTTCAAGTTCCGATTAAACCTTTCACCTTGGGACCCATGTCTGAGGAACGATCTGCTGGCGTTGGAGTGGGTCCAGAGGAGGTTTACGAGATTGATTTTGGGGATGATGGGTTAATGTATGATGACGGTTTGACAGCACTGGGCCTGTACTCGCTGGAGTTTAGAAGAATAAGGGGGTACCTCATTGAAACGTACCAAATAGTGAAAGGCCTGGATAGAGTGGACGTGGAGAGGATGTTTCCACTAGTGGGAGAGTCTAGGACCAGAGGGCACAACCTCAGAATAAAATGATGTACCTTTTGAAAGGAGATGAGGAGCAAATTCATTAGTCAGAGGGTGGTGAATCTGTGGAATGTATTGCCACAGACGCTGTGGAGGATGTCATTGGGTATTTTTAAGGCAGATTGACGGGTTCTTGATTAATAAGGGTGGAGAAAGATAGATCAGCCTTGATTGAATGCCGGAGTAGACTTGATGGGCCGAATGGTCTATTTCTACTCTGATGACATGAACATGAACCTCTCACATTGAACCTATGTCCACTAATTCTTGATTCCCCCTAGCCTGTGTATTCACCCTATTTATTCCCCTTTTACACACCGCTACAAAATTATCCCTCAGCGTCCTGTTTTCCAAGGAATAAAGTCTTGGCCGGTCCAACCTTTTCCTATAGCTCAGGCCCTCGTTCAACATCTTGTAAATCTTAGTTTAGTTTAGTTTTGTTTAGAGATACAACGCGGAAGCAACCGTACGCCCATCGGGTCTGCACCGACCAGCGATCCCCACACATTAACACTACCTTACAGACACTAGGGACAATTTTAGCATTTACCGAGTCAATTTACGTACATACCTGTATGTCTTTGGAGTGGATCATCTTGGCTTAATGGCACCTTTGCTCTAGCAGGGTAACTAAAACTGAACACAATACTCCAAGTACGGTCTCACCAATGTCTTGTGCAACTGTAACTTAATGTCCCAACTTCTAAACTCAATTCCCTGACTGATGAAGGCCAGTATGCCAAACGCCTTCTTAACCACCCCATTAGCCTGTAATGCTACTTTCAGGGAACTGTGCACTTGTACTCCTAGATCCCTCTGCTCCACAACAATCCCACGGCTCTACTGTTTGTTCACTGGGACGGTCCTGCCCTGGTTTAACTTCCCAACATTCAACACTTAACACGTCTCTGAATACAACTCCAATTGCCATTTGTTTGGCCACTTTCACAGCTGATTCTACAATACCAACTGTTGTAATGTGTTCTGAAAACTTACTACATTCTCATTCAAATTGTTGATGACAAACAGCTATGTGCGCAAATAGAGAGTGTTCGTGACCTCCCATCTACCCCTTTGGAGACCTTTGAATTATCTTTACTCATACTTTATCTTGCCCTATATGTTGTACATTTTATCCTTTATCTGTGCACTGTGGACGGCTTGTTTGTAATCATGTATAGTCTTTTCTTTGACTGGATAGCACACAAACTAAAGCTTTAATGTTAGCACATTTGCAGATGACACAAAGCTTGGTGGCAGGGTGAACCTGCTATGAGGATGCAGGGTGAAATGGACAGGTTGGGTGAGTGGGCAGATGCATGGCAGATGCAGTTTAATGTGGATAAATGTGAGGTTATCCACTTTGGTGGCAAAAACAGGACGGCAGATTATTATCTGATTGGTGTCAAGTTGGGAAAAGGGCAAGTACAACGAGATCTGCGGGTCCTTGTGCATCAGTCACTGAAATTAAGCATGCAGGGACAGCAGGCAGTGAAGAAAGCGAATGGCATGTTGGCCTTTATAACAAGAGGAGTTGATTATAGGAGCAAATAAGTCCTTCTGCAGTTGTATGGCATGTTGGCCTACATAACAAGAGGAGTTAAGTATAGGAGCAAAGAGGTCCTTCTGCAGTTGTACAGGGCCCTAGTGAGACCACACCTGGAGTATTTTGTGCAGTTTTGGTCTCCAAATTTGAGGAAGGACATTCTTGCTATTCAGAGAGTGCAGCGTAGGTTCACGAGGTTAATTTCCAGGATGGCGGTACTGTCATATGTTGATAGAATGGAGCGGCTGGGCTTGTATACTCTGGAGTTTAGAAGGATGAGAGGGGATCTTATTGAAACATATAAGATTATTAAGGGTTTGGACACGCTAGAGGCAGGAAACATGTTCCCAATGTTGGGGTAGTCCAGAACCAAGGGCCACAGTTTAAGAATAAGGGGTAAGCCATTTAGAACGGTGATGAGGAAAAACGTTTTCACACAGAAGGTTGTGAATCTGTGAAATTCTGTGCCTCGGAGGGCAGTGGAGGCCAATTCTCTGGATGCTTTCAAGAGAGAATTAGATAGAGCTCTTAAGGGATATGGGGAGAAGGCAGGAACTGGGTACTGATTGTGGATGATCAGCCATGATCACAGTGAATGGCGGTGCTGGCTCATAGGGCCAAATGGCCTACTCCTGCACCTATTGTCTATTGTCTATCGTCTATGTTTATGTTCAATGTAGCTCAGCACACGTGACAGTAATAAATTAAACTAAACTAAACAATAAGTCCAGCAGCGATGCCTGAAACCCAATACTAGTCACAGGCGTGGGGGGACTGCCGTGAGGAGGGCGAGTGGGGGGGAAGGACAAAGGGGAGACCTGGAGAGGGGGTACTTTGTAACTTTGTCAGCTCCCTTTAAGGGCGACTATTTGCATACCTTGGGTATGCACGCAAAGAATTTCACTGTGACTTGTCACATGTAACAATGAGGCATTCAATTCTATTCAGTTCATAAAACAACCATTCAAACCACGCACCGCATCCGACTATGAAACCAATTCTGTATACAGTTAGCTAGCGCCCCCTGGATCCCTTGTGATCCAGTGCAGCCGACCATGCAGAACCTTATCAAAGGCCAAAGGTAGACACAAAATGCTGGAGTTACTCAGTGGGACAGGCTACATCTCCGGAGAGAAGGAATGGGTGACGTTTCGAGTCGAGACCCTTCTTCAGACCTCAACCCGAAACATCACGTCACAAAATTCAATTTCTGCTGAATATTACAGCCACTGAAGTTTTTGCAATCGTTCCACCAGTTATGCCAATAGTTAGGATAATGGTGGAGATAATGTAGCCCCGCCAATTTTGCCAAAGTAACCAAGAAATTGAATTGAATAGTTTAGTTTAGTTTAGAGATAAAGCGCAGAAACAGACCCTTCGGCCCACAGTCTGCACCGACCAGCGATCCCCGCACATTAACACCATCCTACACGAGGGACAGTTTTCGCATTTACACCAAGCCAATTAACCTACAAACCCGTATGTCCTTGGAGAGTGGGAGGAAACCGAAGATCTTGGCGAAAACCCACGCAGGTGAGGGGGAGAACGTACAAACTCCGTACAGACAGCACCGGTAGCGAGGATTGAATATATGGCACCATAAAGCAACAACTCTTACCGCTGCGCTAATGTTTTTCATCAACTAATTCAATCTATGAGGCAGTATTGTAATACAATAGATCATTCTGTTACCTCATTGTTACAGGAACCCGTGTTCAATCATGACCTGTATTTTCACGTTCTCAATGTTTCTGCATGGTTTTCCACTTGGTGCTCTTGTTTCTTTGTGCATCCCAAAGAAGAACTGGTAGTTATACGAGCCATTTATGTTGGCAAATGACAAAAGTGAACCAAAAAGAAATAGGGCTCGTGAGAGAGAAACATTTGGAGGAACAAGTGGAAAGGGGAACATTGCATTTCTTGGTGAAATCATAAAAGTTTGATCAATACCTTCTGCTGTATCCAAATATATTCCCCGTACCTAATAATGTTAGTTGTCAATGCCGATTTCCAGTAGAAGAGAGACTACGTGAAGAAAATCTTTGCCATTGACAGTGATTTTTAAAAGGAGCCTTCTCGTCAGATGTTGCAGGTATTAAATCTTAGAATAATGGGGAGGTCATTTAAGACTGAGGTGAGGTAAAACTTTTTCACCCAGAGAGTTGTGAATTTATGGAATTCCCTGCCACAGAGGGCAGTGGAGGCCAAGTCACTGGATGGATTTAAGAGAGAGTTAGGTAGAGCTCTAGGGGCTGGTGGAATCAAGGGATATGGGGAGAAGGCAGGCACGGGTTATTGATTGGGGACGATCAGCCATGATCACAATGAATGGCAGTGCTGGCTCGAAGGGCCGAATGGCCTCCTCCTGCACCTATTTTCTATGTTTCTATGTTAAAGAACCCCAAGTGATGTGGCACAGATGCACGCACTTATCACCATAGTATTTACAGAAACAAAATCCCATCATGACCCACGGTGGAGCAGCGGTAGAGCCACTGCCTTACAGCGGCAGCAACCCGGGTTCGCTCCCGACCATGGAGTTTGTACGTTCTTCCCGTGACCTGCGTGGATTTTCTCCGAGTTCTTTGGTTTTCTCCCACACTCCAAAGACGGACAGGTTTGTAGGTTAATTGGAAAATTCTTAAATAAAATTCTTACGGGATTATCCACTGTAAATTATCCCCCGCACATTGGTGAGTGGTGGAATGTAGGGAGGAGATGTTACAGGTAAAATTGCACAACATGAAATTGCTCTGTGATGCAGCATAGACTCAATGGCCAAATGGTGAAAGGAAATATTGAAATCTGAAGTAGCAATGACATATGATGAAAGAATAGATCGACTGGGCTTGTATTCAATGCAATTTAGAAGGATGAGAGGATATCTTATAAAAACATCTACATTTGTTAAGGGATTATAAAGTTGTGAATCTGTGGAATTCTCTGCCACAGAAGGCAGTGGAGGCCAATTCACTGGATGTTTTCAAGAGAGAGTTAGATATAGCTCTTAGGACTAACGGAATTAAGGGATATGGGGAGAAAGCAGGAACGGGGTACTGATTGGGGATGATCAGCCATGACCACAGTGAATGGCGGTGCTGGCTTGAAGGGTCGAATGGCCTACACCTGCACCTATTGTCAATTGTCTATAACATACCATGCAGCCACAGTGACAGAGCTGAGGAGAGGAATACATTTTTCAATTTTTATATACTCTAGTTATAGAGTAGATTCCTGAATATTAAATTTTCTTTTGAAAAATAAAAAAAAACAGGTCTTGAGATCCAATTTTTAATGCAACCTGCAGAGATCTTGTATTTGGCTTAAGTATCTTGGTACTTGGCATCATTGGAGTCCTCCAGTACGCCTTTTCTGTTGACCCTGAAACCGTTAGTGATGTTAAAGGTATGTCTGGAGTCCACACTCTCCCAGCAGGAACAAAGCCAAACGGGCACTTCTATTCCTGCAGCAGTCTTTGTGAGCCCATGCAGATCATAGTTCAAGAGTGTTTATTGTCATATGTCCCATATAGGATAATTAAATTCTTACTTGCTGCAGCACAACAGGGTATGAAAACATAGTACATAACAGGAGAAGAAAAAAAGTTCAGTGTGTGTGTATACACATGCACACACATACTCAATCTCAATAAATAACAAATACAGTGCGATAATAATGATAGTCTGTTGCAGTTCAGAGCTTATTTGTTGTCGTGTTTAATAGCCTGATGGCTGGGGGGAAGTAGCTGTTCCTGAACCTGGAAGTTACAGTTTTCAGGCTCCTGTATCTTCTTCCCGATGGCAGGGGTGAAATGCGTGTGTGGCCAGTATGGCGTGGGTCTCTGATGATGCTGGCTGCCTTTTTGAGGCAGCGGCATCGATAGATCCCTTCGATGGTGGGGAGGTCAAAGCCGGTGATGGACTGGGTAGTTGGTGGTCACAACTTTCTGCAGTCTTTTCCGCTCCTGGACGTTCAAGTTGCCGGACCAGGCCACGATGAAACCAGTCAGTGTGTGCTCTCTGCCGTGCACCTGTAGAAGTTCAGGAGCAAGGATCACAACACAATTTTAAACCAGAATTGTGCAAATTGTTTCCTCTGGGTAACATTTGCCTGTAACATTTGCGAAATTTGCCTTTGTGAACCATGACATCTTTTCAAGAATGTGAATTGAATGTGTCACCTGCAGGATGGCACCCTCAGCAATGTACCTCAGCATTATTTAAGTAAACGCATCAAATATTTACCCCTTGGGCAAAGTTTGGAACAGCAGTTTTTTTTAATTTATGAAGTTAATTTCATTTTAACATGTTTGTGAAACCAGTCCCTGTTAGCAATCTGCCTTGTCGGAATTATAATTAAATCTAATAATGAATGGTATTACACTAACGTAAAAGAAATGCACATGATATTAGACACAAAAACCTGGAGTAACTCAGCGGGTTAGACTGCATCTCTGGAGAAAAGGAATAGCTGACGTTTTGGGTCGAGACCCATCTTCAGACTAATGACAGGTCTCGAACCGAAACATCACATAGAAACATAGAAAATAGGTGCAGGAGTAGGCCAGTCGGCCCTTCGAACCAGCACCGCCATTCATGGCGATCATGGCTGATCGTTCCCAATCAATAACCCGTGCCTGCCTTCTCCCCATATCCCTTGATTCCACCAGCCGCTAGAGCCCTATCTAACTCTCTCTTAAATCCATCCAGTGATTTGGCCTCCACTGCCCTCTGTGGCAGGGAATTCTACAAATTCACAACTCTCTGGGTGAATTTTTTTTTCTCACAGTCTTAAATGGCCTCCCCTTTATTCTAGGACCGTGGCCCCTGGTTCTGGACTCGCCCAACATTGGGAACATTTTTCCTGCATCTATCTTGTCCAGTCCTTTTATCATTTTAGATCACCTATATCTTTCCTTCAGAGATGCTGCCTGACCCGCTGATTTACTCCAGCATTTTGTATCGATCAGCGTCAGCAGTCCCTTCCTACACAATGCATGCGATATGTTTTGTTTTGGAGCTGCAATATCGAATAACTTAAGATTTATTGATAGCTAAGGAAGAAGGATGTGAGTCTGATGGCGAGAACTGCTTTCACGATTCAACTGCAGAAGATGAGCAGACCCATGATCCAAAAGTGCAGGAGTACCTTCAGCAAAAAGACACAGCAGTAATCTTCCCAGAAGCACCAGAGGAGCAGCATAGAAGAGCCACGCCAGAACCTAGTGGACAAGAAGAAAATGGTAATTTAAGTATTAGCTCTATTGCACGTAATTTCTAACCATTGAAAGCCCTGTCCCACGGTACGAGTTCATTCCAAGAGCTCTCCAGAGTTTGCCCTGATTCGAACTCGGAGATTTACGGTAATGGCCACTCGTCGGTACTCGGGGCCCTCGTGGACATTTTTCATCATGTTGAAAAATCTTCACGAGTCTTCCCGAGCTTACCTGCCGTTGGCGAGTCTTCCCGAGTACCTGCCGTTAGCGCTAAGAGAGGTCCCCGAGCTCCGACGTACCCGCTACGTTTGATTTTTTTTTTAACTCGGGAGAGCTCTTGGAATGAACTCGTACCGTGGGACAGGGCTTTTACAAAAAACACTATTTGCTACAGAAAACAAAAATAAAAACTGCAAGTGCTGGAAATGTGAAATGAAAACTGTAAATTCTGGTAACGCAACAGTTTTAATGAAGAGACCTAGACCTGCAATGTTAACATTTTCCACAGATGCTGACAGATCTTCTGAAAATTTCCGTAGGTCGACAAAAATGCTGGACAAACTCAGCGGGTGAGGCAGCATCTATGGAGCGAAGGAAATAGGCGACGTTTCGGGTCGACACCCTTCTTCAGACTCCAGCATTTTTGTCTACCTTTGATTTTCCAGCATCTCCAGTTCCTTCTTAAACATTATGAACATTTCCATCATTTTCTGTTTCCATTTAATGTTTGTTACAGTTTATTTTGCCTCTGTGTTTGGTGCAATGGATGGCTTACACAGAACTTGTACTGGATGAAATATGTAGCACTCTGTGTATACAGGGCATTCTTGATTACAATAAAAAATAAAGGTACAACAAACAAAGGTAGAATAAATAGTCTGACATCGAGGATGCAACCGTTATATAAGTGATAACTGGCCTCTCCTGATATTCCAACCTGATATGCGGTCAGTTTACATTCCTGTCTGGAACTCTTATTTCCTGCCTCCTGGGAACTTCTGTATTTATTTGGAGTACAGACTTAGGCACCATTCATTGTAAAGGTCTTCCCAAGCACCTACGCACCACACCACTTTCTTTCAAATGAGGTGACAAAGGAGAATGGTGAAGATAGAGCAGTGGAAGGTATATATGGATTTTAAGGCTTTTGATACAGTCCCTTACAGTAAGCTGATCCCATAAATTAAAATGTATGGGATTCACGCTGACTTGGTCGTTTGAATTCAGAACGGGCCTTTTCGTAGAAGACAGAGGGTTGTGGCGGAAGGTAGATATTCAGGCTGGAGGTCTGTGACCAGTGGAGTTCCGCAGGGATCTGTGCTGGGACCTCTGCTGTTTGTGACATAGAGAAATCACCTGGACGTAAATGTAGATGGGTTGGTGAATAGTTTTGCCGACGACACCAAGATTGGAGGAGTTGCAGGCAGTGAAGAAGGCTGACAGAAGATACAGCGGGACGTGGTTCAGCTGCAGAATTGGACAGAGACATGGCAGATGGAGTTTAAACCAAGCAAGTGTATGATGAAGGGGGATGCTGAAGAAGGGTCTTGACCCGAAACGTCGCCTATCTCCTTCGCTCCTTAGATGCTGCTGCACCCGCTGAGTTTCTCCAGCTTTTTGTGTAACCCAAGTGTATGATGATGCACTTCTTCCTTTGTGTCCTCCTTCCATGTTTCAAATGTTGACATCGCTGTCATCTTCCGTCCTGAAAAGGACGCAAGCTTCCGGAGCCGTCACTTGTTGCAATAGATGATGGCGGTAGCAGAATTAGCTCGGGATACTTCCAGTTTCCAGCCCCGCGACGTGGACGCTTCTACTATGGGGCCATGATGCACCTGGAGAGGATAAAGTGGAAAGTATACAGTTAATGGCAAGACCCTGGACAGCTTTGATGTGTAGAGGGATCTTGAAGTCCTAGTTCATAGCTTGCAGCACAAGTGGATAGGGTGGTAAAGAAGGTATTTGATATGCTTATCTTTACAGCTATGGGTTTCAATATAAGGGTCAGGGAGTCATGAGGCGGCTCTAGAGGACTTTGGTTAGGCCGCATTTGGAGTATTGCGTGCAGTTCTGGTCTCCCTATTACAGGAAAGATGTGTAGACTTTGGAGAGTGCAGCGGAGATTTACCAGAAGGCTGCCTGGATTAGCGGATTCAGCTAATTCACGGAGAATTAGCGGTTTCAGGGAGAGGTTGGATAGACTTTGATTGTTTTTGCTGGAATGTTGGAGGTTGAGGGAAATCTTGATAGAAGTATATAAAATTATGAGAGGAATAGATAGGATAGGCAGTCAAAACATTTTTTCCCATGGTTGAAATCAAAGATCCAAGAGCGGAGCAAGATAGTCCACTCCTGCAAAATCCAATGGACTGACGTGTAGTACGCAACGGAGCGTAACTTCCGCCATTTCAGTAAACCCAACCCTATCTTTGATCCGAACCGACTTCAGTTATGCATTCAGTTAAAACGGCACATAGCTTGTACAGGGAGGAACTGCAGATGCTGGTTTAAACCGAAGACAAACACAAAAGGCTGGAGTAACTCAGCGGATCAGGCAGCATCTCTGGAGAGAAGGAATAGGTGATATTTTGGGTCGACTTTTTTGATAGCTGCCATGACCCGTTACTGAGCGATTTCACCCTCCTCCCTCCTTCATTACAAAAAAATGAACACTTTCATTTCCCCGGACGGGTGGAGGGGGGGACCCGATTGCTGCAAAAAAATGTAATTTCTTTTTTGGTGTTTTTTAAAACATTGTGGGACCAGGGTTGGGTTTTAGAAAGAAGGTAAACACAAAATGCTGGAGTTACTCAGCGGGACAGGCAGCATCTCTGGAGAGAAGGAATGGGTGGCATTTCAGGCCGAGACCCTTCTTGAGACTTCATTTTCTTTGTTTTTAGAAAATGGTGTTTGCCAACATTCCTGTGAATGGGGAATAAACGGAGATGTGCAAGTGTCAGGATCTCTCTCTCTCTCTCTCTCTCTCTCTCTCTCTCTCTCTCTCGCAATCACATCCTGTGCGGTGAATTCGCAGCTTTATCCTGCGCTACTTAATCCAAGGGTGAGCGAATGCGCGGACAGACGGAGGAAAGCAACGATCATAGAGCGGAATAGCTGACATTTCGGGTCGAGACCCTTCTTGGTTCTTGGTTTCTTAGTCCTCCAAAATATACCAAATGGAATTTAAACTGGAGGTGGTGGAGGGAGGACTTAAGCCAGAAAGGGTTTTTGGGAAGAAAGAGCTATCTTAAGTTTAGTTGTATCTGGTTGGGTAACTGTAGAAGGGTGGAGATTATTCCATGCTTTAATTGTGCAGGGGAAGAACGAATTGCTGTACACATCTGTCTTGGTAGCTGGAATCACAAATTGGATCGAGTGCCCTCACCTCCTCCTATTTGGTTTGGGTTTGGTGTAGATCTTGTAATCTATAATTGAGCTGACCATTTAACATTTTGTAAAAACAGGTCAAATGGTGAGCTTCACGTCTGTCTTGGAGAGGATTCCACCCCAGAGAATTCAGAAGTTTGGTGACACTCGCTTCTCTCTCATAGGTGTTAGTAACAAATCGAGCTGCCTGTCTTTGGCCACGTTCGATGGAAGAAATTTTTTTATTTGTGTATGGGTCCCAAGCTGCAACTGCGTAGTCCAGATGAGGTCTAACGAGGGTGAAATACAGCTTCTCCTTGACAGAAGCTGAACAATGATGGAAGTTGCGCCTCAGGAAGTTTAGGACACCTGTTGCTTTCACTGTTACATGATGAGTCTGACCATTCCAACGTAGATCATTCTGCAATTTGATGCCTAGATACTTGGTTTGTTTGGATTCTTCAAGGGTGACACCAAGTATGTTGTAAGATGTTTCGCCTGGATTCCTCTTCCTGGGACACGCATGGTTTCCCATTTGGACGGGTTGAACTGCATGCCCCATTGTTGTGACCACTCGACCATTGTATCGAGATCCTGTTGTATCCATTGTATCGAGATGCTAAGGACAAATGAATATATCTATAAATGAATATGCCTATATCTCCCGTTTCCCTTTCCCTTGACTGTCAGTCTGAAGAAGGGTCTCGAGCCGAAATGTCACCTATTCCGCTCTATGACCTTTGCTTTCGTCCGTCTGTCCGCGCATTCGCTCACTCTTGGCGCTGGCACACTCTCAGACTCCAACACACACACACACACACACACACACACACACACACACACACACACACACACACACACACACACACACACACACACACACACACACACACACACACACCCCACCCCCCCCCCCCCCCCCCCCAAATAATAAATGTGTGGCCCGACACCAGGAGCGGGGCGAAGGATGATATCAAATGGGTCATGGCAGCTATCAAAAGTACGGAAATGGTAAGGGGGAAATTTACAAAAAAGACCCGAAGGAAATAGATGTTTAACAAAAAAAAGGGAGGCCGGCGATCGCTCCTTGTCCGTTTTGGAGGGGGGGGGGGGGGGGACGGGACGTTTCTGGAGCTCCTTCCTAATGGCAATATTTAGTATGTTCAAAGGTAATAAGGAGGCCTAGGCAGGAATATCAAAATGATCACCTGCAGCTGAGGAAAAAAAAAGATGATTTGTGCATGAAGAAGCCATGACCAAAGCAAAGATACTGGAGCGGAGACGAAAGTCGGTTACGGAAATGGCGCTAAAGCCATGACCTGCTACGGCTTTTTATTCGTATGCGCTATCTTGCTCCGCTCTATGATCTTTGGTTGAAATGTCCAACACGACAGGGCATAAAGTGAGAGGGGGCAAGTTTTCTACACAGAGAGTGGCGGGGACCTGGGACACATTGCCAGGGGTGGTGGATGAGCCAGACACAATAGTGGTGTCTTCGGCGCTTTTAGATAGGCACATGGAAGTGCAGGGAATAGAGGGATATGGATCATGTACAGGCAGATGACATCAGTTTAACCAGACATCATGTTCGGCACAACCATTGTGGGCCGAAAGGCCCCATCCAGTGCTGTATGGATCTAAGTTCTAAGTTTTATTGACCACAAACACCAGCCTCAATAAATATTAGCCGTTTAATTTTTCCTTAATGTGATTACTTTTCCTTGTTTGAAGTATTTTGAGATGCGGTTCATTGGATGCAGATCTTGTAAAATATATTTTCTGATACATAAATTGATTTTCTTTTCAAAAAAGTCTACCATCTTGGAAACTTCGTGCACCAGTAATGTTTTGACTGTACTTTGCAAAACAAAGAAGGGTCCCGAGCGAAACATCACAGTTCAAGTCCTTCAGAGCTCCGGCATGAACCACTGAGTTACTCCAGCATTTGTTGTGCTTTAAAAAAAAATGTTCTCCACTTCGTCGCGATTAAGTCCTTTCAGTTTTTTTTTTAACCAATCATTTTGTATATTTTTTCTTCTTTTTTTGTTAAAGTCCTTCAAAAATATAACTTCTATCTGTTTTGTTAAGAAATATTTCAGCAAATATGTTAACAATTATTTGTAAATACTTGGAGCGCAGGAGGATGAGGGGTGATCTTATAGAGGTGTATAAAATCATGAGAGCAATAGATCGGGTAGACGCACAGAGTCTCTTGCCCAGAGTAGGGGAATCGAGGACCAGAGGACATAGGTTTAAGGTGAAGGGGAACAGATTTAATAGGAATCGTTTTCACACAAAGGGTGATGGGTGTATGAAACAAGCTGCCAGAGGAGGTAGTTGAGGCTGGGACTATCCCAACGTTTAAGAAACAGTTAGACGGTTACACGGAAAAGACAAATTTGGAGAGATATGGACCAAACCAAACGTAGGCAGGTGGGACTAGTGCAGCTGGAACATGTTGGTCAGTGTGGGGAAGTTGGGCCGAAGGGCCTGTTTCCACACTGTATCACTCTATGACTCTAAATGAACAAAACAGAAATAAAAACTTTTTTTTTACTACAATGCTCTGCCCAATGCAGTTTTTTGCCATCCGACCAAGATGTATCGTAAGTCTTGTCTTGAACAGCAACTGTATTGAATCTAGACACAAAATACTGCAGTAACTCAGTGGGACAGGCAGCATTTCTGGCTAGAAGGAGTGGGAGGTGTTTTGGGTCGAGACCCTTCTTCTATTACCTGACTTTACATGTGTTTTACACCTGTAATTAGTGTGCACATAATATTTACATGCCCAGTATTATGTTGAATGCACAGAAGAACAACAAAAATTCAAATCAAGTCAGACCAGGTTGGCACTAAAGTGTTGAAAATCAAATCCAAAATAAATACTAATTTTGCAATTGAAAATGTATAATGCAGCATTGTGTTCTGAGGTGTTGCTAGTAAATACACTGCTGTTATTCTGCTGTTCATTTCAGTGACAGCTCAAAAGGACAATGTCGTACCTATCATATTCCATTTTTCACAGAGAAATTCCAGAGGGCATTGTCCGTTGGCTGTGGAGTTCTTTGTATCTGGTTCAAAGTGTCGGTTTTATGCTTTGGCACTTATATTACAACCTCATTTACTCATCTGTCTAATTTTGAAATAAATTACTTTTGGTGAATTCCAATTGTTGATTGTTAATCAGACTATAAAGAACATGTTTCTATACAGCATTGTTCCAAGCCTGACACTATTAAACTGATAAACTTGCCCATGTCGATCTAATGGTCCATTTATACTAGCCCCACCTGCCTGCATTTGGCCCATATCCCTCTAGACTTTTGTTATCCACGTACCTGCGCAAATGTCTTTTAAATGCTGTTATAGTATCGGTGTCAACTATCTTTTCTGGCAGCTAATTCCATATACCCACCACTCTTTGTCTGCAAGAGATGCCCCTCAGGTTCCTATTAAATCTTTCTTCTCTCACCTTAAGCCTATGTCCTCTGGTTCATGATTCCCCTACTCCGAGTAAAAGTAAGCGTGTATTCAACCCTCATGATCTTGGACACCTCTATAAGATCACCCTGTGCTCCCCCACACTCCAAGGAATACAGCCCCAGCCTGCCCAACCTCTCCCTGTAGCACACCGCCTCAAGTCCTGGCAACATCCTCCTAAATCTTCTCTGTACTCTTTCTAGCTTCACAACATCCTCATTGTAGCAGGCGAACCAAATCTAAACACAGTATTCCAAATGCGGCCTCACCAACGTCTTGTGCAGCTGTAACATAACATCCCAACTTCTATATTCAATACCCTAATTGATGAAGACCAGTATACTGTTCCAGCTTTACTGTTCATATTCCCACGTTATCATCTCCACAGGCAACAATGAACCATGTTGGGCTCTTTGGCCATCAGTGCCAGCTCTGGTTTGTTTCGTACCTAACCCACAGCCAACAACCCACTAACCCACAGCCAACGGCCTGTTTTCTTTATCATCGTCACTTTTTTGCTTATCTATCATTCATTGTTCTATATCTCTCAATATCACCGTCTCTTCCTCTAGTTCCCCTCTCCCCTGACTCTCAGTCCGAAGAAAGGTCTTGAACCAAAACGTCACGTATTCATTTATTTGTGTATTATAGGGGCAAAATACATGTGAGGTTGGGTAATAGAAGAAGGGTCTCGACCTGAAACACCACACATTCTTCTATCCAGTCATGCTGCCTGGCCCACTGAGTTACTCCAGCATTTTGTGTCTATCGTAATGGGTCCACCTGTTATGAAGGGGAATGGCCACAGGGATCATCTGCACTCATTGTCTACTCCCATGCTGCACAGTCACCCACCTCTGCTCTTCTAAAGTAGTTGCTCTTTAAAATCCTAACTCTGCCTTGTGAATTTGTGATCACAAATCATCCCACAAGCAGATGTGTGCACGGCACGGGAAATTACTCTGTAAAACATTTGTAATTACAGAAGTTCCCTAAGAGCAAAAGTGACACTTGCATATAAAGAGCACATCAACATTGAACATGTTGAACATGGGCAGTCACGGTAGTGCAGCAGTAGAGTTGCTGCCTTACAGTGAATGCAGCGCCGGAGACCCGGGGTCGATCCCGACTACGGGTGCTGTCTCTACGGAGTTTGTACGTTCTCCCCCGTGACCTGCGTGGGTTTTCTCCACGATCTTTGGTTTCCTCCCACACTCCAAAGACGTATAGGTTAGTAAGTTAATTGGCTTGGTAAATGTAAAAATTGGCCCTAGTGGGTGTAGGACAGTGTTAATTGTGCGGGGATCGCTGGTCGGCGCAGATCCGGTGGGCCGAAGGGCCCGTTTCCGCGCTGTATCTCCAAACTAAACTAAACATATGGAATACAGGAAACTGTGGATGCAGGAATCTTGAGCAAAACGCACAAAGTGCTGTAGGAACTCAGCAGGCCAGGCAGCACCTGCGGAGGGATGGGACTGATGTTGTTTCAGGTCGGGACCCTCCTTCAGACCGTCAGAGAGAAAATGAGAGCTTCTTCTAAGTATGCATGATCTGAGGGGATTTTTCGCGGAGTAGTAAAAAATGGAAACGCAAAAACTACAGATCGTTTGGCAGCTTTCTCTGCACCTCCCCCTCCCCCTCCAGCACTTTATCAGTCTGAAAAAGGGTCTTGACCTGAATCATCTCATGTCCAATCCCTCCACAGATGCTGCCTCACCTGCTGAGTTCCACCAGCACTTAGTGCTTTGTCCAAAGGGAACAGATACAATTATATATAAATATTGCAGCTCTGTGGTTGAGTGTGCAACAAAAATTAATTCCTTGACACAAAAGGGTATTTATTTTTAATATTGAAATATTTTTGTAAAATATTTTTGTAAATATTTTTCAAACTAAATTAAATAGTATCTTTCACAATCTCTCTTCAATTTGTGATAAATGTAAGAACTTAGAAGCAAATTTAACACACAGTTTTGCTACATGTCCCAAACTGAATTACTACTGGACAGAAATTTTTAAGGTTATTTCTGAGGTTGTAAAAATTAGATTGGATCCAGACCCAAAGTTAATAATACTTGGGATTTTGGATTCAAATTCGGTACTTACAGGAAATCAAAGAAATTTCTTTGATTACTGTTTGATAATAGGGAAAAAAATCATATTGAAATTTTGGAAGGGAACATTATCCCCCACAATTAAAATGTGGGCAGCAGAAATGTTGGAGACGTTACAATTAGAAAGAATCAGATTTGTCCTATTGGACAAATATAATACCTTCGAACAAATATGGTCTCCATATATACAGTATCTAGAGAAGTAGCTGTTCTTGACGTCACAGCCTGACGGGTACCCAGCGGGATTTGATGAGAATAATTGATTCTTATACTAGGATTAATAGGCATGTCTTCATTGATATTATTATTTGTAATAGTTTTAGATACAATATATTTTGTTGATTTTCATTGATATATATATATATATATAATATTTTTTCAATTGTTGTTAATCTATAATCTTTTTTCCTTGCTCTATTTTCTTCTTCTTTTCTATATAATCAAATTATTATCTAATCACTTTCTTATTGATTTAAAACTATTCTATTCTTTTCTTTATTTCCAAAAAAATAGAAGATGATAACTGTCAATGGGTTATTTAAAAAAATGTGTAATTAAGTTGAGGTTTGTAAAGCTGTTTACATTATTGTAAATAGATTACTTCTAATAAAATAAAGTAAAAAAAAAAAAAAAAGAAATATTTTTCATGCAATATTCTGCAATGTTTGTCAACCCCTGCCAACCAAAAGTATTTTGCCAGGGGACAAACCAAGATGTCCTCTTTGATTCACAACTCTTAAATGCAGATGCAGGGGCTGCAATTTGTGGTTTTACCAGATATATTGTTAAAATGTACCTAAAACACTTTCATTTTCTTGTAACTTGGAAATGGGGAGGGAAAATTGGGTGCTACTCATGTTTGATGTGGGTGATTTATAACATAAACTGCGGAGCATCCTGGACAATACAGCTCACCCCCTCCATGACACACTGGTCAACCTGAGGAGCACCTTCAGCAACAGACTGGTTCCACCAAGATGCAGCACAGAACGCCACAGGAGATCCCTCTTCCCCGTGGCTATCAAACTGTACAACTCCTCCCCCTTCTGTCGTGGGGTAGACTGAGTCTCCTCCCCCCCAACCAATCTTTGCACATCCCCAATCCTTTCCACTCGTCACTTTAATTTCATCTATTTTGTGCTTTATACCTATTGGCCATCACTTTCCCTCCTGGGATGAATAAAGATCTATCGTATCGTATATTTAAAATGTGTAAGTCACAGGAACAAGGACGTTTATCTGGTCAGCCTACTTTTTCCCTATCAATTTTAATTGTATGGGAAGCATAATTGGTAAGCTCTCTTTTAGGAATAGATGCAAATAATATGTATTTATATATACTGTTTCAAATTTACAGGAACACCTGATGCTTTTGCTCAGCTGCTCACCTGCCCGTATTGCGATAGAGGATACAAGCGTTTGACGTCACTAAAAGATCACATAAAATATCGGCATGAAAAAAACGACGACAACTTCAGCTGTTCCCTCTGTCGCTACACGTTTGCCTACAGGACACAACTGGATCGTCACATGGCTTCACACAAGTCAGGACGAGATCAGGTATAAAGAGGAAACCGATTCTGCTCCAAGCGATCTCATTGAAACGCACCAAGTTCTGATCGGGCTTGGCAGGCTTGGATGCGGAGAGGGTGTTCCTTCTGGCTGAAAGAGGGACCAGAACAAGAGTCCCAATCTAAGGATATGCGTTTACACCCCTTGCGTAAAAATCTTCCTTTTGAGGCTGGTGAACCTGTGGAATTCTCCACCTACAAAAGGCTGTGGAGGTCAAGTCCCTATTTAAGGAGCCCTGGATAGATTAAATGTGGAGAAGGTGCTTCCACTAGTGGGAAAGTCTGGGACCAGAGGTCATAGAATTACACAACATTCCTTTAGGAAGGAGATGATGAGAAATGTCTTTAGTATGAGGGTGGTGAATCTGAGAAATTCATTGCTACGGAAGGCTGTGGAGGCCAAGTCAATGGATATTTTTAAGGCAGAGATAGATAGATTCTTGATTAGTATAGGTGTCAGGGGTTGGGGGGAGGAGGCAGGAGAATGGGGTAACGAGGGAGAGATAGATCGAATGGCGGAGTAGACTTGATCGGCCGAATGGCCTAATTCTGCTCCTATCACTTATAAACATTAGATATAGGCAATAGACAACAGGTGCCGGTGTAGGCCTTTTGGCCGCTCGAGCCAGCACTGCCATTCATTGTGATCATGGCTGATCATCCACAATCAGTACCCCGTTCCTGCCTTCTCCCCATATCACCTGACTCCGCTATCTTTAAGAGCTCTATCTAACTGTCTTGAAAGCATCCAGATAATTGGCCTCCACTGCATTCTGAGGCAGAGAATTCCACAGATTCACAACTCTCTGGGTGAAAACGTTTTTCCTCATCTCCTTTCTAAATGGCCTACCCCTTATTCTTAAACTGTGGCCCTTGGTTCTGGACTCCTGCAACACCGGGAATATGTTTCCTGCCTCTAGCGTGTCCAATCCCTTAATAATCTTATATGTTTGAATAAAATCCACTCTCATCCTTCTAAATTCCAGTGTATACAAGCCCAGTCGCTCCATTCTTTCAACATATGACAATCCCACCATCCCGGGAATTAACCTTATGAACCTACGCTGCACTCCCTCAAATGCAAGAATGTCCTTCCTCAAATTTGGAGACGAAAACTGCACACAATATTCCAGGTGTGGTCTCACTAGGGCATGTTAGGGGGTGTATGGGGAAAGAGTTGGGATCTGATATTGAAAAAGAGGATTAGCAATGGATGTATTGAATGATGAACCAAGTTCACTGAGCCATATTATCTACTGCCTCTTCTATGTATATTTCCATGTATCTACTTTAATTTTGTCTAGTGAACCCTGTTAATTTGTAAGGTTAATGGTTCTTTCCAGTAGAAGATAGATACAAAATGCTGGAGTAACTCAGCGGGACAGGCAGCATCTCTGGAGAGAAGGAATGGGTGACGTTTCGGGTCGAGACCCTTCTTCGGAGATCTTTCCAGTGGTCACTTGAATGGAAATGTGTGATTTTGTTCCCTCCTTCTCACCCACCTCCTTCATGCACATTTCATCTGCTCCACTGTGAAATCTCATCAAGGTATGCCTACTTTGAAGAAGGGCTCCTCATCTCTCTGACGAGAGTTCACCTTACACTTCGTTATCTCTGTGTCTCCCTCTCCCCTGACTCTCAGTCTGAAGAAGGGTGTCGACCCGAAACGTCACCCATTCCTTCTCTCCAGAGATGCTGACTGTTCCGCAGTTACTCCAGCATTTTGTGCCTGTCTTTGGTGTTAACCAGCGTCTGCAGTTCCTTCCTACACCGAAACTCATATCTGTTTTTCTGATATCACTGGCTTCAATGATATTCATTCCTACTTCCATCTTCCACCCTCCTTAACTTCAGTTAATCTGAAATTCTACTGCCCATATCCTCATTTATCCTATGCCCTGTTTAACCAGTGACTTGGAAATCTATATCTGATCTAGCAGCAGTTACAGGAAATAACATAATGCCATAAGGTCATAAGGAGCAGAATTAGGCCATTCAGTCCATCAAGCCCACTCCGCCATTCAATCATGGCTGATCTATCTCTCCCTCCTAACCCCATTCTCCTGACACCCGTACTAATCAACATGACAATTTCAGCAAGTTGTAGCAACAAAATAATGAATTCCTCTACAATTTGGGTAATAACTAAAATTCCACACTGAAAACATTGTTCTCCACACAGTGCACCAGGACAGGAAATTGTAAAATTAATGTCATGTTATGTAGATAAATGCAGTATTTTCTGTGGAAGAATCTAATGCCAAAAAGCAAATGAATCCCTTGCATATTTCAGGTTTGTTTTATTAAGTCTTACATCACAGCTTTCGTTGAGTGTTTTCGGCATTACATTGGTTACATTGCATTACATAGGGCAGCGCGGTGGTGCAGCGGTAGAGATACAACCTTACAGCGGTTACAGCCCCAGAGACCCGGTTTCGGTCATAACTACGGGCGCTGTCTGTACAGAGTTTGTACTTTCTGCCCGTGACCAGCGTGTGTTTTCTCCGAGATCTTCGGTTTCCTCCCATACTCCAAAGACGTACAGGTTTGTTAGGCTAATTGGCTTGGTGTAAATGCAGAATTGTCCCTAGTTTGTGTGGGACAGTGTTAACGTGCGGGGATTGCTGGTCGGTGCGGACGCTGGGGGCCGAAAAGCCCGTTTCCGCGCTGTACCTCTAAACTAAATTGGCTGCTATCTTTGTATAATTTTCAAGGCGGTGGTTGCTTCAACGCCACATTTTAAACCTTGTTTACATAATTGGAAGAGAAAAATGACAAATATGGACAGGTGCTGTTGGTGTGCATATTTTCTCTGACATTATTAGTCAACGAATGATCAAAATAGTTAAAGCCTTGTAACAGATGGCTTTTATGTTGAAAAGTAATGTCCATTCCCTCTGGGAGTTAGGCCGTTTGGGTGCACCAATTCTGAGGAAACTGTTTACATGTTGCCATTGCCATCAGGGAACAGCTCATCAGAGAATCCACCAGGTCAAGGGAATTTGATCTCTGAGTTTCCCTTCGGAAATGCTTAATGATGCTCACACCTGATGCCAGCTCTGCAGCTCCTGGGCTGGAGACATGGAAAATGGCAGATCAGCGTGGGAAAACAGGAAAGATAAAAAAGAACACAGTACATCTGGCCATGGATATCCGAGCACTTTACGGGAGGATAGAAGTCCCCACAAAGGAGGTGGAAGTGAGCTAAAGTACATTAAGATGGCGGGTAAAGTGACCGGAGAGATGACCAGTCCTCGAGGAGGGGAGAGAGTGGAAAGATAAAATGGTTTAAGGAGAGACTTCCATGGGATCTTTATGGAGGCTGATCTATTGATTCCCAGTGATGGTGGAGAAAAGAAGTAACAATCCACTTTAACGTAAGAAATGGAATAGATTGTGACCCATGATCTGAGAAAATTGGTGTAATTAGATGAAGAGAATAGAGGGAACTGGCAGGAGGAAAGGGCTTTAAAATGTACTGAGGGACAAAGCCTGGGTGATTTATTTTTAAACTGTTCTTCAGCTCAATTCTTGCTGATTTAAAATTTGTCCTCCATGCAGAATAATTAAAACAACACTAATTTCAAGCTCCTCTGTTGTGTTATTTAATCATGGAATAACTTGTTTTAAAACCACTAAAAATTGCATTAGATCAAATTCACATGTATGTACAAAACGAATGGTATGAATTAAAATCCTGCTGACTGGTCGTACTATATACTGGCGGCTAGCACCACATTCCCTTCCTTGCTCACAGTAATTCTGTCTGAAGTGGCCAGAAAACTGGGTTCGATCCTGATTCACGGGTGCTATATGTGTGGAGTTTGTATATTCATCGTGTTCCCGCATGGGTCTTCTCCATGCGCTCTAGTTTCCTTCCACATCCCAAACACGGCAGGTTTGTAGGTTAATTGGCCTCTGTAAATCAAACCATAGTGAATGGATGATCGGTGGTCAGGGTGGACATGGTGGGCCGAAGGGCCTGTTTCCATGCTGTATCTCTAAACTCTGAAGCAGCTTAACCTGGTTAGCAGATGATACAGTGACCAACGTGTTTCTCATTTCAGTTCTCTCAACAGAGACGCTAATCAATTTTCAACTTACATTTTGCTGACAAATACAGTTTTTTTCACTATAAAGCTAACAGGGTAGACCACCACCCAATTGAATAATAGAATCGTACATGAAACAGGCCACTCAGCCTAACTCATCCACACCGATCATAGAGTCATACAGTATGGAAACAGGCCCTTCAGCCCAATTTGCCCATGCCTTCCAAGATGCCCCATGTATACTGGTCCCACCTTTCCACATTATCTGTCTTCTTCTGTCGTGTGGTGTGCACAGCCTAAAGTTGTAGGACAACTTGTTCTATTTGATCTTCTCTTTGTGCACGTCGAGTTGATTGCATTAGTCGAAACAGGGCGGACCACGTCAAGGTTGCAATCTTCCACCCCATTATCTGTCTAAACTTCTCCTATCCATTTACCTGTCCAAATGTCTTTTCAGTGTTATAATACCTGCCTTAACTACCCCCTCTGGCAGCTCGTTTCATATACCCACCATTCTCTGTGTGAATAGGTTGCCCCTCAGGTTCTTTTTAAATCTTTCCCCTCTCACCTTAAACCTATCTCCCCGGTTCTTGATTCCCCTCCTCTGGGTAAAAGACTCTGTGCATCTCTCATGATGTTATACATCTCCATAAGATCACCTCTCATCCTCCTGTGCTCCACGGAATGAATTCCTCGCCTGCCCAACCTCTCCCTGTAGCTCAAGCCCTCGAGTCCTGTCACCGTCAGTTCTCATAATTCTTCTCTGCATTCTTTCCAGCTTAACAACATCTTTCCTATAACAGGGCGACCAAAACTGAACGCAGTACTCCAAATGTGGCTTAAGCCAAGTCTTGTACAACTGTAACATAACATCCCAACTTCCATACTTGTTACTATGATTGATGAAGGCCAATGTGCTGTCAGCCTTCTTGAACACCCGATCTGCCTGTGACGCCACTTGCAAGGAATTATGCACCCGCACATCTTGATCCATCTGCCTCAGAGGGTGGTGGAGCCAGGTTCTCTGGATGCTTTCAAGAGAGAGCTAGATAGGGCTCTTAAAAATAGCGGAGTCAGGGGATATGGGGAGAAGGCAGGAACGGGGTACTGATTGGGGATGATCAGCCATGATCACATTAAATGGTGCTGCTGGTTCGAAGGGCCGAATGGCCTACTCCTGCACCTATTGCCTATTGTCTATTGCTCTACAATGCTCCCCATTCACTGTGATGGTCCTGTCCTGGTGGCTCCCAAAATGCAACTTACCTGCATTAAACACCCGTAGCCATTCCTCAGCCCACTTGCCCAACTGATCAAGAGCCTTCTGTAATTTTTGATAACCATCTTCACTATCTACAATACCACCCACTTTGGTGCCATTTGCGAAGTTACTAATCATGCCTTCTACATTCTCATCCAAATAGTTGATATAAAGCACAAACGGCAAAGGGCTCAACACCAATCCATAGGCACACCACTACTCACAGGCTTCCAGTCTGAAAAACAAACCTTCCACCATCACCTTCTGCTTCCTTTCAGGAAGCAAATTTTCTATCCAGTCGGCTTGTCTCCCTGGATCCCATGCGAACTAACCTTCCAGCCTACCATGTGGAACCTTATCAAATGGCTTGTGAAATCCATATAGACATGGCTACGGCTCTCATCAACCTCCTTGGTCACATCTTCAAAAATGTAAATCAGATTAATCAATCCCTTACTATCCAAATACATGTATATCTTAAACCTCACAATAGTCTCCGGTAGCTTGCCGTCCGCCTATGTTAGGCTCAATGGTTTATAGCTCCCAGACTTCCTTGCAGCCCTTCCTAAATAGAGGCATAACATAACATTAGCCACCCTCCAGTCTTCCAGCACGTCCGCCATCTCTCATGATGATTATATCTCGGCCAGGGCACCTGTAATTTCTACTCTAGCTTCCCAGAGTCCTCGGGTATATCTGATCAGACCCAGGACGTTTGTCTTAAGACGTTCAGCACCTCCTTGACCGTAATACTAACTGCCCTCAAATCGCTTTCATTAACTGTCCCAAGTTCCCCAGTCTTCATGTCTTTCTCCATAGTTAAAAAGGAGAAATACTCATTGAGGACTTTGGCCAGTTCCTGTGGCTCCACACACAGATGACTGCTTTGGTATCTGACGAGCCCTAGTCCCTCTTTAGTCAATGGTCAATGTTTCCCTTAATGTGTACCAATAAATCTCATTGTTCTCCCTTAATATTATCTACCAGACCTATCTCCTGCGCCCTACTGATTTTCTTCTTAAGTCTGCACCACAGTTCTCGAAACTCCTCCAGGGTTACACCTGATTCCAGCTGCCTATACCTGTCCCATGCTTCCATTTCCCTGAACAGCGCCTCAATTTCTCTCATCATCCAAGCTACCTTACGCCCACCGGCCTTGCCCTTCACTCTAACAGGGACGTGCATGCCCTGAACCCTTGGCCTCACACTTTTAAGAGCATCCCAATTTTCAGATGTTCTATTGCCTGCAAACAACTTGCTCCACTCAACTTGCGCAAGTTCTTGTCTAATACCATCAAACTTGGCCTTGCCCCAATTCACAATTTTAACCCTGCCTTTATCCATAATCGTCTTAATAACCCTGTCCCACGTTACGAGTTCATTCCAGGAGCTCTCCCGAGTTTAAAAAAAAATCAAACTCGTGGTAAGCACGGAGAATGAACGTAGGGGGTACGTTAGAGCTCGGGGACATCTCTTAGCGGCTCGTAACGCTAACGGCAGGTAAGCTCGGGAAGACTCGTGAAGATTTTTCAACATGTTGAAAAATGTCCATGAGAGCCCCGAGTACCGACGAGCGGCCATTACCGTAAATCTCCGAGTTCAACTCAGGGCAAACTCGGGAGAGCTCTTTGAATGAACTCGTACCGTGGGACAGGGCCATAAAGTTAATAGAGTGGCCGCTGGTCTATTAAAAAGACTCACCCACAAACACATCAGTCACTTACCCTTCCTAGTTTCCAAACATTGCCCACTGTCGTGTAGGGCCTTCTAACTATTGCCTGAGGAAACTTTCCTGAACACATTTGACAAATTCCACCCGTTCTAAGCCTTTTGCACTATGACAGTCCCAGTCCATATTAGGAAAGTTAAAATCCCCAACTAGTCTTGCAGCTACAGGCTCTCTCCTGGAATATTTCCTCTTCTAATTCCAGTTGACTATTTGGAGGCGTGTAGTACACTCCCAACCAGGTGATCAACCCTATTTTATTTCTCAGCTCCACCTATATAACTTCACTGGACGAACCATCAGTAATAGCGGACTACTGCGGTGTCATTCTCCTTCATCAATAAAGCAGCACTCACTCCTCTTTTATACCCACCTCTATCTCTCCTGTAGCACCTGTACCCTGGAACATTAAGCTTTCAATTCTGTCCCTCTCTTAGCCAGGTTTCAGTCATGGCTACAACATCCCAGTCTCACGTACCTATCCACATCCTGACTTCATGCACATTACCCCATCAGGCCCCTTCCATTAAGATGAGTGCAATTCAATTCTTCCTTGCCCTGCTCCTGTCTAGTCTGTCCACTGAACTTTCTTTCATCACCATCCACACTGACTCTCAGCCTTTCACCTGCCTCAGCCTTGCATTGGGTCTCGCCAGGATATTTGCTCCCCTAGCGTTCGGATGCAACCCATCCGTACACAGGTCAATGGCCAACTTCTCATATTAATCCAAAGGCCCAGATTTTAGTCTCTAGCTCTTTACATCGAAGCAATTTAACTGCTCATTTACACATTTATATGCTGTCATCGAACCAGCTTCAACCACTCTCTCATTCCAGGTACTCTACACATTTAGCTTAGATATACAGCGCAGAAACAGGCCCTTCGGCCCACCGAGTCCGCACCGACCAGCGATCCCCGCACATTAATACCATCCTACACACACTAGCCAATTTACCCGCATACCTGTACGTCTTTGGAGTTTGGGAGGAAACCGAAGATCTCAGACAAAACCCACGCAGGTCACGGGGAGAACGTACAAACCCTGTACAGACAGCACACATAGTCGGGATCGAATCTGGGTCTCTGGCTCTGCAAGCAATGTGAGGCAGCAACTCTATCGCTGCACCACCATACCGCCCCAATCACTCTCTGAGTGATGAACCTCCACCCTCATATTCCCACTAAATCTCTTCTCCCCTACACTATATCTATGTCCTCTAGTTTTATCTACCTCGAATATGAGGAAACTTTTCCTGCAATCGTTTCTTACAGCCTTCAGAAGTTAACATGGCACCATCATGCGCTATATCTCAACCACATCAGGGAGAATAGACCTACCTTCTCCAGTCGTCCCTCTAACTGAACTGCTCCAATCCAGGCAACTCCAGTTGAATCTCATCTGTACCTCCTCCAGTGCTATCATACAATTCCTTCAGCATGACGACCAGAACTGCACGCAATACTCCAGCTGAGGTCCGATCAAGGATTTATAAAGTTTGTGTATAGCCTCCATGCTTCTGTATTCAGTTCCCTGACTAATGATGCCCAGTGTCCCATATCCCTTCCTAACTACCTGTATTAACACCTTCAAGGTTCTTTGGACTTGTACTTGGAGGTCCCTCTGTTACTCAATACTCTCTGAGAACATGGTGTATGTCCTAGCCTCGTTAATGTTGTCAAAGAACGTCACCTCACATTCGTCTGGATTAAACTCGTCTACCATTTTAAAGCCCATTTCACCAACGCATCAAGATCTCCCTGCCGCCAAAGACTGCCTTCCACTCATTCACCACTCCACCAATCTTCACGTCATCCGCGGACTGACTGATCATCCACATCCAAGTCACTGGCGTACATTATAAACGCCAAGCGTCCCAGCCTCCGGATTCCTGTGGGACACCAGTAGCCGCAGACATCCAATGGCCAAGGTAGCCTTTTGCCGTCGTCCACTATCTCCATTTGCCGAGCCAATTTTGGATCCAGTTTGCCAACTGGTCCTGGGTCACTCAGGCCCTGAACCTTTGAACCGACGCTCACCCAAGCCCATACTTTGACCTCAACAACAGCACTTCCAGCTCAAGACCTGCCAGAGCTAGTCTCCCTTTTATATGCTGCTGCTGGGTTAAGAAAACCTCGACCCCTAATCTGGATCCCATCTTTTCAAATGGTTGCTGCTGCTGATCCCACTCCTTGCGGAAGACTTTTTAGTAGTAAAACCTTGGTACTTTATAATTGAGCACGACATTTTTCATGAGCCTTGAGGCATGTCCATAAGATCATAAGTGATAGGAGCAGAATTAGGCCATTCGGCCATTCAAGTCTGCTCCGCCATTCAATCATGGGTGATCTATCTCTCCCTCCTAACCCAATTCTCCTGCCTTCTCCCCGTAACCCCTGACACCCGCACTCATCAAGAATGGTTTGGTTTAGAGATACAGTGTGGAAGCAGGCCCTTCGGCCCACCGAGTCCGCGCCGTCCAGCGATCCTCGCACACTTTGCACTGTCCCACACACACAAGGGACAATTGATAATTATACCCAACCAAATTAACTTTCAAAACCCCGTACGTCTTTGGAGTGTGGGAGGAAACCGGAGAGAACCCACGCAGATCACAGGAAGAACGTACAAACCCCGTACAGACAGCAGCCACAGTGAGGATCGAACCCGGGTCTCTGGCGCTTTGAGGTGGCAAATCCACCGCTGGGCCACCGTTGTGTGAAAGTTGATTGATTTCTGTGTCGAATTTTTAACTTTTGTTGAAAACAAGCAAAAGGCATTTTTGACAAGACTGCTGTTTTTGACAAGATGTACTCACAAAAGGTTTATTTTGTTTTAAAAAGCGCCATGTTGTAACACAGACTAGCGGAAACCGCAAATTCAAGTGCACTGAATGTGGAAAAGCATTTAAGTACAAGCATCATTTAAAGGAGCACTTACGCATCCACAGTGGTAAGTTGATTTTGTTTTTGTGCTTTGGTGCTTCATATGGAGGTGAAAGCAGAGTCTTGTTGTGGAATGTTCTTAATCCTCCTAATTCATGTCAAGCACATTTGCCAGATTTGTTATTCTCTCTTCAATCACACTAGAGGGGCTGTCCCACTCTAGGAGCTAATTCAAGAGCTCTCCCTAGTTTAAAAAAAATTCAAACTCATGGTAAGCTCGTAGAATGTACGTCGCGGGTGCGTCGGAGCTCGGGACGTATCTTAGCGGCTCGTAACACTAACGGCAGGTACTCGGGAAACGCGGTAAGCTTGTGAGGAGTTGTGAAGATTTTTCAACATGTTGAAAAATGTCCACGAGAGCCCCGAGTACCTACGAGCGGCTATTACCGTAATTCTCTGAGTTCGAATCAGGGGAAGCTCGGGAGAACTCCTGAATTCGCTCGTGCAGTGGGACAGCCCCATAACTTCAGAAAGGGCTTGCTTTGATAAAATGACGTTTGGAACTTAGTCTGCCGATATTGAAATAGTTACCTGTTTTATTTCAGATTTGTTACAGCTCTGTCCTTCATATATCCTTAGCCGATAGGACTAATTGTCCTTAGCCAATCCACCATATTATTTTACTTTACAACTTTCTCTCTGGCACTTTTACAATTCACTAGAACATTGGTTGGAATGACTGAAAATTAATCAGTTGGTTAAGATTTTTTGACAGAATTGCAATTGCAGCAGAGAATCTATAGATAATATACTTCGGTTTTACATCTCAGCCAAAGTTAAAAGTACCAATGTGAACAACTGCATAGAACGTACAGCATAAAAGTAGACTCTTTGCTGCAACTGATTTTTATCACAGAATAATGTGGAGCAGCGGTAGAGTTGCTGCCTTATAACACTTGCAGCGCCGGAGACCCGGGTTCGATCCCGACCACGGGTGCTTGTCCGTGCCCTGCGTGGGTTTTCTCCGGGATCTTCGGTTTCCTCCCACACTCCAAAGACGTACAGGTTTGTGGGTTAATTGGCGTGGTGTAATTGCACACCAATTGTCTCTGGTGTGTAGGATAATGTTAATGTGCGGGGATCGCTGGCCGGTGCGGAAGGGCCTGTTTCCGCGCTGTAAATCTAAAACTAAAAAACAATTTCCACAGAAATCATATTTCTTTCATATGATCCCACCTAATGAAAGGAAACTCACGGTGCATTCGTCAACTGTGTTGTGTTAGCTTATCTTAGCTGTACCAATAGTGGGTGCAAGAATGCAGAATGTTATTTATTGTTGGTATGATTGCATGACACTTAATTGGAGTTGAAACTTCTGTCATTGCCTGGCCAACTTTTCGTCTGTCAAAACAATGCTTCCAAAAATAGACTAATTGGCCATTCTGTTTCTCTTTGCGGAATTTGACTATGTGGAAAATCGCCATCGATTTCACGGGCCACAAATAGCTGTATTTAGAAGTACGTATATTCAAGGAATCCTTTCAAACATTAAATTAAAATGGACGGTGTCTTCATGTTTTCAACTAAAGTTCACAATAAAATAAGCAAAATACTGCAGGTAAATTAAGAAAACAAAATTGAAACTCTGAAAATAAAAGAAACACTTAGCAGGCCAGACAATATTTGTAGAGAGAAAGACGTTTTTTGTTTCAGCGATGGCATTTTCGGTACTGGATAAATATATATAAAATACAGGTGCAGAGAAAGGGTGGAGAGGAAGTGAGAACAAATGAACGCCTCTGACAGGACAAAATGCACCAAGATGGCAAAGAGATTAGTGGAGGAGGTGTAAATGAGAAATGTAGAAAAAACTATCTGAAAATTCCAGATGCAAAAAAATGGTAGAAATGAAAAATGTGAGTGAGATACAACATAAACAAAGGTACAGCATAGGAACAGGCACTTCGGCCCACAATGTCTGTGCTGAACGTGATGCCAAAATATACTACGTCATCTGCAAAGAAATATACTAATCATCCATATTCCTCCATTCATAGAAACATAGAAAATAGGTGCAGGAGGAGGCCATTCGGTCCTTCGATCCAGCACTGCCATTCATTGTGATCATGGCTGATCATCCCCAATCAGTACCCCGTGCCTACCTTCTCCCCATAACCCTTGATTCCACTAGCCCCTAGAGCTCTATCTAACTCTCTCTTAAATCCATCCAGTGATTTGGCCTCCACTGCCCTCTGTTGCAGGGAATTCCACAAAATCACAACTCTCTGGGTGAAGAAGTTTTTTCTCACCTCAGTCTTAAATGACCTCCCCTTTATTCTAAGACTGTGGCCCCTGGTTCTGGACTCGCCCAACATTGGGAACATTTTTCCTGCATCTAGCTTGTCCAGTCCTTTTATAATTTTGTATGTTTCTATAAGATCCCCCCTCATTCTCTGCACATCCATGTGCCTATCTAAAAGTCTCTTCAATGTCAATATTTCATCTGCCTCTAACAAAGCGTTCCAGGCACCCTCCACCCTCTGTGTAAAAAAAATGGTTTCACCCTCTAATCTTCAATATTTCCACATGAGAAGAACAGTTCAGTTCAGTTTATTGTCACGTGTACCGAAGTAGTCGGTAGAAAGACCATACATGATTACAATCGAGCCATTTACAGTGTGCAGATACATGATAAGGGAATAACATTTAGTTCAAGGTAAAGCCAGCAAAATCCAACCAGTGGTCACCAATGAGGTAGATAGTAGTTTAGAACCGCTCTCTGGTTGTGGTAGATGGTTCAGTTGCCTGGCATCTTCGCCACTCTATCTGAAAGTCCAGTGTTCACTATCTGATATTCTTACGCCCATGAGTCGATATTGTATTGATGGATGGTGAAACGTTCTTGAGTTTGATGTGAACTTGTTGGAAAAGTGCAGGAGGCCAAGCTCAGGGCGACTGGACTGGGAGTGAGTCAGAGAATTAACAGGTAACTGGAAAACAGAAGCATTGCTGAGTAAATGGAGGTGTTCCACAAAACAATTATTCAGTTTGCAGTTGGTATTCCCAATTTACTGGAGCAATAAATGAAATATCAAGAAATATCCCGGCTTCTAGGTAAACTAGCTATTTGGAATAAATGCTTTAGAGTCAAAGAGTGGAAACAGGCCCAACTTGCCCACACCAGCCCACACGTCCCAGCTAACCTAATCCCACCTGCCCGCGTTTGGTCCATGTCCCTCCAAACCTGTCCTATCCATGTACCTATCTAACTGCTTCTTGAATGTTGGGATAGTCCCATCCTCAACCACCTTCTCTGGCAGCTTGTTCCATGCACCCATCACCCTTTGTGTGAAAACGCTACCCCCAAAGATTCCTAAGAAATCTTTTCCCCTTCACCTTAAACCTAGCTCCCCTGGTCCTCGATTCACTTACTCTGGGCAAGAGACTCTGTGCATCTACCCGATCTATTCCTCTCATGATTTTATGCACCTCTATAAGATCACTCCTCATCCTCATGCTTTCTTCTTCAATACTTCTTTGTCAACCGGCCATTTGGAATACAAGCTTTGTTATTAAATACGTCTTTGTAGGTTCATCTTTGAAAGGTTACACTGCTGATTATCAATCTTCAGCATATGTCAATAACAATTTAATTCACCCTGTACTTTTTGATCAATACCGTGGTATTGCAATTTGCATCTCATCTCCAACCTATCCCCACCTCTACTCCAATCTTATGCAATGAGAAACTTGCAATAAGAAACAAGTAGAATAGATTTTCTTATTGACTTGAATCAAACCAGACAGCAGATACAAAATGATCCAACTATGTCTTAACTGACACCTGCATCATTTACTTTACCCTAGTATTCCAACTTATGTTTGAAAGAGCATGACCAAGGGTCTCCAGAACAGAGCCCATTCCAGCGTCCAGCCATCATGCATTCAAAAACATGCATCCTTTTGAAGGCTGTTGGCAATGGAAAATATTCTGGTGTCTGCTTCAGAATCTTCAAAAACACATTGATTAATCACATGATGATTTGCTTAACTCACTCAAGGATTGTGGCACTTTCATTGTTCATAAGTTAAGTTCCAGGAGAAGAATGAGGCCATTCAGCCCATCAAGTCTACTCCGCCATTCAGTCACGGCTGATCTATCTTTCCCTCTTAACCCCATTCTCCTGCCTTCCCTCCCATAACCCATGACACCCGTACTAATCAAGAATTGCCCACACTACCAAGGTCGCATTGAGCTTTTCCAGGAGATACTGCCGGCCAAAATACTTGTTTACAACTTGCATATTTGTCCAGAAATATCATCATAGAAAAATTACTGTATAGAAGCTGAGGTTATTATGAGAGCTATCTGTATGATCAGCCATGATCACAATGAATGGCGGTGCAGGCTCAAAGGGCCAAATGGCCTCCTCCTGCACCTATTTTCTATGTAATATAATGGGCTGTAATTTGTTCAGTTGCATTGTTTTTTATTTGCTGTAATTTGGACAAAATCTAAGTAAGGATCAAGGAATCAAAATCAAAAAGTAAGGATCAAGGGATTTTAAGTATAAGTTTAAATGCAATTAAGTGATAGGAGTAGAATTAGGCCATTCGGCCCATCAAGTCTTTGTTTTTATTATGCATCCTGGAAGATATCCCAGGTGACAAAACTGGCCATGCACTCAGGTGACTAAATTACCTCCTTCTTCTTTCGTGTGGCGTGCACAGACCTAAAGTTGTAAGACAACTTGTTCTATTTGATCTTCCGTTTGTGCACATCGAGTTGATTGCATTAGCCGAAACAGGGCGGACCACGTGAAGGTTGCAATCTTCCACCCCACTAAATTACCTGTGGGAGTTTCTAGTAATTGCATTCATTTGCAATCCATCAAAGAATTACTGATGATTAAAGTGAATCTCTGGGGATCAAGGACATCACTATGTACCTATTTTCAACAGTATGTCAGACACGTGTTAAATTTTCTTATCAAGCAATCTTTTTTTTAAAGCAAATTTCATCAGAATTGCTCCTTATGAACTTCCCTGTTCAAAGATGGGCGAACAGGTGGGGGAGAGAAGCGTGAGGACCACTGAACCAAAAGGAATCATTTTTCAGAATCAATCATCAAATTTTAGGTGCAGTAGGAAACCGTGTAGTCTGTCAAGTCTGTGCTGGTTAAAAAAGTATTACTCAGTCGAATCCCAACTTCTGGTCCGAACTCTACAGTCCAACTTGTGCTGTTTCAAGTGCACATTCAAGTCCTTTTTATATGTGATGAAGGTTTCTCCAGGGCATGTCCCACTTGGGCATCATTTGCGCGTCACGAATCCTAAAATCCTGGGGCGCCGCGCGTCACTGCCTACGCCACCACGTCTCACCATGCGCCATGCACGCGTTTGCCATGCTTGCGTCACGTGCACATCGTGACGCGAGCATGGCAAACGTGCGTAAATGATGTCGCGTAAATGACGCGCAAATAACGCCCAAGTGGGACAGGCCCTTTCATGCACCATTCCCTCAGAGAGAGACTTCCACAACCAAATTATTCTCAAGGTGAACATATTTTTCCTCATAGGTAGACAAAAATGCTGGAGAAACTCAGCGGGTGAGGCAGCATCTATGGAGCGAAGGAATAGGCGGCGTTTCTGCCTGAAACTTTGCCTATTTCCTTCGCTCCATAGATGCTGCCTCACCCGCTGAGTTTCTCCAGCATTTTTGTCTACCTTCGATTTTTCCAGCATCTGCAGTTCCTTCTTAAATATTTTTCCTCATCTATCATTTCATCCTCCCTGGAAGGAACACAATTGAAACAGGTTCTGAAAGTCCATGCCCTTTATACCTCACCTCTTGCACTGATCTTATTTCATAATGTTAGGATAATTGAAATCCTCCATGACTACTGCCTTTTAATTTTGGACACGTCTACAAATTTGCTCTTCTGCCTACTTCAGTTTGGAGGTCCAGGTTACACCAGCCTCACCGTTTGCCACTTGCTCTAGTTCACATTTGTGCCAGAATTGCCGGCCCCACGTCGCGGGGCTGGAAACTGGAAGTATCCCGAGCTAATTCTGCTACCACCATCACCTATTGCAACAAGTGATGGCTCCCACTGATTGTCGCCGGAGGCTTGTGTCCTTTTCAGGACTGACGATGACAACAAGGTCAACATTTAAAACATGGAAGACGGACACAAAAGAAGAAGCCAAAATTGCCAGCCAAACGCAACATGTGAAACTCTGCTGTGATTTGCTCATTATATGGGATGAAAGCAGCATATTTACATCTCATTCCTTAATCTGTAGGAAGGAACTGCAGATGCCGGTTTGCACCGAAGATAGACACAAAATGCTGGAGTAACTCAGCGGGACAGGCAGAATCTCCGGATAGAAGGAATGGGTGACGTTTCGGGTCGGGACCCTTTTTCATACCCTGAAACGTCGCCATTCCTTCTATCCAGAGATGCTGCCTGTCCCGCTGAGTCATTCCTTAAGCTGTTTGCTCATTCTTTGAAAGTGACTCTGGTTCAAACCATGTACCCAATCTCTTCCCCCGTCTCATCTTGATATTTTAATTTTATTATTCCAATATTTTTAAATTCTACGATAACAACCTAGTCTGCAATGTCTATCAGAAAGATTCAGAGAAGTATGCTGCTCTGTTTTAGTGAATAACGACGAGCAGATTACAGTGAGCGTAAAATAGGTTCTTAAATGTTAACTTCTCCTTTGAAATCTTGTACCTGGACTTAGTTTTATTTCCTAAATTTGGAGTTTTCCATCTCTGATGTCCCATGAAAACTGTCCAAGCTATATTTTTATTGATTTAAAAGTATCCTCAAAGGAATATTCCACTGACAGAATGATTGATTTAATTTTTAATCTGCATCCTCTCATCCCATTGTTACGGATTTGTGGAATACCCCGTCAGACCAGATAATTGCTTGCAGACATTAAAATACATTTATGACGTCGGTACAGTTAAATTTCGGCAAACGGTTTTATTCTGTAATGTTTTTTAATTTAAAGTGAGGAATTGTGTTAATGCTTTCTTTTCCCTCTCACTCTCTCTCTCTCTGTTCTTCAGGAGAAAAGCCATATGAATGCTCGAACTGCAAGAAACGGTTTTCCCACTCCGGCTCTTACAGCTCACACATCAGTAGTAAGAAGTGCATCGGGCTTATATCACTCAATGGGAGAGCCCGTTCGGGAATCAAGACACCTCAAGGCACTTCTCCATCCCTTTCTCCGTCAACCAACAGCCCTGCTAGAACACAACTTCGTCATAAGCTAGAAAACAGTAAGCCTTTGCAAGAACAGTCGGCCGTAAACCAAATCAAAACTGAGCCTGTGGATTATGAGTACAAAACTATGGTGGTGACCTCTGGTATCAACTGTGCAAGCTCTTTCCAAAATGGAGGATTTAGTGGCGGTACCCAGGTTACAACCTCTCCCCAGAGTGTGGTTCAAGCTGTTGTATTGCCAACTGTTGGCCTGGTCTCTCCCATTAGCATAAATCTAAGTGACATTCAGAATGTTCTTAAAGTTGCAGTATTAGAAAACAATCATGTTACTCTCCCTTCCAAAGAGGCAGGAGCTGTATCTTCTGGATTGGTGCAGCAAAACAGCCATTCCCTCATCTCATCCATTAGTCTTCCCTTGATTGATCAGGATGGAACAACCAAGATCATTATCAACTACAGCTTAGAGCCAAGCCAGCTCCAAGTCCTGCCGCAGAATTTGAAAAAGGAAATTCCTCATCCAGCAGTCAGTTGTACAAATGAAAAAACACCAGAAGACCTCACAGTCAAATCTGAGAAAACGGAGACAGGTGCAGGAGTGAGTAACACATGCCTTCTTTGTAATGAATGTCCTGGTGGATTAAATGCACTTCACGAGCTAAAGCACTATCATTTAAAAACTGAAGCTCATTCAGAGGAGAGCAGCATTACGGAACCTGAAAACCTCGCTGCAGCTTCAGTATCGATAGAAGAGAACACCTCTTCGGATCAAGAACCATTGAAGAACCTGTTGTCACTTCTGAAGGCATATTATGCATTGAACGCACAGCCAACATCCGAAGAGCTGGCAAAGATTTCCGTTGCTGTAAACCTGCCATTGGAAAAGGTAAAAAAGTGGTTTGAGAAAATGCAGACTAGCCAGGTCCCAGTCCAGCCATCTTGTCCCTCTTCTCCCTCACCAGACGACGAGGGGGTGAAACCAAAGCAGTCCATCAGTCACCCAGAACCATCACCTTCTGACGTTCAAAGCAACTCGGCAAATTCGGAAACCCAAGCTGACAAGCTGACTGAACCTGAGAATGCAGCCACACCGCCCAGTGCAACAGCAGAACCTTCGGGGAGCGGCACTCCATCCCCGACACCGCTGAACCTTTCCTCGGCATCCTCTCGAAATTCTCAAAGCTATCTCAACACACCAGACAGCAGTCAGGAGGATTTGCAGTTGGAACCTCTTGACCTGTCGCTTCCCAGGCAGCAGAAGGAAGGGCTGGAAAGGCCCACCGTAACCAGTGTTTACCACAGCAGCGTCCATTACGTCCAAGAGGAGCCTTTAAACTTGTCTTGTCTCAAGAAAGAACCAACAGAAAACGACAGTGTTGACGAAGGAAACTCAACAAGTGCCAAACCTATAAATATTGCAATTCCCGCAGTCACCACCAAACTTCCCATGATTGTTGCCATCTCAAACCCAAACAGTGTTCCGTGCCTCAGACCCCTAACAACATTAAAGCAGGCCAGCGTCATTCCACAGGTGGCCTACACGTATAAAATAACTCATTCAAATCCACCTGAACAACAACAGAAACCAACTCAAGCCAACGGAAATCATCTTGTAAGTATGCTGAATTTTGGCCGTTATCAATTCTTTGCGGGATTGTCTATAAAAAGTTTCAATTGAGCTTTTTTTTCCAATTCTTACTGGTTTTCTTTTTCTGCGCAGTTCAGTTCAGTTTATTGTCACGTGTACTGAGGTACAGTGAAAAGCTTTTGTTGCATGCTAACCAGTCAGCAGAAAGACAACACATGATTGTAATCGAGCCATTTACAATGTGTAGATACATGATAAGGGAATGACGTTTAGTGCAAGGTAAAGCCAGCAAAGTCCAATTAAGAAAAGTCAGAGGGTCACCAACGAGGTAGATAGTAGTTCAGGACTCTTCTCTGGTTGGGGTTGGATAGTTCAGTTGCCTGATAACAGCTGGGAAGAAACTGTCCCTGAATCAGGAGGTGTGCATTTTCACACTTCTATACTTGTTGCCTGATGGGAGATGGGAGAAGAGGGAGTGGCCAGGGTGCGACTCGTCCAATTAGTGGATGTCTTGTCCGAGAAGGTTATAATGTGTGGCATAATATCTTTAGGTTTTGCACGACAGCACCTTGTTAAACACACAATGGCTTGCTCACTGCAATGTTTGACGAGAATGTCGAATTATGTCCTATCCCTCTATACAAATGCAATTCTTGTGCACAGACGTTCCTTGCCTTGCGAGAAGTAACAGGTGGCATTTAATCCATTTTATATCACCTCCAGAAAAGGTTTCATTGCAAATGTGCGTTTAAATGTGCAACTCAGAGAAAACTAGCTCTGTGGTCATGAGGATTGATGGAGACGTGAATGAAAATCCTTTTCTGAAATTTGCTCTTCACAACTGTCTCAGCCTCCCCCCCCCCCCACACCATGTCGCCTTTGGGCTTCCACATTCCCCGCTGATCCCTGGCCCAAGTGCAACCATAGTCCTAGTAGTTGATTGTCACTCCTGATTCTCTTCTTGGGTGCCACGGTGGCTTAGAAACATAGACACATAGAAAAATAGGTGCAGGAGTAGGCCGTTCGGCCCATCAAGCCAGCACTGCCATTTAATACGATCATAGCCGATCATCTAAAATCAGTGCCCCGTTCCTGCTTTTTCCCCATATCCCTTGATTCTTTTAGCCCTAAGAGCTAAATATAACTCTCTCAGGAAAGCGCCAGAGACCCGGGTTCGATCCCGACTACGGGTGCTTGTCTGTACGGAGTTTGTACGTTCTCCCCGTGTACTGCGTGGATTTTTCTCCGAGATCTTCGGTTTCCTCCCACGCTCCGAAGACGGACAGGTTTGTAGGTTAATTGGCTTGGTAGAAAATGTAAAAATTGTCCCTAGTGTGTGTGTGTGTGTAGGACAGTGTAAGAATGCAGGGATCGCTGGTCGGTGCGGACTCGGTGGGCCGAGGGGCCTGTTTCCGCTCTTTCTCTGAACTAAACTAAACAAAAACCTACCCACCCCTCACCTCCACCGCTTGGATACACAGACATTAATATAGATACAAAGTGATTGTCTGAAAATGCATAACATAGGTGGTTGTGTTCCTGAAGGACGAAAGCCAAGAGATGAGTTCCGGAGGTGTGCCCAATACTGATGAGCAGAACGATTCAGACTCTGCGCCGCCACGTAAGAAAATAAAAAAGACGGAGAATGGAATGTACGCCTGTGATCTGTGCGATAAAATATTTCAGAAGAGTAGCTCTCTTCTGAGACACAAGTACGAGCACACAGGTAAGTTAAGCTTACAGGACTTGATATTACAATCCCGACTATAATTGGCACCTTCTTAATATCTTGAGTGGGGTAGGGGTACAGACTTGATTGTGGTCATTAGAAAGATAATCGAATGTTGTGTAAGTGTAGCATGCTGTGCCATTTCAAGCCAGGAATACTGTTATTAGCCTAGGAATCGGAGTGCGCCCGTGTGGGTGTGCTGCGCTGGGAATTGCAGAAGGACACCAGAGACTCTTTCAGTCATCAGCCAACTGCAGAGGCAGCTGAATGGGTACTCTGTGCCAGTTAGTTTAATTTAGTGTAGTTTATTGTCAAGTGTACCGTGGCACAGTGAAAAGCTTATTGCTGCGTGCTGACCAGTCAGTGCAAAAGTAGGGATGGGGGCCAGGCGGGAGTGACTGGGAGGAGGCCATTGGCTAACGCTTCGGCCTGTGGTGAGATCGATGTTGCAGAAGAGGACAAGGCATAAGCACTGGGCAGCACTGTACGAGGTGATGTTCCAGCAGTGTGTAACTGCTTCTGCTCTTAAAAAAAAAATTAATAATAAGCGAAACACTTTTCCTTACAATAAATCTAAAGTAGGGGCAGCACGGTGGCGCAGCGGGAGAGTTGCTGCCTCACAGCGCCGGAGGCCCGGGTTCCATCCTGACTTTCAGGCTGTTTGGCCGTTTTTTGTACTGTTGAGCTGAAAGGTTATGGGGCGAGGGCACGAGAATGGGGTCGAGAGGGGAAAATAGATCAGCCATGATCGAATGGTGAAGCAAACCCGATGGGCTGAATGGCCTAATTCTGTGCCTATGTCTTATGAACTACGGGTGCTGTCTGTACGGAGTTTGCACGTTCTCCCCGTGACCTGCCCGGGTGCTATGGTCCTCCCCCCCCCCACACTCCAAAGACCCAGGTTTGTAGGCTAATTCACGATACAATTGTACATTATCCATCGTGTGTGTGGGATGGTGTAGGTGTAGGTTGGCATGAACTCGGTGGGCCGATGGGCCTGTTTCTGCGCTGTATCTCCAAACTCAACTAACCTACACATTGAATGTAGACAAAAGTGCCGGAGAAACTCAGCGGGTGCAGCAGCATCCATGGAGCAAAGGAAATAGGCAACATTTCGGGCTGAAGAAGGGTTTCAGCCCGAAGCGTTGCCTATTTATTTCGCTCCATAGATGCTGCCGCACCTGCTGAGTGTCTCCAGCACTTTTGTCTACCTTCGATTTTCCAGTATCTGCAGTTCCTTCTTGTACACATTGAATTTGCCTTTACATGCATTATATACGCAGAGAGAACTATTGCTTTTCAAAAAAATCCATGCAGGTCACGGGGCGAACATACAAACGTTGTACAGACAGCACTTGGAGTCAGGATCAAACCCAGATCCCTGGCGCTGTAAGGCAGTAGTAGCCCTACCGCTATGCCACCGTATCTATAGATGTTTTTTAATTTACATTTCTTCCCTTTCCATTTTCATTCTCTAGAGTTCCTTTCTTTGAATATTTAACCAGTCTTGCACTTACCTACTTATTTTTTCCTCTCTATGCTTAACCTTTACTGAGCCATTATCTTATGTGGCACAGCGCAGACTTGTTTTGCAAATATAGTTTTCTGAAAGTTTTGTGTGGAAAGTTGTTGAAAGTGCAGTCTAGTAATATTACAGCAAAGGAAACAAGGCCATTGTTGTTCTCTTTAATCATCAGGAGTACTGTGGTATTAACATAAGGTCATAAGTGATAGGAGCAGAATTAGGCCATATGGCTCATAAAGTCTACTCCGCCATTCAATCATGCCTGATCAATCAATCCCTCCTAACCTCATTCTCCTGCCTTCTCCCCATAACCTCTGACACCCGTACTAATCTACCTATTTCCGCCTTAAAAATATCCATTGACTTGGCCTCCACAGCCTTCTGTGGCTAGGAATTCCACAGATTCACCACCCTCTGACTAAAGAAATGTCTCCTCATCTCCTTCCTGAGAAGAACATGATAAAGATTAAAATATATAAATGAAGTGAATCAAATGTTTGATTTCGATACAGAAAAAGGAAAGTATTAATATATGAAGCATTAAGAAAACGAAAGAAAGAGTGTCTATACCGATTAAGATGTATGTTTTGTGTCAACAAGTTGGCTGGCAGTGACTAGAGATTGTCACATTGTTAGACTGAAAATGGACAGCATTTAGCTTTCTGTGGTGAGGTTGTTGTGAAAATCCATCCCTTTCAGTGCACGTCAGTATTGAAGCAGCTGTCCAACACCATTTCCATAAAGCTGATGTAGAAAAGACACTAATCTACCTCTGCATTCATGGCATCTGCTCCGTTACAGGAGCAGTTACACATTGTATGAATGAGCAGTAAGTTTTATTACTTTGGAATAGCTTGCTAGAATGAGTCAACAACCTCTTTAATCACCAACTGCCGATGATACCATAAAGTTGCATCCAAAAGGCCATTACACATTTCCACCAAGTAATCCCCTTCTGTGATTATGCTTGGGAGGTCTGAAGAAGGGTCTCGACCCGAAATGTCACCTACTCCTTTTCTCCAGAGATGCTGCCTATCCCGCAGAGTTACTCCAGCTTTCGGTGTCTACCTTAGGTTTACCATTGGGGTCATTTGGACTGGAGCAGGGGTGGGGAACCTTTTCATGTTGGAAGGCCGCATTAAGTTAGCTGTAATCTAATAAGGCCGCATCCAAGAAACTTATAGACAATACAGTATAGGTGCAGGAGTAGGCCATTCGGCCCTTCGAGTCAGCACCGCCATTCAATGTGATCATGGCTGATGATCCCCAATCAGTACCCCGTTCCTGCCATCTCCTCATATCCCCAGGCTTCGCTATTTTTAAGAGGCCTATCTAGCTCTCTCTTGAAAGCATCCAGAGAACCTGCCTCCACCGCCCTCTGAGGCAGATAATTCCACAGACTCACCACTCTCTGTGAGAAAAAGTGTTTCCTCGTCTCTGTTCTAAATGGCTTACTCCTTATTCAGAAGAGTAGCTCTTCAATTAGATATAGGATTATTTTGTTGAATCTTCTTTTACTCTTTGGTATTTTAAATACGTTCATTTTAAGATTAAAATAAAAATAATATCTATATCTCCAACGATGTAAAATCTGTAGAATATTCCATTCTTTCCCAACTTTTTATATATATATAACATAATTAATATAACATATAACATATATATATTACATAATTTTTAAAAAAAGATACGTGTTCATTGTTGACACAATAAAAATCATTTTGTTCTTTGTAGATATACATAATCAGTATTATTTATGTTAATCCTTGCTTAATAATTGTGCTTCTATATTATTTTTTTTTCCATTTTTATAAAGGAAATATAAAAATATAAATATATATTTATTTATTTTTTGTTTAATCTTTTACTACTATTTTCTATCTTTATTAAAAAAAATTATAATTCCTTTATAAAAAATGGAAAAAAAATATATAGAAGCACAATTATTAAGCAAGGATTAACATAAATAATACTGATTATGTATATCTACAAAGAACAAAATGATTTTTATTATGTCAACAATGAACACGTATCTTTTTTTAAAATTATGTAATTGCTTCTAACTAATAAAAAAACTTAACAAAAAAAAAATAATAATAAAAGAAGAACAAAAACATATTAATAAAATAATAAGGATTTGTTCTACAAAATTTGGATTCATTCAAAAGGCCTAGAAGGCCGCATGCGGCCTTAAGCCCGCAGGTTTCCCCACCCCTGGACAGGAGTGTGGGGTTGTATGGAAAGGCAGGAGTGAGCAGGACACCCCCCTCCTCTTGGACCTCCCCGGACGGCCTTCTACCCTCTTTAGACTTTTTTTATTTCTAACTGCTGGCGTGACATCAACCGTCTCAACTTTTCCACTCCCCTAACCTACTCTTACCTCACCCCCTCTGGTCGTACAGCACTCCGCTCACTCTGCAGCAAACATTATCATCAAACCCGCCGACATGACCTGCGGAGGTGCCGTGGTCATCTGGTGAGCTGACCTCTACTGCACTGAGGCCAGGCGACAACTCTCGGATGCCTCCTGCGTACCCTTGGACCACGGGCCCGCAGATGAGCACCAGGCCATCATCCCACAGAGCCTCAGCTGCAGGATCCAGTAAGAGGTGGCAAAGTGGTTGGGACCAAAAGCCAGAAGTGGAGAATCAGAGGCCAGAGTAACTCTTGTGGTGAGGGAGTGGCAGTGGGAGGGTTCAGAGGTCGGAGCGGCCTGAAGAGATGAGCGTTGTGTAGGGGAAGATGGTCGACCCTAGGATGTAATAAAATATGTTGTTTATCCCTTTGCATGTGCTTGTCTTGCCAGGAATAGCCACTGCTCGGTACCTCAGGACAGTGCAATCCAAGTTCCCTGAATCGTTCTAAAAAGAGCTTTGCACGAGGAATAACATCATCACACAAACCTAATTTGTAAACTGCATTGTGTAGGAAAGAACTGCAGGCGCTGGTTTAAATCGAAGATAGACACAAAATGCTGGAGTAACTCAGCGTGTCGGGCAGCATCTCTGGAGAGAAGGGATTCCCACACTGACCTTTCTGTCAGAAACAGCACCTCTTATTTAGCTGGGGCAGCTTGCACCCCAGTGGTACGAATATTGACTTCTCTAACTTCAAGTAGCCCTTGCTTTCCCTCTCTCTCCATCCCCTCCCCCTACCCCTTTGCTGAAGCAAAGCAAGAATTTCATTGTCCTATCAGGGACACATGACAATAAACTCACTTGACTTGACTACCCAGTTCCACCGACCAGTCTTACTGTCGCCGACTACATTTTATCTCTGTACCGCCCACTCCCCTGACATCAGTCTGAAGAAGGGTCGCAACTCACAAATTACATTGATCTGAATTGTTTGATTAATGTGAAAGGATTCAGCAATAGTTGTTGCCAATTCGCCCCCTGTGCCTGATACTAACTAGCTGTTGGTGAAATCCTAATTTTGTGGTCACCTTCCCCTTTTTGCTTAGTGTTCTTGCTAGTCTCCTCCTTCCATGAAAGACATCATTCAGACTTTGCCTCTATTATTCATCCCCACTCACTCCTATTCTTTTGGTTTGGCTCCTATTCTTTTCCTGCATTAGCTCCTGCTTTCTGCCATCAGGTTGCATAAATCATGACTTAAAAATGCATCTCCCTCCACCCTCATCGGGTAAAGTCTCTTGCCCAGAGTAGGACCAGAGGACATAGGTTTATCGAGGACCAGAGGACATAGGGTTAAGGTGAAGGGGAAAGGATTTAATAGGAATCTGAGGGGTAACTTTTTCACACAAAGGGTGGTGGGTGTATGGAAATCGCTACCAGAGGAGGTAGTTGAGGCTGGGACTATCCCAAAGTAAATGGACAGGACAGGTTTGGAGGGATATGGGCCAAATGCAGGCAGATGGGACCAGTGTAGCCGGGACATGTTGGCCGGTGCGGACAAGTTGGGCCGATGGGCGTGTTTCCACGCTGTATCACTCTATGATTCTACAACTGTTTTTCCTGCATCCCTCCATCCCCCAGAATGGGTGGCATGGCGACGCAGCGGTTGAGTTGCTGCCTTACAGCACTTGCAGCGCCAGAGTCCCATGTTCGATCCCGACTACGGGTCCTGTCCGTATGGAGTTTGTCCGGTCTCCCCGTGACCTGCACGGGTTTTCTCCGAAATTTTCGGTTTCCTCCCACAATCCAAAGACGTACAGGTTTGGAGGTTAATTGGCTTGGTAAGAGTGTAAAATTGCCCCTAGTGTGTGTAGGGTAGTGTTAATGTACGGGGATCGCTGGTTGGTGTGGACTCAGTGAGCCAAAAGGCCTGTTTCCATGCTGTATCTCTAAACTAAACTAAACTAAACTAAACGCTCTACTCCTCCAAAACCATACATCTCCCTTGCCCATTATCCCATCAGTGCTGGCCATGCCATCGATTGTTTCAGTTCTATGTTCTGGAACTGCATCCACCCCTTATCCCCTCCAGCTGTTTTCCTATTGATGTCCACCAAGGAATCAATGCGTCTTTTGCCTCTACATCTCTGTCTCAGTCTTGAGACATTTGATGCATTAAAGCTGCTTGCGATTACTGATTTAAAAAGCATGGACTAAGTAGCATGTTTCCATAGGTAATTTGCAATATGTAGTAGGGTTCCTTAAATCCCTTTTGCTGAATTTATTACTTGCCTACTCATTAAAGTTTTATGCTATTTTCTTTTGCATCCTTTTTTTGTATTAAATTAAGGATGAGTGCACTCAGTCAGGATCTCATATTCTAGAGGCTGAGTCCGAATTCATTGTTGCAGCCAGTTACATTTGCATTTTATTTCATAGGCTCTGAGCAGCTATTACCCCTCTCCTCCCCCCAGCTCCCTCTCTCCCCCACCTCCGATCCTTCTTCAAGTTGTTAAATTAGGAGCGTGTTCCTTCTTGGGGATAAGGCAGGAGAAGGAGAGCGAGATAGGTCAGCCATGAGTGAATGGCGGAGTAGACTTGATGGGCCGAATGGCCTAATTCTACTCCTATTCCTTGTGACCTTATTATGACCAGCCCTCAGCTTGCTCTGCAGGTTCATGAGATCATGGCTGATCTGAATGAAGCCTCCACATTCCCACCTGCTCACAACAACCCTGTCTGAAGAAGGGTCTCGACCCGAATCGCCACAAATTCCTTCTCTCCAGAGACACTGCTGAGTTACTCCAGCATTTTGTGTCTACCTTCCACCCTCGCACTTACCAAGTATCCATCTATCTCTGTCTTCAAAATATTTCAAGATTATGCTTCTATTATCCTTGGAGGATGAGTATGTTGCAATCCTGAGAGAAAACATTTTGGCCCATCTTGTTTTGAAATGGTCAACTTATTTTGAAACAGTGACCCCAATTTCTAGTCACTAATTCCAAGTCACTACTCCGTCTTTGAAACGTCTGCAATATAAAGGCCCAGCCTATCCAGCCTTCCCTCGTAACTCAATCCAGCCATTCCATATGGTCCAGTACATTACCTTTGAACTGCTGTTATATTAGCAGTCTTTCTTAAATGAGGAATTTAATAGTCATAGAGTGACACAGTTTGGAAACAGGCCTTTCGGCCCAACTTGCCCACACCTGCCAACATGTCCCAGCTACACTAGTCCCACCTGCCTGCGCTTGGTCCATATCCCTCCAAATCTGTCCTATCCATGTACCTGTCTAACTGTCTCTTAAACAATGGGATAGTCCCAGCCTCAACTACCTCCTCTGGCAGCTTGTTCCATACACCCACCACCCTCTGTGTGAAAAAGTTAACCCTCAGATTCCTAAGAAATATTTCCCTCTTCACCTTGAACTGACCTCTGGTTCTCGATTCCCCTACTCTGGGCAAGAGACTCTGTGCATCTACCCGATCTATTCCTCTCGTGATTTTGTACACCTCAATAAGATCACCTCTCATCTACCTGCGTTCCAAGGAATAGAGACCCAGCTTACTCAACCTCTTCCTATAGCTCACACCCTCGTCCTGGAAACCCATTCAAGCTTGATAATATCTTTCCTTTAACACGGTGTCCCTGGTGTCTTTTTGACCACCTTATCTACCTACGACTCGACCTTCAAGGAACCATGCACCTGCACTTGTAGATCCCTCTGCTCTACAACACTACCCAGAGGCCTACCATTTACTGTGTAGGTCCTGCCCTTGTTCGATGTCCCAAAATGCAACACCTCCCACTTCTCTGTATTAAATTCAACCATTCCTCCGCCCACCTGGCCAATCGATCCAGATCCTGCTGCAATCTTTCACAACCATCTTCACTATCTGTAAAACCGCTCACTTTTGTATCATCAGCAAACTTGCTAATCTTGCCCTGTGTGTTCTCATCCAAATCATTGACGTAGATGACAAACAGTAACGGGCCCAGCACCGAACCCTGAGGCACACCACTAGTCACAGGCCTCCAGTCCAAGAAGCAACCTTCCACTATCACCCTCTGCTTCCTTCCATGGAGCCAATTTGCTATCCATTCATCTATCTCTCCTTGGATCCCATGTGATCTAACCTTCCAGAGCAGCCTACCACGTGGAACCTTGTCGAATGCCTTACTGAAATCCATGTACACAACATCTACAGCCCTACCTTCATCGATCTTTTTGGTCATGTCTTCAAAAAAATCAAACATTTGTGAGACACGACTTCCCATGTACAAAACCATGTTGACAATCCCTAATCAGCCCTTGCCCATACAAATGCCTGTATAACCTATCCCTCAGAATATGCTAGTAACTTTCCAACTAGAGATGTTAAGCTGCATACAGTACTCTCCTCATGTGGTCTCACTAAAGACATGGTCTGTTCACCTGACCCAACGGAGTGACTATGATTAGGTCTTCAGCACTTGGGATATTAGCCTGGAATTAAACATTGATGTTGGTTTGCTTATCCTGCTGGTGCATAACTGGTGCTATCTCCCTTGTGTTTCGGGATGCCTGCTTTGGTAGTTGTTGACTCCAAAGATACCAGAAGGATCACTGCTGCTTGATAAACCACCAGCTCTGTGTGAGATCTTCCAACACTTCCTCAGGCAAGCATTGTAGTGTATCGGACCACCCTTTCTTTTCTTCCCCTCCCCAGCTGACATAAGACATCGGTTGCTCTGTACCTGTCTCAGCCAGCTGCCTTGGGAGATCTGGTTTCAAGGTGCTCTGCTTGGTGGAGGGTTTCTGAGCAGTAGATTTAGTGGCAGTGGACAAATTCACCACCCGTCCAGATTCAGAAGTCACTTGAAGGTCTGCTTCATGGTCCCTCCTTCCTTCTTCTCGCCAGAACCATTAATATACAAACATAGAAAACAGGTGCAGCAGCAGGCCATTCGGCCCCTCTATTCAATGTGATCACGGCTGATCATCCAGCATCGGTACCCCATTCCTGCTTTCTCCCCACATCCCTTGATTCCATTCGCCTTAAGAGCTATATCTATTTTCTCTTGAATACATCCAGCGAATTGTCCTCCACTGCCTTCTGTGGCAGAGAATTCCACAGATTCTCAACTCTCTAGCTGAAAACGTTTTTCCTCATCACAGACCTAAATGGCCTACCCCTTATTCTTAAACTGTGGCCTCTGGTTCTGGACTTCCCCCAACATGGGGAACATTTTGTCCTGCATATGAAATTTAATATCCCTTGTCTCTTGTGCTTCAGTCTTAAAGGAAACAGTAAAGGGCCTGGATCACTGTACGAGGTAATTCAAGAGTCCTCCCGAGTTTCCCCTGATTCGAACTCGGAGAATTATGGTAATAGCCGCTCGTAGCTACTCGGGGCTCTCCTGGAAATTTTTCAACATGTTGAAAAACCTTCACGAGCTTACCGCGTTTCCCGAGTACATGCCGTTAGCGTTACGAACCGCTAAGAGACGTCCCGAGCTCCGACGTACCCGCTACGTCCATTCTACATACTTACTAAGAGCTTGATTTTTTTTTTTTTTAACTCAGAGAGCTCTTGGGTAAACTCGTATAGTGGGACAGGCCCTTAAGTGTCCGATTCTGGGCCATCGTAAATACAGAAGGTTTATTTGCTGTCTCGGAAATCTTTGCTTTACTTACTTTTATTTTTATTCACTATATTCATTGTGCTTTTGCTCTCCTTTGATCTTTTGTTAAATATTTATTATTAGAAGTAAGTACATATCAAGATAAGGATATACATGTCATATACATTCTTAATATTATTAATATTAACAATTTGTACTTCTATGAGTTTTTCATTTTTAATATAGATAGGAAATAAAAGAGAAAAATAATATAAAGATAGAGATTCAGAAAGATGAATGAAGTATTAAGCAGTTTGTACATCATTGGAGATATATCCATGGGTCATTATATGTAAATCTTCGTCTATTTCTTCGTTCAGGCTTCAGTCAGGTTCTCGCACCGAACCACTTTGACCCTTTAAACATTCAATAAATGGAGACCATATCCCTCTGAATTGATCCAACTTGCCCAGAAGGACAAGTCTTAATCTTTCCAGATGAAGTGTCTCCGACATTTCAGTGATCCACATTTTGATTGTGGGGGATGTAGGACCTTTCCAAAATTTCAATATTAGTTTTTTCCCAATTATTAAACTGTAATCAATAAAAATCCTTTGATTTATTGTTATTAATTGATGTTTCTAATATTCCTAATATTATTAATTTTGAGTCAGGAAGCAAATTTGTATTAACAACATTCGAAATCTCCTTTGATCTTGTTTTTAAAAATCTGCACAGTTGGATATATTGAAAGCTCGGGCATAGATAAGATGAAGCAATTTTATTGTAGCCAGTCGGTCATCCAAATTACGCTCCACCCACAGAGTTCATTCGGTCTATTTTCAATAATCCTATAGGAAAAGAAAACCCGAAATCTGTGGAAAAACAAATCTAATGAGGTGATCCGCCAGTTAGCAATACGCTATATGTTTACTTCCAAATAAAAAGTTTAAAAATGTAACTTCAAGGAGGTGGAATGTTGTTCAAGATTTAAATGGTGGAAATAAAACAGATATTTCAGGATCAGGATGCATCTCAAAATTTGGATCTTGGTTTTAGAAGATTGTTTTGAATGAAAAGTAAATTGGAAATTACTATGGCAAAGAACACAGAAGGAAATTCAATGATTATATTTTAATTGCTAAAATTAAAATGTTCCCTAAAGCATTGTAACTGTAAATGGAACGGAACCTGGCTATAGCTTTAGGGTGAGAGGGGCAAAGTTCAAAGGAGAAGTGTGAGGCAAGACAATAGACAATAGGTGCAGGAGTAGGCCATTTGGCCCTTTGAGCCAGCACCGCCATTCAATGTGATCATGGCTGATCACCCACAATCAGTACCCCGTTCCTGCCTTTTCACCATATCCCCTGACTCCGCTATCTTTGAGCTCTATCTAGCACTCAAATTAGGACGTTTTTTACACGGAGTGGTGAGTGCGTGGCATGAGCTGCCAAGGGGTGGTGGTTGAAGCAGACACGTTGGTGGCCTTTAAATGTCTTTTGGGGAGGCACAAGAATGATCCCAGAAATGAGTAGGTTAACCTGTGATGAACGTTCGCCGGCACTTGTCCTGCACTCGCTGGAGTTTAAAAGAATGAGGGGGGACCTCATTGAAACATACAGAATAATGAAAGGCTTGGATAGAGTGGATGTGGGAGAGTCTAGGAGTAGAGGTCATAGCCTCAGAATTAAAGGACGTTCTTTTAGGAAGATGAGGAGAAATGTCTTTAGTCAGTGGGTGATGAATTTGTGGAATTCTTTGCCACAGAAGGATATGGAGGGATCAGTGGAGGCCAAGGCAGACATAGATACATTCTTGATTAGTACAGGTGTAGAGGTTATGGGGAGAAGGCAGGAGAATGGGATTAGGAGGGAGAGATAGATCAGCTATGATTGAATGACGGAGTAGATTTGATGGGCTGAATGGCCTAATTCTACTGCTATCACATGAACGTATGAGACGGATATGCAGGGAATGGAGGGATATGGGTTATGTGCTGGCAGATAAGTAATGGTCATGACATTATATTTGGCACAGACATTGTGGGCCGAAGGACCTATCCTTGTGTGTATTATGAACCTTGTGAGTGTAACGTCTTTCTTTGTTTTACGCAAGAGTTGCTGACATCTAATTTCTCCGTTTGGCCAGGTAAGCGACCACACCAGTGCGGGATCTGCAAGAAAGCTTTCAAACACAAGCATCATCTGATTGAACACACGCGACTGCACTCTGGGGAGAAACCTTACCAGTGCGACAAATGTGGCAAGCGCTTCTCGCATTCGGGCTCCTATTCGCAGCACATGAACCACCGCTACTCCTACTGCAAACGGGAAGCAGAGGAACGCGAAGGAGTGGATCAAGAGGAGGCCGGCCCTGATTCCCTGAACAACAGCGAGTACGCAGACATCAGGAGCCCCCCTTCCCACGCGGACTCGGACGACAAGGACAGCACTGCAAGAGAAGACGAAAGCGAGAAGGACGAGGAAGAGAAGGAAAGCGACGAAATGCAAGACAATTGTGCAGAGGAAATGAGGGAGGAATCAGACGAGGAGGAAGCAGATGAGGAGGAAGCAGGCGAGGAGGAAGCAGGCGAGGAGGAAGCAGACGAGCAGGAAGCAGACGAGCAGGAAGCAGGCGAGCTGGAAGCAGACGAGCTGGAAGCAAACGAGCAGGAAGGAGGCGAGGAGGAAACAGGCGAGGAGGAAGCAGGCGAGCAGGAAGCAGACGAGCAGGAAGCAGGCGAGCAGGAAGCAGACGAACAGGAAGCAGGCGAGGAGGAAGCAGGCGAGCAGGAAGCAGACAAGCAGGGAGCAGATGAGGAGGAAGCAGGCGAGCAGGAAGCAGACGAGCAGGGAGCAGATGAGGAAAATAGAACAGACCCAATGAGCGACATGGAGCAGGAAAATACAGTAAATAGTTTGGAAGCTAATTCACCAGAAAAAATGTAATGAATACTTGATCAGGAATATAAATTGGAGAAGAAATGTTCTGCGATTAGTGTTGTACCATGTTTTTCTAAAAAAAAAATTCCAGAAACACACACTATATTGCTATGTTTTTCTCTTCACTACTGTGTGGAAATCCCGGTGTGCCTGAACCTCAAACGATTAACAATTTACCACATGAACTGTGTTTAAGATATTAGGAATGATGTTTGTATAAAAAAAAGGCAAAAAAAAAAAAAAATTGCAAGCCAGAAATTGCATAAACTGACTGCCTTGATTCAAAAGGCAAACCCAACAGGTTTCAAAAGAGTTTGCTACCAGTCATTCTGCATTACCTGTTTACCTGTGTTGCTCTTCATTTTGCCATTCATGTATTCCCATTAACGTCAACACTCTACAGCTGGGAGAGATTTCTATGAAAATTTCTATAACAAACGAAACTCGTCTATTGTAGATTTATAGTACCACAACGCTTTACTCCGTGGCTGATGCTCATCATTTCATTGGTTTAAAAGGATGTGAAAAACTTCTGCACTACAGAATTCCCTTTATACTTGTATCTAACATACTCCTAAGTATTATTGTCTACCTTTATCAGTATCACACGAGAAGGTTGTAATTGATGACATTAGTTGACCTTACTTTAGAGTGTTATTTCATTTGAAGCATAATGTTAGCCTTAAAGCAAGCTACTAGCAGAGTGGAATCGAGAAGGAAGTGGTAAGACTTGTAGTTAGATGTATAGCAGTCTGTTGCCAAGTCTTCAAAAGTAAGAACTAACAGTATAGTGTTTGGAGAGAACCGAGGTCAGTGTTTTAGTTTACCTAACTAGTGTTACTTAGGTAAGAGAGGATTATGGTATGGAGCTTTGTACCCCCCTTGGCCTTATGCAAGACCTGTGTGCTGCAAGTGCCATTTATAAATCAGTATTATGGAAATGTGGCTCTAACCAGCCCTTAGCTTTGGTGCAAGTTATTAACAGTGTTAGACTATTTTATTTCAGTATTATTTTAATTCAAATTACGATAACATTTTAGATTCCTATGTTTGTGCAAATTTTGTACTGTATGTCCTCAACCCAGGCAGTATTAATACCCTACTTACTGACACATGTACCTTTTAGTTTTAGAAACTTTTATATTTATGTGTCTTATTTTTATATTTCTTTATTGTTATTTATTACACAATGTAGTGTATAATACTGTAGTTTGTATTAATACAATAATATATTTTAGTACGAAAAATGATTTGGAAGGTTGATAAGAATTCAAAGCAGAAATACAATTGGTTCTCTTGCAATCAGATTTTGTTTTAAATGTTATGTAACAGTATTACTTGCCTTGGACTGTGTAGCTGGAGCATCAACGGGGAATGTATCACCTTTACATTCAGAATCCACTTATTTGCCCTGCCTCACATTTACTGCATCGGGCTACTGAAGTTGAAGTATATTGTTATACAGCATGGTATTTTTGCAGTTTTTGAAATCAGTGTGCAACCACGGAACCAAGTGTTGAAACCCTTGGCCAAATTACAAAGTCGTGCGCAGTGTTGGGAATAACATAACACTTTTTTGCTTTGTGCCAATTTGTTTTAGAATTCCTCTACATCTGATACAAGCCAGAAGTTTTTTTTTTTAATTGCCTAGTTTCATGATAGTCATTTTCTAGTTTTATACCAGACTGCCCATCTCACAATAAAATGCATCAACAAACTGTCTGAACTTGTGACTTCACTGTTGTGTTTTAGTTTTTGTTCCAGAGCTGGTACTAACATCATATTTTGCGCATTCCCCAGGTTTTTGGCTTATTGGCAATTGCGTTGAAAAATTCCTGAGATACATGTCCATTTTAGAATGACTGAAACATTGCCTATTTCATGGACTCTAATGCAAGACCTGTGTGCTGCAAGTGCCATTTGCAAATCAGTATTATGGAAATGTGGCCCTAACTAGCTCTTAGCTTTGGCACAAGTTATTAACAGTGTTGGCTGATTTTATTTCAGTATTATTTTAATTCAAATTACGATGACATTTTAGTTTTCTATGTTTGTGCAAATTTTGTACTGTATGTCTACAACCCAAGCAGTATTAATACCCTACGCTACTTCACATTCGAATAATATTCAGAATTCCCTAACTATGTGTTAACAACATTAGAATCAGTAATTGGTTTTACCTGGGTGTCCATTTTGAAGGTTAGGTTGGATTTGCTGGCAATGAGTTGCAATTTTACTAGTTTCTATTGGTTTGATGTGTCCGTGGATGGAATCCTTTTGTTTTCTCCAGCTCACAATGTAAATCATCAGTTTCTTTTTTCTCTGTTTTCCCTGTCTGAACAGAGCATGCGAGCGTCACAAGGAGTTTCGGATCTTGCGCTGCTCTCAGCAGCATGTGAGATTGACGTAAAGATATACTGAATTGAAATCCCTTTTCCTGCGAGTGACTTTTGCCCGCCTTTTGAGCCCACACAAAAACGATGATGTGCTATTGATGAGATTGGCGAAGGTTTAGTAATGGCGTATCCTGGAACTCAAAACCAGATGTATTTTTATTTTTCGGTACACCTACCTGTTTTTTAGACATGCGCTATCGGTCTGAAATCTAGATGTTTGTTGGTGGCGATAGTTAGGTTTGTCGAAGATTTCAAGATGATATAGACCTGTGTGATATCCAGAGAAGAGGCTTGGAATTTAGTATCAAAGCATAGGGTGACATTTTGAAACGGAGTGGGAAAAAACACTGTGGAAAATGCGCTGCAGAAAGAAATAAAGTATTTATATACAGCAGCTCCTCCAGTGGACTAGAAGGTAGCAAATATTATCCCACTATTGAGAGTATAAAGGTTCAAAGGTTCTTTATTAGCCACATACACCAATTGGTGTAGTGAAATGCGGATTGCCATTACAGCACATAAAAAAGAATACAACATAACAATAATAAATAAATTTAAACATAAAAAACATCCCCCCACAATGGTTCCCACTGTGAGTGAAGGCACAAAGTCCAGTCCCCATCCCCATGTCCACCCCTAGTCGGGCCTATTGAGGCCTCCGCAGTCGGCGCTACGGTGGCCTGATGTTCCAGGCCCTTCTCGCCGGATGATGGTGCTCCGGCGTCGGGAGAATCCCCACTAAAGAAACATAAAGTTAATTTATGTAGCAGGACATGTAAAATTGGTTGGCTTATTGTGAAGAATGCTGAAGAACTTTCAAATTGTGAAATATCAGGGGGCAAAGAATGACAGTTAAGAAAGAAAATAAAAAAGCTGTGTCTGGAAGGCATTGCATCTCCTCTGTGGGTATTTTAGGGGATCTTGCGCTATTCATAAACACTGGAATCTATTAGCATGGAAGGAGGCCATTTCATCCAACATAACAACATCAGTAATAGGGGCAGCACGGTGACGCAGCGGTAGAGTTGCTGCCATACAGCGCCAGACACCCGGGCTCAATCCTAGTTGCTGTCTGTACAGATTTTGTACATTCTCCCAGTGACCTGCGTGGGTTTTCTCCGGGATCTCCAGTTTCCTCCCAGTTTCCTCCCACACTCCAGAGACGTACAGGTTTGTAGGTTAATTGGCTTGGTATAAATGTAAATTGACCTTGGTGTGTGCGGGATAGTATTAATGTGTGGGATTTGGTTGTCCCGAAGGGCCTGTTTCCTCATTGTATCTCTAAACTAAACATAGCTTAGTGGGGGGGGTGTAGAAAGCTGGAAGAGAGGTGGCAGTGGGACAAACCAGGCAAGTGATAAGAGGAAGATAGACACAAAAAGCTGGAGTACAGATACAGATGAGGGTTTTTGATTGATAGATAGGTCGACAGAGATGTGAAGAAGACCAGAGATTGTAAGATAAAGGAAAGGCGAGGAGTGAAAGGTGAAGCCAGAGGGAGGGATATGTGGACGGTCACTTGGAAACGGGGGAGGGGTATAGTTGGAGAAATGAGTGCACCTCCAGGTGGGGCATGGAGAAGAGAAGGGGAAATAAAAGATGAGGGGGATGTTGTTGATTCGTTACATAAAATTGGAGAATTCAATGTTCATGCCATTGGGTTGCAAGCTATCCAAGTGGAATATGAGGTGCTGTTCCTCCACTTTGTGTGTAGAGATCTGTATAATTAATCTTTAGCACCGTTTTAAAATATTTCTTTAAAAACATATGACCCAAAGCTGGTTGAGGAACTAGGTTTAAAGGACCAGCTGAAAGGAGGGAGAAACTATAGAGAAATCTTAGGAGATAATTCTGGATCTGAGGGCACAGTTGCTGATATAAGGATTATTAAACTTAGACCTGCTAAAGAGACCACAATTGGAAAAGCACAAACATATTGGAAGATTGTAGAGTTTCAGGTGGTTACAGAGAGAGGAGGGATAAGGAAGTTATATCTGAAAGCAAAGTTGAGGATGTTAATCTGACAACATTATTTAACCGGGAGCCACTATTAGTCAGGGCAAGAATGAAGGGTTGGTGCAAGTTGTCAGTGACATTTTGAATGGCCAAGGTTAATGGAGTAGCGTGATGAGAGCCAGCCAGGAATGTGTTGAGATGGTCGTTGAATGGTAACAGATTTAGCTGAGGGTTGTAGCTGAGACGGAATAGAACCATAGAGGTCATGTTTCAAAGTTTGGAATTGCCTGTCTTTGTCATGGCCGGAACATGAGGCCTGAAAACCTAGACTGCAAACAGTTTCAGATATTTATGGGTAAGTAGATAGGATCAAAAGAATGGGTTCAAAACACCATCAAGCAATGTAGATAAAGGTTTGGTATATTTTAAAGTTCAATTAGATTTAGCTCTCACACCTATGGTGCTTGGGGAACTGAAAATGTTTTAATCCTAATTGAGATGGGTTTTTTTTTAATTTGCTGCAATCAAATTTTTCCAACATGTTTCATAGAAATTGCCTCATCAGTCTGAATTCCTCCATTACTTGATTTGTATGCAATAGTTTTCAGTGTCTCCCCATTTACACTTGGTCTTTAAATTGTCACTTAGTATTTGTATTCATTTCTAGTGCAAATAATAGTGTGGATTAATTTTATTGTTGTGCTTTTTAATATTAAGGACTTATGCCAGAGACTCGAAGTGAGATTTCCAGTAAGAATATGCCCACACGTTTAAACCTGGTCTCATAATTTGGATTCCTGCGCTTTTTTTTTCTCTCCTCTGATATAAAAAACAGAAAATGCTGAATATGGAGGAGTTGGTAATTAAAACAGAAAACAAAAATTGTAGATAAGGGAGGCCAAAATGATACGAGGAAGATCAAGAAGAGTGTATGAAGGAACTGCGGATGCTGCTGGTTTAAACTGAAAATAGACACAAAATGCTGGAGTAACTCAGCACGACAGGCAGCCTCTCCGGAGAGAAGGAATGGGCCGAAATGTCACCCATTCATTCTCTCCAGAGATGCTGCCTGTCCCGCTGAGTTACTCCAGCAGGTTGTGTCTATCATCAGATCCAGTCTTGCTGGGTTCTGGACTTAAAGTCGCACATCAGCCAGACCAGGTAAAGTTGCCGGCCCTGGCTGCCAGACGTTATGGGCTGGTTGGGTTTTTGCTATAGATAGGCACAAAATGCAGGAGTAACTCAGTTTTTTTTTTCAAGCGTCTAATATTGGCTGAACTGTGATTCAGATATTTAGAACATTGTTCTTGGGCATGTTGTGTAGGAAGGAACTGAAGATGCTGGTTTCAACCAAAGATAGACATAAAAAGCAGGAGTAACGCAGCGGGACAGGCAGCATCTCTGGAGAAAGGGAATAGGTGACGTTTCAGGTCGAGATCCTTCTCCAGCCTCTCGACCCGAAACGTCACAAATTCCTTTTCTCCAGAGATGCTGCCTGACCCGCTGAGTTACTTGGGCATGTTAATTGGTTTAGAGAATGCAGAAAATGTTTCCCTAGGATGGTACTGGCCATTTTTTTATCCTGCGGGTATCGTTATCCATATTCGTTATTAAAAGAAAATCAGTTATTTTTAAAGATGATTCAAAATTAAGGATATGTGGGAAGGAACTGCAGATGCTGGTTTAAATCAAAGATAGGCACAAAATGCTGGAGTAACTCAGCGGGACAGGCAGCATCTCTGGAGACAAGGAATGGGTGACATTTCGGGTCGACACCCTTCTACAGACTGAGATTCAGGGGAGAGGGAGATACGTAGATAAGAAAGTGTTTAAAGATGATCTAAAATTAAGGATGTGTAGGAAGGAACTGCAGATGCTGGTTTAACTCAGCGGGAAATGCTGGAGTAACTCGGCTACCTGTGATGTTGCCTGCCCCGCAGAGTTACTGCAGCATTTTGTGTCTATCTGAAATTAAGGAAACCTGTTTCGCTTGATGGGATTTGCCCCAATTCCAAACCTGCAAATGATGTGTGTATAGAACTTCTTCCCGAAGTTAGGGATTATAGTATAGATTAAATGCAAACAGCCTACACATAGTGCACAAGGTCAAGGCTCTACATTGGCGTGTTGAGTTGGTCGATGTTGCTGGGTGGAAGTGGTAGAAGGAGAGGGTGCAGAGAAAGGATTCAACAAAGTCAACGTTTTATTGATAAAGGTGCAGCTTCTCGAAAGATTAGAATGCCGCTGATGTGAAAACAAGACCCATTTGTTATTGGCGATTCTAGAAAATACAAACCACAATAGAAATCAGATGGTTAATTAAAACAAAAATTAATTGGCAATATAGAGAAGGGACATGGTGAGATTGAAAAAAATCTGCACAGAACGCAATGCTCCAATTGATGGGTACGTTGCAATGTCCAGATAGAAACATTTACGTTATCCAATTTATGCTGCTATTTATGCTTCCCTTAAACCTTCTTTGAAACTTCATCTAATTCTTTCAGAAAAAAACCCTGTTGCCATCCATTGTTTAGCTATTCAATCTTCTCTCTCAATGCTATTCACCAACCTAAGACCACCATTAATGAGTTCCACAGTGGGTGTTGTTGGTTGTCTTGTATTGTCAATGTTATATATCTATCTAGAATTATTCTCGCAACCTGAAACACACTAGGGTTATTTTGATCACTTTGTTTCATCGGTTTGAATACCTCTTCTTGGGCTCCCGAGCCTGCAACAGAAAAAAAAAGGCTTGGCCTGGTGGCTATTTTATCTTGGATCACTGTTTTGAGGCGATCCGCTCAAGTGTTTTCAGTTCCCACTACATCCTTCGAATAATATGAAGACTAGAACTGAACACTGTATGATCAAAACTCGGTAAACACAGTGTTTAGACACTTTTTGGGGCCTTACCAATCACATTTTTCCTGATTTGTCATTTGCAGGCACAGATTCCTTTTCTCCTCCAGCTAGTTCAAAGTGGCATGTGACCAAGGAAGGGGAGGGAGCTGAATCTCTTTACAATTCATTGATGATTTATCTAATCGTATATGACGATCGCTTTGTGTTCTTAATTACTCTTAACCTCTCGTAATATGCCTCTCAAATCCATGCTGATTTGGTCCTTAATTTTTTTTTCGTTCTGATATTTTTCCTCAAATTTCTATTCAGACTTGTATATCCCATAAAAATAGATTTGTAGTAAAAAAAAGTATGTTTTTAAAAGAATAGTGCCTCTGCGTTCACTTCTCCAGATATCTTAAAATGCACAAATGCAATCTAAGCCAGGAATGTTAACTTTACACTTTGATTAGTTTACTTTTTTTTTTTCTCCTTCAGAAGTTGTACAGCTGCATTTAAAATAATCAAATATTTTGCTATCTTGCCCATCTGACATCTCCTTAGCAAATACGGAAGCAAAATAACTATTTAACATTTCTACCTTTGCACTATCACTGCTTAGGATTTTATCTTATCCACCTCAGAATGACCATATTCCTTCCCCCACTTTTATTTATGGAGTTATAGAATATTTTACTATTTAGGTCATAAGGCCATCAATGACAGGAGCAGAATTAGGCCATTGACCCATCAAGTCTGCTCCGCCATTCAATCATGGCTGATCTATCTCTCCCTCATAACCCCATTCTCCTGCCTTCTCCACATAACCCTTGACATAACCACTAATCAAGAATCTATCTATCTCTGCCTTAAAAATATCCATTGACTTGGCGTCCACAGCCTTCTGTGGCAATCAATTCCACAGATTCATCACCCTGTTACTAAAGAAATGTATCCTCATCTCCTTCCTAAAGGAACGTCTTTTAATTCTGAGGATAGGACCTCTAGTCCTGGACTCTCCTACTAGTGGAAACATCCTCTCCACATCCGCTCTATCCAAGCCTTTCACTGTTTCCTCAATTATTTATTGAACGTTCTACTTCGCCTTGTATTCGTGTCCTGTTTTATTCTCTTAGAATTCTTTCCTGTTGTCCATTTAATTGGTAGATGGCTCCGTTGACCCTATTGTTCCCCAGTGTTTTAAGTCATACATATCTCATTGGGTTTAATTTGTTTTCGTTTGTACATGTAAAAATTATTCATATACACAATTGCTACAGTCCAGGAATTTGCTTGGGCAACCTGATACAATTTCTGCATCAGTTGGCCAACCTCAGGAAACTGGACCATGCCATTCTGAGGGGTAGCCAGCGTTTAGCATTCCTGATACAATTCGCTTTGCATGGGGAAAGGTGCGCTATTTAAAGAGGGCTTCCTCAAGAAAGTCCCAGCCCAGCACTGGGAACGTGGCCCTGCTAAATATCTTTTAATCTTTGTTACAACCGCTCTCATTTACAGCTCCCCCTCCCACTGGATCCCAACCTAGATCTTGCTACCTAGCTCTGATCTAAGTAGAGGGCCCATCCCCACCCACACTGATTTTCAGACAAAGAAAAGTCTGCCACAGGGGAAAAACCACCGACCACCATGTATCTCGCCCCAAAAAATGAAAATGTGTAATAAGCAGTCAGTACAACCTAAGTAAGGCCTTGGACACCACATAGGTTTGCAGTAGCTAGCTCACAGCTGCAAGGTTCATAGGCATGCTGTGCAATAATGTGAATATGGTTTTAGTAGTGCTGATTAAGTTGCAGGTCGTTCTATTATGATCTCTATTACCAAGATGATCTCCTAATCAGGTATAGGCTTGTTTCTTCTCCACAATCAAATCTGGCAGTCTTTCCTCTCGTTTAGGGAGGGTCATTTTCTTGTACCTGCATGGGAAGGCATCAGTCTGTATCTTAGTAACTTAATTCAGATTTCTCTTCTTTGGCTAATTAATTCCGTGGTAGATTAAATCTCTTTTTAATTATGTCTTGTGCTCATTTCTCTAACATGTACATTTTTCCCTTCACGTATAACGTCCCTTCTACTGATAGGTGGCTCGGAGCTGCAACCATTTGCATTATCGATTATTTTTTTATCTCCATCTACATGTACCATATTCTGAGTTGCTGATGTCTCCGTGACTTCTGCTGTTATTGCTATGTTTAACGAGTCATTGTTCCATCTTCTTCCTCTCCTTTTTTTAACTTTTAATGTTATATTCTGCGATGTTTTAATCCAAAATCAACACTTTTCAAATATTTCGTAAAAGTTTGTAAAAGTTAATATGTCTTCTTCAACCTCTGGAGCTGGTTGCCAACACTGTTATTCCAAGGTTGTCACATCAGACTTAACAGCTTATTTAGAAGTTCTGTACCTGTTGATGTGAGACAAAAAAAAAATGTGTTACAAGATGAGGCTATCAGTCTTGAAGAATCTGAATATTACTGGCATAAAGCAAGGGTCAGTCTGTGCAATATAAATGCTGTAATTTATTTTCCCTTTGTACAAATGTACAAAAATGATCCTTTACAAACTGCTTTATTTTCCTCATAATAAATGATCCTGTTTCCCACATGTGAGTGCAAGGCCTTACTTTATTTTTCTAAACTAATGACAAAACAATTTCCGTGCCGTATCTCTAAACTAACCTAAAACTAAATACATACCACTGTATTTATGAGAAGTTTGATCAGCAATTGTGGGTAGAGAAACAGGTATTAATGATCTATAACGATGAAAGCAGAACTGATGAAAGATGGTGTATGAAGGAACTGCAGACGCTGGTTTAAACCGAAGATAGACACAAAATGCTGGAGTAACTCAGCGAGGAGGTCGGAGTAATTCAGAAGGGCCTCGACCCGAAACGTCACCCGTTCCTTCTCTCCAGAGATGCTGCCTGTCCCGCTGAGTTACTCCAGCATTTTGTGTCTGCTTCACGAAACAATGAACTATCTTGGTATAATGTTGGTAAAATCACAGCACATACCTTGAGGGTAGACAAAAACGCTGGAGAAACTCAGCGGGTGGGGCAGCGTCTATGGAGCGAAGGAAATAGGCAAAGTTTCGGGTCGAAACCTTTCTTCAGACACGTACCCTGATCCTAGAAGTAGAACATTTTCCAGCATTTTTTAGAAACAGGGAAAACCTCCCCCACCCAAGTCGCACCAGCTTCTCATTTCCACCCCACAAACAACAAACAACGGCCTGTTTCCTTTATCATCGTTACTTTTTTTGCATATCTTTCCTTCATTGTTCTTTATCTCTCCACATCATCATCTATATCTCCCATGTCCCTTATCCCCAACCAGTCTGAAGAAGGGTGTCGACCTGAAATGTCACCTATTTCTTCTGAAGAAGGGTCTCGACCCGAAACGTCGCCTATCTCCTTCGCTCCTTAGATGCTGCTGCACCCGCTGAGGTTCTCCAGCTTTTTGTGTAACCCACCTATTTCTTCTCTCCTGTCCCGCTGAGTTACACCAGCTTTTTGTGTCTATCTTCGGTTCAAACCAGCATCTGCAGTTCCTTCACAAAAGTTACTGAATGGCTGAAACAGGTTCCTTTGACGTGGAGAAGGTTGCTAATCACTTCCAGCTTTGGAGAAGCAGAGAATCATTGACTACAACTTCTATACTTGAGCATTTAAATCTAAAAGTCCATAATTCAGAATCACCTGTCAAGCCTAAGGTGTAATGACAGCAAAGCTATTGCCATTTAAATCAAAATAATCTAGGTCATTCATTATGAGAAAAGTGGCAGGTGACAAAAGTTCAGTTGAGAAAGATTACATTCAATTTAGCTCAAATTTATCACTACGATTGCTGTTGCCAAGGTTTCTGCAAGAAGAAATGTTGCTATTGCCAACCAAGCTGCTTGAGATTTGGTCCAATTTTACAAATTTACATCTAATTTTGTATTAAATTGATTGTATCACAGAGCAGATGAATGATAGCCAAGCATTTTTTTATGTTTCTCCTGTAATCCTTTTAGTGCAAGGTTTACCGAGTAATGTCTCCTCTTCCCTGAACTGTCACCTGCACATGCGATCACCAGGGTGGGCCAGGATGCCATTTGGCCCACGATATTTGTGCAAGTCAACAAAGAGCTGCCTAACCTGGAAAGAGCTTCCGCGTGGCAGCCCTGGAGGTCATCTTCTCTTCAGGTACACATCCAGGTACTTTTTAAATGTGGTGAGCAATCGGAGTGACACGATGGCGCAGCGGTAAAGTTACTGCCTTACAGCTCCAGAGACCCAGGTTCGATCCCGACTACGGGTGCTGTCCGTACAGAGTTTGTACCTTCTCCCCGGGACCTGCGCGGGTTTTCACCGAGGCCTTCGGTTTCCTCCCCACACTCCCAAGACACACAGCTTTGTAGGTTAATTGGCTTGGTATAAATGTAAAAAAAGAACTGTCCCTAGTGTGTGTAGGATTGTGTTAGCAGGAGAAATTCTTCAATGTCTGAAGAAGGGTCCCGACCCGAGACTTCACTCATCTATGTCGTCCAGAGATGCTGCCTGACCCGCTGAGTTACTCCAGCACTTTATGGTCTCTACACAGATAATGCATCAGCCCAGCCTCGTTCTTTACAGAGTGTTGTCGGTGTGATTGCTCAGATAACTGAAGGTGAGTTCCATTTCACAGGGCACAACCCACAGCTTTGAGAGAGGGCCTCTTTAACGAGTGGGGTTGAAACGACGATGATTGTCTCTTGGTCGATGGGCTGAAGGGCCTGTTTTGGTGCTGTATCTCTAAACTAAATAAATAAGTGCTTTTATTGCTCTTTCAGGCTGTGAGTTTCATAATGCAAACAGTTCATCTGTTCAAAGAAATAACCCCCTGCCCCTAGTTTTTGATGCCATTCCAGAGGGACATGGCAGGATGGGGTCTAACCCAAGCAAGTGTGAGGTGTTGCACTTTGGGAGGTTGAATGGAAGGGGAAAATATACAGTTAATGGCCAGACCCTCAACAGCATTGATGTGCAGGAATCCAAGTTGGTGGTTCACTGAAGGTGGTAGATACTTTGGTTAGGCCGCATTTGGCGTATTGCACACAGTTCCAACCGTCGCATTACAGGAACAATGTGAAAGCTTTGGCGAGGGTGCAGAGGAAGTTTTCCAGAATGCTGCCTGGATTAGCGGGATTCAGCTACAGGGAGAGGTCGGATTGACTTGGATTGGTGCCTCTGGAGCGTCGGAGGTTGAGGGTAGACTTGATAGAAGTATATAAAATGATGAGAGGCATGGATAGGGTGGAAATGTCCAACACTAGAAGGTACAGCTATTACGTGAGAGAGGGGGAGGTTTTCTACACAGTGCGTTGGGGGGGGGGGGAGGGTTGGAACACATTGCCAGGGGTGGTGGTGGAGGCAGATACGACAGTGGCGTTTAAGGTTTTAAAAAAATATTTGTGTATTTATTTATTTATTAAATATTTTTATTTATTAGAAGCAAGTGTACAGAAATATAACCAACGGCATTTGGCATAATACAGTTATTGTACAGCTTCAGCTTTGACTTTTTGCTATAGTTAAGAGAAAAGAATGGAGAAAAGGCGTGAAATGTGTAAAGGGCCTGTCCTACCAGCATCCGACTCCATGCGATGAGCGCGATCAAACTAGAAGCGGGGGCCGCGCGGAGGTCGGGTGATCCCTGTACAGGGCCGTTCCCACCAGCATGCGCCTGCATGCGGCAAGCGCGACCAAACCGGCAGCGAGGGCCGCGCGGAGGTCGGGTGAGTGGCGCAACGCGGCGCAAAGTGAGGCAAACTTGGAGCGAAGTCTTAAAGGTAAGTTCGCCAGGACAGAGAGGGGCACACAGAGAAGGGCACAGAGGCACACACACAGAGGGCCACGGAGCCACACACATAGAGGGTCATACAGAGAGGGTCACGGAGGCACGATGTTGAGGTGGTGTGTAATGCGTCGAGGCGACTGCGAGCCGACAAGCCGTTGCCGTGCGAAATTTTTGAACATAGTCAGTTTTTCGGAGCCCCGCGCGGTGTCGGGACGAACTCCGCACAATTCCGCACGGATCCGGCGATCGAAGTGGGACCGGACCCGCGACGCCGGATGGCTCAAGCGACCACGTTAGGTCGCGCTCATCACATAGAGTTGCATGCTGGTGGGACAGGCCCTTAAGGATCGAACCCCTAGACTACCAAAATGGTGTAGCCAAAGAGTGAGTAAAAGAAATAGGAAAGGAATAGAGAAATAAAAAGACAAAAAAGAAAGAAAAAAAAGTGATGATATACCTGCGTCACATATGTACCTCCCCACCCATCACCCAACCTTAAGATGTTTTTAGATAAACACATGGAAGTGTAGGGAATGGGGGGGCGGTATGGATCATGTACAGGTAGGTGAGATCAGTTTAACTTGCCATCATGTTTGGCCCAAACACTGTGGGCCAGATGACCTGGTCCTGTGCTGTACAGTTACATGAAACATGCTTGTTGTTCCTTATAGCTAGGAACCTTGTAATTTTATACACTGTGGCGGAACCAAACGTGGTGAACAAACAGTTGCTTCATTCAGACATTACATGGTCCTCTAACAAAATGTCATTGCTGCTGCTGCTGCTGCTGAGCGAGGGTGTTGTCTCCCGCTCAGCTACCTGTACACTCATGATCTCCAGGTGAGATCTGCTTATGTAGCAGGACACTCCCCTTAACCCATGACGCCACATGACAGCCCTCGTAAAGACCGCAAGTGGTCCGACTATCAGCTGACGTCACAACACCCCAATTTTACTTCCCCACGCATGCGCGTCATTACGTGTGATGCATTGCGCAACCACTGGCTGGCGGTCGCGTCGCTCCTTCCAGCGGATATGTTTAAAAGACTCAGGTAAGTGTTTTGAAAAACTTAGCTGAAGTCGTTGCTCGCAGTCCGGAGTGTGTTTCGTTTTAACGTATTTTCAGCTTCGGATTGCGGGAGATATGTCTAAGAGGCGAGCCGCGACCAAACCGGCTGCGGAAGACCACGGGCCTGCGGGCAGCGTGCAACTGCCAGATTCGCCTCCAGGGCCGCTGGTAGAGCAGCCAGCGGCTACAGACTTGGTGCTGCCAGAAAGCACCTTGGCTACTCCAGGGGGGAGAAAGGCCACAAGAAAGTCTGTGAGGGCCCAGGACTCAGAAGAGTCGGGCCAGTAGGTGGAAGAGTCCCCTCCTTCTAAGGGCACTGTTACCGGCAGGCTGGCCCATCTGGAGAGCCTTGTGGAGAGGTTACTCCAGCACGATATGCTCCAAAGGACGGAGCTATCGGAGCCCGGGGAGTTTATTGAATCCGCGGCAGCAGCGCCTTGTGTCAGGGATGCGTAATATCTCCCTGTCAGATGACGGGAGTGTACGAGGTCAGTACTATGCTGACCCAGAGTACGGAGGCACAGTTGGGCTAGAGGGACCATCAGGACTGTCTATTGCATCCAAATTTGTGGTCCCAGCCCTCACAGGTGAGCCATTGGATGAAGAGCTCGCTGTGAACAATAATTACATGGCTTTCAATCCACTGCAAGGACAAAAGATGGAGGAGACCTCTGCCAGGTACAACACTCCACTAAACTGTGCCTCACTGAGTGTCCCCATTGTTAATCAAGCCATTTGGGGGCACTTTGGAGGGGCGTCCGAGCCCAACTTCAAAGAGTACTCCAGCTACTCGCCTCGGGCATCACGGCCTTTGCTGGGTCAGTGGAGGGGGCGCATCTCTGAGATACACAGCAGGACGCGATGGCATTAATGTGCAATGCACATTTTGAAATCAATTGCATTAGAAAGAATGCCATCCTTCCTGCTATAAATCCTAAATTTGCTCGGCTATGTAAGCCGGGGAATATACAACCCCCAAACCTCCTGTTTGCAGAAGACCTGACCAAACAGGTTAAAGAACTCGATGAGGAGTCAAAGGCTGTTGACCTCATGAAGGTGCCTCCGAAGGTATCGTCTTTTCGGAGACTGTACCCCTACCCTCCTCTGCATACCAAACGGATCGCTGGCTATGGCGGACGTGGTGCTGAGCAACAAACGCAGAGGCCTTTTTAAGGGCCATGTTCAAGATGCGACGCCCACCATCAGCCCTACCCCCCAGACCTCGGGAGCAGCGACATCACCGCCGGTAATCTCTAAGGTAGGTGACACTGCAATGGATACATTACAAGTTGGGGGGAGATTTTTCTTACATGAATGGCCGTGGATAACATCTAATCCGTTTATACTGCACAGTATTCAAGGTTTCCAAATTGAGTTCATGTCTGACTTGCATCCACCCACTCAGCACACACCCGGCCGTACTTTTGTGTTTTCACAACAGGAGTGTATTAGTGCGCAAAGAGAACTTGACTCTTTGTTCAATAAAGGGGTAATTGAGAGGGCAAGGCGTGAGTCTTATCAGTTTGTGCCAAATATCTTTACTAGGCAAAAGAAGGATGGAGGATGCAGAATTATCCTAGATTTGACAGAGCTTAACACTTTTGTGCATTATAAACATTTCAAAATGGAAACTTTTGTCACTGCTAAACAACTGCTTTCCAAGGGATGTTATATGGCAAGCATTGACCTAAAAAAATGCTTACTATTCAGTGGCCATTCATGAAAGGCATAGGAGATTTTTGAAGTTTAACTGGATGGATCAGTTGTGGCAGTTTAAAGCATTGCCTAATGGATTAACTTCAGCTCCGAGACTATTCACAAAATTACTAAAACCAGTCTTGGGGTTACTCAGAGCACAGAATCATATTGTCATGGCATATTTGGACGACATTTTAGTCATTGGGAGGACTTTCGAATTAGCTGAATTATCTGTGTCAGCTACAAAATTCATTTTCAAAAAGATACGTTTCATAATCCATCCAGTTAAGTCTAAATTGGTGCCATCTACAATAATTGACTATTTTGGATTCACCATTAACTCAGTACACATGTCAGTGACTCTGCCTCGGGGCAAGCAATTAGAGTTAATTGAAGCCTGCAGGAAACTCATTGTTGATAATCACCCTTCTATTAGACATGTGGCTTGGGTAATTGGAAAATTAGTAGCAGCGTTCCCAGCTACTCAGTTCGGGCCATTGCACTACCAAAACAGGAACAGGCACTTAAGGTTCAGAGAGGTCATTTCAATAGACCCATACAGCTACCAGCTGAGGCTGTTACTGAGTTGCAATGGTGGATTGCCAATATTCAGTGCTGCTCTAGTACCATTTTAGTCAATACTCCCATCAGTTATCCTGCAGACTGATGCCAGTGCACTAGGATGGGGTGCTACCGATACCGTCTCGAGCTGCGGCGGCAGATGGGATCTGCAGGGAGCATCCATGCTTCAATCACACGGTATTAACTATTTTGAGTTGTTGGGAGCACTCTATCAGTTATAGGCTTTTTGTACCAACAGGCATCATGTGTATGTCCGACTTCAGATTGACAACACTACTGCAGTAGCGTACATTAATCACATGGGTGGCAGTAAGTCTGTATCCTGTGATAGGTTGTCCAATCTCCTCTGGCACTGGTGTATTGCGAGAAACATCTGGGTTTCAGCTATCTATTTATCTATTTACCAGGGAGGTATAACACAGTGGCAGACACCAGATCACGAGAGTTCAATGATAACAAAAAATGGATGTTAAATCACGAAGTATTCAATGATATTGTCCTTCGTTATGGTGTACTGGACATTGATCTGTTTGCTTCCAGGTTTAATCATCAATTACCAATTTACGTGTCATGGGATCCAGACCCAGGGGCAGTAGCGGTAGATGCATTCTCGCTACACTGGGGTGGTAAATTTGTGTATGTTTTCCCCCCATTCTGCCTCATTACTCGATGTGTGGCAAAAATTCAGCAAGATTCCGCCACTGGCATTTTGGTAGTGCCAGACTGGCCTACTCAGCATTGGTTCCCTCTGGTTCTAGCCTTAATTACACAGCCTTTTATGGCAGTGCCCAAGAGCAGAAATCTGCTGGTACACCCAGTGACAAGGGAAAGCCACCCTCTTCATGACCATATCAATTTGTTGGTTTGCAGATTCTGAGGAGACCGTTCCTGGGGCTCGGGCTTTCAGAGCGTATCATTGTTGTCATCACTGCGGCCTGGAGGAAGAGCACATAGAAACAGTACATCTCTCACATAAGAAAATGGGAGATGTACTGTTCCCGCTCTCACATTTCATATCATACAGCTTCAATTCCAGATGTTTTGGAGTTTCTATGGTCACTTTTTCATGATAACAAACTTAGTTACAGTGCTATTAACAGTGCCCGGAGTGCTTTGTCCAATTATTTACGGCTGGGGTCAGCACACCACACAGTAGGGTCCCACCCGTTAATAACCAAATTTATGATGGGCATCTTTAACTCCACTCCACCTAGACCTAGGTACACACATATATGGGATGTCAGCATGGTCCTCATGCTGCTCCATCAGTGGGCACCAGTTTCATCTCTGTCCCTACACCACCTGACATTGAAAGTAGTCATGCTCATGGCCCTGGCCTCAGCACAACGGGTCCAGACGCTACAAAAACTCAGACTGGACAGTATGGGTTCTTCCTGCAATAATATCACCTTTTTCGTTCAGGATCTCGTCAAGCAGAGCAGGCCAGGGGTACAGGGGCTCAAATTGAGTTTATGGCATGCCCCTCAGATCCATGAGTGTGTGTAGTATCATCCATAACCCAATACATAAAGGTCACCAAGAGCTTAAGAGGCTCGGAACTCTCCTTCATTGTCAGCTACACCAAACCTCACAAACAGCTTACGGTGCAGACCATCTCTAGATGGATTAAACAGGTTCTGGCGTATGCAGGAGTGGACACTGATATTTTTAAACCTCATTCCACCAGGGCTGCATCGACATCAGCAGCAAGAGATATGGACGTACCTCTTGACCAAATTCTGGCGGCTGCGGGATGGTCGAATGAGAGGACGTACCAGAGGTTTTATAATAAACCTACCGCCAGATCCGGGATTTTTGCTTATTCTGTTTTAAGTTCTGTTTCACAGTTTCCCCCTGGGTGAGAGTGGTCAATGTTTATTTCCTTTCTTGTTATTAAAGCATTAGTATTGTTAAACATGTCATGTTTTGAATGCATTAATTTTCTCACTCGTCCTTGTCAATTGATGCAGTTGTGACGCGTGGACTATTTCCTCGGCATGAAATCATAGACCTTCAAAGTCTTCACGTAGTCACTCACGTGACTCCAAAGTAAAATAGTAAGATTAAATGAGAACTTACCAGTTTGAAGTTTGATCGTTATTTTATGAGGAGTTACGATGAGGGATTACGTGCCCTCTGCTTCCTACCCTCGTAACATAACGATCATCTGGTAGTTCTAGTCATCTATAATCTTACTATGTTAGTTCAATAACGTTTTTATGTGACTTCACACCGCTGCTTTGAAGATTGACGTGCATGCGTGCGGACGGCCTTCTTCACGTAATCCCTCATCGTAACTCCTCATAAAATAACGATCAAACTTCAAACTGATAAATTCTCTTTTAATCTTACTATTAAACCTTCTCTCAACCTCAGTTCTTCCATTGAAGAATACAACAGTCTTTCCTCACGGCTAACATTTTCCAGTTCTTAGTAATGGCTTAAAATCACCTCTTCATCCAATACAGTTGCTTCTTGATCTCAGATAAGGATTGATAAGTAGGATTTTAAAAAGCACAGATGTTGGAAATCTGAAATTAAAAAAACAAAGTGCCATAAGTACGCAGCAGGTAAGGCAGCATCTAGTTTAGTTGAGGCATACTGCGCGGACACAGGCCCTTTGGCCCTCCAAGTCCGCACCGACCAGCGATCCCCGCACACTAACACTATCCTACACACACTAGGGACAATTTACTTTTATACCAAGCCAATTAACCAACAAAGCTGTACGTCTTTGGAGTGCAGGAGGAAATCAAAGATCTCGGTTACAGGGAGAACGGACAAACTCCATACAGACAAGCACCCGTAGTCAAGATCAAACCCGGGTCTCTGGCGCTGTAAGTGCTGTACAGCAGCAACTCTACCGCTGCGCAACCGTGCCGCCCTCGATGAAAAGATAAATAATTTTAATATTGATTTTGTTTTTCCTTCCACAGATACTCCCTGTCCAGCTATTTTCTGTATTTTCTGCTTTTCACAAACGCACGTTGTTTCGTTTCATGATGCGCCATGGGGCAGTTGCGAGCACCTCCTCAGAGATTTCTATAATAATCACTGATTAAAATGCAGGCGTGAGGTCTTATTAATGTTGCATGGTTTATTGTGTATTCAAACGCAACATCTCCAAAGCCATCCTGTTGCTGTTGCTGTCTCTACATCTGCTCACCCATAAACACGGGTCAACCATTATCCAAGCATCTCGATGATCTACCTTGTTATTTCAGGAAGCTGAACAATCCCGTACCCACTTATTTGATGACAGATTATTCCTTGAACTTCGTGCATTCTTAGCCTTGTAAGAACGCGAGGACTTCATTTGGTCCATCCTGCGGGCACCAGTTCTAGAGTCAAGGGTGTTTTATAGTCGTATGTCCCAGATAGAAGAATGAAATTCTTACTTGCAGCAGCACAACAGAATATGTCAATTTAATACAATGTCAACAATATAATTATTGTGAAAAAAAGTTCAGTGTACATATAAACGTATATATACAGTGGCTTGCAAAAGTATTCATACCCCTTGAACTTTTCCACATTTTGTCACGTTACAACCACAAACGTAAATGTATTTTATTGGGATTTTATGTGATAGACCAACACAAAGTGGCGCATAATTGTGAAGTGGAAGGAAAATGATACATGGTTTTCAAATATTTTTACAAATAAAAAACTGAAAAGTGTGGTGTTCAAAAGTATTCAGCCCCCTTTACTCTGATACCCCTAAATAAAATCCAGTGCAACCAATTGCCTTCAGAAGTCACCTAATTAGTAAATAGAGTCCACTTGTGTGTAATCTAATCTCAGTATAAATACAGCTGTTCTGTGCAGGCCTCAGAGGTTCGTTAGAGAACATTAGTGAGTAAACAGCATCATGAAGCCCAAGGAACACATCAGACAGGTCAGGGGTAAAGTTGTGGAGAGGTTTAAAGTAGGGTTAGGTTATAAAAAAATATCCCAAGCTTTGAACATCTCACGGAGCAATGTTCAATCCATCATCCAAAAATGGAAAGAGTATGGCACAACTGCAAACCTACCAAGACATGGCCATCCACCTAAACTGACAGGCTGGGCAAGGAGAGCATTGTTGAGAAGCAGCCAAGAGGCCCATGGTAACTCTGGAGGAGCTGCAGAGATCCACAGCTCAGGTGGGAGAATTTGTCCACAGGACAACTATTAGTCATGCACTCCACAAATCGGACCTTTATGGAAGAGTTTCAAGAAGAATTGAAACAAAGCCATAAGACGTCCCATTTGCAGTTTGCCACAAGCCATGTGGGGGACACAGCAAACATGTGGAGGAAGATGCTCTGGTCTGATGAGACCAAAATTGAACTTTTTGGCCTAAATGCAAAACGCTATGTGTGGCGGAAAACTAACACTGCACATCACCCTGAACACACCATCCCCACTGTGAAACATGGTGGTGGCAGCATCATGCTGTGGGGATGCTTTTCTTCAGCAGGGACAGGGAAGCTGGTCAGAGTTGATGGGAAGATGGATAGAGCCAAATACAGGGCAATCTTGGAAGAAAACCTGTTATAGTCTGCAAAAGACTTGAGACTGGGGCGGAGGTTCACCTTCCAGCAGGACAACAACCCTAAACATACAGCCAGAGCTACAATGGAATGGTTTAGATCAAAGCATATTCATGTGTTAGAATGGCCCAGTCAAAGTCCAGACCTAAATCCAATTGAGAATCTCTGTCAAGACTTGAAAATTGCTGTTCACAGACGCTCTCCATCAAATCTGACTGAACGTGAGCTATTTTGCAAAGAAGAATGGGAAAAAATGTCAATCTCTAGATGTGCAAAGCTGGTAGAGACATACCCCAAAAGACTTGCAGCTGTAATTGCAGCGAAAGGTGGTTCTACAAAGTATTGACTCAGGGGGGCTGAATACTTTTGCACGCCACACTTTTCAGTTTTTTATTTGTAATAAAATTTGGAAACCATGTATCATTTTCCTTCCACTTCACAATTATACACCACTTTGTGTTGGTCTATCACATAAAATCCCAATAAAATACATTTACGTTTGTGGTTGTAACGTGACAAAATGTGGAAAAGTTCAAGGTATGAATACTTTTGCAAGCCACTATATATATATATATATATATATATACACACACACACACACACATTTATATACACACACATATATATATATATACACACACACACATATACACACGCACAAATACGTTTAAAAACAAACGAACAATAATATTGCAAAAAGACAAAAACAATACCCCCAAGTCTATGTAGTTCAGAGCTTATTTGAGGTTGTAGTGTTTAACAGCTTGATGGCTGCAGGAAAGAAGCTGTTCCTGAACCTGGACGTTACAATTTTCAGGCTCCTGTACCTTCTTCCCGATGGCAGGGGCTAAATGAGCGTGTGCCCAGGGTGGTGTGGGTCTCTGTTGATGCTGGCTGCCTTTTTGAGGCAGCGACTCCGGTAAATCGCTTCGATGGTGGGGAGGTGAGAAGCCGTGATGGACTGATAGCTTTCAGCATTTTTTTTGCAGTCTTTTTGACTCCTGGGCATTCAAGTTGCCGTGACGTGACCAGTCAGTATGCTCTCTGTAGAAGTTTAATAGAGCCCTCTCTGGGTCCAGGGGTAAAATGCCATTCACTTTGCGTGCAAATCCTTATCAACTCTCTTTGATTATTTTCATGCTATTAACCTACACATATATACCATGACTAATCAACTATATCTTTGGGACACAAAAGAGTGCAGATGCTGGAAGCTTGAGCGGAAAGAAAAAACTTCTGGAGGGATTCCGTGCGTCAGACAACATCCATGCAGGGAATTGGAAGACCACCTTTCTGGTCATGGCGCGTCTTACGACTGTCTTTGGGATGTGGGAAGAAACTCACGTGGTCACAGAGGCGAAAGTGCAAACCCCACCCAGACGATACCTGAAGCCCAAGTCCCTGGAGCTGCAGACAGACACAAAAAGCTGGAGTAACTCAGCAGGACAGGCAGCATCTCTGGAGAGAAGGAATAGGTGACGTTTCGGGTCGAGACCATTCTCCAGACTAGTTAGGGAAAAGGGAAATATACGGAGATATAGACGATGATGTAGAGAGATAAAGAACAATGAATTAAAGATATGCAAAAAAAGTAATGATGACGAAGGAAACAGGCCATTGTTAGCTGTTGGGTGAAAGCTAGTATGACTTGGCTGGGGAGGGGGTTAGTGAGAGGGGATGCCGGGGTTACCTGAAGTTAGAGAAATCAATATTTATACCACTGGGCTGTAAGCTGCCCAAGCAAAATATGAGGTGCTGTTCCTCCAATTTGCATTTAGCTTCAAGGGCCTGTCCCACCAGCACGCAACTATATGCGATGAACGCGATCAAACCGGCAGCGGGGGCCGCGCGGAGGTCGGGTGATCCCCTGTACAGGGCCGGTCCCACCAGCATGCGCCTGCATGCGGCAAGCTCAACTAAACCGGCAGTAGGGGCCGCGCGGAGGTTGGGTGAGTGGCGCAACGCGGCGCAAAGCGAGGCGAACTTGAAGCAAGTCCAAGGTAAGTTCGCCAGGACTTAGAGGGGCACACAGAGAGGGGCACCGAGACACACACACATACAGAGCCACGGAGCCACACACATAGAGGGTCACGGAGGCACTTACAAATAGTTTCACGGAGGCACGATGTCCGGGCGGTGTGTAAATGTCGCGGCGACTGCTAGCCGACAAACCGTTGCCGCGCGGGATTTTTGGACATTGTCGGTTTTTCGGAGCCCCGCGCGGCGTCGGGACGAACTCCGCACAATTCCGCACGGCTCCGGCGATCGAAGTGGGACCGGCCCCGCGACGCCGGACGGCTCAAGCGACCACGTTAGGTCGCGCTAATCGCATCGAGTTGCATGCTGGTGGGACAGGCCCTTCACTCTGACAATGGAGGAGGCCTAGGACAGAAAGGTCAGTGTGGGAATGAGAACGAGAATTAAAGTGTTTAGCAACTGGGTGAACTGAAACTGCAATCTTGATGTAGGTTCTCAACCCTAAATGCCCACAGCAGGTGCCTCCTCTCCCAGTAATTTTGGTTTTGCTTTTCAGTGCAAGTGACCTGTGCGGACTATTTAGAGCATACTAATCTCAGCCTAAGAGGCAATTCAATTCACGGGATGAGGTTGCCGATAAAAATAATCATACCTCCTGCTTGTGGAAGTTTAATGAAATGAAAATTAAATGCTAGCATTTATATCAAGAGGACTGGAACACAAAAACAGAGATGTAATGATGAGGCTCCATAAGGAGCTGGTCAGGCCGCATTTGGAGTACGGTGAGCAAATTTGAGCCACATATCTGAGGAAGGTTGTGCTGGCTCTGGAGAGGGTCCAGAGGAGATTTACAAGAATGATCCCAGGAATGAGTGGATTAGAATATGATGAGCGTTTGACAGCAATGGGCCTGTAGTCGCTGGAGTTTAGATGGTTGTGGGGGTCCTCATTGAAACTTACAGAATAACGAAAGGCATAGATAGAGATGATGTGGAGAGGATGTTTCCACTGGTAGGAGAGTCTAGGACCAGAGGTTGTGACCTCAGAATTATAGGGCGCTCTTATAGAAAGGAGGCGAGGAGGAGCTTTAGTCAGAGGGAAGTTAATCTGTGGAACTCATTGCCATAGAGGGCCCTGGAGGCTAAGTCAGTCGATATTTTTAAGGCAGAGATAGACAAATTCTTGATTAGAACCGGTGTCATGGGTGATGTGGAGAAGGCCGGAAAATGGAATTTTACTTCGGAGTCACGTGAGTGACTACGTGAAGAACCCTGTACAGCCATTCGTGCATTATTGCGTCAGACGTTTCTCGTGCAGACGACTGTGGAGCAGCACAGCTCCTCCAACGGTACGTCTAAAAAAGTTGCAGGTAAGTGCTATTTTCTTACCTGTTCTAGGTCTCCTGCAGGGACCTCCGGGGTTTTTGCAGTGGATGTTCGCGATAGCCGACGAGGGAACCATCCTAGGGCTTTGGGGGAAAACCCTGGTCCGACCGCGGAAGCGGAGAGCTGGGAAAGTCAGGTTCGCGATCGGAGTCACTGATAACAAGGTCAGTGACTCCACACATTGGGTTCCCGGGGAGGGGATACCCGAGAATAGTGCGGTTTTAGACCGCAGTAGTCCCCAGGGGATGGGGCTTAACGGACCTGAACGGTCAGCCTGGGTTCCCGGGGAGGGGAAACTCAAGTATATGCGATTCTAGACCGCAGTAGTCCCCAGGACATGGGGTTAAAACTAACCTAAACGGTTAGGCTGGGTTCCCGGTGCAGGGGAAACCCAAGCATATGCAGTTTACATCACAGTAGTCCCCAGCACATGGGGTTAAAACGAACCTAAATGGTTAGGCTGGGTTCCCGGTGCAGGGGTAACCCAAGTATATGTGGTTTCCAGACCACAGTAGTCCCCAGGTAATGGGGTTAATTCACATAAATGATTAGCCTGTGTGCCAGGAGGGTACCGCAGGTATATATTTATATATATATATATTATATTTATATGGATTCCTGGGGAGGCGAAATTCACCTATGGGGTTCCCAAACTATAATAATCCCCAGGATATGGGGACAACTGACAAAAATAGTCAGTACAATTGGGAAAGTTGGGAGATTCCACCTCTGGGAATTAATTTAGAGAGCAGCACTTTTGGGTAGGGCTGCTTCATGGGAATGCCAAGTTATGGCAGTGCCAGCCTATGGGAAAGGCTGTGCCAGCAGTACCTTTGTTTAGGACTGCTCATGGGGATGCCAAGCTATGGTAGGCTAGCCTGATGGAGAGGTTGTGTCAGCAGTACCTTTGCTCAGGGCTGCTCATGGGGATGCCAAGCTATGGCAGGCTAGCCTTTTGGAGAGGCTGTGCCAGCAGTACCTTTGCCCAGGGCTGCTCATGGGGATGCCAAGCTATGGCAGGCTAGCCTATTGGAGAGGCTGTGCCAGCTGCACCTTTGCTCAGGACTGCTCTAAGGGAATGCCAAGTTATGGTAGGCTAGCCTATTGGAGACGTTATGCCAGCAGCACCTTTGCTCAGGGCTGCTTAATGAGAATGCCAAATCTATGGCAAATACTGGCCTATGGGAAAGTCCGTGCCAGCAGCAACTTTGTTCAGAGCTGCTTCATGGGCACCAGCGGTACCTTGTTAGGGCTGCTTTATGGGAATAGCAGTTTAGTAGGGTATTCCCATTTACAGTGATTATGGGGGATGAGGAGGCATTGTTAGGATAAGGCAATATAACAGAATGATGACAAAAAAGTATTCAAAGAAAACTATACACAGTTTAAAAAGCGCTGGTTATATTTGTGCTAAAATCCACTGTTTAGTCTCAAACTATATTTGAGAAATTGGGCTCCTCTATCCAGTTAGGTTAAGTTCCTATCAAATAGTTTGTAGGATGTTGGGATTTACTTTTAGGTATTCAATTGGCCATGATGCCAGCCTGGGCAACAGATTGCAGTCAATAAGACTTTGGTAACAATTGTTGGTATAAAACAGTTCTAGTTGTTGGACTAATTGTTAATTGTATAGATGCAATTCAGGTGTGTAAGTAGAACAACAGTTATTTTGTTAAATGGTTAATTATTAAGTGCCATCTAGGTCATTGTTACACCAGCTGAAATTAATAAAGTCACGATGATGGACAAACAGTGTTCATTACTGCTTTAGTAGTTGTTAGGTAAATCTTTCATTCTATTGCAAATTGGTGCTAATGGCCCTAAATGGAAAATTGTGTCAGCAGGGTTTTGTAGATGGCCTGCTTTATGGCTCCCTCATGTAAGAGGGGAGCATGTGGGATTGGTATAGTTTAATGCCGAGTCTGAGGGTATAGCCATAGAGCATGCTCAAGATATCAGGGCATGTGCCAGAGGTGTCATGTTTGACTAATCAAACATTAAGTCAGAAGGTCATGTTTGACTAATCTTCTTGAATTTTTTGAAGCGGTTACTAGGGAAATTGACCTGGGTAAAGCAGTGGATGTTGTCTATATGGACTTCAGTAAGGCCTTTGACAAGGTTCCTCATGGAAGGTTGGTTAAGAAGGTTCAACTGTTGGGTATAAATGCAGGAATAGCAAGATGGATTCAACAGTGGCTGAATGGGAGAAGCCAGAGGGTAATGGTGGATGGCTGTTTGTCGGGTTGGAGGCAGGTGACTAGTGGGGTGCCTCAGGGATCTGTGTTGGGTCCTTTGTTGTTTGTCATGTATAACAATGATCTGGATGAAGGGGTGGTAAATTGGATTAGTAAGTAGGCAGATGATACCAAGATAGGGAGTGTTGTGGATAATGAAGAGGATTTCCAAAGTCTACAGAGTGATTTAGGCCAGTTGGAAAAAATGGGCTGAAAGATGGCAGATGGAGTTTAATGCTGATAAATGTGAGGTGCTACACCTTGGCAGGACAAATCAAAATAGGACGTACATGGTAAACGGTAGGGAATTGAAGAATACAGTTGAACAGAGGGATCTGGGAATAACCGTGCATAGTTCCTTGAAGGTGGAATCTCATATAGATAGGGTGGTAAAGAAAGCTTTTGGTATGCTAGCCTTTATAAATCAGAGCATTGAGTATAGAAGCTGGGATGTAATGTTAAAATTGTACGAGGCGTTGGTGAGACTAAATCTGGAGTATGGTGTACAATTTTGGTCGCCCAATTATAGGAAGGATGTCAACAAAATAGAGAGGGTACAGAGGAGATTTACTAGAATGTTGCCTGGGTTTCAACAGCTAAGTTACGGAGATAGGTTGAATAAGTTAGGTCTTTATTCTCTGGAGTGCAGAAGGTTAAGGGGGGAATTGATAGAGGTCTTTAAAATGATGAGAGGGATAGACAGAGTTAATGTGGACAAGCTTTTCCCTTTGAGAATAGGGAAGATTCAAACAAGAGGACATGACTTTAGAATTAAGGGACAGAGGTTTAGGGGTAACATGAGGGGGAACTTCTTTACTCGGAGAGTGGTAACGGTGTGGAATGAGCTTCCAGTGGAAGTGGTGGTGGCAGGTTCGTTGGTATCATTTAAAAATAAATTGGATAGGCATATGGATGAGAAGGGTATAGAGGGTTATGGTATGAGTGCAGGCAGGTGGGACTAAGGGAAAAAAGTTGTTCGGCACGGACTTGAAGGGCCGAGATGGCCTGTTTCCGTGCTGTAATTGTTATATGGTTATATAGGTCTATGCCTGGCAAGAAAGTTACCATCCCAAACACATATGCAGTGAACACCGCTCTCAGGGGGACATTACAGTTGGCTGCTGAATCTTTTATTCAGGTAAGACTTTTCCATAGGTGTAACCTGGAGGGCGAAGCACAAGCTATTGGAACAAGCAAGGTTTCACAGTTTCGGCGACAATGCATCCCATGTCTTTTTTGGCAGTAGCGGTTCACTGAAGTTGCTGGCAGCATGAAAGCTGGCCAGAGGTTCCACGCACTGGACCTGTGCTACTCTACAATTAAGGGACCACTTGCAGTTTGGTAAGGTGTATACTTAGTTATACATTACAAATGATTGAGACATTATCAGCTACTTTGAACGGTAAATGTAAAATGTACAATATTAGTTTTCAAGCAGGTTAGAATTGGGCAGGTTCAGTATAAGGATCAAGATTGTCTTGCTAGACTGGTTCGGAAATCGGGCCACAGTTGCTGTTTAAGGTAGTTACCAAGTAGCTCAAATATCATCTCGAGTTTGGAGATGGAACAGATTTGCATGACTTGCCAAAAAATTTCTGTTATTTGTATCAACTATTTATAGACTCTACGGGCATTGTATGGGTTATAGAGTGATTGGACAAATAAGCATATTGTCATGCTCATGTTCAGGTTGATGCATTGTGATGATGGCATATGTTCGTCATGAGGGTGCGATCGGTTAAAGAACCACTGGAATGGTTACATAATCTTGTTGCCACAGGAGAATCATCAAGTGTGGGTATTGGCAACACAGAGTTGGTGTTGAATCGCACTGTATTATGAAATTCTGGTTAAATGGAACACCTAATATAAATATGTGTATGTATGTTGGTTTCATGTTTATTTCACTGGTTGCAAAATATTTGGCATAGCAGTGGCAAAAGATACATTCTCGCCAAAAGGAGCAGGAGGGTCTTTTATGGCTACCTCCATTTTGTCTCATCAATCGAGGCTTCAAATAAAGTCATTAAGAGGCTTTAAGTTCCTATTGTGTGATTATGCAAATTGATTCCCGATTTGTTGCGAATAATTATATAACCTTATTGGTTATTTTAAACTTGAATTTGCTTGTTCAGCCTGAGGCTTCGCAAATCAGATATTGCATGATAAACTCAAATTTATGTTCTGCAGGTTTAACAAACTGCCCTAAGATTTGGGTTGTTACATCTATCCTTCTATGTGTTCAAAGTGTTTGCAAAGCACCAAATGGCTGAATTTTCTTTTCCAGGAGATGAAAGAGTTTGTTATGCTTGTGTTCCATGGAAAATGGTATTGAATGCTAATGTTTCGAGTTCATGCTAAATGATTGTCTGTTAATTATGGAGTTATACGGCCATTAATTGGCTCGATGAGTTTCCTCATTGAATTGGCTGTAGCAAACAAGACTCGTCTGTCGGGTCCACACCGGTTATCAAGGGGTAGGATATCTTCAACATAGGTCCCAGGACCAGTATAATGCCATATGCGATGTTGATATTTGTGAGCACTATTTCACCAGGAGGCAGCAACTATATCCTTAAATTTGACTGGAGTTTATTAGGTAGTTATCCTTCTGGCACTGGTTTAGTGCAGCAGGTTCAGTCGCTAAATAATTGTGATGGTACAGGATGATAACGTGTGTAAATTATAATATATCATAATGTTATAAATACTTGAGCAGACCAGAAGGGAGTTAGGTCTCAAAATAGTCACAGGCATACCAGGGGACCTTTGATACGGTAAGCACACATGTATATAACAATATGTCAAGGTCATCAAGAGCCTTGGAGTTCTGGACTAGCAATGTTGTTAGTCACAAAGAATTTGGGAGAACTTATTGTTCATGCCATTCCAGATGAGGAAAACGGAGTTGTGTTATGTACTAATGGATTCTGTTTCCAGATCTCATTCCACCAGGGCTGCTACAACATCAGCAGCAAGGGTATTTATGTTCCGCTGGGTCGCATTGTTGCGGCTGGAGCATGGTCCATCGAATGAATCTCCAAACATCTGTAATGACCCATTGGTGAACCAGGAGTATTTGTTAACTCTATTTATGTTCTGGTTATATGTTCCATCTGAGTGAGATGGAAATATTATTGCTTCATTTAAACAGCATCAGCATGTTTTACATCTATGTTATGACTGTATGCATTATGAATGTTTTCCCTTCATTTGTCAATGAAGCAGCTGTGGTTGTGTATACTCGTTTCACACAGCATGAAATCACAGAGCTTTGAAGTCTTCACGTAGTCACTCACGTGACTCCGAAGTAAAATAGTAAGATTAAACGAGAACTTACCAGTTTGAAGTTTGATCTTTATTTTATGAGTAATCGAGTTGAGGGACTACGTGCCCTCCGCTCCCAGCCCTCATACATTTCATCTGGTAGTTCTAGTCTTTGTTATCTTACCATTATACTTCAGTTACTATTTGCTGTGATTTCACACCGTTGCTTTGAAGATTGATGCATGAACGGCTGTACGGGGTTCTTCACATAGTCCCTCAACTCGACTCCTCATAAAATAAAGATCAAACTTCAAACTGGTAAGTTCTCATTTAATCTTACTATTAGGAGGCAGAGATCAGCCATGATTGAATGGCGGAGTAGACTTGATGGGCCGAATGGCCTAATTCTGCTCCTATAACTTGTGAACTGACCTGTGCAGACCATTTGGAGGATGCTGATCTCAACCTAAGAGGCAATTCTATTCATGGGATAAGGGTGCTGAGAAAAACAGTTCTACCTCGTGCTTGTGGAAGTTTAATGAAATGAAATGGGAAATAAAACTACTACGATGCTCCGTGTCACAATCCATTTCACAATGTTGCTTACACATGAATGGAGGATGAGTGGTGATCGTAGAACGATATCTCAAGCAACAGAAAATATTGGTGAAAACAAAATGATTGTCCAAGAAGAGCTAATTTGGAAGTTAGTAAGATTTTAACTACCTGTAACAATCCTGATTTCTAATCACTGGCCTTTTAGCTGAAATAACTCCCACACTTTCAACTTGATGGAGTAGTTTTTAGCACAACAGAACTCTTTTGAAAATGTTTAAGAAAGAACTGCAGATGCTTGAAAAATCGAAGGCAAGACAAAAAATGCTGGGGAAACTCAGCGAGTGAGGCAGCATCTATGGAGTGAAGGAATAGGCGTCGAGACCCTTCGGCAGACTGATTTCGGGGGGGGGGGTGGGGCGCGGAAAACTAAAGGAAGAGGCGGAGACAGTAGACTTCGTGCGAGAGCTGGGGAGGGGAAGGAAGGAGAAAGCAAGGGCCATCTAAAATTAGAGAAGTCAATGTTCGTGCCGCGGGGGTGTAAACTACCTAAGCGAAATATGAGGTGTTGCTCCCCCAATTTGCGCTGGGCCTCACTCGGGCAATGGAGGAGGCCCAGGACAGAGGTCAGATTGGGAATGGGAGGGGGAGTTGAAGTGCTGAGCAACCGGGAGATCAGGTTGGTTAGTACGAACTGAGCGGAGGTGTTTTGAAAATGTAAAACATCTTGACTAAATCAACAGGCTTGTGCTATTATTGGAAGCTATCAGCAGGTGTTCTCACAAGCTGCTCCCAAGACCGACCATGTCATGATCACATTCAGTTGCATGCAAAAATACAACTCCGTGTGACTAGCTAAGAGACGCACATGTTCTGTATTGATTGCTTTTTTTAGCACCGGGAGCAACTGACCGAAACAGCAGATTTTTAAAGTGGCACTACCTGGTATGGACTATGGTGGCATGACACAGTGATGCCACCCAGTGGTTAGGCCACTTACTATGCGAACCCTCGACAGTCGGGGGGTAGGGTCACGTCACTGGGTAATGGCGGGAAGGAGTTGTCACGAGGTTTAGGGGTCTGTCCTAGTGTAAGTATTGAGCCCCGGGTTAACCTTCCCCCATTCACGTGTGTGTTCTCTTTACTTCCACAATGAAGATCTCTTTGATTCACCACGCGTTGCTTGCTTATTCGCCCGCCATAACACCATGACAAGAAGCACTTTCTTTTGTCTGCATAAATTATGTCGTAAATTTGAAATAATTTTAGTTTAGAGACACAGCGTGCAAACAGGCCCTGCGGCCCACCAAGTCCACGCCGACCAGAGATCCCTGCACACTAACACTATGTTTCTATGTTGCTATCCTACACACACTAGGGACAGTTTACATTTATATTAAGCCAATTAACCTACACCCCCTGTACGTCTTTGGAGTGTGGGAGGAAACTGAAGATCTCGGAGAAAACCCACGTAGGTCACGGGGAGAACGTACAAATTCCGTACAGATCGAACCCGGCTCTCTGGTGCTGTGAGGCAGCAACTCTACCGCTGCGCCACCGTGCCGCATTATAAATATTTGATATTTTGATAAATATTTTTATCTCAAATTATTTTGGAGTGCATCTGTTTTCAATAACATTCAGCAAAATGGGTTATGCAGTTATTTAAAAGCATGATCTTTCTGAAACCCAATAGGCTGACCTCACTGCCAACCATAGGTGGAAACTCTGTAAAGTTTAATGTACAGCAGTTCACGATTTGGCTTAAAGATTTTTTGCCAAATAAATAATTATTTTCTTTCACGAAATCCATGTCCTTTTTATTTCAGGCCAGTTTCCCCTCAGGAATTTGTTTTTAATCCGTATTGGGCCACTGAGCATAAAATGCCTCGCAGCCAAGTGAAATGAATCAATAATTCAGAAGCATGCTTTAAAAATTGCATGCAACATTCTGAAAGCAAATATATAAATTCTGCATGGTTGACATTTATTGCTGACGTGGACCTTTATGAGTGAAGAAAATAAATAAACTGGTCTTTCCAAGTAATGCTTTACAGACTTTATCTGTCGATACCTAAAAACGTGAGTGGGTTTGGTAAAAACACGAGTTCTGCTCCATCTGCTTCAGTACGAGCATGGTGTTCTTGCAAATGATAACCGCGCAAAAGTTAGTCATAGGGCCATTTGTATTCTTGCTGCCTTGCTTCTAGAACGGGGGTTCCCAATCTTTTTCGTCCCACTGGAAACATTAATAGCACATAACAATGTTATTTCACTTATTTCTGAACAACTTGCGATGAACAGATCCAAACACAGTCAGTCAATGATAAAAAATATGTACAAATCCAGAATCAACAAATTTACCCCCTGGGTAGGCGAAATTTACCTCCTGGGGGTGAATTTACCCCAGGTTGGGAACCCTTGCTATAGAACAGCCCAAAATGATTCGCTACCTCATTGTCTTTACATATTTTTGCATCTTCACTTTTTAAAAATTTAACATTTTTTAAATTCCTTTAACGTCGCAATCTCGTCTTTACAATACAAAACTTTACAAGTTTTAGTATAGTTTAAGTTTTGTAGGTGCAGCAAGAAAACAGACCTTCGGCCTACTACATTCACACCGACCATCCATCACCCACTCGCACTGTTTTTTAAAATGTTAATCCCACTTCTGTATCCACTCCCTACACAGTAGGGGCAATTTACAGAGGCCAATTAACCTGTAAACCCGCACCTCTTTTGGACGTGGGAGGGAACCAGTGCACCCGGAGATAACTCGCGCAGCCACAGGGAGAACATGCAACCTGCACACAGACAGCACCCGAGATCAGGATCAAGCCGAGGTCTCTGGCACTGTGAGGCCGTAACGGCTTTATTTGCTGCATCACAGTGCAACCCCATTTGATACATTCTCTGTATCAAAGCTCTTCACAGTTTTCGGTGTAAAGATAATATCTGGAAAATACTTACTCTCCATGACTTAGTTTAAGTAAAGATTTGCAGGCACAGGCATCCTAACTAATACAGTCTTTCCCTATTAATGCCATAATAAATTGCAGAATTGTAACTGAAAATGACTGGGTAGCGCAGAGGTAGAGCTATTAATGCCTTACAGCGCCAGAGACCCAGGTTTGATCCTGGCGCTGGGTGCTGTCTGTACGTTCTCCCCGTAACCGCATGCGTTTTTTCCGAGGTGTCCTCCCACACTACAAAGACGTACAGGTTTGCAGGTGTGGTATAAATTGCAAAAATCATCCACAGTGTGTGTAGGATAGTGTTAATGTGAGGGGGATCTCTGGTCGGTGCGGACTCAGTGGGCCGAGGGGCCTGTTTCCGCTCAAAAAATGAAAAAGCTAAAAAATTCCCTTGACCTTTATTCCAAAGGAAATGACTTGAGTTTCCTCCCACACAATCCACAGTTTCCGACATCACCAATACTTCCATTTACAGAGCAACTTTAACATTGCCAAAGCCTTTATTGGATAATCATCAACGGACGTACATTGATGCTGAATCAAATACGGAAATTGTGGGGCTGATGTTTAACCTCTAGCTTTATTGTGCTTAAATTAATCTGCATTCTGTATCATTGCTAAACTGAAGGCAGGCTCGGCCTTCGTTGCGCTGAACACAGCTGCTCAGTCCGCCAAAACCTACCTGATCTTCCGGTTGCTAAACACTTTAACTCCCCCTCCCATTCCCACACTGACCTTTCTGTCCTGGGCCTCCTCCATTGTCAGAGTGAGGCCCAGCGCAAATTGGAGGAACAGCACCTCGTATTTCACTTGGGCAGCTTTCACCCCAGCGGTATGAACATTGACTTCTCTAACTTCAGGTATCCCTTGCTTTTCCTCTCTATCAATCCCTCCCCCTTCCCAGTTCTCCGACCAGTCTGACTGTCTCCGACTACATTTTATCTCTGTTTGCTTTGTTGTTACCTTCTCCCAGCTAACAATGATCTATTCTAGGGTACACAAAAGGCTGGAGGAACTCAGCGGGTGCAGCAGCATCTAAGGAGCAAAGGAGATCAGTCTGAAGAAGGGTCTCGACCCAAAACGTCGCCTATCTCCTTCGCTCCTTAGATGCTGCTGCACCCGCTGAGTTTCTCCAGCCTTTTGTGTAACCCTCGATTCTCCAGCATCTGCAGTTCCTTCTTTAACACAATGATCTATTCTACATGTTCCTTGATCTCCATTCCCTTTTTCACACCTCTTTTCACACCTTACACTTCCTTATCTATGTATCTCCCTCTCCCCGACTCTCAGTCTGAAGAAGGGTCTCGACCAAAACGTCACACATTCCTTCTCACCAGAGATTCTGAGTTACTCCAGCATTTTGTGTCTCTCTTTGGTTTAAACCAGCATCTGCAGTTCCTTCCTACACATTTCTTCAATGTCCTATCTATTCCTTGGCACTGTAAACTAAAACAGGTACTCAATCCCAGGTTAACCAACCTACTGCATGAAATAATCAAGTTCAAGTGAGTTTATTGTCATGTGCCCCTGATAGGACAATGAAATTCTTGCTTTGCATCAGCACAACAGAACATAGAAGGCATTTACTACAAAACAGATCAGCGTGTCCATATACCACATATAAATGTACACACACATGAATAAATAAACTAAACTAATAAAGTGAAATAAAATTAATTATTATTTATTGCACTCTTGTGCTCCATATTTCAATTGGTATTCTTAAACAGAAGTTGCTTGCGAAGCTGAAAGGGCTGAAGGTGGATAAGTCACCTGGATCAGATGGACTGCACCCCAGGGTTCTGAAAGAGGTGGCGTTAGAGATTGTGGAGGCATTAGTTGTGACCTTTCAAGAATCACTAGTCAAGAGTGGTTTAAGAGGACTGGAAAATTGCCAATATTACCCCACTGTTCAAAAAGGGCGGGAAGCAGAACAGTGGGAACTATAGGCCGGTTAGCCTGACTTCAGTGCTTGGTAAGATGTTACAGTCCATTATTAATGATAAGGGTTCAAAGTACTTAGAAAAGCACGATAATTAAAAAAAACTGGATTCTGATATTACAAATTTTATATGGGATTATAAATCTCATAGAAGTCAAAGAAGACATTTGTGCAAACCTAAAGAATTTGGTGGATTAACACTCCCTAATTTTTTTGTATTATTATTGGGCAGCAAATGTCAAAAATGTGATTCACCTGTTGGACACCTCTGCCCAGCGGGTGGATTGGATAGTAATGGAGAGAGAGGATTGCACCCCTTTTAATATAGTAGCAATCCTTTTCTCACAAACAAAACTGGATAATACAATATATAGTAAAAATCCAATTATTCACAGTACTATTAGAATTTGGAAACAAATAAAATTAACCCTTAAATTATGAAACTTATCACGTCTTAGTGATCATTTTTCAAAAATTTAGTGATAATTTTTCAAAACTTTAGTGATAATTTTTCAAAACTCTTTGGATTCTGGAGTAGTTCCTGAAGATTGGAGGGTAGCCACATTTTAAAAAGGGAGGGAGAGAAAACGGGGAATTACAGGCCAATTAGTCTAACATCGGTAGTGGGGAAAATGCTAGTCAGTAATTAAAGGTGGGATAGCAGCACATTTGGAAAGCAGTGAAATCATTGGACAAAGTCAGCATGGATTTATGAAAGGTAAATCATGTCTGACGAATCTTATAGAATTTTTTGAGGATGTAACTAGTAGAGTGGATAAGGGAGAACCTGTGGATGTGTTATATCTGGACTTTCAGAAGGCTTTCGACAAGGTCCCACATAAGAGATTAGCGTACAAACTTAAAGCACACGGTATTGGGGGTTCAGTATAGATGTGGATAAAGAACTGGCTGGCAGACAGGAAACAAAGAGTAGGAGTAAACGGGCCATTTTCAGAATGGCAGGCAGTGACTAGTGGGGTACCGCAAGGCTCAGTGCTGGGACCCCAGCTATTTACAATATATATTAATGATCTGGATGAGGGAATTGAATGCAACATTTCCAAGTTTGCGGATGACACGAAGCTGGGGGGCAGTGTTAGCTGTGAGGAGGATGCTAGGAGGCTGCAAGGTTACTTGGATGGGTTGGGTGAGTGGGCAAATGCATGGCAGATGCAGTATAATGTGGATAAATGTGAGGTTATCCACCTTGGCGGCAAAAACAGGAGGGTAGATTATTATCTGAATGGTGGCCGATTAGGAAAAGGGGAGATGCAACGAGACCTGGGTGTCATGGTACACCAGTCATTGAAAGTAGGCATGCAGGTGCAGCAGGCTGTGAAGATGGTATGTTGGCATTCATAGCAAAAGGATTTGAGTACAAGAGCAGGGTCTTGGTGAGGTCACATCTGGAGTATTGCGTACAGTTTTGGTCTCCTAATCTGAGGAAGGACATTATTGCCATAGAGGGAGTACAGAGAAGGTTCACCAGACTGATTCCTGGGATGGCAGGACTTCCATATGAAGAAAGACTGGATAGACTCGGCTTGTACTCGCTGGAATTTAGGAGATCTAGGAGGGGGGATCTTATAGAGGCTTACAAAATTCTTAAGGGGTTGGACAGGCTAGATGCAGGAAGATTTTTCCCGATGTTGGGGAACTCCGGAACAAGGGGTCACAGTTTAAGGATAAGGGGGAAGTCTTTTAGGACCGAGATGAGAAGATCTTTTTTCACACAGAGAGTGGTGAGTCTGGAATTCCCTGCCACAGAAGGTAGTTGAGGACAGTTCATTGGCTATATTTAAGAGGGAGCTAGATGTGGCCCTTATGGCTAAAGGGATCAGGGGATATGGAGAGAAGGCAGGTACAGGATACCGAGTTGGATGATCAGCCATGATCATATTGAATGGCGGTGCAGGCTCGAAGGGCCGAATGGTCTACTCCTGCACCTATTTTCTATGATTCTATGATTCTCACCCCTATAGTTAATAATCCGTTGTTTAAACCTTCTAGTATTGATAAATCGTTTACATATTGGGAAAGAATAGGAATTAAAACGCTCAGACATGTATGAAAATGGAAATGTCTTATCATTCCAACAACTACAACTTAAATACAATCTGAGAAGTAATCAATATTTTCAATATTTTCAAATTCGTGATTATTTGAAAAAATATATACAAGAATATCAAAATTTGTCTCCAGACTTATTAGACGAAGCAATGAATATAAAGGCGGATTCAACTAATTTAATATCATACTTGTATAATATTATCCTCAGTATAGAAATACCATCATCTGATGGAATTAGAAGAACAAGAACTAGCTATAAAAATTTCAAAAGAGAGTTGGGACAAGCATTTGCTATATGTGCACAAATGTTCGATCAACGCAAGACATATTTTCGGGCACAGGTCAGACCGTATTTGGAGTATTGTGAGCAGTTTTGAGCCCCATATCTGAGGAAGGATGTGCTGGCATCCTTGGAGATGATCCAGAGGAGGTTTACGAGAATGATGCTGGGGTGATTGGTTTCATGTATGATGAGCGTTTGATGACTGGGCCTGTACTCACTAGAATTTAGAAAGGTGTAGGGGAACTTATTGAAACTTATCCAATAGTGAAAGGTCTAGATAGAGTGGATGTGGGGAGGATGTTTCCACTAGTGGGAGAGTCTAGGACCAGAGGGCTGAGCCTCAGAATAAATGAATGTGCCAATAGAAAGGACACAAGGAAGAATTTCAGAGGGTGGTGAATCTGTGGAATTCATTGCCACAGAATGTTGTGGAGGCCAAATCATAGGTATTTTTAAAGCTGAGATTGATAGAGTCTTGATTAGTAAGGGTGTCTGGGGTTATCCAAGATTCAAGAGAGTTCATTGTCATGTGTCCCAGATAAGACAATACAATTCTTGCTTTGCTTCAGCACAACAGAATATAGTAGGCATGAATACAGAACAGATCAGTGTGTTCATATACCATTGTATAAATATATACACACATGAATAAATAAAATGGATAAAGTGCAAATAAACAGATAATGGGCTACTCATGTTCAGAGTTTTGTTTGAGTTGAGTTCAATAGCCTGATGGCTGTGGGCAGGCACGGAAATCTCAATCAAAATATGGAGGGGACGGGGGGGGGGGGACACAACTTGCAAAGTATTTATATAAAACTCAAACTTAAATCTGATTTTCTACAGCTTTTTCCATAAGTACCTTCAGCCTAAATTCTTGGGTCCCTCCTCACTAAACCCAGCACCCTAAGCTATTCCTGACACTGCAATTTCTTGGTTAACTTCACACTGGTTTTACTGAGACCATCATTTGAAGGAAGCATGTTTTGTATTATTATGTGTACACAAAAGGCTGGAGAAACTCAGCGGGTGCAGCAGCATCTAAGGAGCGAAGGAGATAGGCGACATTTTGGGTCGAGACCCTTCTTCAGACTGGTTAGGGATCAGGGAAACGAGAAATATAGACGGTGATGTGGAGAGATAAAGAACAATGAATGAAAGATATGCAAAAAAAGTATCGATGATAAAGGAAACGGGCCATTGTAAGCTGTTTGTAGTGTGAAAATGAAGCTAGTGCGACTTGGGTGGGGGAGAGATAGAGAGAGAGAGAGAGAGAGAGAGGGAAAGCCAGGGCCTGAGGGCTGAGGGAGAGGTGGGAAGGGGAGGAGGCAGCAAGGGTTAACAGAATTGAGAAAATTCAATGTTTAAGCCCAGAGGATGCAGACTCCCCAAGCGGAATACGAGGTGCTGTTCCTCCAACTTGCGGGTGTTGCTCACTCTGGCCGTGGAGGAGGCCCAGGACCGAGAGGTCAGATACGGAATGGGAGGGGGAGTTGAAGTGCTGAGCCACCGGGAGGTCGGGTTGGTTATTGCGGACAGAGCTATTATTATGCTCTGCCTACTAAATGCAGTGGCTGGTAAAGCAAGCATGCTCACCGCCGACTGCTGGTAAACTAATTAATTGTCACATGTGGAATTTGCATATGATTGTTACCATTGTAAACAGCTGATGGAAACTTCAGGCAACTTCAATCAACTGTTGGCAATGTTAACAACTGCGCAATTTGAAAAGTGGAGACTTCGGGCAGCTGCAGTGTCTTCTGTGATTGTTAACAGTGCAAGCAGCTGACTGAGACTGCCTGAAGTCTTAGCTTATAAATTGCTACATATAGAGCAAGCACTTATTAAATCACAGGGAAAAAGTCAGTACCCTTAATATTTTAAGCAGCACCTATGCAATTGGTTAAAAATACCATGTGGTTAGCGTCGGTGATTGTATATGTAACAATGTAGGCGACAATGGAAATACAACTGGTGCAAGCATTGACTTCATATTTAACAGGCACCAGTTTCCACCCACATCCCAAAGACGTAGGTTAATTGACCCCCTGAAATGGCCCCTAAAGTGTAGGGAATGGATGAGAAAGTGGGAACATAGAAAACATAGACAATAGGTGCAGGAGTAGGCCATTCGGCCCTTCCAGCCAGCACAGTTATTCAATATGATCATGGCTGATCATCCAAAATCAGTACCCTGTTCCTGCTTTCTCTCCATATCCCTTGATGCCCTTAAGGGCCTGTCACACTAGCGCGCGATTAGACGCGATAAGCGCGACCTACCGTGGTCGCTTTAGTCGTCCGGCCTCGCGTGACCCTGTCCCACTGCGATCGCCGGAGTCTGGTGGAGTTCCGCGGACTCGTGTGGAGCTGGTGTCGACATCGCGCGTAGTGTCCAAAAACCGACACTGCTTAAAAATTACGCGCGGCAAAATCCTGTCGCGCGGAACGTGATGACGTTTTGATGTTGTGCGTCTTCAGCGTGGCGTTGCGTGATGACGTCACTGCCCGACGTCGTGCAACGCGCATGCTCATGCGCATCGTCACGTGATGAAAAATAACGTCCTTCCTTCGGACGTCGCGCGTGTAATCGCGCGCTAGTGTGACAGGCCCTTCACTCGCACCGGGATCGCCTGACCCCCACGCGACCCCCGCGTCCGAATTTGTCGCGCTTATCGCGTCTAATCGCGCGCTAGTGTGACAGGCCCTTTAGCCCCAAGAGCTAAATCTAACTAATCTAGTGTGGACTCAGTGGACCAAAGGGCCGGCTTCCATCTCTAAACTAATCTAAATATTTAACAGGGGTGCCTATTCCATTAATCTGTCTTTCCATTTTGTTTAACTGAGGAGCACCGGAACATCTACATACTGCAAAGATGGGATAAAACTTGCTAAAGAAAAACAAAGAGAATTATAAGGATGCTAATTAACCAAAGATGGACACCAAATGCTGGAGTAACTCAGCGGGACAGGCAGCATCTCTGGAGAGAAGGAATAGGTGACGTTTCAGGTTGAGACCCTTCTTCAGATTGAGAGTCAGGGGAGAGGGAAACTAGAGATATGGAAGGGTGCAAAGAGGTGTGAAAAAGACAGATCAAAGCAGACCATGGTCAAGGAAATGTAGAATGGTTCATTGTTGGCTGAGGGGATGGTGACAACGAGGCGTGCAATCAGTAAAATTAATCAGGAGGACATTGCAACTGGCAGGAGAACTAGGATGGGGGGGAGATGAAGAGTTACTCCAGCATTTTGTGTAAATCTTCGGTGTTAACTAGCATCTTGCTATTGAGGGAATGCAGCGCAAGTTCACAAGATTAATCCCCAGGATGGCGAGACTGTCATATGTTGATAGGATGGAGCGGCTGGGCTTGTATACTCTGGAATTTAGAAGGATGAGAGGAGATCCTTTTGAAACATATAAGATTATTAAGGGTTAGGACACGCTAGAGGCAGGAAACATGTTCCCAATGTTGGGGGAGTCAAGAACCAGGGGCCACAGTTTAAGAATAAGGGGTAAGCCATTTGGAACGGAGATGAGGAAACACTTTTTCACACACAGGGTTGTGAATCTGTGGAATTCTCTGCCTCAGAAGGCTGTGGAGGCCAATTCTCTGGATGCTTTCAAGAGAGAGTTGGATAGAGCTCTTAAAGATAGCAGAGTCAGGGGTTATGGGGAGAAGGCAGGAACGGGGTACTGAGTGTGGATGATCAGCCATGATCACGGTTGAATGGCGGTGCCGGCTCGAAGGGCCGAATGGCCTACTCCTGCACCTATTGTCTATTGCCTCTCTGCAGTTCTTTCCGACACATACTAATTAACCAGTCGGATACAAGGAACTGCAGATGCTGGTTCACAAAGAAAAAGATGGTAAATACTGGAGTAACTCAGTGGGTCAGGCACCATCTCTGGAGAGCACGGACAGGTCATGCATCAGGTCCGGGCCCTTTTTGCGGGGGGGGGGGGAATTGGTTCATACAAGTGGGGGAGGTTATCTATACACAGAGGTGAACAAAGGCCAAATGTAAAAATACAGAAGGTGAGAGACTGTGGCGCCTTCACGCCCACGTTGGTTTTGCATACAGCCTGTCACCAGTGGCGGCTCACCAGCAGCCTCACGAGAAGGTCCAGCCACAAGAGCTCGATAACAACCCCAAGGTCAGATGCATGCATTGGCCTCATCTGCACACGGGTTATGCTTGGTGAGTATGTGGGTAAAAGGTTCTTCTGGGATAAACGTGACACAAGGTGTCTGGTTCAGCTAAGTGTCGTTTGGTCTTTGCTTTTTGTCGTCGGATTTGGTTGATCCTACAACTGGTGACCCCGTTGGTACACGCAACCTTCAACTGCATGACGATAAAAGTGAGACTGTTTCAGTCGACGAAGTAACACTCGACGTCCCAACTCTTTTTATAACCAGCACCAGATCATGGTTTTCAATAGACAATAGGTGCAGGAGTAGGCCATTCGGCCCTTCGAACCAGCACCGCCATTCAATGTGATCATGGCTGATCATCCACAATCAGTACCCCGTTCCTGCCTTCTCCCCATATCCCCTGACTCTGCTATATTTAACAGCCCTATCTAGCTCTCTCTTGAAAGCATCCAGAGAACTGGCCTCCACCGCCCTCTGAGGCAGAGAATTCCACACTCACCACTCTTTGTGAGAAAAAGTGTTTCCTCGCCTCTATTCTAAATGGCTTACTCCTTATTCTTAAACTGTGGCTCCTGGCTCTAGACTCCCCCAACATCGGGAACATGTTTCCTGCCTCATGTCCAAGCCCTTAAGAATCTTATATGTTTCAATGAGATCTCCTCTCATCCTTCTAAACTCCAGAGTGTACAAGCCCAGCTGCGCTATTCTCTTAGCATATGACAGTCCCGCCATCCCGGGGATTAACCTTGTAAACCTAAGCTGCACCCCCTCAATAGCAAGAATGTCCTTCCTCAAATTAGGGGACCAAAGCTGCACACAATACTCCAGGTGTGGTCTCACTAGGGCTCTGTACAACTACAGAAGGACCTCTTTGCTCCTATAGTCGATTCCTGTTGTTATAAAGGCCAACATGCCATTCGCTTTCTTGATACTATCTCAATACTAGAAGCTCAACTTCACCCCCTCAATGTAACGCGCCCACGGACAAAATTCAGGTTCCTAGCTGCATGTCCTCCAGAGCAGATCGCACGTGAAGTAAAGGACGTGCTGCTCAATCCGGAAGAAATGACACCATACGATAAGCTCAAATCCGCTGTCTTGGAGCGAAGGCAGCTCTCGAAGCAAGCCCGCATTTCGGAGCAGCTGGGAGATGATAATCTGGAGGCCGTCACAAATGCTGCGGAGATGGCGCAGGCTGGCGGTAGACGGAAAGATTGATGGCGATGTCCGGAAGCAGAGGTTTCTCCGCCTCATGCCTACTCGGATGCAGGGGAAACTGATGGGTATGTTTCAATTGGCCAGCATGGAGACAACCTGTGACTGAGGGGCAGGGTGGGGGGTTAGGGGATTCAGAAGGGAGGGGGAGGGTTTTGCATTTACCTAAAATTGGAGAGTTCAGTGTCCACACCGTTTGGGTTGTAAGCTGCCCAGACTGGATATGAAGAGTTGTGCCTCCAATGTGTGCGTGTGTGGCCTCTAGCAAATGAAGGAAACCTGGGGCAGAAAGGTCAGTATGGGAAGAGGAGTTAAAATGGTTAGAAACTAGGAGATCCAGATGGCCTGGGCGGAACGAGTGTGATTATTCGGCAACATGGTCGCCGTGTTTTCTCTTAGTCTGAAGAAGGGTCTCGACCCAAAACGTCGCCTATCTCCTTCGCTCCTTAGATGCTGCTGCACCCGCTGAGTTTCTCCAGCTTTTTGTGTAACCCCCCCCCCCCCCCCACTTCCTCTTTGTCTTGCCTGTGGAATTCTCTGCCTCTGAGGGCGGTGGAGGCCGCTTCTCTGGATACTTTCAAGAGAGAGCTAGATAGGGCTCTTACAGATAGCAGAGTCGGGGGATATGGGGAGAGGGCAGGAACGGGGTACTGATTGGGGATGATCAGCCATGATCACATTGAATGGCGGTGCTGGGTGGAAGGGCCGAATGTCCTACTCCTGCACCTATTGTCTGTTGTTTATTGCCGAAGTACAGGAGGTTAAATGGGGAACAACCGATGCCGGTAGAGAAGGTGCAGGTGAACCTCTGTCTCACCTGGAAAGACTGCCAGGGTCCCTGGATGGCGGTGAGTGAGGGGCTGTGGGGGGCAGGCGTTTCATTTCTTGCGGTTGCAGGGGAAAACACCTGTGGAGGGGGTGGTTTGGGTGAGAAGGTGATGAGTGAACCAAGGAGTTGCGGAAGGGGAGCGGTCTCCGTGGAAGGTGGAAAGGGGTGGGTAAGATGGAAATGCAGGCGGGATCATGTTGGAGGCGACGGAAATGACGGAGGATGATGTGTTGGAATGTGAAGGCTGCTGGGGTGAGAAGTGAGGACCAGCGGAATTCTATCCTTGTTCAGTCTTGCGGGAGCGAGGACAGAACTACGGGGCGCAGAGGAGAGGCTACTGAGGGATCCGTCTATGACTCGAGGGGGGAAAGCCACCTTAACTACAGATGTAAAGGATGTTCTGGAATGGAAAGCCTCATCAATGGAGTAGATGCGGCAGAGACGGAGAAATTGAGAGCAGGGAATGGCGTCTCTTGCAAGAGGCAGGCTGGGAGGATAACTCTGGCGGTTGGTGGTTAAAGCCCTGTCCCACGGTACGAGTTAATTCCAAGAGTTCTCCCGAGTTTGACCTGAATCGAACTTGGAGATTTACGGTAATGGCCCCTCATCGGTACTCGGGGCTCTCGTGGACATTTTTCAACATGTTGAAAAATCTTCACGAGTCTTCCCGTGCTTACCTGCCGTTAGCGAGTCTTCCTGAGTACCTGCCGTTAGCGCTAAGAGACGTCCCCGAGCTCCGACGTACCCGCTACGTTCATTCTCCGCGCTTAACACGAGTTTGATTTTTTTTTAAACTCGGGAGAGCTCTTGGAATGAACTCGTACCGTGGGACAGAGCTTTTAGTAGTAGACGCCAGTCGATGGTCTCCCCCTCGTGATGGGGAGAGAGTGACCAAGAAAGGGATGAGAGATGTCAGAGAAATTCCAGGTGAACTTGAAGGGAAGTTGGTGGTAAAGTTAATGAAATCACTGAGTTCTGTACGGGTGCAGGAGGCAGCCCCGATGCAGTCGTCAATGTAGTGGAGAAAGAGTTGGGGGATGGTGCTAGTCTAAGTTTTAAATGTTTGATGTAAGCAACAAAAAGGAAGGCATTGCTGGGCCCCATGCGAGGTCATAAGGCCATAAGAGATAGGAGCAGAATTAGGCCATTCGGCCTATCAAGTCTACTCCACCATTCAATCATGGCTGATCTATCTCTCCCTCCTAACACCATTCTCCTGCCTTCTCCTCATAAGCCATGACACCTGTACTAATTAAGAATCTATCTATCTCTGCCTTAGAAATATCCGCTGATGACCTCCACAGCCTTCTGTGGCAAAGAATTCCACAGATTCATCACTCTCTGACTAAAGATAATTTTCCTCATCACCTTCCTTTAATTCTGACGCTATGGCCTCTGGTCCTAGACTCTCCCACTATTGGAAACATCATCGCACAGTGTCTTTGGATGTATCTGATCAAGCCCAGGAGATTTCTCTACTACCACATGTAGGAGCTTCCAGTACCTCCTTGACAGTAATAGAAACTGTGCTCATGACATCTCCATGCCACCATGGGCTTATGACCCCAGGACTAACTGAGACAACGAGAATAACCTTCTGAATCCAACAAAAGATGTGTAGGAAGGAGCTGCAGATGCTGGTTTAAACCGAAGATAGACACAAAAAGCTAGAGTACTTCGGCAGGATGGGCAGCATCTCTGGAGAAAGGGAATGAGTGATGTTTCGGGTCGAGACTCTTCTTCAGACGGATATCCTTGCTGGCCTCATCGTTTACCTTGTCGTGGTGAAGAGGCACCCCATGATTCCGAGAGCGATGCCGTCGGAAGCACCAGTGTCTGGTAGGGCCGCCCATGGCGGTCAGGTCGAGGATGAGAGTTCGGACTAAGAACGGTCCTGACTGCCTTCAACAGTGCATACCCAAAACTTGGACTTACCATCAACTCCAAGAAGACTCGGGTCATCTACCAATCGTCACCAACTGAGACAAACAGTCAATTCAACTTGGTGAAACAACCCTGGAAAATGTGGATCACTTTCCGAACCTTGGAAGTCACCTCTCCTCCAATGTCTACCTTGATGGCGAGATCCAACATCGTCTTAAGTGTTCTGGAACAGCTTTTGGACGTCTTCGATTTTGGAGTCTTTCAAAATCGTGTCATCCGAACAGACACCAAAATGTTAGTGTACAAGGCAGTGGTGATTCCAATGCTCCTGTATGCATCAGAAACCTGGACAACATACCGACGCCAACTGAAAACACTTGAAAAGTTCCATCAACGATGTCTTCGAAGCAGCTTAAATATCAATTGAGAAGACGGAGGAACCAACGGCAGCGTGCTGAATGAAGTGAAAACATCTAGCATCGAAGCCTTTGTCATCGAGAACCAACTAAGATGGGTCGGTCATTGTGTCCGGGTGGAAGACGAGCGTCTACCAGAGCAAACGTTCTACTCCCAGCTTAAAGAAGGCAAATGTAAAAGAGGCGGACAATAGAAGAGATTCAAAGATGCCTTAAAAGCCAGCATGAAGAAATGTGCAATCAACTTTTTAAAAAAGGAGGGAGAGAGAAAGCGGGGAATTACAGACCAGTTAGTCTAACATCGGTAGTGGGGAAACTGCTAGAGTCAGTTATTAAAGATGGGATAGCAGCGCATTTGGAAAGTGGTGAAATCATTGGACAAAGTCAGCATGGATTTATGAAAGGTAAATCATGTCTGACAAATCTGATAGAATTTTTCGAGGATGTAACTAGTAGAGTGGATAAGGGAGAACCAGTGGATGTGTTATATCTAGACTTTCAGAAGGCTTTCGACAAGGTCCCGCATAAGAGATTAGCATACACACTTAAAGCACACGGTATTGGGGGTTCAGTATTGATGTGGATAGAGAACTGGCCAGCAGACAGGAGGCAAAGGGTAGGAGTAAACGGGTCCTTTTCAGAATGGCAGGCAGTGACTAGTGGGGTACCGCAAGGCTTAGTGCTGGGACCCCAGCTATTTACAATATATATTAATGATTTGGACGAGGGAATTCAATGCAACATCTCCAAGTTTGCAGATGACACCAAGCTGGGGGGTATAGTTAGGTGTGAGGAGGATGCTTGGAGGCTGCAGGGTGATTTGGATAGGCTGAGTGAATGGGCAGATGCATGGCAGATGCAGTATAATGTGGATAAATGTGAGGTTATCCACTTTGGTGGCAAAAACATTAGGGTAGACTATTATCTGAATGGTGGCAGATTAGATAAGGGGAGATGCAACGAGACCTGGGTGTCATGGTACACCAGTCATTGAAAGTAGGCATGCAGGTGCAGCAGGCAGTGAAGAAAGCAAATGGTATGTTAGCATTCATAGCGAAAGGATTTGAGTATAGGAGCAGGGAGGTTCTACTGCAGTTGTACAGGGTTTTGGTGAGGCCACACCTGGAGTATTGCGTACAGTTTTGGTCTCCAAATCTGAGGAAAGACATCCTTGCCATAGAGGGGGTACAGAGAAGATTCACCAGACTGATTCCTGGGATGTCAGGACTTTCATATGAGGAAAGATTGGATAGACTCGGCTTGTACTCGCTGGAATTTAGAAGATTGAGGGGGGATCTTATAGAAACTTACAAAATTCTTAAGGGGTTGGACAAGCTAGATGCTGGAAGATTGTTCCCGATGTTGGGGGGAGTCCAGAACAAGCGGTCACAGTCTAAGGATAAGGGGGAATTCCTTTAGGACCGAGATGAGGAAAACATTCTTTACACAGAGAGTGGTGAGTCTCTGGAATTCTCTGCCACAGAAGGTAGTTGAGGCCAGTTCATTGGCTATATTTAAGAGGGCGTTAGATGTGGCACTTGTGGCTAAAGGGATCAGGGGGTATGGAGAGAAGGCAGGTACGGGATACTGAGTTGGATGATCAGCCATGATCATATTGAATGGCGGTGCAGGCTCGATGGGGCCGAATGGCCTACTCCTGCACCTATTTTTCTATGTTTCTATGTTCTAACATCGACAATTGGCAAACCAATGCCAAGGACAGGGAACTCTGGCTAACCATCATCCAAAAACGAATAGCGACCTTCGAAGCCAAGAGATGCACAGAATTAGAAGAAAAGAGAAGAAAATGGAAAGAGGCAGCAACAACCAAAGCCTGATCTGCCATCTGGAATTACCCGTCCTGAATGCCGAAGAACTTTCAAAGCCAGGATTGGACTCGTAAGCCACCTGAGAGTACATAAAAACAACAGAACGTAGACCATCATCCTCAACCTCGAGGGCTGGCCACGATGATCCTTGCTGGAGAGGGATTGAGGAACAGGAGTAGCCAGGGCGGGCAATGGTCCCCGTCTCAGAAACAAGCTCACCGGTCTCCCACAAAGGAGCATGCCCACGGTACTGCCCTCAAGATTCAGCCCACATTTCATGGTCAAGTCTCAGGAATGAGCCCACATTCCACAGTTTCAGAGTCATGAAATTCCACCACACAAAGTTGGTGCCCATTAATTGCCTATCCCAGATGGTGATATTTTGCTTGGGCAGCTTACAACCCAATGGTATGACTATTGATTTCTCTAACTGCAAGTAACCCTTGCATCGCCTCTCTCTCTCTGTCCCCCTATCCTAGTTCTCCGACTTGATTCACTGTCCTCCTGATTACATACCACTGATTGTATGAATCTTTGTCACCTTCCCCTCAGCTAACAATGAACCATTCTACTACATTCCCTAATCGGCATGTGCCTTGATCTGATGTTTTCACACCTCACCCATCCATATCTCTGTCTCCCTCTCCTCTGACTCTCAGTCTGAGGAAGGGTCTCAACCCTGAAACATCACTCATCATGCTCCCTGCCCCGCTGAGTTACTCCAGCATTTTGTGTCTATCTTTTGAGCAATAACTGTTGGCTTGAACTAAGTGTTTTTCTATCTGAGCGAGCTGTTCAGAGTGAAGCATTCTGCTGTAGAGATGGAGACTGAAGGACATTTGCGCATTGCACAATATTTACAGCATCCAGTAGTTTGATAGTCGCAGTTGCTGATAACAGCTTTTTATCCAAGATTTATTTAACTAATTACATTCCCCTGCGGCAAGGGCGAGATTTGAACATATTAGCATTAGTCCGAGGGTGACAAGATTGCCATTATTAAGCCACGAATACCACAAAACTCCCGTAAAATCCTGTTGAAGATGTCTCTGATTGAAGCTAAAATGCCTTGTCAAATCGTTTACCTGAACTCATCCATCTGACACTGAGATCAGCACTTCCTTTCCCTTGAAACTGCCTCAAGGGCCTGAAAGCTTATCTCACAATGAATAGAATTCTAGCCTATCTATGCCTCCATAAAAAATGTCAATTTGACCTTGGCAGTATTACAACTAATTGATTTGGCAATGAAACCTTTCAAATCTTTCATTGTCCTCAGCCTCAACAACTTCCCCCTTGGACTCCTCTCACTTCTTCCAAGTCAACGACATAGCTATGGGCGCTCAGGAATGGGTAGGTTAACTGTTTGTCGGTACTGGGCCACAACTCGCTGGAGTTTAGAAGAATGAGGACCACGTTGAAATGCACCGAATAGTGAAAGGCTTGGATAGAGTGGATGTGGAGAGGATGTTTCCACTAGTGGGAGAGTCTAGGACTGGAGGTCATAACAGTTCCCTTCACACGCTAGTGACAATTTTACACTTGTACCAAGCCAATTAACCTACAAACCTGTACGTCTTCATTTGGAGCACATTGTTTGCATAAAGGGCTTGTCCCACATTCACGACTTAATTCACAACCTTTTATACCCGTGGACATTTTGCATCAGGCTAGAAACTCGCCCCAACCTACTTGATGTCACGAGTACCTACGAGTAGCATCACGGCCTGCTACGACCTACCTACGACCGCGTGACAACCATGCTGCGAGTATGAGTCAGGGGCAAAATCGGCAGAGGTCGTGAATTAGGTTGTGAAAGTGGGACAGGCCCTTTAAAATCCATTAACCATTCTTCGGCCTATTTGCCCAGATTATCAAGATCCCATTGTAATTCTTGATGATCTTCTTCACTGTCTACAATACTAGCTATTTTAATAATATGGGTGAGATGCTGGAAGGGGGAAGAGTGGTTGATGATGTGCCTCTATTTTAAAGAAGGTCTGCAAAAAGAAACCTGTCAGCCTAACGCCTGTGGTAGGTAAGTTACTGAAGAGGATTCTGAGGAATGATAAACATGCATTTGGATATACAGGTTGATTATGGATGGTCAGCATGGTTTTATATGTGGAAGATCATGTCACTCATATGAGATTTTTGAGGAAGCAACCAAAAAGGTGATGAGGGCAGGGCTGTAGACAGTAGTCTACATGGATTTCAACAAGGCCTTTGATAAGATTCCACATAATAGACTACTTTGGAAAGTTAGCTCACATGGGATCCAGGGATCACTAGCTTACTGGACAGGCAGCATCTCTGGAGAGAAGGAATGGGTGACGTTTCAAGTCGCGACCCTTCTTCAGACTGAAGAAGCGTCTCGACCTGAAATGTCATCCATTCCTTCTCTCCAGAGATGCTGCCTGTCCTGCTGAGTTACCCCAGCATTTTGTGCGTATCTTCGATTTAAACCAGCATCTGCAGTTCCTTCCTGCACACTAGCTTACCGGGGATAAAATTGCCTTAGTGGTAGGAAGCAGTGGATGCAGGTGGAAAGCAGTTTTTCAGACTGCAGGTCTGTGAGAGCGGTGTGCCTCAGGAATGGGCGCTGGACCCATTGTTGTTTGTCATCTACATCATTGATTTGGTTGAGAATGTTCAAGACATGATTAGTAAGTTTGCAGCTGACATTAAAATAGGTAGTATTGTAGACAGTGAAGATGATTATCAAGAATTACATCTGGGCAAATAGGCCAAAGAATGGTTAATGGATTTTAATGCAGACAATGCACTCCAAAGACGTACAGGTTTGTAGGTTAATCGGCTTGGTACAAGTGTAAAATTGTCCTTAACGTGTGTAGGGAACTGTTAGTGTGCGGGGATCGCTGGTCGGTGCGAACTCGGTGGGCCTTGGGGGCCTGTTTCCGCGCTGTATCTCTAACCTGCGGTGTGGCATTTTGGGGAGTCAAAACACAGCAGGATCTTCACAATGAACATTGGGGCCCTGGAGAGTGTTGTAGAGCAGAGGGATCTGGCAGTACGTTGCATAGAGAGGATGACTGGGGCATTTGAGTATAGAAATTGGGACTTTATGTTCCAGATGTGCAAGACATTGGTGAGGCCTCACTTGGAGTATTCTGTTCAGTTTTGGAAGCTGTCGGAGAGATGACATCGAGTTGGAAAGAGTGCAGGGAATATTTCTGAGGATGCAGTCATATCTCAAGGGCCTGAGCTTTAGTAGGGAGAGTTTATGCAGGATAGGATTTTATTCCTTGGAGAGCAGGAGACCATCGGGTGATCTTTTTGAAGCGTATAAAATCATGAGGGGCATAAATAACGCAAATGCCTAGACAGTTTTTACCAGGAGAATCAAGGATTAGAGGGCGTAGATTTAAGGTGAGTGAGGAAAGATTTAATAAGAATCTGAGAGGCAACTTTCACATGGAGAGAGGTAGTTGCAGGGAACTGGCTGCCGGGGGACGTAATTGAGCCAGGACCAATAACAACACTAAAACACCATTTGGATGCGAGCAAATGTGGGACCATCTTAGATGGGGGCATTTTGGTGAGTATTTAAAAAGTTGGGCCTAATGGGCCTGTCCCACTTGGCGATTCTTTAGGCAACTGCCAGCGAAGACATTCCTAATTTGAGGAAGGACATTCTTGCTATTGAGGGAGTGCAGCGTAGGTTTACAAGGTTAATTCCCGGGAATGGCGGGGACTGTCGCATGCTGAGAGAATGGAGCAGCTGGGCTTGTACACTCTGGAGTTTAGAAGGATGAGAGGTAAGCCATTTAGAAGTAGGCCATTTAGAACGGAGATGAGGAAACACTTTTTCTCACCGAGAGTGGCGGGTCTGTGGAATTCTCTGTCTCAAAGGGCGGTGGAGGCAGGTTCTCTGGATGCTTTCAAGAGAGCTAGATAGATTAAAAATAATGGTGTCGGGGGATATGGGGAGAAGGCAGGAACGGGATACTGATTGGGGATGATCAGCCATGATCACATTGAATGGCAGTGCAGGCTCGAAGGGCCGAATGGCCTACTCCTGCACCTATTGTCTATTGACTGTCATAGTCGTAGCAGGTCGCCAAAAAAACGGCGACAACCTACGTCAGGAGAAGTCAAGCTACGCTCATTGGCGTCAAACCCACTGTCGCCGAAAAAATTGCAACATGTTGCGTGATTGAGAAGACTACTCCGGGTGACCACCTGCGAACATGTGGTGACAAACTAGTCGCCTGTAGTTGCCCAAAAAATCGCCTAAGTGGGACAGGCCCATGAGGCTCTGATTCCATGCTGTATGACTCCGACACAAAGAACCATGAAAAATGTAATGACATTTAAAAGTTATACTGTCCATGCATTTACCTCATGATTCTATTCGCCTCAAAAAGATCACCCGTCAGCAAAAAGAATTATTTAACAAAAATATAAACAGCAAAAAATAAATTGAAATAAATATACATTAAAACATTCACACCATTCACCATTACCGTATTTCCTCACAGCATCACAACCCTCACTATGAATAGACACATGGATCATTTGCCAGCCCCAGCTTGGCACTGAATTTGAACCAAGATTCCCTGGAGTCATTGCTGGGCAGTGGCCAGTGGAGTGGAGCGGAGCCAGTCGGTTGGGGCCATCTAGGTTTGTGTGGGAATTGTGAAACCTGCAGCATGCTGAGAAAAATCTGCAGTCAGGTCTAATGCCAGCAAAACTTGGGCCATAAAACAGAAGGCCTGTCGCTCTCTGAGCTATTTGCAAAAAAACTCCCGAGGCATTGTTTTCAAAAAGACACAAAGCCAATTTTTCCGCAGCAAACAGGTCTGATTTCTTTTGCTCTGCATCTTACAGAGATGTTCAGGTGGTCTAACAACCCAAATAGGTTGTTGCAATTCTTGTTTACCAGCGATAACAACTGAGCAGTACTTGGCTTTGAAATGCAAAGGCATAGTCTGGTCAGAAAAGATGTGACATAAAAGTATTTAATTCAGTGTTTGATGGGTTACAGGGAAAGCAAAACCAACTTTCATTTGTCAACCTGCAGAGAATTTCAGAGTAATCTTTTTACCCGGAGAGCAAGGCAGAGCTGAAACAGTTTGTCATGAGACATTCTTGTGTTCGGATAAAGTCAGACTGTTATTTTGGAAGGAGATCAAATTGCCTTTGGGTCTTCTTTCTCCCAAATTCATTTTGTAACTAGGTCAATAAAAGTGATGGGAATAATCTGGGGGAAAATTGTAAAACAAGTTCTAGTTTAAAAATCGTGTAGAATTAATTGTAACTGTATATAATAAATACTCATACAGCATTGAAACAAGCAACATGCCCATGCTGACTAAGATGCCCCATCTACTGTAGACTGGTTTCATTCCTGCAGATGCTGAATAAATCAAAGGCAGACGAAAAATGCTGGAGAAACTGAGGAGGTGAGGCAGCATCTGTGGAGAGAAGGAATGGGGGGGGGGGGGGGGGGGAGGGGGAGAAGCTGGAAAAAGAAAGGAAGAGGCGGAGACAGTAGGCTTTGTGGGAGAGCTGGGAAGGGTTCAAAGGTTCTTTATTAGTCACATGCACCAATTGGTGTAGTGAAATGCGTATTGCCATTGCAGCACATAAAAAAAAATACAAAGATAACAATAATAAAGAAATGTAAACATAAAAAACATCACCCCACACAATGTTTCCCCATTATGAGTGAAGGCACAAAGTCCAGTCCCCATCCCCATGTCCACCCAGAGTCAGGCCTATTTTGACCTCCGCAGTCGCCGCTACGGAGGCCCGATGTTCCAGGCCCTTCTCGCCGGATGATGGTGCTCCGGCGTCGGGAGGATCCTCACAGCGGCATGGGAAACCTGGAACGGCCGCTTCCTTACCGGAGACCGCGGCTTCCGAAGCCGACAGGCCGCGCTGGATGGAGCTCCAATACTAGGGAAGGGGGAGGAAGCAAGGGGTTTCTAAAATTAGAGAAGTCAATGTTCTTTTAAGTATTGGTATAGTAGCTGCCTCAACTACTTCCGCTGGCAGCTCATTCCAAAAACCCACCACCCTCTGTGTGGAAAAAGTTGCCCCTCATGCTCCTATTACATTTTTACCCTCTCACCTTAAACCTATGTAGTCTGGTTCATGCTTCCCCTGCACAGGGTAAAAGACTGTGCATTCACCCTATCTATTCTCTTAATGATCTGGTCCACCTCGTTAAGATCAGCCCTCATCCTTCTGCACTCCAAGGAATATAGTCCTAGCCTGCCCAACCTCTCAGGTCCAAGCCTGCTCAGCCCCTCAATTCCTGGCAACATCCTCATCAATCTCCTCTGCACTGTCTCCAGCATAAACGTAAGATACATAGCTGCTTCTGCATTCATCAGAAAGTGATGCAGAAGTATCACCATGCAAGTAATCAGAATCCCATCCTGTTCCTGACAAGTTAGTATCTTATGTATCAGAGGGAATCACATTGAAACATATAAGATTGTTAAGGGTTTGGACGCGCTAGAGGCAGGAAACATGTACCCGATGTTGAGGGAGTCCAGAACCAGTGTCCACAGTTTAAGAATAAGGCGCAAGCCATTTAGGACAGAGAGGGGGAAACACTTTTTCTCACAGAGAGTGGTGAGCCTGTGGAATTCTCTGCCTCGGAGGGTGGTGGAGGCAGGTTCTCTGGATACTTTCAAGAGAGCTAGATACGGCTCTTAAAAATAGCAGAGTCAGGGGATATGGGGAGAAGGCGGGAACGGGGTACTGATTGGGGATGATCAGCCATGATCACATTGAATGGTGGTGCTGGCTTGACGGGCCGAATGGCCTACTCCTGCACCTATTGTCTATTGTCTTATGCAGCATTATTTTGTGTTGAAAGTTAGTTTCAATTGTGCCTGCAGAAAATCCTGAATTCTGAATTTTTCAGCGTTACATTTAATTTGCCACCTAGCTGCCCATTCCAGCAGCCAGTTTACATTTGCTTGAAATCTGTTTCTGCCCAGCTCACACTTGTGTGATATGTAGATATGGAAATTGTGCTTTGTACAGTCAAACCCAAGATATTAATATGCGTGAAGAAAAGTAGTAGTCGGAATATCCTTGGGAGATTCACTGCATAGTTCTCTTCAGTCGAAGAAACGGATTACCGTTTAAAAAAACAAACTAAAAGTAAGAAGAAATAATCAGCAGGGCAGGCGGCATCTATCGAAAGAGACAAAGTGTACGTTTCGGGTGTGCGACCATTCATCAGAGCTGAGGAAGGGAGAAAACAAATTAGTCTCGGTAACGGAGGCGGCAGTGGGTGGAACAAAACAAATCTCTCCAAGGTGAAACCTTGTAACTCCTTAACAGGATCTGTTTTCATTTCATATTTCTAGTGTCTGTAGTTTAGAGATACAGCGTGGAAACAGGCCCTTCGGCCCACCGAGTCCGCACTGACCAGCGATCCCCGCACATTAACACTATCTGACACTAGGGAGTGGCACAATTTACATTGATGCCAAGCCAATTAACCTGCAAACCTGTACGTCTTTGGAGTGTGGAAGGAATCCGGAGATCACGGAGAAAACCCACGCATGTCATGGGGCGAATGTACAAACTCCGTACAGACAGCACCCGTAGTCAGGATGTCTCTGGCGCTGTAAGGCAGCAACTCTGACTGCACCACCGTGCGGCCCACTGGTTTTTATTACATTTAATTCTCTCACCTTTTGCTTTGATTATTAAAGTATGCATGCACACACAAAGCACATACACACACAAGCACTCACACACAGGTACTCACACACACAAGCACACAGGCACTCGCACAGACATAAACACATGCATAGACAAGCACACACACATATGCACTCACACATACATAGGCACACACATATACAGGCACTCACACGCACATGCACTCACGCAGGCACTCTCACGCAGGCACTCTCACGCAGGCACTCTCACGCAGGCACTCTCACGCAGGCACTCTCACGCACACGGGTACACGCACACGGGTACACGCACACGGGTACACGCACACGGGTACACACACACACCCTCCACCTTTATGTAGAATGAACAAATATATGTTAACTACAAGAGTTGAAAAAGCAAAACAAACCCTTATTACATTTTTACATTCAATAGTTGTAAGCAACAGTCTATTAACAATTGCACAGTTGGAGCAGGCGAATGTAATGTAAAACTGGATGACAGAACCTTGAAAATGTGCTGTGTTGTCTCTTGGTCATATGCCAGTGGAGATGGTGCATGGAGATATTACCTAATGTAGGTGTCCTGCAGACCTTATGCGCCAGAATGGGGTTACCTTTTTTTTCTCTTGGTTAGCAAAGTATGGGACTATTACATTTATTAAGTTAAAAAAAACAACTACGATTGTTTGTGAAAATTAAGTACTTAAATTAAACGATTTATTCGGGGACCATCACAGCAAGCACTTTGAGGAATAAATGCTTAACGTAGGCACTCAAATTACCTTTTGAATCAGATGTTAGTAACAGATAGATGTTCTGGCAGCTGTATGATTCAATGGAGCTTAGTAATTACTTAAGTTTCCAATATAACGTGTGAAATATTTAAAATGTTCTCTGCTGTCTTTATTCGGATTTCAAGGATTGCTTTGAGCATGTGCATGCAGTCACCGAAGGGATTTAAATAATTTAGTTGTTCGAGCAGCAGGTCCGTTTTCTTTCAACGTGGCAGCCCTAATTTGTGTACACTGTGTAGCTGCCACTGCGAGGGAAATATCCGCGCCGACAATGGAGTGATGCACAGCTGTGGTGAAATCCCTCTCTGCCGCGGAGACAAATGATCTGAGTCAGCCTGTGCTAACAGGGTCAGCCCCAGAGCCCAGCAAAGAACTGTGACTGATGCAGGATCACTGCAGTTCCAGCCTTTTCCACATCAATCACCCCTCGATGAAAATCCCCAGGGGCTGCCAGGCTGGGCTCGATCTGTTATCCTGTTGTTTACATTAGGAGACGGGGGTTTGTGTTATTCCCAGCTGAAGCTGCATTTTCAAATTCCCACTCATTACCTGGCGATCATTCTGTTGCTGGCATAACAACAGTGCAAATGTTAATTGCATACAATTGTTATCCAACATTGGCGATGTAAGTGTTTCCCAGTACAAATATGGTCTAATTGGGTATGTGGTAGGATTTTGAATAACTACCACTGAGGCTAAATTAGTTGAACTTCCAATTCAATTATGCTACACTGCACTGCACCGCCTTAATATATGTGCACTCCAAAGTTTAAATTGAACATTCAGCTAATGCAAGATGTTCAATACAAAACTGAAGGCCTTCAGGGATCGACGCCATACTATTTGTACTAACATCAACCGTAGAATTTATTCATTAGTTGTAATCCGTTCTCATTTATATTTTGCATTGTAATTGAGAATGGCAAATAATGGGCTTAGCACAGGATTTCCTACGCTGAGTGCCACCAATCCTGCCGTTTTATCGTGGCTTTGGCGTGCATCGATAGTTTAGTTTAGAGGCTCAGCGCGGAAACTGGTCCTTCAGCCCACCGGGTCCGCACTCACCAGCGATCCCTGCACATTAACACGATGCCTACACACACCAGGGACAAATTACACTTATACCTAGTATACAAACCCAAAAAGTCAAAGTCAAAAGAGTTTATTGTCATGTGTCCCTGACAGGACAATGAAAATCTTTCTTTGCGTAGCACAACAGAACATAAATAAATAGAATTTATTTATAATTCTATACATAAATACACCCATGACTTAATAACCCAAGCCAATTAACCTGCAAACCTTTGGAGTGTGGGAGGAAACCTCCCAAAGATCTCGAGGAAAACCCACGCAGGTCACGGGGAGAACGTACAAACTCCATACAGACAAGCACCTGTAGTTGGGATCGAACCCGGGTCTCTGCGTCTGCAAGCGCTGTAAGGTGGCAACACCACCGCTGCACCACCGTGCCACACTTTAGTAGTGATGACATTTGCCAATTTCCCCCACAAGGCATGTACGAGGAGCCACTGATATCAAATCTTGGATCAACTAAAGTGATAGGAAAATGTGAGGCATCATACAGTATGTAGCAAAGTGTGGAGTCATGTGTTTTGGTAGTAAGAATATGGCCAGACTTACATAGAAAATAGGTGCAGGAGGAGGCCATTCTTTTCAATCTTTCCTAATATGACAGTCTTGGTTCTTGGTTACTTGGTCCTCCAAAATATTCCAACTGGAATTTAAACTGGAGGTGGTGAAGGGAGGGGTTTAGCCAGAGAGGGTTATTGGGAAGAAAGTGCCACTTTAAATTTAGTTGCATCTGGCTGGGCAACCGTGGCTTGGTGGAGATTATTCCATGCTTTAATGGTGCGTGGAAAGAACGAATTGCTGTACACATCTGTCTTTGAGGCTGGGACCACAAATTGGATCGAATGCCCGCGTCTGCTCCTAATTGGTTTGGGGTTGGTGTAGGTCTTGTGATCTATGTCTAGCTGACCATTTAACATTTTGTAAAAACAGGTCAAACGGTGAGCTTCACGTCTGTCTTGGAGAGGGTTCCACCCCAGAAAATTCAGAAGTTTGGTGACACTCGATTCTCTCTCGTAGGTGTTAGTAACAAATCGAGCGGCCTGTCTTTGGACACGTTCGATGGATGAAATGTTTTTATCTGTAAGAGCCATCCCAGGGATCAATCACGTGAACCTACGCTGCACTGCCATAATCACAAGGATTTTAATATTTCAAAATACTTTATTCAAGTAATAAATATTTACAATACATCAACCGTGCGAAAAATCCATCCGACATTTTCGGAGGCTATACAAATTGTTCCATGCAGTCTATACACATTTTTCAAATTTCGCGAATCGATCCCCCACCCATGCCACTCATGTGGCCCACTAGCGTGGGATACCTTCCCTTATTTTGAGGGGCGTCTCCACCATACTGTGCCCCCCATGTCCAGCAGCGGAAGGACCTTAGACTGTGGCCCTCCCCCACCGAGCCTTGGCGTTGGCTGCACCGAGCTTCAGTGCGTCCCTCAGCACGTACTCCTGCAGTCTGCAGTGGGCCAGTCGGCAACATTCCCCGACGGACATCTCGCTCTGCTGGGTGGTGAACAACGCTCGGGCAGACCAGAGAGCGTCTTTCACCGAGTTGATAACCCTCCAGCAGCACTTGATGTCAGTCTCTGAATGTGTCCCTGGGAACAGTCCGTAAATCACAGAGTCCTCTGTGACTGAGCTGTTTGGAATAAAGCGTACCAGGGTCCCTTGCATTTTCCTCCAGACTCTTTGGGCAAATCCACACTCTGCAAAGAGGTGGGCAACTGTCTCCACTCCATAGCAGCCGTCCCGAGGGCAGCGTGCGCTGGTAGTGAGGTTCCGACGATGCAGGAAGGATCTGACTGGGAGGGCTCCCCTCACCGCCAGCCAAGCCAGGTCTTGGTGCTTGTTGGTGAGTTCTGGCGATGAAGCATTTTGCCAGACAAGCTAGGCAGTCTGCTCAGGGAACCACGCCACCGGGTCCATCGAGTCCTTTCCCTGCAGCGCTTGCAGGACATTCTGTGCTGACCACTGCCCAATGGACATGTGGTCAAAGGTGTTGGTCCGGAAGAACCTTTCCACAGACGACAGATGGGGCGGCAGTGTCCAGCTGACTGGCACCTTGCGTGGCATCTGCGCCAGGCCCATCCTTCGCAACACCGGGGACAGGTAGAACCTCAGCAGGTAGTGACACTTGGTGCCCACGTGCCTTGGCTCTACACTCCGCCTGATGCAGCCACACACGAAGGTGGTCATCAGGATGAGGGCAACGTTGGGCACGCTTTTACCCCCGTTGTCTGCTGACTTGTACATCACAAGGATGTCCTTCTTCAGATTAGGAGACCAAAACTGTACACAATACTCCAGATGTGGTCTCACCAGAGCCTAATACAACTGCAGAAGAACCTCTTTACACCTATGCTGAAATCCTCTTGTTATGAAGGCCAACATTCCATTAGCTTTCTTCACTGCCTGCTGTACCTGTTTTCTATTTTCTAGACTATTTTCTAAATGGGGAGAGAAGCCAGAAATCGGAGGGTGCAAAGGGATTTTGGAGTGCTGATGGTGCAGGATTCCCAAAAGGTTAATTTGCAAGTCAAATCGGTAGTAAGGAAGGCAAAAGCAATGCTAGCATTTATTTTTGAGAGGGCGAGAATACAAAAACAGGGATGTAATGCGGAGGCTTTATAAGGCCCTGGTCAGACCACATTTGGAGTATTGTGAGCGGTTTGGGGCCCCATTACTGAGGAAGGATGTGCTGGCGCTGGAGAGGGTCCAGAGGTGGTTTACGAGACTAAACCCAGGAATGAGTGGGTTAACATATGCCAAGCGTTTGACGGCACTGGGCCTGTACTCGCTGGAGTTTAGAAGGATGAGGGGTCCCCTCATTGAAACTTACCGAATAGTGTAAGGCCTGGATAGAGTGGATGTGGAGAGGATGTTTCCACTAGTGGGAAAGTCTAGGAACGGAGTTCATAGCCCAAGAATAAAAGGACGTACTTTTAGAAAGGAGATGAGATGAACTTTCCTTAGTCAGAAGGTGGTGAATCTGTGGTATTGTTTGGCACAGACAGCTGTGGAGGCCACGTCAGTGGATATTTCTAAGGCGGAGATTGTTGATTCTTGATTAGTACGGGTGTCGGGTTATGGGGAGAAGGCAGGAGAATGGGGTTGAAAGAAAGATAGACCAACCATGATTGAATGGCTGAGTAGACGATGGGCCGAATGGCCTAAATTCTGCACCTAGAACCTATGAACGTTTCCAGAGATGGGAGTCACAATACCAGGGATGGAGTGAAGAAGAGTCTGACCCGAAACGTCACCTATCTCCTTCGCTCCTTAGATGCTGCTGCATCCGCTGAGTTTCTCCAGCCTTTTGTGTACCATGGAGTGATATTTGGCATCAGTTTTGGTATTTCTACTGGTTTATTACCCAAGACACAGTGAAAAGCTTTGTTTGTGTGCTATCCAGTCGAATCACACTATACATGAGTACAATCAAACTATACACAAGTGGAACAGGGGATGATACCAGAGTGCAGACTATAGTATTGTGGGAAGGAACTGCAGATGCTGGTTTAAACCGAAGATAGACACACAATGTTGCAGTAACTCAGCGGGACAGGCAGCGTCTCTGGAGAGAAGAAATGTGTGACGTTTTTGGTTCGAGACCCTTCTTCAGACTGAATATAGTGTTCCAGCATTATAGTGTTGCAGTTAAAGAGAAAGTGCATGGTCCACAATGAGGTAGGTTGGAAGATTGGAGCTACACCCTAGCGTAAGGGTGTACCTTTCAGTATTCTGATTACAGCGGGGAAGAAGCTGTTCTTGAATTTTGTGGTAGGAATAGGAACCCCCACCCCCACAGCAGTTCCCCCCACGCCGGGTCACTTCTACCTGCTGGGAAAGCGGAGAAGAGGGGAAAAAACCGGGATGAAAATGCTCCTTGATTATCTTGGCCTCTGTGCCGAGGCAGCTTGAAGTACGGATGGTGTCGATGGTGGCGAGAGATGGTGTGGCACAACACTGCAATTTCTTGCGGTCAATAGCCAATAGACAGCAGGTGCGGGAGTAGGCCATTCGGCCCTTCGAGCCAGCACAGCCATTCAATATGATCATGGCTGATCATCCCCAATCAGTACCCCATTGCTGCCTCCTCCCCATATCCCCTGACTCTGCTATTTTTAAGAGCCCTATCTAACTCTCTCTTGAAAGCATCCAGAGAACCTGCCTCCACCGCCCTCTGAGGCAGAGAATTCCACAGACTCACCACTCTCTGTGAGAAAAAGTTTCCTCGTCTCCGTTCTAAATGGCTTACTCCTTATTCTTAAACTGTGGCACCTGGTTCTGGACTCCCCCAACATCGGGAACATGTTTCCTTCCTCTAGCATGTCCAAACCCTTAACAATCTTATATGTTTCAATGCGATCCACTCTCATACATAAGATACTAACTTGTCAGGAACAGGATGGGATTCTGATTACTGGCATGGTGATACTTCTGCATCACTTTCTAATGCAGAATAAGCTATGCATCTTACGTATATGCTGGAGACAGTGCAGAGGAGATTGATGAGGATGTTGCCAGGAATTGAGGGGCTGAGCAGGCTTGGAGCTGAGAGGTTGGGCAGGCTAGGACTATATTCCTTGGAGTGAAGGAGGATGAGGGGTGATCTTAACGAGGCTTACTCCTTATTCTTAAACTGCGGACCCTGGTTCTGGACTCCCCCAACATCGGGAACATGTTTCCTGCCTCTAGTGTGTCTAAGCCCTTAACAATCTTGGCCAGAGCTGGTGCCAAACCAAGCTGCGATGCATCTGGGCAGCATGCTTTTCATGGTGCTTCTGTAGGTTGGTAAGAGTTGTTGAGGACATGCTGAACTTTCTCTCTTTTCTCCGCTCTCTCTTTTCTGTGCTCTGTCTCGTTCGTCCTTGTTCAAGATCCGGACCGCTAGAGTGGTTTCATCTTCAAACCCCCGAAATGGAGTTAAAGAAGAATTTAACCACATTTAGTCGTGTATTCATGCCTACTATATTGTGTTGTGCTGAAGCAAAGCAAGAATTTCATTGTCCTATCTGGGACAACAAACTCTCATGACTTGACTTGAGGACAAATTATAAAGAGGGTATAGGTGGGGGCTTGAGAATGCATCCTTTTGGCCCACCGCTGTTGGCAGTTATCACAGGGGAGGCTGTCCTCTGCTTGGAAGAGATCTAAAGGGCCTGTCCTACCAGCATCCAACTCCATGCGATGAGCGCGATCAAACTAGAAGCGGGGGCCGCACGGAGGTCGGGTGATCCCTGTACAGGGCCATTCCCACCAGCATGCGCCTGCATGCGGCAAGCGCGACCAAACCGGCAGCAAGGGCCGCGCGGAGGTCGGTTGAGTGTCGCAACGCGGCGCAAAGTGAGGCGAACTTGGAGCGAAGTCTTAAAGGCAAGTTCGCCAGGACAGAGTGGGGCACACAGAGTGGGGCACACAGAGTGGGGCACACAGAGTGGGGCACACAGAGTGGGGCACACAGAGTGGGGCACACAGAGTGGGGCACACAGAGTGGGGCACACAGAGTGGGGCACACAGAGGCACCTACAGGGAGGGTCACGGAGGCACGACGTCGAGACGGTGTGTAATGCGTCGAGGCGACTGCGAGCCGACAATTTTTGAACATAGTCAGTTTTTCGGAGCCCCGCGCGATGTCGGGACGAATTCCGCACGGCTCCGGCAATCGAAGTGGGACCGGCCCCGCGATGCCGGACGGCTCAAGCGACCACGTTAGGTCACGCTCATCCCATAGAGTTGCATGCTGGTGGGACAGGCCCTTTACGGTAATTGTGTTCTCGTAAGCCAGCTGCCCTGGTCCTTTGGTTTGTGGTAGAGAGCACATGTTTAGTAGTTGCCATGCAAGTAGCTTAGGTGAGTAACAGCAATGCATCTTAGAGATTGTGCACCCTACAGCAAAGATGCATCTTATAGACTGCACGCTTTACAGGGGGGGATGTGAACGCTCTGGAGAGGGGATGGCGCTGGAAGCAGTCACAATGTGGGGCATTTGAAATGGATATGCAAGGAATGAAGGGATGTGGTTCCCGTGCAGGCAGAAGAGATTGGTTTAACTTGACATCAGGCTCGGCGTGGGCATTGTGGTGTGAGGAGCCTGTCCCTGCTTTGTTGTCATAAGGTCATAAGGGATAGGAGCAGAATTAGGCCCTTTCCACCATTCAATCGCTCTCCCTCCTAACCCCATTCTCCTGCCATCTTCCCATAACCCCTGACACCCGTACTCATCAAGAATCTATCTATCTCTGCCTTAAAAAATAGCCATTGTGTTCTCTGTTCCAGAGCCGTGGTGCATTGGTCATGATGAAGGAATGACAATTGATGAAGTAGCTGAAGATGGTTGGGACTTTGGCACTAACCTTTGGCAGTGATGGCCTGAGACTCAGATGGGCAACCTTCAATGACTATACTGTAGCCAGAGATAGATACAAAATGTCGGAGTAACTCAGCGGGACAGGCAGCATCTCTGCAGAGAAGGAATGGGTGACGTTTCAATAGACAATAGGTGCACCCGCCATTCAATGTGATCATGGCTGATCATCCACAATCAGTACCCCATTCCTGCCTTCTCCCCATATCCCCTGACTCCACTATCTTTAAGAGCTCTATCTAACTCTCTCTTGAAAGCATCCAAAGAACCGACCTCCAGAGGCAGAGAATACCACACACACAACTCTGTGTGAAAAAGTATTTCCTTGTCTCCGTTCCAAATGGTTTACCCCTTATTCTTAAACTGTAGCCTCTGGTTCTCCCCCAACATCGGGAACATGTTTCCTGCCTCTAGCATGTCCAAACCATTAATAATCTTATATGTTTCAATAAGATCCCCTCTCATGCTTCTAAATTCCAGTGTATACAAGCCCAGCCGCTCCATTCTATCAACATATGACAGTCCTGCCATCCCGGGAATTAACCTTGTAAACCTACGCTGCACTCCCGCAATAGCAAGAATGTCCATCCTCAAGTTTCGGGTCGAAACCCTTCTTCAGACTGAGAGCCAGGGGAGAGGGAGACATAGGGATATGCAAGGGTAAGGTGTGAAAACAGGAGATCAAAAGGGACGATGATCAAGGAAAATATAGTATGGATCATAGTTGGCTGAGAGGAAGGTGACAACGAGGGGTATAACCAGTAAAATTTAATCAGGAGGACAATGAAACTGGTCGGAGAACCAGGATAAGGGATCGAGAGAGACGGAAAGCAAGGCTTGCTTGAAGTTAGAGAATTTATATTTATACCGAGCCAATTAACCTACAAACCTGTACGTCTTTGGAGTGTGGGAGGAAACCGAAGATCTCGGAGAAAACCCACGGGGTTACGGGGAGATCGTACAAACTTGTAGTCAAGATTGAACCCGGGTCTCTGGCGCTGTAAGTGCAACATAAGGCAGCAACTTTGGTGGCAAAAACATGAGGGTAGACTATTATCTGAATGGTGGCAGATTAGGAAAAGGGGAGATGCAAAGAGACCTGGGTGTCATGGTACACCAGTCATTGAAAGTAGGCATGCAGGTGCAGCAGGCAGTGAAGAAAGCAAATGGTATGTTAGCATTCATAGCGAAAGGATTTGAGTATAGGAGCAGGGAGGTTCTACTGCAGTTGTACAGGGTTTTGGTGAGGCCACACCTGGAGTATTGCGTACAGTTTTGGTCTCCAAATCTGAGGAAAGACATCCTTGCCATAGAGGGGGTACAGAGAAGATTCACCAGACTGATTCCTGGGATGTCAGGACTTTCATATGAGGAAAGATTGGATAGACTCGGCTTGTACTCGCTGGAATTTAGAAGATTGAGGGGGGATCTTATAGAAACTTACAAAATTCTTAAGGGGTTGGACAAGCTAGATGCTGGAAGATTGTTCCCGATGTTGGGGGAGTCCAGAACAAGGGGTCACAGTCTAAGGATAAGGGGGAATTCCTTTAGGAGCAAGATGAGGAAAACATTCTTTACACAGAGAGTGGTGAGTCTCTGGAATTCTCTGCCACAGAAGGTAGTTGAGGCCAGTTCATTGGCTATATTTAAGAGGGCGTTAGATGTGGCACTTGTGGCTAAAGGGATCAGGGGGTATGGAGAGAAGGCAGGTACGGGATACTGAGTTGGATGATCAGCCATGATCATATTGAATGGCAGTGCAGGGCCGAATGGCCTACTCCTGCACCTATTTTTCTATGTTTCTAACTCTACAGCTGCGCCACCATGCTGCCCCTTATGGTCATATGTTAGGCCCCACCATTTTGCATCATGCAGTCTCTCCCGTGAGGGTTTTAATTACCCATCACTATCCAAGGCAAAGTAATGGAATAAGAAGGGGAGCCAGAAAGGCAGTGAACTGTTTATGGGCCGGAGGGAAGTGTACAGAGCAGATCCCTGGAGTAGGTATTATGACCAAGGCTTCACTTAATGTACATTACTGACTTGCCTTTGGGAGTTCAGGGCATAATTTCCAATTTGCAGATCTCACAAACCTTGGCAGCGCTTTTAACTGGAGTAGTTAAAAGCCCCACAGAGATTGAATTACCAAACTCCGGTCACATCACAAGCCTAGATGCTGCACAGATGTTGATTAAGGTTCAACGGAATATAAGAAGGTGACATGGTCGCCTCTAAATTAGATGCAAATAATTTACAATGGAGGGTTGTGAACAGTGGTAGATAGACCCATACAGGCCGTTTCCTTTATCATTGTTACTTTTTTGCATATCTTTCATTCATCTATCTGTCTATCTATATAACTAAAAGTCTCATCTTGACCACTTCCTGTCTGCGCTGTATATTGATTTTAGAAAAAAACGCTACGATATATCGCTATGATTTTTGGCCATCTTACTCACAGTCCTCCTCCGCTGAGGCAGCCCTGAGGATTTTTCTGATCAATGAAAAATAAAAGAGTTATGAGTGTTTAAAAAATCTCGAGATCAGCTGATAGTTCCTTCCTATGCTGTCTGCCCTTGTGTCCAACTGTCTTGTCATTAGAACAAGACTTTCCTCGGACAACTCCACACAATTGTTGGTGTTCAACAGCCAACCAATGTTAAAATAAGTCACACAATGACATCTTCCTCTGCTCAGAATTGGAAGCAGGTCATCCTCAACCTTGAGGCACTGCCTAAGATGAAGAGGAAAATAATAATAAACTTTGAGGATATAGTCATGATGGTGGAAAGCAGACACGTGCCGGCAAGGTAGGCAGTGCCTACCATGACTAAAATTATAGAAGGGTAATTATTAAATATAAATAGTAAAGATTTCCAATTCATTTACTAAATTCCGTATTATTAAATGGTTATTATTTTAATAATCGATTTTAGGTAGGCATAATTCACCCATGCCTTTCATCTACTGTAATTGTAATCCGCGTAACTGTGTTCAACTCGCGTGCCGTGGACGCTGCTTCGAGCCTTCACGTACAACGGGCAATGAAGGCAGCTGAAATCCTGCCTTTGCACCGTGGACTGAGCGCATGTGTGCTGCACATTCCCACAGGAGACGAGACCAATCTGCACACGCACAGCTTTTACGATTTTTTGCGCATGTGCTTTCTTCACGATTTTCTGCGCGTGCGCGGAATTTTACAATTTTCAAAAAGCCGACTGACTGCCTAGTGCCCACGCTGAGTAATTACTCACGGCACGTGCCTGGTGGAAAGGCAGGACCTGCGGCAAATTTAACGCAGAATGTTACATTCCTTGGGAAGAACACAAAGATTTATATCTGGATTTGATTCGGGAGCTTAAGATAAAGGAACCACTGGGAGGTAGTGACCATAAAATGATAAAATTCAACCTGCAATTTGAGAGGGAGAAGATGAAATCGGAGTTGCCGGTATTACTGTTGAGTAAAGATGGCTACAGAGGCACGAGGGAGGAGCTGGCTAAAGTGGATTGGAATGGGACACTAGCAGAAATGACAGTGGAACAGCAATGGCAGGAGTTTCTGGGAGTTATTTGGAAGATGCAGGATCGTTTCATTCCAAAGAGAGAGAGAAAAAAAACATTCTACGGGGAGAATTAGGTAACCGTTGCTGACAAGGGAAATAAAAGACAACATACCAGATTGCAAAAATTAGTGGGAAGCTGGAGGATTAGTGGGAAGCTTAAAAAAAACCCAAGACAACTACAAAGGCAAAATGGGGAGAAAAGATGAAATATGAAAGTAAGCTAGCCAATAATATAAAAGAGGATAGCAAGAGTTTCTTCAGATATATAAAGAGTAAGAAAAAGGCAAGAGTGGACGCTGGAAAATGATGCAGGAGAGGTGATAATAGCGAATAAAGAAATGGTAGATGAATTGAATAAGTTTTCTGCATCAGTCTTTATAGTGGACACCAGCAACGTGCCTCAAATTCAAGAGAGTCAGGGGGTGGAATGGCTATTACTAGGGAGAAGGTGCTTGGAAAGCTGAAAAGTCTGAAGGTGGATAAGTCACCTGGATCGGATAGGGTTCTGAAAGAGGTGGCTTCAGTAGTGATTTTTCAAGAATCACTGGTCAGGAGTGGTTCCAGATGATTGGAAAATTGCAAATGTTACTCCACAGGGAGTGAAGCAGAAAAATGGAGACTATTGGCCAGTTGTCCTGACTTTTAGAGTCCATTATAAAGGATGAGGTTTCTGAGGACTTAGAAGCTCATGATAAAATAGGGCAAAATCAGCACGGTTTTGTAAAAGTGAGATCTTCCTGTTGGAAATCTTTGAGGAAGTAAATAGCAGGATGGACAAAGAGTCCGTGGAGGTGGTTTACCTGGATTTTCAGAGGGTCTTTGATAAGGTGACACTTGTGAGGGTGCTAAAGAAGATGAGCGCCCACGGTATCAAACGGCAGATGGATAGCAGTGCATGGATAGCAGGTTGGCTGGATGGCAAGTGGCAATAAAGGGGGCTTTTCCTGGTTGGCTGCCAGTGACTAGTGGAGTTCCGTGGGGGTCAGTGCTGGGGCCGCTACTTTTCATGTTGTATATCAACGATTTGGATGAGGGAATTGAAGGCTTTGTGGCCAAGTTTTCAGGTGATATAAAGATAGGTGGAGGGGCAGGTGGTGTAGAGAGAAAGCAGGGACTCTGCAGAAGGACCTGTTCAGGTTGGGAGAGTGGGCAAAGAAGTGGCAGATGCAATACAGCGTGGCAAAGTGTGGAGTCATGCATTTTGGTAGTAGGAATAAAGGCAAACTATTTTCTAAATGGGAGAGAATTCACAAATCAGAGGTGCAAAGGGACTTGGGGGTGCTGGTGCAGGATTCCTCAAATGTTAATTTGCAAGTCGAATCGGTAGCAAGGAAGGCATTTATTTCAAGAGGACTAGGATACAAAAACAGGGATGTAATGCTGAGGATTTATAAGGCACTAATCGGACTACACCAGACTACCGCTGAGTTTCTCCAGCTTTTTTGTCTACCTTCGATTTTCCAGCATCTGCAGTTCCTTTTTAAACTGGAGTATTGTGAGCAGTTTTGGGCCCCATATCTGAGGGAGGATGTACTGGATCTGGAGAGGGTTCAGAGGAGGTTTACGAGAATTATTCTAGGAATGAGTGGGTTAACATATGATGAGCGTTTAACAATCACTGGGCCTGTGCTCACTGGAGTTTAGAAGGATGATGGGACCTCATTGAAACATACGGTATAGTGAAAGGCTTGGATAGAGTGGATGTGGATGTAGGAACTCTGAACATACTCGTGGAAGGTCGTAGGAGTTCGTAGAATACCACGAGTTTGATTTTTTTTAACTTGGGAGAGCTCTTGGGTGAACTTGCATCGTGGGACATGCCCTTTAGAAGGAACTGCAGATGCTAGTTTACACCGAAGATCAACACAAAATGCTGGAGTAATTCAGCAGGATAGGCAGCAGTGGATGTTTTCAAGGGAGAGCTGGATGTAGCTCTTAGGATTAATGGAATCAAGGGATATGGGGAGAAAGCAGGAACGGGATACGGATTTTGGATGATCAGCCATGATCATATTGAATGGCGGTGCTGGCTCAAAGGTCCGAATGGCCTACTGCTGCACCCTATTTTCTATGTTTCTATCTCAGGATAGAAGGAATAAGTGACATTCCGCGTCGAGGCCCTTCTTCAGACTGAGAGGGAGGCACGGAGATAAGGAAGGGTAAGGTGAGAAAAAGAGACTTCAAAGGGGGTGGAGATCAAGGAAAATGTAGAATGGATCATTGCCGGCTAGTGGAGGGTAACAAAAAAGTAAACAGATAAAATGTAATTGGGGACAGTCAGACTGGTCAGAGAACTGTGAAGGGGGAGGGATGAGAGAGAGAGAGAGGAAACGGCAGAGGGAAGGTACAGGACTGGAAATAAGATGAAGGAGGTGGAGTGGGACCAGGTGAACAGTTCTTGCGTGGAGCTTGCACAGACTTGATGGGCCAAATAGCTGCCTTTCATGCTGTAACGTTGCATGCCTTGATACTGTGCAAGGTCTGGGATTGTGCAGAAAACTTTGTTAACTGTTCTAATACAGTGAGAACCTTGCTTCTTTGTCCGCCAGCACTGCTTGACAGGCGAAATGATTCAATGCTCTCTATTTGAATTTCAAATTTCCAGCATCAGCTGTACTGCATCTCTGTAATCCCTATTTAGTTATTTCCCCACAGAGTGAATTGGTTTCATGTGATCACCTTTTGCGTTTCAAAAGCAGAAGGACAAATCACACACGTGTGTATATATATACACACACGTGTATATATACACACATATATATTTATGTATGTGTGTGTATATGTATGTATATATCTATATAAGTGTGTGTATATATATATGTGTGTATATATATATATGTACATATATGTATATGTGTATATATATGTATGTATATGTATATATACACACAAATCAAGAATAAGTGATAAAATGAAGATGAAAGGCAAACATCTTTAACCATCCTCTGACTTTTTTCTAATTATTCAAATATAGGTGTATGGGCATGTTGTGATGAGGACAGTGTGATTCTGCAATGAGATATAGATCATAAGGTTAAAAGTGATAGGAGCAGAATTAGGCCATTCAACCCCATCAAGTCTACGCCGCCATTCAATCATGGCTGATCTATCTCTCCCTCCTAACCCCATTCTCTTGCCTTCTCCCTGCAGCCCCTGACACCTTAAATATATATTGACGGAGTGAGTGAGCAAAAGCCTGGCAAATGGAATTAAATGTGGAGAAGAGTGGGGTCATGCACTTTGGTGAGAGAGATTGATGAAGGAAGAGCAGTGGACGCTGTATACATGGATTTTGATAAGGTCACTCATGGTAGACTGATTCTGAAGATTAAGATCTATGGTATTCACAATGACTTGGTCATGTGGATTCAGAATGGGCTTATTCGTAGAAGACAGAGTTGTGGTGGAAGGTATATATTCAGGCTGGAGGCCTGTGACCAGTGGAGTTCCGCAGAGATCTATGCTGGGACCTCTGCTGTTTGTGACATGTAGAAATGACCTGAATGTTGATGAGTTGGTGAGTAAGGCTGCTGATGACACCAACATTGGAGGATTTGCAGCAGGATATAGATCAGTGGGATATAGATCAGCTGCAGAAATGGGTGGAGAAATGGCAGATGGAGTTTAACCCGAGCAACTGTGAGGTGTTGCACTTTGGGAGGTTGCAAACGTTTTCATACCTCTTGCACTTTTCCACATTTTGTCACGTTACAACCACAAACGTAAATGTATTTTATTGGGATTTTATGTGATAGACCAACACAAAGTGGCGCATAATTGTGAAGTGGAAGGAAAATGATACATGATTTTCACATTTTTTTACAAATAAAAAACTGAAAAGTGTGGCGTGCAAAAGAATTCAGCCTCCTTTGCTCTGATACCCCTAAATAAAATCCAGTGCAACCAATTGCCCTCAGAAGTCACCTAATTAGTAAATAGAGTCCACTTGTGTGTAATCTAATCTCAGTATAAATACAGCTGTTCTGTGAAGGCCTCGGAGGTTTGTTAGAGAACATTAGTGAACAAACAGCATCATGAGCCCAAGGAACACACTAGACAGGTCATGGATAAAGTTGTGGAGAAGTTTAAAGCAGGGTTAGATAATAAAAAAATATCCCAAGCTTTGAACACCTCACGGAGCACTATTCAATCCATCATCCGAAAATTGAAAGAGTATGGCACAACTGCAAACCTACCAAGACATGGCCGTCCACCTAAACTGACAGGCCGGGCAAGGAGAGCATTGATCAGAGAAGCAGCCAAGAGGCCCATGATAACTCTGGAGGAGCTGCAGAGATCCACAGCTCAGGTGGGAGAATCTCTCCACAGGACAACTATTAGTCGTGCACTCCACAAATTGGGCCTTTATGGAAGAGTGGCAAGAAGAAAGCCATTGTTGAAACAAAGCCATAAGAAGTCCCATTTGCAGTTTGCCACAAGCCACGTGGGGGACACAGCAAACATGTGGAGGAAGGTGCTCTGGTCTGATGAGACCAAAATTGAACTTTTTGGCCTAAATGCAAAACGCTATGTGTGGCGGAAAACTAACACTGCACATCACCCTGAACACACCATCCCCACTGTGAAACGTGGTGGCAGCATCATGCTGTGGGGATGCTTTTCTTCAGCAGGGACAGGGAAGCTGGTCAGAGTTGATGGGAAGATGGATAGAGCCAAATACAGGGCAATCTTGGAAGAAAACCTGTTAGAGTCTGCAAAAGACTTGAGACTGGGGTGGAGGTTCACCTTCCAGCAGGACAATGACCCTAAACATACAGCCAGAGCTACAATGGAATGGTTTAGATCAAAGCATATTATATTAGAATGGCCCAGTCAAAGTCCAGACCTAAATCCAATTGAGAATCTCTGCCAAGACTTGAACATTGCTGTTCAAAGACGCTCTCCATCCAATCTGACTGAGCTTGAGCTATTTTGCAAAGAAGAATGGGCAAAAATTTCAGTCTCTAGATGTGCAAAGCTGGTAGAGACATACCCCAAACGACTTACAGCTGTAATTGCAACGAATGGTGGTCCTGCAAAGTATTGACTTAGGGGGGCTGAATACTTTTGCACGCCACACTTTTCAGTTTTTTATTTGTAATAAAACTTGGAAACCATGTATCATTTTCCTTCCACTTCACAAATATACACTACTTTGTGTTGGTCTATCACGTAAAATCCCATTTAAAAACATTTACGTTTGTGGTTGTAACGTGACAAAATGTGGAAAAGTTCAAGGGGTATGAAATCTTTTGCAAGCCATTGTATATAGTTAATGTCAAGACCATCAATAGTGTTGATGTGCAGAGGGATATTGGAGTCTAAATTCTTAGCTCACAGAAGGTGACAACACATAGATAGGATGGTAAAGAAGGCATATGATATGCTTGCCGTCATTGCGAGAGGCATTGAATACAAGAGTCAGGAAGTCATGTGCAGCTGTACAGGACTTTGGTTAGGCCGCATTTAGGCTATTACCTGCAGTTCTAGTCACCCCATTATTGGAAAGGTGTGAAGGCTTTAGAGAGGGTGCAGAGGAGGTTTACCCGAATGCAGCCTGGATTAGAAGGTCAGCAACAGGGAGAGGTTGGATAGACGTGGGTTGTTTTCTCTGGAACGTCGGAGGCTGAGGGGAGACTTGATAGAAGTATATAAAATGATGAGAGGCACAGATAGGGTAGACAGTCAGAACCCTTTTCCCAGGGCGGAAATGCCCAACACTAGATGGCACAGCTATCAGATGAGAGGGTAAGATTCAATAGAGATGTGCAGGGCGTCTTTTACATCAGAGGTGGTGGCGGAGGCAGATACAATGGTGGTATTTAAGTGGCTTTTAGATAAAGACATGGAAGTGCAGTGAATAGAAGGATATGGATCATGTACAGGCAAACGAGATCAGTTTAACTTGGTATCATGTGCAGGAAGGGACTCCAGATATTGGTTTACACTGAAGATAGACACAAAATGCTGGAGTACCTCAGCGGGTTAGGCAGCATCTCTCGAATGAGTGACGTTTCTGGTCGAGACCCTTCTTCAGACTGGTCTGAGTTACTCCAACATGTTGTGTCTAACTTGGCATCAATGTTTGGCAAGAGTCCACAGGCAGCATCTCTGGAGAGAAGGAGTGGGTGGCGTTTCAGGCCGAGACCCTTCTTCAGACTGGTGTCAGGGGAGTGGGTGGGACAGAGATAGAATGTAGTTGGAGTAGTGGGAGAACTGGGGGGGGGGGGGGGGAGGGGGTTGAATAGAGAGGGGGAAAGCAAGGACTAGCTGTTAGAGAAGTTAATGTTCATACAGCTAGGGTGTAAGCTACCCAAGAAGCATTGGACACAAATCAAAAGAGATTCACCAGGCTAGTTCCAGGGATGAGAAGGTTGCCCTATCAAGAGAACTGAACAATTTTGATCTGTATTCTCTGGAACTTAGAAGAATGATGACTGACCTTTCAAGGGGTCGGTTATTGAAAATGGAAGTACTTAGAAATTTCTTCTCGCAGAGAGTGGAATTCTCTGCCCCTGAGGTTGTTCATTGGATATATTTCAGATGGTGGTCGATAACCATTTGAAAGATTGTGGAAATGAAGAATTGAGCCTTTAGTGGCACAGAAGAAGAGTTGAGACCAGCATATATCAGTGTGCGCATATATAGCACGGGTGTCAGGGGTTATGGGGCGACCAGCTTATATCAGCACATGTTGAACGGTTGGGGCAGGCCTGAGGGGCTAAGTGGCCTGCTCCTGCTCCAATATTCTTGCGTTCCTTACAAAATGTAGGCTTGTAATACATTCTAGCTAGACTGAGCCCTTGGCTTTGAGCCAGGAAATAGTTTTATTTAAATGAAACAGGTGACTGAACAGTAAATGGATTGGAACATATTCTCCCTCATAGCAACAGAACGCTAAGGGATCTAAGGGAACAGCATTAAAGTGTATGTTTCGTTGAGACCCTGCACAGGACTGAGCGGGAACAGGATAGATTGCCAACAAGTACCAAATAGTGTGAGGCTTGGATAGAGTGGATGTGGAGAGGATGTTTCCACTAGTGGGAGAGTCTAGGACCAGAGGTCATAACCTCAGAATCAAAGGACGTTCCATTTAAGAAGGAGATGAGGAGGAATTTCTTCAGTCAGAGGGTGGTGAATCCATGAATTTCTTTGCCAGAAGGCTGGGGAGGTCAAGTCAATGGATATTTGTTAAGGTAGAGATAGATATATTTTTGATTATATGGGTGTCAGGGGTTATGGGGAGAAGGCAGGAGAATGGGGTTAGGAGGGAGAGATAGATCAGCCATGATTGAATGGCAGAGTAGACTTGATGGGCCGAATGGCTTAATTCTGCTCCTATCAATTATGACTTTATACTGTATATTACAGAGGGGGAGGGTAGGTGGGGGCAGCAGCAGATGGAAAGGCATCGATGGGCAGGTGGAACGAGGTGGGGTCCCAGCGATTGTGTGGGAAAGAGGCTGATACGGGACAGGTGGAGAGAGAAGGGCGCAGATGATGTGCAATTGACCAGGGAGTTCCAAAGGTGGAATGTCAGGAAACTGTGGAGACTCCATAGTTGTTGAAGCTCTTCGATGTATTTCTGAACCCCCCCCCCCCCCCACCCAACCATTGACAGAAGATCAATAGGATTCTCTCAGTCATCCAACCTTTCATCCCGCATCTAATAGATCATCCTCTGCTATTTCCATCAACTCTAAAGCAATCTCCCCACCAGTTGGGTTGTCCCTTTCCCCCACCTTTCTGCTTTTCACAAGAACCCTCCACCCCTCCCTTGCACTTCCCCCCTCAACTCATAGAGTCATAGGGTGAAACTGTGTAGATATGGCAACCTCGGCCCAACTTGCCCACACCAGCCTACATGTCCCAGCTACTCTAGTCCCACCTGCCTGCGCTTGGTCCAAATCCCCCCAGACCTGTCCTATCCATGTAACTGTAGGCGATGTGGCCCCTGGCTCTTCATGTCCTCCCTCACCACCATTCAGGGACCAAAAACAGACTTCCAAAGGGATGGGTGACATTTTGGTTTGTTGACCCTGCATCGGGGCTGAGAGTGTAGAGGTGGGGTAGCAAGTCTAAAGAGGGGAGAGGGAGGGGTAAGCTGATCGGTAAAAAGTAGAACCAGGTGCAGTGGAGGCATGATAAGCAGACGGAGCCGGGTGTGGAATTGGGAAGCGGAAGGGAGAGGAGTTGAGAGACGGAGGCTGGTGAGTGATAGGTGGAAAGTACAGGTGTCAGGGGTTATGGGGAGAAGGCAGTAGAATGGGGTTAGGAAGGAGAGATAGATCAGCCATGATTGAATGGTGGCATAGGCTCGATTGGCCGAATGGTCCAAATCTGCTCCTATTCCTTATGATCTTATCACAGATAAGGAAGTAAAATATAGGTGGGGTGAGGGACAGGTAGATAGAGATAGAGACAGGCTGAAACCATTGTGGCGCTGCGGTAGAGTTGCTGCCTTACAGCGCTTGCAATGCCAGAGACCCGGGTTCGATCCTGACTACAGGTGCTGTCTGTACGGAGTTTGTACGTTCTCCCCGTGATGATGTGGGTTTTCTCCGAGCTCTTCGGTTTCCTCCCACACTCCAAAGACACGCAGGTTTGTAGGATAATTGGCTTGGTGTATGTGTAAATTGTCCCTAGTGTGTGTAGGATAGTGTTAATGTATGGGGATCGCTGGCCGGTGTGGACTCGGTGGGCCGAAGGATCTGTTTCCGCGCTGTACCTCTAAACTAAACATATATGGGGGGGGGAAAGATAGGCTGATAGAACCAAATTTTTTTTTGGGGGGGAGGGGGGGGAATAGGAAGGATAGGCCAAGGGGGAGGAAGCCCAGGTGGATAAGTGTGTCTTTGGACTTCCAGTTCAGCAGCTTTAAGAGCTGAGGACCGACAGATAATATCAAATGTTCAAAAATTAAATTTTTGAATGATGTAAACTGCGACCTTTTGACTTTGAGCTATTCACTTGGGAAGGTGATCAGTGTTAATGGAAAAGGGCGGATTTTGGTAACTTGTGCTCGACTTTCAGTGGAAGATCCTAGGATGAGTGTACAAGATCACTCATCAACAAGTAAACCATACATTTGATACATTGCACAAAGACTCAACTTGGCTCTATCTGTGACACCTGATATCTTTTTTATTTTCCATCTGGAAGAAAGGTTTTTACAGTGCCTTTAATAACCTAGTAACATTCCACATCATCTTACAGGCAATTAAGTGGTTTTTGAAGTGTAGTTGCTGTTATAATGTAGGAAATGCACCAGTTCTTCTGGTTACATATTTGAAATGGAAATTGTTTTTAGCACCTCATTATCGTACTTGCAGCTTGCATTGAATTTGTGGTGAATCAGTTTGCAATAGCTGCTCTGATTTTATTAAGTGACGTCGAGATATTTCTTCTTTCTTATTTTAATAAGCAATTTGGGGATGAATGGCAGGGTTAAGAGATGATAGCCTTCTTCTTTCTGCGGCTTCTAATGAGCTGGTATGTTCAAACATTTTAAAATTAGTAAGCTTCAAAGCATGGACGATTTTGCTTTCAAACTGATAAAGTAATTTGGCACAGAACACCCTGTGAACATGGCCTGACTAACACCGACCGGGCAGTTCTGTACCAGTTCCGTACCACAAATTCTGCAAGGAATCTCTGGCTATTCACGTCAGCTAGTTTTGGACTTCTGTGTGTGCATGGGTTAGAGCAAAATTCTGTGACAAGCCAGAGAGGTCAGTGGTAGATGCACTAATGTACTGAGGAGGGTCAGATTTAGTTTAGTTGCGTGTAGAGATACAGCGTGGAAACTGGCCCTTCGGCCCACCATGTCCGCACCGACCAACTATCCCAGCACATTAACACTATCCTGTGCGCACACACACACACGGGACAATTTGTACCTCAGCAAAGGAACTTAAAGAACCGTATTACATATTGCACATTACTCATGATTTTCAAATAGGCAACCATAGCTTTAATGAATCAAAATGTCCCAAGACTGTTCACAGAGATGTAGAGACAAAAGATGCATTGATTCCTTGGTGGACATCAATAGGAAAACAGCTGGAGGGGATAAGGGGTGGATGCAGTTCCAGAACGTAGAACTGAAACAATCGAAGGCATGGCCAACACTGATGGGATAATGGGCAAGGGAGATGTATGGTTTTGGAGGAGTAGAGCGTTTAGTTTAGTTTAGAGATACAGCGTGGAAACAGGCCCTTCGGCCAACCGAGTCCACGTCGACCAGCGATCCCCGCACACTAACACTATCCTACACGCACTAGGGACAATTTTACATTTATACCAAGCCAATTAACCTACCATCTTGGAATATGGGAGGAAACTGAAGAACTCTGGGAAAACCCACGCAGGTCACGGGGAGAACGTACAAACTCCGTACAGACAGCACCCGTAGTCGGGATCGAACCCGGGTCTCTGCCACTGTAAGGCATCAACTGTACTGCTGAAACACTGTCTGTATCTGTTCCCAAAGAGAAACCTCATACATTTAATTAGGGTGGGAAAGTTCAGCCGCTACGCTACTTTATCTTACTTTATTTTGGTTATTTGTCTTCATTTTAATGAGTTCAAAGTTAATTTATTTTACTTGTTAAAATCTTTATTTTCACGATTGAAAAATCATTTGAATAATTTGTCATCTAGTTTGTAGAATGGTTTATCACCAAATAACACCATATAACAATTACAGCACGGAAACAGGCCCTCTCGGCCCTTCCAGTCCGTGCCGACCATTTATTTTCCCCTAGTCCCATCTACCCGCACTCTGACCATACCCCTCCATTCCCTTCCCTTCCCGTCTAGCGCGACCATCTCTCAGTCCCTTCTGGCCCTGTACTTCCATGAGGGGAGGCGTGGGTGAGCAGACAGTGCTGGTAGTGAGTCCATTCTGAATCATCCCAGGAATGAGTGGGTTATCCTATGATGAGCGTTTGTCGGCACTGGGCCTGTACTTGCTGGAATTTAGAAGAATGAAGGGGGATCTCATTGAACCATGCAGAATAGGGAGAGGCTTTGATAGAGTGGATGTTTCCAGTAGCAGGAGAGTCTAGGACTAGAGGTGACAGCCTCAAAATTAAAGGACGTTCTTTTGGGAAGGAGATGAGGAGGAATTTATTTTGTCAGAGGGTGGTGAATCTGTGGAATTCTTTGCCACAGAAGGCTGTGGAGGCAAAGTCAGTGAATATATTTAAGACGGAGATAGATAGAATCTTGTTTAATCTCGGTGTCAGGCGTTATGTGGAGAAGGCAGGAGAATGGGGTTAGGAGGGAGAGATAGATCAGCCGTGATTGAATGGCGCAGTAGACGTGATGGGCCGAATGGCCTAATTCAACTCCTATTCCTTATGACTGTAGCCTGGGTCTGGCTTCAAACAGCCCATCATTGACACCAGAGGAAGAAGTTCCTCTGTCTAGACCTGTAGAAGGATAACTCCTTACTATTCCTGCTTGCTATGAGGTAACTGTTATTGGATAAACGTATGTTTGATTCCAGGTGCTCTTTTCTCTATCCGGAGCCTGGGAATGAGCAGCTTATTAAAGTCTGCTGAAGAAGAACGTTTGGGAGCAGCTCCATCCAAGACCGCAACAAATTGTAGCGAATTGTGGACGCAGCCCAGACCATCACACAAACCAACCTCCCTTCCATTGACTCCATCCACACCTCACGCTGCCTCGGCAGGGCCAGCAGCATAATCAAGTCACCCCTGGCCACTCCCCCTTCTCCCCTCTCCCATCGGGCAAAAGGTACAGAAGTGTGAAAACGCATATCTCCAGATTCAGGGACAGTTTCTTCCCAGCTGTCATCAGGCAACTGAATCATCCCACCACAACCAGCGATCAGTGCTCTCTTCCTCATTGGGGTCTCTCGGACTATTTTTGATTGGACTTTACCTCGCACTAAACATCATTCCCTTTATCGTGTATCTCTACACTGGATGGCTCGATTGTGACCATGTGTTGTCCTTCCACTGACTGGTTAGCCCACAGCGGAAGCTTTCCCCCGTACCTCAGTACACGTGACAATAAACTAAACTGAATTGAGAGGCTATTAGAATAAAGATGGTGGCGAACACTAGAACGAGGTCAATAAGTTCTGACTGCTTGATCAATATGGATGGCAGTCTGCCATTTCATGATCAGTGGCGCAGCGGTAAATGGTGCTGCCTTACAGCGCCGGAGACCCAGGTTTAATCCCGACTTCGGGTGCTGTCTGCATGGAGTTTGTACACTCGCCCCGTGACCCGCGCGGGTTTTCTCCAAGATCTTCGGTTTCCTCCCACACTCCAAAGACGTACAGGTTTGTAGGCAAATTAGCTTGGTATAAATGTAAAATTGGCTCTAAAGTGTGTAAGATAGCGTTAATATGCGGGGATCACAGGTCAGTGTGGACCCGGTGGGCCGAAGGGCCTGTTTCCCTGCTGTATCTCCAAACTAAACTTTACTAAACTAAACTAAAGTACATAGCAGGAAAACAATGTGGATAACGTGCATGGCTGATGTTCTCCCATTCTGGTCAGCGCTGTCCCTGGGGAAGGAAATATTGCCCTCCCTCCTAATGTAGATAACCTTGGTGGCCTTCCTTGTGAAGTATGGGTGGCACAGCAGTAGAGTTGCTTCCTTCCAGAGCCAGAAACCCAGGTTCAGTGATTGTCTGTGCGGAGTTTGTTTGTTCTCGCCGTGACCGCGTGGGATTTCACTGCGATCTTCGGTTTTCTCCCACACTCCAAAGGCGTCCAGGCTTGTTGAGGCGTATTGGCTTGATATAAGTGTGAAAGTGTGTGTGGGATAGTGTTAACGTACGGGGATTGCTGGGCCGAAGGACCTGTATCTCTAAAACCATGAGTGTAGAGTGCGAGATGCCCCTGGCATCACTGAGTGCATCACAAGAAGACTCCCGACAAGGGCTGTATTGCCAGAACAGCCAGATATCCTTCCAAACCTGTCCTATCTATTTACCTGTCCAACTGTTTCTTAAATGTTGCCATAGTCCCTGCCTCAACTACTGTACCTGCTCTGGCAACTTGTTCCATACACCCACCACCCTTTGTATGAAGTATGAAAAATTCCTATTAAATCATAAGATCCTGTGATAGCAGAATAAGATCATCATTAGCCCATCAAGTCTACTCTGCCATTCAATCATGGCTGATCTATCTCTCCCTCCTATCCCCTTCATCTTAAACCTATCAATTTGCTGAACCTATTTATTTACTTAAGGGCCTGTCCCACCAGCATGTGACTTTGAGTCTAGCGCGACCAAACGTGGTCGCTTGAGGCGTACGGCCGGTTCCACTTCGAACCGCGGAGGTGTATGGAGTTGTGCGGGGCTGGTCCCGACATCATGCTCACCAATCAGCTGGGCAGGAGGCGGGCCAACTGAATTTGGACGTCGTACGGCGTTGGTTGGTGATGTCATCACACAACGGCACGCCGGGCGGTGACGTCATCGCGCAATGCCATGCCGGGCAATTATGTCATAGCGCAACGCCATGCACTAAGCATACGCCGTCAAGACGCTGCGTACGACATCGAGACGCTGCGTACGCCCTCAATGCGCCTGTGGGCCGACAGGCCGTTGGCCCGCGGGATTTTTGGACAGTGCAAGATTTTTGGAGCCCCGCACAACTCCATACGCCTCCGCCGATCGAAGTGGGACCGGCCCCGCGAGGCCTTACGCCTCAAGCGACCACGTTTGGTCACGCTAGACGCATGCAATCGCATGCTGGTGGGACAGGCCCTTTATGGGTCCCAGGGAGACAATTCACCCCATTGAATCCATGCCAGCTCTCAGAAGACAAATCCCATCAATCCCATTTCTGGAGAAAAGGAGTGGGTGACGTTCCGGGTCGAGACCTTTCTTCAGACTGAGAAATGGAGAAAGGAAAGCGAGAGATATAGACGGTTTCAAAGTAATCTTGTTGCGTCTCATTGTCTGTAACTCGTTTTCACCTAGCCCACAGCTAACAATGGCCCGTTTCCTTTATCATCGTTACTTCTTTACACATCTTTCATTCATTTGTTCTGTATCTCTGTACATCACCGTCTAGATCTCTCGTTTCCCTTTCCCCCGACTCCGAGTCTCAAGAAGGGTCTCGACCCGAAACGTCGCCGAATATTCCTTTTCTCCAGCGATGCTGTCTGATCCGCTGAGTTACTCCAGCATTTTATACCTATCTTCGGTTTAAACCGACATCTGCAGTTCCTTCCTACACAGTCCCATTTCCCTTCCCTTTTCACCTGTTCCTCTGCGACATATTCTCTCAAACATGTCCACCAACTCCCCTTTGACTTCTTCCACCACTCCCTTCTGCTGAGTGATTTTTACCATAAGCAACTAATCTATTGGCATTTTATTTCGGAAATGGGGGGTGGGGTGGGGGGAAACCAGAGCACTCGGGAGAAGCCCACATGGTAATAGGGAGAATGTGCTCAAACAACACCTGAGATCAGGATTGAACCCCAGTCATCGCAGCAGTGAGGCACCAGTGTTCACCGCAGCACCACTGTGCTGGCATTATCACGTGGTGAGCCAGACGTCAAAAAAACAAGACCTTCATATAATTACTTTAATTAACAATCTTAACACCTCTGGCTATGCTTCTGTGCACCCACAGAGAACAGCCGATAACCAGACCGTGGGTGTGGCTTTCTCAGCCTGTTTGCTTGCTCATGTGTCGTCGTCCAACATGTTGACAGAATTGGTCGCCCGAGACTACGTCGTTTCCGGGGATCGCCACGAGGAGGCTTCTGTCTGTCATGATCCCCTCTCAGTCTGTAAGGAGTGTACGTGATGTTCATCTGAACCAACTATCGACTGCCTTGGCCACAAGCTCTGATCCATGCCGAAGATAGACACAAAATGCTGGAGTGACTCAGCGGGACGGGCAGCATCTCTGGAGAGAAGGAATGGGTGACGTTTCGGGTCGAGACCCTTCTTTCAGACCGAAAGCCACGGGAAAGGGAAACGAGAGATATAGACGATGATGTAGAGAGATAAAGAACAATGATTGAAAGATATGCAAAAAAAAACAATGATAAAGGAAACAGGCCATTGTTAGCTGTTTGGGTGAAAATGAGAAGCTGGTGCGACTTGGGTAGGAGGGGGATAAAAGAGAGAGGGAATGCTGGGGTTACTTGAAGTTAGAGAAATCAATATTCATACCACTGAGCTGTAAGCTGCCCAAGCAAAATATGAGGCGCTGTTGCTCCATTTAGCCTCACTCTGACAATGGAGGAGACCTAGAACAGAAAGGTCTGCGTAGGAGAATTAAAGTGCCCAGCGACCGGGAGATCAGGTAGGTTGAGGCGGACTGAGCGAAGGTGTTCCGCGAAATGATCTAAGTTTGGACTCGCCGACGTACATAGGGCCTGTCCCAATTGCCGATTTTTCCGGCGACTGCCGGCGTCATTGACTAACATATCAGGTCGCCGAAAGATTTTGAACATTTCAAAATCCAGCAGCAACAAAAAAAAAGTTGTGAAATGTTGCGGAGTGTAATTTATTCAATTATTTACAAGAATATGTACAATATTAAATGATTCAGAACAAAACCCAATGCCATCGTACAAGTAAAATAAATATTCTTAAATTACTATGTGTAGGAAGGAATTGCAGATGCTGGTTTAAATCGAAGATAGACATAAAATGCTGGAGTAACTCAGTGGGACAGGCAGCATCTCTGGAGAGAAGGAATGGGTGATATTTCGGGTATGAAAAGAAGGGTCCCGACCCGAAATATCACCCATTCCTTCTCTCCAGAGATGCTGCCTGTCCCGCTGAGTTACCACAGCATTTTGTGTCATTCTTAAATTACTATTTCCCCATCCTTGTTAAGGAGGCATTCCACTCCCCGTGGTGACCAGCGGTCCCAGAAAACCCCCAGGGAGCCCGTGGACAGCGCATAGTCTCTCTCTAGTACCACCCGGGCGCAGATGTAACCCTGGAAAAGGGGTCAGGCAGCCGGCTTGGGCAGAGCCGTCTTCCGCCTGGCACTGTGACTAGCTGATGGCCAGCTTGGCCAGGCCCAGGAGCAACCCAACCAGGACATCTTCAGCCCTACCCTCTCCCCTATGCACATGGTGTCTGAAGATGAGGATGGTGGGTGTGAAGTACAGCAAGAAGGCAAGGAGCAGCCCCTTTAGATAATGGAACAGCGGCTGCAACCTCACACACTCCATATACACGTGGAAGACAGACTCTTCCGGCCCGTAGAAGCGGCAGGCGAGTCTGTGAACCGTGAGGGAAACTGGTTGCACGGGACTCGTTGGTGCAGTACCCTCCTCCACAGGTCCCCGATGTAGAGGGGGAGAATCCCTGCGTAGAGGGACCCACTGGGGGGGGGGGGGGGGGGGGGGGGCTTGCTGCTACTCCTTGGGATTCTGCTCGTTACCTAGGAAACCACCCTGGCGTCAGTCGGATTCAAGGCCTTCATCTCCAATTCCTATTTCCAGTTCATAAAGAAAGCGTGTACATAGCATTTTCATCTTTCCTCATGAACAAAAAATATGTATGTACACATTTTGGCTTGGAATATAATCTTTTTGTCGCAGTTTAAGATAATTAATCGCGCATAGTCATGCCGCGTTCTGCTTTATGGAGAGCCAGCTCTTGAATAGAAGTAAATAACCACAACATCCTTTTTAATTTCTTCAAAGTACTTCCAAAGTATCGAAGCATGTAATTCCTCTCACTCATAATTACCAGTGCATTGTACCGCGTCCAATATGCCAGTCTTCAGGATATCTTTAGTGCTTTCTGCATTATTCAAGCCCGACACTTAAAAAAAAAAAAATTCCTTTTCAAATTGAGGCAGCTCCACTGCTGACCTGTGGATTCCAGGATCAATTTAATTCTGCGGGTTTTTATGCTGAGCTCGATAGAATACCGAAGTGTTAATTAGCACGAAAATAGCTAAAGCAGCAGGTCGCTTAGCAGCAAGGAGTCTCCTGCAGTCCGACCCACAGAAGGAAAGCTGCCAAAGACGTATTCAGTGCCGAAGAAAGTATCGATACCAGCACAAATTATTCATCGCAATGCTACATTTGACAGAAGAGGCATGTGATATAAAATCATGAGAGGAATAGATCGGGTAGATGCACAGAGTCTCTTGCCCAGAGTTAGGGAAATCTAGGACCAGAGGACACAAGTTCAAGGTGAAGGGGAAAAGATTTAATAGGAATCCGAGGGGTCACTTTGTCACACAAAGGGTGGTGGGTGTATGGAACAAGCTGACAGAGGAGGCTGGGACTATCCCAATGTTCAAGAAACAGTTAGACAGGTATATGGATAGGACGGGTTGGGAGGGATATGGACCAAGGGCAGGCAGGTGGGACTAGTGTAGCTGGGACATGTTGGACGGTGTGGGCAAGTTGGGCCGAAGGGCCTGTTTCCATACGGTATCACTCTATGACTATAAAATGAGAGAAGAGCGAGGGTAGGCAATTCAAATTTAATGGGGTTGGAAATATAAAGCTGGGAGTACGTACACAATCAGTAAAGGTGGCTCTGTAGCTGAGAAGGCTTCTGCAAAAGTACTGTATGTAGGATGTTTGGTTTCATTGATAGAGAAAAGCAATAAAATTAAGAAACCTTTACAAATCCACAATTATCGGGATGCATCACAGCTTGGTTTGGGAACAGTTCCATCCAAGACAGCATGAAATTGCAGCGAATGTGGACGCAGCCCAGACCATCCCACACAAACCAATCTCCCTTCCATTGACTCCATCTCCACCTCACGCTGCCTCGGTTAGGCCAGCAGCATAATCAAGCACAAGTCGCACCTTGTCCACTCCCTCTTCTCCCCTCTCCCATCAGGCAACAGGTATAGAAGTGTGAAAACGCTTGAATCTGGTGAAAATGCACATCACCAGATTCAGGGACAGTTTCTTCCCAGCTGTTATCCGGCAACTGAATCATCCTACCACAACTAGAGAGTAATGCTGAACTACTATCTTTGATCGGACCTTACTGGCTTTATAGAAACATAGAAAATAGGTGCAGGAGTAGGCTATTCGGCCCTTCGAGCCTGCACCGCCATTCAATATGATCATGGCTGATCATCCAACTCGGTATCCTGTACCTGCCTTCTCTCCATACCCCCTGATCCCTTTAGCCACAAGGGCCACATCTAACTCCCTCTTAAATATAGCCAATGAACTGGCCTCAACTTCCTTCTGTGGCCGAGAATTCCACAGATTCACCACACTCTGTGTGAAAAATGATTTTCTCATCTCGGTCCTAAAAGACTTCCCCCTTATCTTTAAACTGTGACCCCTTGTTCTGGACTTCCCCAACATCGGAAACAATCTTCCTGCATCTAGCCTGTCCAACCCCTTAAGAATTTTATAAGTCTCTATAAGATCGCCCTCAATCTTCTAAATTCCAGCGAGTACAAGCCAAGTCTATCCAGTCTTTCTTCATATGGAAGGCCTGCCATCCCAGGAATCAGTCTGGTGGACCTTCTCTGTACTCCCTCTCTGGCAAGAATGTCTTTCCTCAGATTAGGAGACCAAAACTGTACCCAATACTCCAGGTGTGGCCTCACCAAGACCCTGTACAACTGCAGTAGAACCTTCCTGCTCTTGTACTGAAAATCCTTTTCCTATGAACGCCAACATACCGTTTGCTTTCTTCACTGCCTGCTGCACCTGCATGCCTACTTTCAATGACTGGTTTACCATGGCACCCAGGTCTCGCTGCATCTCCCCTTTTCCTAATCGGCCACCATTCAGATAATAGTCTACTTTCCTGTTTTTGCCTCCAAAGTGGATAACCTCACATTTATCCACAATATACTGCATCTGCCATGCATTTTCCCACTCACCCAGCTTATCCAAGTCACCTTGCAGCCTCCTAACTTCCTCCTCACAGCTAACACTGCCCCCCCCCCAGCTTTGTGCCATCCGCAAACTTGGAGATGTTGCATTCAATTCCCTCATCCAGATCATTAATATATATTGTAAATAGCTGGGGTCCCAGCACTGAGCCTTGCGGTACCCCACTAGTCACTGCCTGCCATTCTGAAAAGGACTTGTTTACTCCTCTTTGCTTCCTGTCTGCAGCCAGTTCTCTATCCACATCAATACCAAACCCCAAATACCATGTGCTTTAGGTTTGTATGCTAATCTCTTATGTGGGACCTTGTCAAAAGCCTTCTGAAAGTCCAGATATAACACATCCACTGGTTCTCCCTTATCCACTCTACTAGTTACATCCTCGAAAAATTCCCTAAGATTCGTAAGGTAAGACATGATTTACCTTTCATAAATCCATGCTGACTTTGTCCAATGATTTCACCACTTTCCAAATGTGCTGCTATCCCATCTTTAATAACTGACTCTAGCAGTTACCCCACTACCGATGTTAGACTAACTGGTCTGTAATTCCCCGTTTTCTCTCTCCCTCCCTTTTTAAAAAGCGGGGTTACATTAGCTACCCTCCAATTCTCAGGAACTACTCCAGAATCTAAAGAGTTTTATCACTAATGCATCCACTATTTCTGGGGCTCCTTCCTTAAGTACTCTGGGATGCAGCCTGTTGGCAAAAGACTTAATAACTAGTGAACAGAGATGAAAGTTGACTGAGAAAAGGTCCAGAAGAAACATGAAGGACCAATTTTTGACACAGTACCAAAAATGGTTGGGGACCACATTCAGTGCAAACATACAAGAGCTCAAACTAGCTATGTTTAGATCGAAAATGGTGAGCAAGTACGAGATCTGCAGTCGCATTCTAACACTTAAATTGGGAACCCACCTCTTGCAACTCACTTTGGGCAGCTCCACTGCTGTCTCTGCTGATACAGAAAGTGTACATGATAGAAGTGGGTTGGATTCAGGATTTCAGAAATGTAGAAGATGCCATTAAGCTGGAAAGAGAGCAGGGAAGATTTAAGGGGCTGTCCCACTTGGGCGAGTTTAGAAGAGTTTGAATGAAAATGACATGTTGAAGACCTCCTTCGACTATGTAGAATACCTCCTTCGACTATGTTGAAGACCAGCTTTGACTAGGTACGACTAGCTACAACTAACTTCGGGAAAATTGGACATGGAATAGTGGAGAGTGAAGACGATCTCCTTCGACCTCCCTTCGACTATGATGAAGACTATCTATGACTACCTTCGACTACTCTAGATTATCTACGACTAACTTGCTGACCTACTAAAGACCTACTATGATTAAAACTACGAGTAAAAAAAGCATACATTTTTTCCATGGCGACCTTTTTTTACTCATGGGCATTTTTTAACATATTGAAAAATACTCTGCGACCTAGCTGAGGCCTCGAGTACGCAGAGACCACTCTTGAGCATGAAGGAGAGTTACGAAGACCTCCCAAGACCTCGTGTCGACCATGCTGCGAGTATGAGTCCAGGGCAAACTCGCCAGAACTCGTGGATTAGGTCGCCCAAGTGGGACAGCCCCTTTACGAGGATGTTGCCTAGCCTGGAGGGCCTGAGCTTCAGGGAGGGGTTGGGCAGGCTAGGAATTTACTTTGGAATTATGGGCAGAGAACTGGCAGATGGAGTTTAATCCAGACACGTGTGAGGTGTTGCTCTTTCGGAGGTTGAATGTAAAGGGCCTGCCGCACTTGCCAATTTTTTTTCAGCAGCTGCTGGCATCATTGACTGCCGTCACATCAGGTTACTAAAAAATTTGCGGCGTAACGCGGCATGATGATGTATTAACCCGCAGTGTTTTTTAAAGTGTCACAACATACAGTGGCTTGCAAAAGTATTCATACCCATTGAACTTTCACAAACGTAAATGTATTTTATTGGGATCTTATGTGATAGACCAACACAAAGTGGTGCATAATTGTGAAGTGGAAGGAAAATGATACATGGTTTCCAAATTTTATTACAAATAAAAAACTGAAAAGTGTGGCGTGCAAAAGTATTCAGCCCCCCTGAGTCAATACTTTGCAGAACCACCTTTCGCTGCAATTACAGCTGCAAGTCTTTTGGGGTATGTCTCTACGAACTTTGCACATCTAGAGACGGAAAATTTTCTTTGCAAAATAGCTCAAACTCAGTCAGATTGGATGGAGAGCGTCTGTGAACAGCAATTTTCAAGTCTTGCCAGAGATTCTCAATTGGATTTAGGTCTGGCCTTTGACTGGGCCATTCTAACACATGAATATGTTTTGATCTAAACCATTCCATTGTAGCTCTGGCTGTATGTTTAGGGTCATTGTCCTGCTGGAAGGTGAACTTCCGCCCCAGTCTCAAGCCTTTTGCAGACTCTAACAGGTTTTCTTCCAAGATTGCCCTGTATTTGGCTCCATTCATCTTCCCATCAACTCTGACCAGCTTCCCTGTCCCTGCTGAAGAAAAGCATCCCCACAATATGATGCTGCCACCACCATGTTTCACAGTGGGGATGGTGTGTTCAGGGTGATGTGCAGTGTTAGTTTTCCACCACACATAGCGTTTTGCATTTAGGCCAAAAACTTTAATTTTGGTCTCATCAGACCAGAGCACCTTCCTCCACATGTTAGCTGTGTTCCCTACATGGCTTGTGGCAAACTGCAAACGGGACTTCTTATGGCTTTGTTTCAACAATGACTTTCTTATTGCCACTCTTCCATAAAGGCCTGATTTGTGGAGTGCACGACTAACAGTTGTCCTGTGGACAGATTCTCCCACCCGAGCTGTGGATCTCTGCAGCTCCTCCAGACTTACCATGGGCCTCTTAGCTGCTTCTCTGATCAATGCTCTCCTTGCCCGGCTTGTCAGTTTAGGTGGACGGCCATGTCTTGGTAGGTTTGCAGTTGTGCCATACTCTTTCCATTTTCGGATGATGGATTGAACATTGCTCCGTGAGATGTTCAAAGCTTGGGATTTTTTTTTCTAACCTAACCCGGCTTTAAACTTCTCCACAACTTTATCCCTGACCTGTCTGGTGTGTTCCTTGGGCTTCATGATGCTGTTTGTTCGCTAATGTTCTCTAACAAACCTCCGAGGTCTTCTCAGAACAGCTGCATTTATACTGAGATTAGATTACACACAAGTGGACTCACATGGAGTTGCCTGCTGATGGGACAGGCCCTTAAGTCTTTGTCTCTTCCCTCCTTGTTCTCCCTCTGCGCTGAGGCGATCCAGGCCTCCGATGTTGTGACCCCGCCGGGTGATGGTAAGTAAGTCAGTCCCGCAGAGTTGCTGCCTTACAGTGCCAGAGACCCGGGTTCGATCCTGACCATGGGGTGCTGTCCGTATGGATTTTGTACTCTGGAATTTAGAAGGATTAGAGGGGATCTTATTGAAACATGAAATTACTAAAAAACTGGACAAACTAGATGCATGAAAAATGTTGGGGGGGGGGGGGGGGGGGGGGCGGTCTAGAACCAGGGGCCACAGTCTAAGAATAAGTGGTGTCCATTTAAAACTGCGATGAGAAAAAACGTTTACACCCAGAGAGTTATGAATTTCTGCCACAGAAGGCAGGAGAGGCCAATTCACTGGATTAATTTTAAAGAGAGTTAGATAGAGCTCTGGAGGCTAGCAGAATCAAGGGCTATGGGGAGAAGGCAGGCACAGGTTACTGATTGTGGATGAACAGTCATGGTCGCAATGAATGGCGGGGCTGGCTCAAAGGGCCAAATGGCCTCCTCCTGCACCTATTTTCTATGTTTCTATGTTTTAACATTGACTTGCGCCAGGACATCACACATATTCTTCTGATCAAAACAAAACCAGACACTGAAACACAATTAAGGTGCTCCAAATGACCAAGGAAGCCTGTTAATAGACTCAACATTCATGAACCACTTTTTCAAAGATGAAGAGCAATGCAGTATAATTTTATGGTGGCACGTTATTGAGTCGCGTGTGTGACAAAATAACTATAGTTTATGTGAGAAAAGTACACATCGTATTTGTTGAAAGACTTCAATATGGAGTCAGCACTTTCTGTAGCTCCTGGTGTCATCCAAACTTTACTCAATGCAGAAGTCAATAGTTGTAATTGAAATGTAAATGACCAGTCTGAAGAAGGGTCTCGACCCTAAACGCCACCCATTCCTTCTCTCCAGAGATGCTGCCCAGTCCCGCTGAGTTACTGCAGCGTTTTGTGTATATCTTCAGCTGTAAATGAAACATCTTCAAAACACCCTCCACGCACTTCCTCTGAATTTAAGCACAGCAAATGCTTTACAGCCAAAAGCTCAATTACAAAGACACTCTCCTGCAAAGCCATGATTGAATCTTCTTCTGGCGTGTTTGATCTAGCCCTTGCCCCGTAACCTCCTTCAATCACTACAACCCTCCGAGATTCCTGCACCTTTTTGTGCCTGGGCGCTAACATGTTCCTTATTTAAAATGATTCCACCGCTATTTGGCTGCTGACCCCTAAACTCTGCAATTCGCTCACTAATTTTTCTCTCCATTTCCCCCTTTCATTGGCACTTCTAAAATCTTATGGCGGCTTGAGATTGAGAAGGAGGATGCGTCGAGGCTAGTTTTAAGGTAGATAAATCCCCAGTGCCTGACAGGAACTATTCCAGGCTATTTTGAGAGACAGGAGAAGAGGTATCAGGAGCTTAGATGAAGATCTTTTGAATTTTCTCTAGCCACAGGCAGCATCCCAGAGGACTGGAAAGTAGTGTTGTTCTTTTGTTTAAGAAAGAAAATGGACTGTGTAGCTGGTGGGCCTCACATCTATTGGAGAGGATTCTTTAGATAGGAATTATTCCCATTTGGAAGAGAATGCGTTAACTAGGGACAGTCGGCATGACTTTGTACGCAGCAGATAACTTGCTAACTTGATCGCATTTTTCGAGGAGGTGACAGATGTTTGATGAGGGTAGTGCTATGGATGTTGTCTACAAGGAACTTAGTAAGGCATTTGGTAGGCAGATTCAAAAGATTAAGATGCATGGGATTAATAGTGATTTTTGTCATGTAGATTCATAATTGGCTTATCAGAATCATAATAGTAAGATAAATGAGAACTTACCAGTTTGAAGTTTGATCTTTATTTTACGATGAGTTACGATGAGAGATTACGTGAAGAACCCCGTACAGCCGTTCGTGCGTCAATCTTCAAAGCAACGGCGTGAAATCACTGGTAATAGTGACTGAAGTATAATAGTAAGAACAAAAGACTAGAACTACCAGATGATATTTATGAGGGTTGGGAGCGGAGGGCACGTAATCCCTCATCGTAACGCATCATAAAATAAAGATCAAACTTCAAACTGGTAAGTTCTCATTAAATCTTACTATTTTACTTCGGAGTCACGTGAGTGACTACGTGAAGATTTCAAAGCTCTGCGATTTCATGCCGTGTGAAACGAGTATACACAACCACAGCTGCTTCATTGACAAATGAAGGAAAAACATTCATAATGCATACAGTCATGACATAGATGTAAAACATGTTGATGCTGTTTAAATGAAATAATAATATTTCCATCTCTCATCCAGATGGAAAATATAACCAGAACATAAATAGAGTTAACAAATACCCTTGGTTCAGCAATGGGTTATTATAAATGTTTGGAGATTCGTTCATTGGACCATGATACAGTTGTAACAATGCGACAGAGCGGAACGTAAATACCCTTGCTGCTGATGTTGTAGCAGCCCTTGTGGAATGAGATCTGGAATCAGAATCCATTCCTACATAACGCAAACTCTGTTTTTATCATCTGGAGTGGGCTGAACAAATACGTTCTCCCAAATTTTTTGTGAGTAACAACATTGCTAGTCCAGAACCTCCAAGGCTCTTGGTGACCTTGACGTATTGTTGTATATATGTGTGCTTACATTATCAAAGGTCCCCTGGCATGCCTGTGACTATTTTGAGACCTGACCCCCTTCTGGTCTGCTCAAGTATTTATAACATATTATATATGATAATTTACAGATGTAATCATCCTGTACCATCACAATTATGTAGCGACTGAACCTGCTGCGCTAAACCAGCACCAGAAGGATAACTACCTAATAAACTCCAGCCATATTTAAGGATATAGCTGGAGCCTCCTGGTGAAATAGTGTTCACAAATGTCAACATTGCATATGGCATTGTACTGGTTCTGGGAGACCTATGTTGAAGATATCCTACCACTTGATATCCGGCAGGAACCCGACAGAGCGGGTCTTGTTTGCTACAGCCAACTCAATGAGAAAGCACATTGACACAATTAATGGCCGTACAACTCAATAATTTACAAACGATCATTTAACATGAACTCCAAACATTCTCAATTTATACAATTTTCAATGTAAAACATGAGCATAAACAAACTCTTTCATCTCCTGGAAAATAAAAGTTCTGTGTTTTGGTGCTATGCAAGCACTTTGAACACATAGAAGGATAGATGTAACAACCCAAACCTTAGGGCAGTTTATTAAACCTGCAGAACATAATTCATGCAACAGCTGATTTCCCAAGCCTCAGGCTGAAGCAGCAAAATTACGTTGAAAATAACCAAATATCCAAATCAATTTGCATAATTACACAATAGTAACCTAAAGCGGCCTCTTAATGACTTTATTTGAAGCCTCGATTGATGAAGCAAAAAGGAGGGAGCCATAAAAGACCTTCCTTCTTCTTGAAGCGAGAATGTATTTTTCGCCACTGTTATGCCACATATTTTGCAACCAGTGAATAAGCATGAAAATATATATATAGTGTTCCATTTAACCAGAATTTCATAATACAGTGTGATTCAACACCAATTCTGTGTTGCCATTAACCTATACTTGATTCTCCTGTGGCAAACAAGATTATGTAACCATTTCAGGGGTTTTTAACTGATTGCTCCCTCATGACTAACATATGCCATCATCATAATGTATCAACCTGAACCTGAGCATGACAATATGCCCATTCACTCTTTAACCCATACAATGCCCGTCGGGTCTATAGATAGTTGATACCAATAACAGAAACATTGGTAAGTCATGCCAGTCTGCTCCACCTCCAAACTGGAGATGATAGTTGCAATTTGGTATCTGCCATAAACAGCAACTGTGGCCTGATTTCCGAGCCAGTCTTGCAAGACAATCTTGGCCACTATACTTAACCTGCTTGAAATGCTAGTATTGTCCATTTTACATGGTTAGACCCCTCAAAGTAGCTGATAGTGTCTCAATCATTTGTAATGTATAACTAAGTGTACACCTTACCAAGTTGTAAGTGGTCCCTTAATTGTAGAGAAGCACAGGTACAGTGCGTGGAACCTCTGGCCAGCTTTTATGCTGCCACCAACATCAGTGAACCACTTACTACCGATGAAGACGTGGGGTGAATTGTCGCCGAAACTATGAAACCTTGTTCATTCCAATAGCTTGTGCTTCGTCCTCCAGGTTTAGCCTATGGAAAGGTCTTACCTGAATAGAAGATTCAGCAGCCAACTGTAATGTCCCCCTGAGAGCGGTGTTCACTGTGTATGTGTTTGGGATGGCAACTTTTCTGCCAGGCATAGACCTCTGGGCGCGTGCCCTACATCCCTTGGGTATGCTCTATGGCTATACCCTCAGACTCAGCATTAGACTATACCAATCCCGCATGCTCTCCTCTTACATGAGAGAGTCATTAGCAATACGCTGACTTTGCCATGGCCCCAGCGTCAGACTATACTGATGCGGCATGCTCTCCTGCACAAGGGAGACATTAAGCAAGCCTGCAACAAAGTGCTGTTAACGCAATTCCCCATTTAGGGCCATTAGCACAATTTTGCAACATAATGAAAGATTTACCTAACAACTACTGGAGCATTAATGAATACTATTTGTCCATCATTGTGACTTTATTAATTTCAGCTGGTGATAACAAGGTGTGTTAACAATGACCTACATGGCACTTAATTGTTGACCATTTAACAAGATAACAGTTGTCCTACTTGTACAGCTGAATTGCATCTATACTATTACCAATTAGTCTAACGACTAGAAAAAGCTGTTTATAACAACAAAACTGTTACCGGAGTCTATTGATTGCAATCTGTTGCCAAGGCCGGCGTCAATGGCCAATTGAATACCTAAAGGTGAATCCCAATGTCCTACAAGTCTACTGCATTCGCCAGCTCCCTGCTTCTGTAGTTGGACCAGGGTTTTCCCCCAAAGCCTTAGGCTCGTTCCCTCGTCGGCCATCGCAAATGTTCCTGCAGGAGACCTACAACAAGTAAGGAATAACACTTAGCTGAAGTTTAGACTTACTGTTGGAGGAGCTCGCTGACAGTGCCACCTGGTGTTATATTGATGGAAGACAGAGGTTGTGGTGGAAGAACGATATTCAGGTTGGAGGCCTGTGAGCAGTGGAGTTCTGCAAGGGTCTGTGCTGGGACCTCTGCTGTTTGTGATATATATAAATGACTTGGACTTAAATATATATGTGTAGGTTGGAACTGCAGGTGCTGGTTTAAACTGAAAATAGACACCAAAAGCTGGAGTAACTCAGCGTGACAGGCAGCATCTTTGGAGAGAAGGAATGGGTGAAGTTTCATGTCGGGACCCTTCTTCAGAGTTACTCCAGCTTTTTGTGTCCATCTTCGGTTTAAACCAGCATCTGCAGTTCCTTCTTACACCCCTAGATTAAAGGGTATTAGATGCAAGAAAATACATAGAAACACAGAAAATGGGTGCGGGAGGAGGCCATTTGGCCCTTTGAGCCAGCACTGCAATTCATTGTGATCATGGCTGATCCTCCCCAATCAATAACCCGTGCATGCCTTCTCCACATATCCCTTGATTCTACTAGCCCCTAGAGCTCTATCTAACTCTCTCTTAAATCCATCCAGTGATTTGGCAGGGAATTCCACAAATTCACAACTCTCTGGGTGAAAAGGTGTTTTCTCACCTCAGTGTTAATTGGCATCCCCTTTATTCAAAATATTGAAGGGGTGGTTGAATATTGAATGCTGGAGGTTGAGGGGAGACTTGATAGAAGTAGATAGGGTCTCTGGTGCTGTGAGGCAGCAGCTCTACTGCTGCGCCACCGGGCTGTGGTAGTACAAATTCGGTGGCAAAGCTAGGTTTGTATAGGGAGGTGCAGCGGTGGAGTTGCTACCTTACAGCGAATGCAGCGCCGGAGACCCAGGTTCGATCCCGACTACAGGTGCTGTCTGTACGGAGTTTGTATGTTCTTCTGATGATCTATGTGGGTTTTCTCCGAGACCTTTGGTTTCCTCCCAAACTCCAAAGACATAGAAACATAGAAAAATAGGTGCAGGAGTAGGCCATTCGGCCCTTCGAGCCTTTACCGCCATTCAATGTGATCATGGCTGATCATCCAACTCAGTATCCCGTACCTGCCTTCTCTCCATACCCCCGATCCCTTTAGCCACAAGTGCCACATCTAATGCCCTCTTAAATATAGCCAATGAACAGGGCTCAACTACCTTCTGTGGCAGAGAATTCCAGAGACTCACCAGTCTCTGTGTAAAGAATGTTTTCCTCATCTCGGTCCTAAAGGAATTCCCCCTTATCCTTAGACTGTGACCCCTTGTTCTGGACACCCCCAACATCGGGAACAATCTTCCAGCATCTAGCTTGTCCAACCCCTTAAGAATTTTGTAAGTTTCTATAAGATCCCCCCTCAATCTTCTAAATTCCAGCGAGTACAGATGTACAGGTTTGTAGGTTAATCGGCTTGGTAAATGTAAAAAACTCTGCACCCACTCTTATCTGCATGCATAGTATCCATATCACTCCATTCCCTGCATATCCAAAAATCTTTTAAATGCCACTATTGTATCTGTCTGTACGGAGTTTCGTACATTCTGCCCGTGACCTGTGTGGGTTTTCTTCGGGATTTCTGGTTTCCTCCCACACTCCGAAGCTGTGCAGGTTTGTAGGTTGATTGGCTCGGTGTAATTGTAAATTATCCCTAGTGTGTGTAGGATAGTGTTAATGTGCAGGGATCGCTGGTCGGCCTCGACTCGGTGGGCCTGTTTTTCCATGCTGTATCTCTGAACTAAAGGTGGCACTACATATTTCGGCTTGCAACAATCATGGTCTGGTTTACTCAAAATAACTGATAATTTATCGTCTATTAATTTGTTGTGTTTTTGCATTTAATGTGTCTGCAAAGCTGCAGCAAGTAAGAAATTCATTCTTCCAGTCCTGGTACACATGACAATTAAATGCTCTCGATCGTTGACTCTCAAAGCAGCCTGAAAGGTGAGGTACCCTGACCATAAACGCATTTACCTGCCGGTGAGGCATAATCAGCTGCCAGGATGTGTCCTAGGGCAGCTTGATGTGACCTTCCTGCCTCTCTTCAGGCATGGCTGGCTGAACGTCATTCTATGGACAAAGGCAGACTTAAGCTGACTGACGGATGGCCACTATTGTTGAGCAGTTAAATCCTGAAGTTAGGAAGTTGAACTGAGGAAGATGCAAATTAATGATTTTATTTCTTCGCCCTTTTTGTCTCTTTCCACTCTGCCTCCTATTTTATACACACCTTTTTTACAAGCTCTCACAATGTAACGACACATAACGTATTCCCACCTCAATGGTTGGGTGGTGTTCTTCAAAGAGTGGGAGTTATATTATACCTGATCCTAGGTACAATAACAATTTGCGATTCACAGCTTCAGTCAACACTGCAGAGTCAAGGTCGTTGGTTTAGATGATCAGTACTTCCTACCGTGGAACAAAAGTGGCCATAAAGCTATCGGACAATTGTAATAACCCAACTGGCCCATTAACGTCAGGCAGCCGGGGCCGGCACCTTTGCCTGCTCAGGCTGACGTATGACTTTAGTCCCAAACCCAGAAAGACTTGATCTAAAGATAGATACAATACGATAGAACTTTACTTATCCCAGGAGGGAAATTGTTCTGCCAACAGTCTTAAAACGCAAGATGCATGAAACATAAAATTAAAGTGACGAGTGGAAAGGATTAGGGATGTGCAAAGGTTGGGGAGGGAGTCGGTCTACCCCACGAGAGACGGGGGAGGCGTTGTACAGTTTGACAGCCACTGGGAAATGCTGGAGTAACTCAGCGGGACAGGCAGCATCTCTGGAGAGACGGAATGGGCTCGAGACCCTTCTTCAGATCTGAATCTGAGAGGGTTTAGCAAAGTAGTTGGTTGCCGGGGCAACAAGGGGTGAACAATACATGTTGAGCCTTACCACAGATGTCCACAGTTGGAAAATAAATACCAGACAATGGCACTGCTGCTGCTGCTAGGACTCAGTTATATATCGATCTGAATCCTCTCCCTGAACTCACATCACACATCAGGCCTTTACACTGACTGACTGAAGCCCTATCCTTTATTGCAAGGCATCCTTTGCTTGTCAGGGCTCTGCTCAGGAATCAACAGAGCCTGTCTGTGGTTACTTGTTGCATGTTTATATATTGTGTTGTGCTGCTGCAAGTAAGAATTTCATTGTGTAAGAAGGAACTGCAGATGCTTGTTTAAACCAAAGATAGACACAGAAAGCTGGAGTAACTCAGCAGGACAGGCAGAATCTCTGGAGAGAAGGAATGGGTGACGTTTTGGGTCAGGACCCTTCTTCAGACTTGGGTCTCGACCTGAAACGTCTCCCATTCCTTCTCTCTAGAGATGCTGCCTGTCCTGCTGAGTTACACCAGCATTTTGCATTTATCTTCACTAAGAATTTCAATGTTCTATCTGGGACATATGACAATCAAACACTCTTGACTTGACTTGGGCTATTCGTAAGCTTCCAGCTATAAGTTTAGTTTAAAGATAGTGTGGAAACAGGCCCTTTGGCCCATCAGAGTCCACACCGACCAGCGATTCCCGCACACTTACACTATCCTACACACACTAGTCACAATGTTACATTTACACCAAGCCAATTAATCTACGAACCTGTACGTCTTTTGAGTGTGGGAGGAAGTTCTCGGAATAAACCCACGCAGGTCACGGGGAGAACGTACAAACTCTGTACAGACAGCACCCGTAGTCAGGATCGAACCTGGGTCTCTATCGCTGTAAGGCAGTAGATCTACCACTGGGTTGCAAGGAAACCGTAACTTGCAGTGTTCTGCAGGGAACAGAACTTGTCATATGATAAGAATTAAGCTGCACTCCTAGAAAGGCTAAGGGAAAAGTGCACAGTTCATTTAGTTTTTAGTTTAGAGGTACTGCGTGGAGACGGGTCCTTCAGCCCACCGATTCCGCACCAACCAGCAATCCCCGCAAACGAGCACAATCCTACACACACCAGGTTCAATTTACCCGTACACTAACCCAATTAACCCACAAACCTGTACGTCTTTGGAGTGTGGGAGGAAATCGAAGATCTCGAAGAACCGAAGACACTAGAGGCAGGAAACATGTTCCCGATGTTGGGGGAGTCCAGAACCAGGGGCCACAGTTTGAGAATAAGGAGTAAGCCATTTAGAACGGAGACGAGGAAACACTTTTTCTCACAGAGTGGTGAGTCTGTGGAATTCTCTGCTTCGGGGGGTGGTGGAGGCAGGTTCTCTGGATGCTTTAAAGAGAGAGCTAGATAGGGCTCAGGGGATATGGGGAGAAGGCAGGAACGGGATACTGACTGGGGATGATCAGCCATGATCAAATTGAATGGTGGTGCTGGCTCGAAGGGCCAAATGACCTACTCCTGCGACTATTGACTATTGACTATTTCGGAGAAAACCCACGCAGGTCACGGGGAGAATGTACAAACTCCGTACAGACAGCACCCGTGGTCGGGATTGAACCCCAGTCTCCGGTGCTGCAAACGCTGTAAGGCAGCAACTCTACCGCTGCGCCACCATGCCCACCCAATGGCAGGTTCATGTCAGCATTGATGTACAGAGGAATCTTGGGGTGCAAGTCTATAACTCCCCGAGAGTAGCAGCACAAGTAGATAGCAATAATAGAATCAGTAGTTCCACGGGAATAGAAAGTTGCAAATGTTACTCCGCTGCTCAAGAAAGGGAGTGGGGCGAAAGAGGGAAATATAGGCCAGTTAGCCTGACTTCAGTAGGTAATGAACAAATGCTGGAGTAACTCGGTGAGACAGGCAGCATCTCTGGAGGGAAGGAATGTGTGATGTTTTGGGTCGAGACCCTTCTTCAGATGAGTTGAAACCCATAGCATCTCTCCAGAGATGCTGTTTAACCCGCTGAGTTACTCCAGCATTTTGTCATTTACTTTCGTTTAGCGATACAGCACGGGAACAGGCCCTTTGGCCCATTGACCTGCGATTCCCACACACTAATGCTATCCTACACACACTAGGGACAATTTTTACAATTTTACCGAAGCCAATTAACCTACTAACCTGTACGTCTTTGGAGTGTGGGAAGACCTCGGAGAAAACCCACGCAGGTCACGGGGAGAAAGTACGAACTCTGAACAGACAAACACGCACCCTTAGTCGAGATCGAACCCGGGACCCTGGCATGGCAAGGCAGCAAATCTACCTCTGTGTTACTGTGCCGCCCACTCTTGCTGTCATTTTTTCACCTTCTAGTTGAGTTTGTTGTGCCAAAATAAAGTGCCAGAATGGACCTTGATGGCAATGCAGGCCTGTCAAGAGAAGGCAGAATAGCATTAATTATGGTGTTTGCTATGATAAATTATCACATGGAATAGTAACAGAAGACAATACCATTAACTCTACGCATTACACCTGGATACAGGTAATGTCATCAAACCAATATGGTCACATCTGTTGTAGGAAGGAACTGCAGATGCTGGTTAACACCAAAGATAGACGCAAAATGCTGTGTTCAACACTTGTCCCTTGACCTAAAAAAAGATATTGTAGCTGGACTCAAAATGCTGGAGTAACTCAGCGGGACACGCAGCATCTCTGGAGAGAAGGAATGGGTGACTTTTGGGTCGAGACCCTTCTTCACCTATCTTGGTCACATCTGGAAAGGGTATTGTAAAGGGGAAGGACAATAATTGTGTAAATGGCGAAAAGATATCTCCTTATTTTTCCTTCTATCCAGTAGAAGCTCGGGGCTGGTCAGTGACCAACTGCAGATTCTGTGGTGCTCTGGGTCGGCTGGTGTTCTCCTCTTGAAATTCAATGCTTTCTACATTGGAAATTCTACATTCCCAGTGTGTTGCGAGCAGTAGGCAGGGGTGTCATTTCACTGTGCGTTTGCACTTTACATATGTACCAATAAAGGTGCTGCCATACCCCGGTGGGGCAGCGCTAGAGTTGCTGCCTTACAGCGCTAAAGAGCCGAGCTTGATCCCGACTACAGGCGCAGTCTGTACGGAGTTTGTACGTTTCTCCCCGTGACTACGTGGGTTTTGTCCGAGATCTTCGGTTTCCTCCCACACTACAAAGACGTACAGGTTTGTAGGTTCATTGGCTTGGTGTAAATGTAAAATTGTCCCTAGTGTGTGTAAGGGATCGCTGGTCGGTGTGGACTCCGATGGGCCAACGGGCTTGTTTCCGCGCTGTATCTTTAAACTAAACTAAACTTAGCTGGAAGCTTGCTAATATCCCAATGTTCGTTCCCTACTGCAGGCGCTGTCTGTACGGAGTTTGTACGTTCTCCCCATGACCGCATGGGTTTTCTCCAAGATCTTTGGTTTCCTCCCACACTCCAAAGACGTGCCGGTTTGAAGGCTAATAGAAGTGGTATAAATGTAAATTGTCCCTAGTGTGTGCAGGATATAGCGTTAGTGTGCGGGGATCGCTGGTCGGTGTGGACTCGGTCGGTCGAAGGGCCTGTTTCCGTGCTGTATCTCGAAACTAAACTAATATGTGGGCTCACTATTAAATCAGCAACCCAAATCACACTGCAGCAAGTCACTAAGTTGGTTTTTAACTCGAGCTCAGTTGGTCTGATGAAGATCTCGACCCAAAACGTCACCTATTCTTGTTCTCTAGAGATGCTGTCTGACCCACTATGTAATGCACCTGTCCCACTTAGGAGACTTTTTAGGCGACTGCAGGAGACTATGCAGTCACCACATGGTAGCCACATGTTCGCAGGCGGTTGCCGGGGAGTCGCGTTCATGGTCGTGAGGAGTTCCAGCATTCTGGGAACCAGTTGCGGCCTCATTATGGTTGCCGAGAATTTTTCAACATGTTGAAAACTTAGCGGCGATTAGAATGAAGCCGCCATGGAGAGTAGCGAGAATTCTCGAGCAAATAGGTTGGTTGCCAGGAGATCCTAGTGGGTTGCCGGGAGGTCGAAGGTTCTTGTAGGTTTTAACTAGTGGTGAACGGTGAATTTCATTGGCTCATTGGAAAAAAAAACGTAAGCAGTAGTTTTCAGAACCAAGGATAACCGACCGGTAATGTTAATGTCCGTCGTGCTTCACAGCCGTGTATCTCTGGTTTCTTAAAATTTGTCACCACTCCTCCCTCCTTCTCCCCCTCCTATAAAGGACTTACCGTACACTGCACTTTAGCCGTCTTCATTACAGCGCCAACCTTCCTGTTAATCGCAGTGTGTGTCTGTATCACATTGGCTTTGCACCGTGTGATTTTCACTCGGACTGCGCTTCCCCCCCGTTTGCCGTGTGTGTGTGTGGGTGTGTGTGTGGGGGTGTGTGTGTGGGGGTGTGTGTGTGGGGGTGTGTGTGTGGGGGTGTGTGTGTGGGGGTGTGTGTGTGGGGGTGTGTGTGTGGGGGTGTGTGTGTGGGGGTGTGTGTGTGGGGGTGTGTGTGTGGGGGTGTGTGTGTGGGGGTGTGTGTGTGGGGGTGTGTGTGTGTGGGGGTGTGGGTGTGGTGTGTGTGGCCATTCCAGTTGCCAGTTTTTCAGGCGACTGCCTCAACTTGACAGTTGCCTTAAAACCCGCCAAAGTGGGACAGGCCCATTACTGCAGAATTTTGTGTCTAACTCCAGTGGAAGACTTTCCTGGGGGTGATCTGGAAAAAAAGTTTTCTCCTGTGATTACTGTTCATCTTTTCCAATTTCTCGGCACCTTGTTCAGTTGAGTTCAGTTCAGTTTAGTTTATTGTCACGTATACTGAGGTACAGTGAAAACATTTTTGTTGCCTGCTCACCAGTTAGCGGAAAGACATGATTACAATCGATCCATTTATAGTGTGTAGATACATGATAATACTGGTCTCAGCCATGTGATGATGACCGGCAAGTTTAACTCCAGATTTAAAGGGTCCCGATGGTCAAAGCGTCCCATCTTGGCAAAGTGAGGTTTCTCTGGATCGGCAAGTGGTGCGGTGAGGACTCGGGAGAAATGAATTGGCTTTGTAGCAACTGGAAGGGAAAATAAGCTGAGGAAAATAAGAAGGTGGTATTCATTGGTTCTCCACCTGACTGCATGGGTTTGCTCCCCTGGGAGGCGGCTGAGGATTCCTCCCACATCCCTAAGACGTGCAGGTTGGTAGGTTAATTGGCCCACTGCAAATTGGCCCCAGTGTAGCTGTGGACGGAACAGTCTCTGGGGATTGCCGGGAGTGTGAGGAGAATGGGCTACAAGGAAAATTAATGTGGAATGGGATTGCTCTAACATGACAAGGGCTGAAATAGTTTTTTTTTTGTCACCGGGAAAGATACAAATCTGGCAAAGGTCATACAAACCTTTCAGCTGCACACTGATATCGCTTTAGACCCTATACAGCGTGGGAACAGCCCCTTCGACCTGCAGAGTCCCTGTCGACCAGCAATCCCCGTGCAATAACACTATCCTACACATTAGTGATAATTTACAATTTTTACTGAAGCCATTTAACCTACACGCCAATTAATCTACAAACCTGCATGTCTTTGGAATGTGGGAGGAAACCCGAGAACCCGGAGAAAGCCCACGCTGTCACTTGGAGAACGTACAAACTCCATACAGAGAGCACCCATAGTCAGGATTGAACCCGGGCCTCTGGTGCTGTAATGCAGCATCTCTACCACTGCGTCACTGTCCCGCCTACTCTTGTCGTTCTGGGTCCCTTCACTCTTCCTTCTCAGATAGAACAATCCTCACAACAACTTGCTCAAATGATAGGTTTCTTAATTTTAAGGATAATTGTATTTGTTTCCAAATCCTTATTGTATCATGTATAATTGAGTTATTCTTATATATTGTGTTATTCCATTTTATCGGGGAGAAGGGGATCGCTCCTATATTACAAGGAGAACAGTCCTCTTTCCTCATTCTTATCCATTCTGTCTGTTGGGTAGAACTGTCCAACCAGTAAATTATATTCTTAATATGCCCAATAATAATACAAAAAGTTCGGAAGTGAAAGTCCCCCAATGTCTTTTGGTTTGCACAAGTGTTTTCTTTGGATTCTGTGTGATCTATAATCCCAAATAAAATTGGCAATATTAGAGTCTAGTTTTTTAAATAGGTTTTTTGGTATATATAATGGTATAGATTGAAATGGGTATAATATTTGTGGTAAAAAGATCATTTTTATAGCGTTTTTTCTGCCTATTAATGATAACGGAAGTGTTTTCCAGAATTTAATCGACGAGTTGAGTTTATTTAATAAAGGCATAAAATTAGCATTAAATAATGCTTTGTATTTTCTGGTAATTTGAATACCCAAATACTTAAATTTTTCTGTTGTAATTTGAAAGGGGAATTTTAATAGGCGTGTAGATTCTTGAGGTTTTAACGTCATGATTTCACTTTTATTCCAATTTATTCTGTATCCAGAAAAAAAACCTGAATTCCTCTTTTAAATTTAATAAGTTTGGTATACTCGTTTGTGAGTTTGTAATATATAAAAGTATATCGTCTGCATATAATTAAATTTTATTATTTGAGTCCCTAGTATTATATCCCTGAATATTCGGATGACTTCTTATACTTTCAGCCAGGGCTCTATCATAAGGGCAAATAGCAGAGGTGATAAAGCACATCCCTGCCTATTGCCCCTCGATAGTTGAAATTTTGGAGATAACATATTATTGGTTAATATTCTTGCCGTCGGTTTATCAAAAAAATAATTTTACCCATACAATAAAATTCTCTCCCATATTAAATGTTTGCAATACTTTATTTAAATACTGCCACGTTACCTGATCAAATGCTTTCTCTGCGTCCAGAGAAACAATTGATATATCTTCCTCCGTTTTATGCAAGTTCATTAAATAATTTGAGACGCCTGTTTAATATAATGTATGTCTTTTGGGTATAAACCCCGCTTGATCAGGATTTATCAATTTACCAATTTATTTACTCAATCTTCTTGTTAAGGTCTTTGCTAAAATGTTCTGATCTGTATTTAAAAGGGATATAGCTCTATATGAGCCCGGTTCATCTAAATCTATATATTTTTTGGTATAAGCGTAATAGTTGATTCAGCTAATGTTTCTGGTAATTTATTTTCTTTAAAGGCATGAGTATGTAAATTAAGTAAGCGTGGAGCTGTTATCTTGTGAAATATTTTATAAAATTCGTTACTAAAACCATCTGGTCCAGGCGTCTTACCATTTTTCAACGATTTTATTGTTTCACCTACTTCAAGTGTAACCTGAGCTCCTAATTCCTCTTGTTCCGAAAGGTCAAGTTTTGGAAGATTACAGTTATCTAAAAAAATTATAATTTTACTATCTTCTGTTTTAGTTTTAGATGTATACAAATTTTGATCAAATTGAGCAAATCTATTAATATCTTTAGGTAATGTTCGTAATTCACCTGTCTCTGATTTAATTTTAGTGATAGTATTTTCCTTTTCTTGGTTTTTCATTTGACGGGCTAAGAGTTTATGTGGCTTGTCACCAAATTCGAAATGTTCCTGTTTTGTGATTTGGAATAATCTTATTACTCTTGCCAATAAAATTTGATTAAGTTTAACTTTCAATAGTATTATCTTATTATGTTTATCTGTAGTTGGATCTTTGGCATTATCTAACTCTAATTGTCTAATTTCTTGTTCTAGCATCTGTTATTCTGTCTTATTCTTTTTATTTTGAAAAATTTGATATGAGATTATATCTCCTCTGATAAATGTCTTGAAAGTTTCCCGTAGTAAAGAAGGTGAAATACCTGGTGTTTCATTTGTCTCAAAAAAAATAATTCATTTGTTGTTTTAAATATTTTTAACCTGTGTGTCATTTAGAATTTGTGTGTTAAACCTCCAGAAAGATTTTTTTACTTGGCATTCCCTCAAATTTTAATAGAAAAGTAAACGGAGAATGATCGGAAATAATACTGGTGCGATATGAAGGATTAGTTGTATATGGCATTAATTTTGAATCCACTAAAAAATAATCAATTCGTGAATAAGTTTTATGTGTCGATGTGTAAAACAAATATTCCCTTCCAGTTGGATTAGCAGTTCTCCATACATCCAATATATCAGTATTTTTTATATATGTATTTGGAAGTTCACTAATCTTAGATTTTAAGTTACCCCTCCTTTGTTTTACTGATTTGTCTAAATATGGATCTAAAACGCAATTGAAGTCCCCCCATTATTACATTTTGGTAATTAAACTCTATTATATCTATAATTTTATTTAAAAATTGGGGGTTGTCAAAATTCACAGCATAAATATTTATCATAGTCAGTGGAGTTGAATAAATTTCTCCCGAAACTATAATATCTTTATCTTTATCTGAAATCTGAAATAGTATTCTTTAATTTAAATGGTATACCTTTCCGAATAATAATAGCCGTACCTCTAGCTTTAGATGTAAATGAAGAATAGTATGTTTGACCTATCCAGTTTGCCTTCAATCTCATCTGTGTTTGTTGTTTCATGTGTGTTTCCTGCAAAAACATGATGTCAGAACTTAATGAGCAAAAATGTTACCCCTCTTAATTGGTTCATTGGCACCCCTTATATTTCAACTGCAGAATATAATTCATCCATTCTTTATTTGTCTATCGTCTTGCATTTATATATCAGTTTGGTGTTTTTGACTTGCATGGTGCAAACAAATACCTCAGAACTCTGGGTGCTGGGTGGACGTCTCGAACTTTTAAATTTATATTACATCTCCCTCCTGTGTAATACCTTAATAATAAAAAAAAGAACAAATGTGATGTGAAGTTAATTAAAAAAAAATTAAACAAAAAAGAATCTTGACAGTGAATTAAAAAAAGTGATGTTTGGGTATCTAAGAGAAGATACCTTAAAAACGCGAAGCTACCTAAGGTGGCGAAAAATTTATGGACTTCCGTTGATGTTGTTATACATTGAGCTTCGTCCCCTTAACAGAGTCTCGTAAAAGACTGTAAACCGTTTCATATACCAGAGCAATTGAAAACAGAACAAATTCAGAAAAAGAGGGGAAAAATAAAAAACGTCCTTTAATTTTGAGGCTAGGACCTCTGGACTCTCCCACTAGTAGAAACATCCTCTCCAAATCCTCTCTACCCAAGGCTGAATGGCCTGTTTCTGCTCCTATCACTTATGACCTTACGAACGTTTATTCCCCACAGATATCTTCCGTACATCCTGCAAGCGGTGGCTCAGCAGAATTCAGTCGGCCACTTGCACTGTTGGTTCAGTATCACAGGAAATGTGCAGGCCATACATTTGCTCAGGGGAGAGGGAGACACCGAGATAAGGAAGGGTAAGGTGTGAAAACAAGACATCAAAGGGGATGGAGATGAAGTCAAATGTAGAATGGATCATTGTCAGCTAGGAGAAGGTGACAACAAAGCATACAGAGATAAAATTCAATCTAGGGGGACAGTCAGACTAGGAAAAACTAGGAAGGGGGAGGGATGGAGCAAGAGGGAAAGCAAGGGTTACTTGAAGTTAGAGACGTCAATATTCATACTGCTGAGGTGTAAGCTGCCCAAGCAAAATATGAGGTGCTGTTCCTCCAATTTGTGCTGGGCCTCACTCTGACTGTGGAGGAGGCCCAAGACAGAAAGGTCCGTATGGGAATGGGAGGGGGAGTTAAAGTTGCTAAACAGTTTAACTTTAACTCCCCCTCCCATTCGCACACTGACCTTTCTGTCCTGGGCCTCCTCCAGAGGACTCCTCCATTTGCTCAGACACTCAGACCAGTGGGAGCAACAAGGCAAGTGGCTGGGTTTTCACGCATTGCAAATTAACAAGAGACCGGCTCAGCCGTCCGTGTCAGAGGTTGTAGCGTGCTTCAGTTCTCCTCTGCTGGTCACAGATGTTGTACCTGGGGAATCATCGATGCAGTGAATACGTCTGGAGCAGCACCAGAGAAATCGAAACGCACAAGCAGGTCACAAGGTCATCGGTGATTGGAGCAGAATTAGGCCATTCGGCCCATCACGTCTACTCCGTCACTTAATCATGGCTAAACTGCGATAATAGACTTGGCAATCTTAGGTTTTATTCCCTCACAAATGAGAAGCACAACGGGTTCAGAATGAGCCATTTAAAGTAATAAAGGGAATAAATAAATCCATGACTAGAGTCACATGCAGATCAGTAACTGGCCCTTCGGCCCATCTTGACAATGCTGATCTTTTTTTCCATCTACATTAATTCCATTGGCATGTGTTAGGACTCATAAGATCATAAGTGACTGGAGCAGAAATAGGCAATTCGGCCCATCGAGTCTACTCCGCCATTCAATCATGGCTGATCTATCTCTCCCTCCTAACCCCATTCTCCTCCCTTCTCCTCATAACCTCTGACATCCGTACTAATAAAAAATCTATCTATCTAGGAGAAGCCTTAAAAATACCCATTGACTTGGCCTCCACAGCCTTCTGTGGCAATGAATTCCACAGATTCACCACCATCTGACTAAATACATTTCTCCTTGTCTCCTTCCTGAAAGAACATCCTTTAATTCTGAGGCTGTGACCTCTAGTCCTAGACTCTTCCACTAGTGGAAACTGATGTTCACGACCTTGAGCACGAGAGGTTCAACGCTACTGTCCCCCACAGTGATATCTTTCTTCACAGCATCAGAAATGGCAGTGAAACAAGTGGGGGGTGATAGCCCTCTCACTGCAGCCAAATACACATCCACTTCCGTAGGATCAGTAAAGGGCCTGTCCTACAAGCATGCAACTTTATGCAATGAACTTGATCAAACCGGCAGCGAGGGCCGCGCGGAGGTCGGGTGATCCCCTGTACAGGGCCGTTCCCACCATCATGCGCTTGCATGCGGCAAGCGCAACCAAACCGGCAGCAGGGGCCGCGCGGAGGTCGGGTGAGTGGCGCAACGCGGCGCAAAGTGAGGCGAACTTGGAGCGAAGTCTAAGGTAAGTTCGCCAGGACAGAGAGGGGCACACAGAGAGGGGCACCGAGGCACACACACGGAGGGCCACGGAGCCACACACATAGAGGGTCACGGAGGCACCTACAGATAGGTTCACTGAGGCACGATGTCGGGGCGGTGTGAAATGTGTCGAGGCGACTGCGAGCCGACAAGCCGTTGCCGCGCGGAATTTTTGGACATAGTCAGGTTTTCGGAGCCCCGCGCGATGTCGGGACGAACTCCGCACAGCTCCGGCGATCGAAGTGGGACCGGCCCTGCGACGCCGGACGGCTCAAGCGACCACGTTAGGTCGCGCTCATCGCATGGAGTTGCATGCTGGTAGGACAGGCCCTTATTACTCAAACCATGCTGTGCTTTACTCCACTGACCTGAACCAGAAGATAAGACACTAAACGGAGTAACTCAGTGGGACAGGCAGCACCTCAGGAGAGAAGGAATGGTTGACGCCTCGGGTCGACACCCTTCCTCAGACTGAACTCCGAGGGGATGATAGTGATCGATACTGAGGGTATGATAGAAGTGGGAACATGACACAAGGCACTGAACATGAAGGGATACGGTAGGAATGTCAGGTTTGACCTGGGGCTTACATCATGTCCTTATATTTGTATTTCTGTGCTTCACAATGAAGAAGGCTGTTTGACCCATCACGAGGGTCGCCAACTTTCTCACTCCCAAATAAGGGACAGAAGGTCAAAATAAGGGACAAAATCCCGATGGCTATTCGTTGACCGACTCAGTCGTGGCTGGGGGAATGATGAGTTGGCCCGGGTGCTGGACTGCACACAAAGCCCAGCCGGAGGGCCAGATGAGGAGTTTTGGTCCGGGCGTTGCGCGCAAAGTCCGGCGCCCCATCCAACACATGAACCGATGATTGGCCATGAGAAGGAGGGGTGGTTGTGTCAGCGGTAAGCGAAGGTCCGACAGTTGTCCAGGCTGACAACAGACGGGGCCACAGGCGAGGCGCTGCTGCTACACTCCATGGGCTGCACTACGTTGGGACGGGTGGGGCAGGACTGGACGCGGTGCTCCGACCCAAAGGACAAAGACAAAGGACATTTAATGTCACATACACCAATTGGTGAAGTGAAATTTGTCTTGCCATGCAGCACACAGGTATAGATAAGACATAACATTAAAGAATTTACCATAAAACATAAAAAACATCCCCCCACAATAGTTCCCATTATGAGGGAAGGCACAAAGTCCAAACCCCATCCCCAGTTCACCCATAGTCGGGCCTATTGAGGCCCCAACAGTCGCCGCTACGGGGGCTGATGTTCCAGGCCATTCTTCGCCAGGTGATGGTGCTCTGGCGTCGGGAGAACCCTCTCAGTGGCTCGGGGTGCCTGTAACGGCCGCTTCCTTGCTGGAGACCGCGGCTTCCGATGCCAACAGGCCGCGCTGGATGGAGCTCCACCACTGGTGATCTCGGCGAGAGATCCCAGGCTCCCGATGTTCGATTTGAATTTCAGTGCCGCCGCCGGCTGCCCCACAGTCCCGCAGCTCCGCGATGTTCTCCTGCGGTCTTCAGCTCACCGGAGCTCCAGCGCGGTGACCCAGGCAAGGCATCGCCTGCTCTACGATAGCGCTCCAGCGCTGCGCCGCTGCCGAAGCTGTGGTTCTGGGCGGTCCCCCCAGGAAAGGCCGTTCCAGGCCCACCGGTAGGCCACGAGGACGGGTCGACAGTGCAGCCCGGGGAAAAGCTGCCTCTCCGACCAGGTAGGGACCCTAGAAAGCAGTTTCCCCCTCCCCCCCCCCCCCCCAAAAAAAAGGCTAGGACTCCGAAAACAGAAAAACTCAACAAACTAAAAATAAAAAAAGAGAGAAAAAACGGACAGCTGCAGGCTGGGCAGCCATACCCGTACTGAACGGCGCCCCCGACAGTCCCCTCGACCCGAGTAGTAGCAGTCAAATATGGGACAAACCAATTTAGCTCAATATACGGGATGTCCCGGCTAATACGGGGCAGTTGGCAACCCTGGCCATCACACCCTCCCTCTGCTCTGTGTGATATGTGATACAAAGCCAAGCAAGTCGTACTAAATCAGGAAGGAGGACATGGTCCCATAGTTAATCCCTGTCACTAGAATTTCCAGTCTTTTTGTTGGAAAACATTATTTCAGTACAAAATCTTTGACTTTCTGCACATCTATTAGATGCAGATGAAAGAGCTGCTGCCTCATAGCTCGGACAACCTGTGTTCAACCCTGGTCTCTGGTGCTGTCTGTTTGGAGTTTGCACGTTCTCCCTGTGACCATAATTGGGTTTCCTCGGTTACCAGCCACATGCTAAAGACGTGCAGGTGGGTAGGTTAACTTGCCCCTGGTGTGTAGGCCTGGGGCAGTATCTGGGTGGAGTAGATGGGAGTGTCGGGAGAATAGGTTACAGGTAAAATGGGATTACTCTGTGAGGCAGCATGGATTTGATGGGCCGAAATGTCCTCCAACTGTGTTTTCAAGATATACAGTCCTCAGTTAAACAGGGATGAAGATTGTTGGTTCTGTTTCCATGGTTCCCCTTTCAATGAGTGCTCTTTGCTGATGGCACTTGTGGGTGGCGCGGTGGCACAGCGGTAGAGTTGCTGCCTTACAGCGCTTGCAGCGCCAGGGATCCAGGTTCCTTCCTGACTGTCTGTAAGAAGTTTGTACTTTGTCCCCACATCTGCGTGGGTTTTCTCCGAGAGCTTCGGTTTCCCCCCACATTCCAAAGACATACAGGTTTGTAGATTAATTGGCGTGTTATAAAAAAATGTGAAAATTGGCCCTAGTGTGTGTAGGATAGCGTTAGTGTGCTGGGATCGCTGGTCTGCACGGACTCGGTGGGCTGAAGGGCCTGTTTCCGCACTGTATCTCTAACACTAAACAAAAACTAAAACCTATTTTTGATTTCATGTTTTTAAGTCAAATAACGTAGTTTTAATTCTTGGTTTTCATGTTTTATAGTCCCTGTCATCTCAATTGCGATTTTTCATCTTAGTTTAGTTTGGAGATACAGCGTGGAAACAAGCCCTTCGGCCCACCGAGTCCGCACCGACCAGCAGGCCCCGCACTACGCTACACACACCAGGGACAATCGTTTATTCACAGCCAATTAACCTACAAACCTGTAAGTCTTTGGAGTGTGGGAGGAAACTGAAGATATTGGAGAAAACCCACGCAGGTCACGGGGAGAACGTACAAACATACCACTACGCCACCAATCCGCCCTTATAAATATGAATATCTTATCTTATGAATATGAACACAGTGTCAAACAGATGTAAGTGTTGTACATAACTAGGGAGATAATACAGCATGGATGGTGAATATAGGCATACAATGGTACCAAATTAAACAAATTTCTTCTGACTGCGAGTGATACATATACCTCCATTCCCTGCATATTCTGGTGCCTATCTAACAGTATTTAGTACCCCATTATTGTAGCTGCTTCCGCCATCATTTCTGATTGATATTATATCATGTATATTTTATTCCTGCACTAAAGTATGGTTGAGGTATCTTTGAAATGTTCAAAGCTTAGTTACTGTAAAGTAGTAATTAGCCAACAAAGAGGTCAATACAGATTGCTGCCGAATGTGTACACGTATATTCGAAGGATCGACGGTTCAGTGTAAATTCAGTGTTGTCTGTTCCTTCAGAGTCACTGCTGCACATAGGAAATATCCACTTTTTGTTTAACCTAGCACAGGAATTCAATTTGACAGCGCGGGTGACAGTCAACCAAAGTGCAATGGACAGGAAGTGCACACATACACAATATTGTTCTAAGATTACCAGCTGACCTCCTATAACGTCGATTGAAATGCCGCAGAATTTGATAAGGAGAGGCATATGTCATATATAATATATCATCCACTGCTAAGCTGTGTCTTTTTAAAACCCGAAATGTTTCATTGCTCAGGAAGTAAAAGCAGGAGAGAGACGCAGAAAAGTGGAGTAACTCAGCCGGTCAGACAGCATCTCTGGAGAAAAGGAATATGGTATACTTTGTAACTTTGTCATTGCCCTTTCAGTGGTGCCTATTTGCATACCATGGGTATGCAAGCAGAGAGCTTCACTGTGACTTGTGACATGTGGCAATAAAGTATTAATTCTTTCATTCATTCTGATGATGCTTTGGAGAAGTAAAAACAGGATTTGCTCAGTAAGAACGGAAAGAATGGGTTGACTGGGCTTATATTCACTGGAATTTAGAAGGATGAGAGGGCAGCTTGTAGAATCATATAACATTCTTAAGGGATTGGACATGCTAGATGCAGGGAAAATGTTCCCGATTTTGGGGGTGTCCAGAACCAGCGGCCAGAGTTTGAGAATAAGGGGTTGGCCATTTATGACTGAAATGAAATACCTTTTCACCCAGAGAATTGTGAATCTGTGGAATTCTCTGCCTCAGAAGGCAGTGGAGGCCAATTCACTGGATATATTCAAGAGAGAGTTAGATATAGCTCCCAGGGCTAATGGAATCAAGGGATATGGGGAGAAAGCAGGAACGAGGTACTGAATTTGGATGATCAGCCGTGATCATATTGAATGGCGTGCTGGCTCGAAGGGCCGAATGGCCTACTCCTGCACCTATTTTCTATGTTTCTAAGACACAGCTAATCCTGAACCCCAGCACTCTCCTGCCCAAGTCCCACAGCCTCTGGCAGTGTTTATGTATGCATGCATGTGTGTGCATCGAATTTGTGTGTGCTGAGCTTGTGTACGCATTTGCCATTCTTACAAGTCCTTGCTCTCTCAATCTAATGTCAATGCCAGAGTCCGTTGATCGCCTTCTATTAAAGCAACTTGTGTGAGCTCCTATGTTAATGCTTCGGGACTGCCTAAGAAGGGGAACAATATTTCAGCAAACAAATGGGTGGCACGGTGGCGCAGCAGTAGATTTGCTGCCTTACAGCGCTTGCAGTGGCAGAGAACCTGGTTCGATCCCGACGACGGGTGCCGTCTGTATGGAGTTTGTACGTTCTCCCCGTGACCGCGTGGGTTTTCACCAAGATCTTCGGTTTCCTCCCACACTCCAAAGACGTACAGGCTTGATTAGCTTGGTATAAATGTAAATTGTCCCTAGTGTGTGTAGGGTGGTATTAAGGGCCTGTCCCACTTAGGCGATTTTTTGGGCGACTGTCATTGTCGTAGCAGATCGCCGACTGGACCCCCTACGACAATGTCTACGACAAGCTAAAACAATCTACCACCTAGTTGACGTCAAGCTACGGCAAGCTATCGACAACCGGCGACCTATTAGGACGTCCACCTGTGACCACGCCTATGACAACCTAGGACCACACAGGCGATAACCTATGACAACCAATGTCAATCTATGTCCACCTATGATAATCTACAACGAGCTACGAGCCTGTCGGCGACAACTGAAGACAATTCAGTTGCCGGTACCTGTTGATGAAGGTTGACGTAGATCGCCGTCAATGCAATTCACCAAAGTCAGCACCGGCGACAACCTACGACAGCACCCGCGTCAGGAGAAGTCAAGCTACGCTCATTGACGTCAAACCCACTGTCGCCGAAAATTTTGGAACATGTTGAAAATCCAGCGGTGACCAGAAAGACGCTACAACTCTTTGGGCAACTGAGGAGACTACACACGACCATACAGGCGACACATGTGGCAACAGCCTAGTCGCCTGTTGTTGCCTAAAAAATAGCCTGTGGAACAGGCCCTTTAATGTGCGGGGATCGCTGGTCGGTGCGGACTCGGTGGGCTGAAGAGCCTGTTTCCGCGCTGTATTTCTAAACTAAAGTAAACTGCAACCGACAATGTTTTTTTTCTCCGTCCAAATATACTAACAGTTGTCACCTCTAGACAGTGAAATGCTACTTATGCTAGGGTTAGTCAACGATGCCCTGTTTTTAACCCTTCATTCCTAAGATAGAGATTCCTCTCATATCTCCCTCCCTTCAACAGCCTGCCCAGCAGCTGCTTACATTTGATCCCAATAGCAAATGGCAAATGTCTGCATATCCAAGAACCATATTGTGTATATTTGGGTCTCCCATTGCAGTTCGACAAGTCTCCTGTTATTTTCGGTTCATTATGTTCTCATGTGCTAGAATGATGTATGGGCTCTGAACCAAATATAGAAATGCTGCCTTTGCTACATTATTAGATCAGTTAACATATTTTTGCAGTCGATTTTACACCCTAATTGAATTCTTAGGAAGACTGGGGAACACATTGAGTATAATGCAATTTCTGTTAAATCGTTTTTTATTACAAAACGTCGCACAAGAATCAGATGAGTTATTCATTGTCACCCTGTTGGCCTTTTAAATATCCGATTAGGATTTCGGCTCACAAAGAGGCTAATCACTTGCTCTTTTAAAGGAACACATTTTCTTCAGTGCTCTGTGACCATAGATACAGTAACAGGTTATCCAATTATCGTTGATCACAGATCATGAATGCACAAAGGAAAATACGGGGACTAAATGATCACTGCAATACAGACTGACCTTTATAATTGGAAACTGGCATCCGCTCTTCATTAGAAAAAAAACAAAGGCTTTAGTGGAGCAAAGGCGCGGTGAATAATACAAATGTCAGGTGTATGCTTCCAGCAGTAAAACATCATAGGAACGTCTTAATGCTTTATGGATGCTTTGTATTAGTGATGTATGTGATAGCTATTAAGCTATAATGTGGTAATGTGTTACTCCAGACAGCTAGTCATAAAACAGCAGTTCTTTCGTGCAGGTCTAATTCACTGGAGTGTTCTATTCATGTTGTTTTGTACATTTTTAATTTTTACTAGCAAGTAATTCCCCCCCCCCCCCCTCCCCAATCTATACATATCCCCAATCCTTTCCACTCGTCACTTTAATTTCATGTTTCATGTATTTTGTGTTTTATGACTGTTGGCAGACCCATTTCCCTCCTGGGATAAATAAGGTTCTGTTGTATCGTATTGTATCTCAATTCCTGTCCCTGTGAACTGTGATCAACAAGCACTACTAGCTTGTATATGTAAAGCACCCTTAACAAAGCAAAGGAACATCCCCGAACAAAACAAAGCACTCATGGGATTACCAGGAGAGATAAGAGCCTGGTTCTTGAAAACCATCTAAAGAGAGGTGGGTAGAGAGGTTTAGAGAATGCTTATCAGAGCTGTGGGCACCAGCAGCGAAAGACATAGCCGCGTTGGAGGAGCAATTAACATCAAGGGTGTTCAAGAGACCTCGCTTAGAGAAATGTAGATAACTTAGGAAATTGTAGGGAGAAATACTGTATAGTGAAGGGAAAGTGTTTCCAAATTGCATTTGATGCGGCACGGTGGCACAGCAGTAGAGTTGCTGCCTTACAATGCTTGCAGCGCCGTAGACCCGAGTTCGATCCCGACTACGGGTGCTTGTCTGTATGGAGTTTGTGCGTTCTCCCTGTGACCTGCGTGGGTTTTGTCCGAGATCTTCGGTTTCCTCCCACGCTCCAAAGACGTACAGGATTGTAGGTTAATTGGCTAGGTATAAATGTAAATTGTCCCGAGTGTGCGTAGGATAGTGTTAGTGTGCGGGGATCGCTGGTCGGCGCGGACTCTGCCCAATGACGAGACAGACCACAACTGGTACAAATTAAAACTAGCAGGACAAGATTTTGTAAGAACTCAAGTTTACTGGGAGAGGAAACGGCAAATCAGACTGACAATTTACACAAAGTGTATGTATCTGGAGAAAGGGAGAGGGCCAGTGGTTGGTGCCTATGCCTGGAATCTGAGGTTTCACAGATTCACCTCGGGTTTGTAACTTACCATCTGTTCAATAATACATTATTGCCGCTACTTTGTAATTAGGACTATCCTATTGTGTGATGGTGATGCATAGTCCTAGAAAGTAATAGTGATACAGTGTGGAAACGGGCCCTTCGCCCACACAGGCCGGCATGTCCCAGCTACACCAGTCCCACCTGACTGCGTTTGGTCCATATTCCTCCAAACCTGTCCTATCCATGTACCTGTTCAACTGTTTCATAAACGATGGGACAGTCCCAGCCTCAACTACCTCTTCTGGCAGCTCGTTCCATACACCCACCACCCTTTGTGTGAAAAGTGACCCCTCTGATTCCTATTAAATCTTTTCCCCTTCACCTTGAACCTATGTCCTCTGGTCCCCGATTCCCCTACTCTGGGCAAAAGACTCTGTGCATCTACCCAATCTATTCCTCTCATGATCTTATACACCTCTATAAGAATCGCCCCTCATCCTCCAGTGCTCTATGGAATAGAGACCGAGCCTACTAAACCTCTTCCAATAGCTCACATCCTCTAGTCCTGGCAAAATCCTTGTAAATCTTTTCTGAACCCTTTCAAGCTTGACAATATCTTTCCTATAACATGGTGCCCAGAACTGAACACATTATTCTAAATGTGGTCTCACCAACGCCTTATACAACTGCAACATGACCTCCCAACTTCTATACTCAATATTCTGACTGATGAAGGCCAAAGTGCCAAAAGCCTTTTTGATCAGCATATCCCCCCCCTGCGACTCGACCTTCAAGGAACCATGCACCTGAACTCCTTGATCCCTCTGCTCTACAACACTTCCCAGAGGCCTACCATTTACAGTGTAGGTCCTGCCCTTGTTTGATGTCCCAAAATGGAACACCTCACACTTCTCTGTATTAAATTCCATCAACCATTCCTCCGCCCACCTGGCCAATCGATCCAGATCCTGCTGCAATCTTTCACAACCATCTTCATTATTTGCAAAAGCATTAACTTCTGTATCATCAGCAAACTTGCTAATCTTGCCCTGTATGTTCTCCTCCAAATCATTGATGTAGATGACAAACAGTAACGGGCCCAGCACCGAACCCTGTGGCACACCACTAGTCACAGGCCTCCAGTCCAAGAAGCAACCTTCCACCATCACCCTCTGCTTCCTTCCATGGAGTCAATTTGCTATCCATTCAGCTGTCTCTCCTTGGATCCCATGCCATCTAACCTTCTAGAGCAGCCTACCATGCAGAACCTTGTTGAATGCCTCACTGAAATCCATGTATACAACATCTACAGCTCTGCCCTCATCAACAATTTTGGTCACGTCTTCAAAAAAGTCAATCAGATTTGTGAGGCACAACCTCCCACGTAGAAAACCATGCTGACTATCCTTAATTAGCCCTTGCCCATCCAAATGCCTGCATAACCTATCCCTAGGAATACCCTCCAGTAACTTGCCAACTACAGATGTTTAGCTCACCGGCCTATAGTTCCCAGCATTTTCCCTGCAGCCCTTCTGGAAAAGAGGCACAACATTTGCCACCCTCCAGTCTTCCGGCACCTCTCCTGTATTCAAGGATAACTCGTAAATTTCAATCAGGGCTCCCGCAATTTCCTCTCTAGCTCCCGACAATGTCCTTGGATATATCAGATCAGACCCTGGAGATTTGTCTACCTTCAACGCAACCTTCAGTACTTCTTCGACAGTAACCCTGACTGCTCTCAAGACACTTCCAGTGACTGATCCAATTTCCTCCGTCCTACTGTCTTTCTCCTTGGTAAGTACAGAGGAGAAATACTCATTGAGGACCTTGCCCATCTGCTGTGGCTCCACACAGAAGTGACCGCTTTGATTCCTGAGAGGTCCCACTCTCTCTCTAGTTACCCTTTTTCCCCCTTATGTATTTATAACATCTTTTGGGATTGTCCTTACTGCTACCCGCCAGAGCTATCTCCAGTGCCCCTTTTTTCCCTTCTGATTTCCTTTTTTAGTTTGTTCAAGAAGGATCTGCAGATACTGCAAAATCAAAGGTAGACAAAATTGCTGGAGAAGCTCAGCGGGTACGGCAGCATCTATGGAGCGAAGGAAATAGCAACGTTTCGGGTCGAAACCCTTATCAGACGGTTTTGTCTACCTTCCATTTAAAAAACAAAAATTCTTTGTAGGCTAAATGTTCAGATTATTTTTGTTCAGGAAACTCATGTAAGGCAAGATGACAATCAATGATTTTTCAAGTTTTGGAGAGGACAGCAGTTTCATTCAAATTCACAGGCTAAGGTGAAAGTAGTCTCTATTTATATTGACTCCTCGATTCCATTTATTCATTATGAAACAATTTCTGATCCATATGGTAGATTTTTTGTGATTACTGGTGTTCTTCATAACCAAAAGGTTGCTATGGTGAATGTTTATGCACCAAATATTGATCACCCTGAGTTTTTTAAACAGTTAATTGCATCCTTTCCTAATTTAAATTATTTTTTTTAAATAATGGGTGGGGATTTTAACTGTTGTTTGAACCCCTCAATGGACAGATCTGCATCTGATCCTGTGCTTCCAAATAAATCAGCTAGTTTTATCAATTAATTTTTACTTGACTCTGGAATGTTAGAAGTTTGGAGATTCTTACACCAAAATGGCAAATAATTTTCTTTTTTCTCTGATGTACATCATAGTTACTCTAGGATTGACTATAATAGATTCTTGGCTAGTTTCATCGGTCACTCCATGTGAGTATGATGCAATTGCTATTTCTGATCATGCACCATTGAAACTATCAATCAAACTACCTGATTCCAAGTTTAGTGCAAAAAAAATGGTGATTTAATGCTACTTTACTTTGTTATTAGTATCACAGATTGAGAACCAGCTGCTTAAAACCAAAAGACAATTTTATTCACATGTCGAAAAATCTGGTAAATTACTCGCTAATCAGTTGAAAGCGGTGTCTGCCCAACGTCAGATTACTGAAGTGAGTAAACGGGATGGCACATTGACAGTAGACCATTATGAAATTAATAAATCCTTTCAGGAATTTTAAACCTCCCTATACCAATCAGAATTTCTTACTGATTCCAATATAATGCATGAGTTTTTAAAGAAACTGAACTTGCTAAATTTATTACATAATGAGTCTCTGTTGTTAGACAAACCCATCACAGAGGAAGAAATACAGAAAGCAATTCTCTCAATGAATTCTGGTAAAGCTCCCGGTTTAGATGGGTTTATAGTAGAATGTTTTAAGCATTTATCAAGTTTATTGTCTCCCTGGCTATGCAAGGTTTTTAAAGAAGCCTTTTTAATGAATAGATTACCACAATCCTTTTATGAAGCATCCATTTCTTTAATTCTTAAAAAAAGATAAAGACCCTACTAAAGTGAAATCATGTAGACCTATATCACTGTTAAATGTAGATTCCAAAATTAATTCCAATTTATTAGCTTTGAGATTGGAAAATATTTTACCTCAAATTATTTCTGAAGATCAGACAGGTTTTATTAAAAATCATTACTCATGCTTTAACATTTGGAGATTAATGAATATCGTATATACAGCGTCAAATAAAATTCCAGCATGTGTCATTTCACTTGATGCCAAGAAGGCGTTTGATAGAGTAGAATGGGAATACTTATTCAATACACTTGAAAAATTTAAGATTGGTTCAAAATGTAGCTCTTGGATCAAGCTGATATATCATATACCTCAGGTTTCTGTACTTACCAATAATCAGTGATCCCCTATTTTCAGGCTCTTTCAAGGTACTGGACAGGGCTGTCCTTTAAGTTCTTTACTGTTTGATATTGCTTTGGAGCCTTTGGCCACCGCTATTAGGGAATCCCCTAATATTTTTGGTATTGTCCGTGGGAATAAGACACATAAGCTATCTCTTTATGCAGATGATCTGTTATTATTAATTTCTAATCCTGAGAAATCTATTCCTGTGTAATATTTTTTTATTTGAAGTAAACCGTTTACAATGTAAAGCTTACTTTATAAACTAACACCTTAATTCAATATTACTACAAATAACATATCAATACTTAATATCTTCTATTTTTTGGAAATAAAGAAAAAGATATATAAAAGAGAAAAGAAAAAAGAGTAAATAAAAAAGAATAAAAAAAATTCTTCCCACATACTTCAATCGTAAATAAAAAGAAAATAAAAAGGGAAAATTTAAAAAACAAAAATATTACATATATATAAACAAAAACTAAAGTCATTATACGAAATACTATTTCATTCAGAAATATCTCTAATAAATGCACAATAATATCAATTATAAATAAGTTATTCGCATCGGATCCATAGGGTGTCAGTCGAGCCGTGATTCCAAGAATAGCTACTTTTCTAAATACTGTATATATGGAGACCATATCGATTCAAAAGAATTATACCTGTCCAAAAGGACAAATCTAATTCTTTCCAAATTCAACGTCTCCAACATCTCTGCTTTCCACATTTTAATTGTTGGAGATAATGTTCCCTTCCAAAATTTAAGTATCATTTTTTTCCCTATTATTAAACAGTAATCAAAAAAATTTCTTTGATTAACCGTGAGTACCAAATTTGGCTCCGGGATTCCGAATATTATTAATTTTGGGTCTGGGTCGAGTTCAACCTTAAGAACTTCCGAAATAACTTTAAAAATTTCAATCCAATAATAATTCAACCGTGGACACGTTACCAAACTATGTATTAAATTTGCTTCAAGATTCTTACATTTATCACAAATAGAGGAGAGACTAGGAAAAATACTTTTTAATTTGGTTTTCGAGTAGTGTAATCTATATATAACTTTAAATTGTATCAGTGTATGTCTGGCATTCAAAGAACACCAATGTATTCTTTGTAAGCATTCTTCCCAAGTTTCTTTTGTTATAGGTAATCCGATTTCATTTTCCCATGCTTGACGATATGTTTCAGTTGTTGGGTTCTCTTTATCTAAAATAATATTGTATATATAAGCTATAAGCTTATCCGTATTTGGATGTAAATTAAACAGCTCATCTAATAAGCCTGGTTCTTTTTTTTTTATAGTCTTGTGTGTTACATTTAATAAAATCTCTAATTTGTAAATACCTAAAATGGTGTTGTGAAGGTAATCCAAAAATATCTTGTAACTCTTCAAATAATAAAAAATTTCCATTTCTATAAAGGTGTCCTATCCTTTTAATTCCTAAATCCTCCCACAGTCTAAACCCCGCATCTAAGATTGAGGGTTTAAACAGTGGGTTATTCCTAATTGGTAACCTAAAAGAAAGATTATCCAGATATAGGGTCTTAACTATCTGTTTCCAAATACGCCTATTATTATGAATTATAGGGTTGTCCCTATAAGTCTTTTTTTGTACTTCCTTAGGTGCGAAAATAATCGACTCTATATTGAAAGGTAAACAGTCTTCCTTTTCCATTTTTAACCACATTGGTTCAACATCCATATTTACCCACCAAAAATTCATATTCTTAATCTGGACTGCCCAAAAGTAATATAGAAAATTTGGAAGTGCCAGCCCTCCATTTATCTTAGACTTCTGAGAAATCTATTCCGGCAATAGTAGCACTACTTAACCAATTCAGTAGTTTTTCTGGTTATAAACTAAATCTTAGTAAGAGTGAGCTTTTTCCATTAAACAATCTAGTTTCAAATTATGGACAGTTTCCATTTAGATTGACTACCAAATATTTTACTTATTTAGGTATTAAGATTACCAAGAAACACAAGGATTTATTTAAAGCTAATACGCCTTTAATTGACCATATCAAACAACAGTTTACTAAATGATCATCAATGTCCTTATCTTTAATCGGCCAAATCAATGCTATTAAAATGTTTATCTTACCTAAATCTTTGTATTTATTTCAAACAATACCAATTTTGATTGCTAAATCTTTCTTTGAAATCATTGACTCAATTTTCTTCATATATATGGCAGAATAAAAATTCCAGACAGAGTAAAAAATACTTACAGAAATAAAAAAAAGACGGTGGTTTGGCATTGCCGAACCTTAGATTCTACTATTGGGCGGTTAATGTTCGTTATTTAACTTTTTGGACAAAAGATTTGGAAGATACCCAATGCCCAGGATGGATAAATCTTGAACGTGATTCTATGCAAGGGCTGTCATTGGCTTTTATTCTAGGGGCCTTGTTACCTTTTACAATTACGAGATTGAATAAATATATGGCTAATCCAATAATAAGACATACATTTCGAATATGGTTTCAATTTTGTAAGTTTTTTGGACTGAATGATTTTATCTTATTGAGTCCTATCAAATCTAATTTTCTCTTCCAACCTTCTAGTACTGATCAAGCCTTTCTGTTATGGAAAGGATTAGTAGCTTTTCCTGATTTGTTTTTGGATGGTTGTTTTACGTCTTTTGAACAACTCTCCAATAAATATAATTTACCTAACTCACACCTTTTTAGATATTTACAAATTAGACATTTTTTGAAGGCTACTCTACCCTTTTTTCTGCTACCACATCAAACCGAAATTTTGGAAAACATTTTACATTTGAACCCTTAACAGAAAGGCTTAATAACGACTATTTATGAGTTGATTTTGAAATTACAAATAGATACATTTGATGAAATTACGAATGACTGGGAAAGAACCTCAAAGTTCTCTATAGAGAAATGGGAGAGGATTCTTCAATTAGTTAATACTTCCTCAATGTGTGCAAGACGCGCTTTGATACAATTCAAGGTGGTTCACAGAGTTCATATGTCAAAAGATAAGTTAGCTCGTTTTTATGGTCATATAAATCCTACCTGTGACAGATGTAACTCTGAAGTGGCCTCACTGACCCATATGTTTTGGTTCTGCCCACTTTTGGAAAAATATTGGAAATATATTTTTGATACTAATTCTGTAGTTTTAGGTATTGATTTACAACCTCATCCTTTTACTGCAATTTTTGGGCTACCAATGTTAGATTCTATTCATTTGTCCCGTTCCACCCATCGGCTGGTTGCTTTTACTACATTAATTGCCAGAAGATCTATTTTATTTAAATGGAAAGACTCTAACCCTCTGACCACACTCCATTGGTACTCTGAAACGATATCATGTTTAAATTTACATTGTTGGACCCTTGGTTAAATTTGATAGGACTTGGGGAACATTTATTCAACATCTTCACATGACATCAATTGTCCCCGTTCCAACCGCTATAAAAATTATTTTACCTTTATATGGTGGAACGGACTTGACGACAATCAGGGACTTAAATTGTTGACATTCTTTGCAGCTCAGATTCTATTTTGGGTTTTTTCTCCAGTTTAGGGGATTTTTGTTTTTACCTTTATTCTTTTTTTTTTCTTTATCTTTTTGTTTTTTTTATATATGTTTTCTTTTAAACATTTAACTATATTTACATAGAGACCGGGAGGTCTATATTCAATGTGTATTTTGACACTGGACTCTTATTTAGGTTATACCTGTTATTAATGTAATTCTGAGCCCTATGTATCAATATCATTGTTATGTTTATCATTATTCTTTTTTGTTTTGTTTTTGTTTTTGAAAAAAGCTAATAAAAAAATTTTAAAAGGAAAGAAAGGAAATGGGCAACGTTTCGGGCCAAACCTTCTTCAGACAGTTTTGTCTACCTTACTTTTGTCTACCTTCCTCTTTTAATTTACTCCTTGGTTCCCGAAACTCCTCCAGGGATGCACTTGATCCCAGCTGTCTATACCTGTGCCATGCATCCTTCTTGTTTTTGACCAACAATTTCCCTTGTCAGCCAAGCTTCCTTACATTTGCCTGCTTTGCCCTTCACTCTAACGGAGACGTAGATATCCTGAGCATTCTTCAGCGCACTTTTTAAAACATCCCACTTGGTCGATGTTCCTTTCCTCTCAAATTCCCGTTGACTATTCGGGGGTCTGTAGTACACCCCCAACAAGGTGACCATCCCTTTCTTGTTCTTCCTCCTGAACCAACATGGCAACCCTCCCTCCTCCTTTTCCCTCATCCCCGTCTCTCCTGAAGTTCCTGTACCCCGGAACATTGAGCTGCCAGTCCTGCCCTTCCCTTAACCAGGTTTCAGTCATGGCTACAACGTCCCAGTTGCTCGTACCTATCCATGCCCCAAGCTCATCTGCCTTACCCATCAGGCCCCTTGCATTAAAACACGTGCAGTTTAAACCAACCCTCCTTCCTCGCTCCCCACCTTTCACCTGCCTATTCTGTACACTAACCATTCCTGCACCACCATACATACCAACTTCTAGCCTCTCATGCGCCTCTGTCCTGCACGAGATCCAACTCCCCCTGCCAATCTAGATAAACCCTCCTGTGTAGCATTAGCAAACTTTTAGAACAGAAGCTTCTATGAATGTAATTGATAAACAAACCGTGTTGCTATTAAGTGTCTACGCTTCTAATAAAAATATATTTTTAAAAAATGTCCCCCATTCCTTCTCTCCAGAAATGCTGCCTGTACTGCTGAGTTAAGGGCCTGTCCCACCAGCATGCAACTCCATGCGATGAGCGCGACCTAACGTGGTCGCTTGAGCCGTCCGGCGTCGCGGGGCCGGTCCCACTTCGATCGCCGGAGCCGTGCAGAATTGTGCGGAGTTCGTCCCGACATCGCGCGGGGCTCCGAAAAACTGACTGTTCAAAAATTCCGCGCGGCAACGGCTTGTCGGCTCACAGTCGCCTTGACGCATTACGCACCGTCTCGACGTCATGCCTCCGTGACCCTCTCTGTAGGTGCCTCCGTGACCCTCTATGTGTGTGTGGCTCCGTGGCCCTCTCTGTCCTGGCGAACTTACCTTAAGACTTCGCTCCAAGTTCGCTGCACTTTGCGCCGCGTTGCGCCACTCACCCGACGTCTGCGCGGCCCTCGCTGCCGGTTTGGTTGCGCTTGCCGCATGCAGGCGCATGCTGGTGGGAACGGACCTGTACAGGGGATCACCCGACCTCCGCGCGGCCCCCGCTTCTAGTTTGATCGTGCTCATCGCATGGAGTCGGATGCTGGTAGGACAAGCCCTTTACTCCAGCATTTTGTCTATCTGTCACTTCCTGACCATGAGCAGGAAGAGCACAATCACAGATCAGCAACTTCCCACTGATGTGAGAAGTTATCTATCGTAAAGTTATCTATGCATACCTATCATATTTGGGGGCAATCATTAGCGATGGTTGTCTTTCTTGGCATTCGGTCACATATGATGCTTTGTACCCTGCACTTAGAACAGCTGGCCAAATTATATTAATTCTGCCGATTCAGAACAGACTAGCCAACCTACTCTCAAGCAAAGTGAAGTTGGGATCTGAAGAAGGGACTCGACCCGATACGTCACCTATTCCTTTTCTCCAGAGATGCTGTCTGAGTCGCTGAGTTACTCCAGCTTTTTGCGTCTAATCGCAAGTGAGTTTAGAGGATTACAAGATAGTTGGGGTGAATAAAATAAATTAACTAAACTGGGTCTCCGGCGCTGTAAGGCAGGAAACTCTGCCGCTGCACCACCGTGCAAGAAGTGAGACGTACTATTTTACTGAGAACTTGATGTTTTGGCCTTTGCACAAGATTACAGGAGGCCATGGAAATAACATCTCGTGCAGTGCAGAAAATTACCCCAACCACTTATTTGTAATTGTGAGAACTCGCCTGACTCTAAATGTTCTGCGGTGTGAAAGAATGGTTTTATACTTTATTGGCCAGCTGGGAAGCATGGAAAACTGTAAGAGTTTGGAAATAGCACCTATTTAGCAGGTTGCGTCAGCTCTTGCAGACGACTGTTTAGAACAAATTAGTCAATAAGACTGAAATGTTATTAAACACTGGATCACAGGACCCCTGTGTGCTAAATTCCCCCCTCGGCTTCAAGTCGCCAGAAAGACCATTATAATGTGTAGACAGACAGGGTCCCTTTCAATATGGCAGGCAGTGACTAGTGGGGTACCGCAAGGTTTGGTGCTGGGACCACAGCTATTTACAACATCAATGATTTGGATGAAGGGATTCAAAATAACATTAGCAAATTTGCAGATGACACAAAGCTGGGTGGCAGCGTGAACTGGGAGGAGGATGCTATGAGAATGCAGGGTGACTTGGACAGGCTGGGGGAGTGCACAGATGCATGGCAGATGAAGTTTAATGTGGATAAATGTGAGGTTATCCACTTTGGTAGCAAAACAGCAAGGCAGATTACTATCTAAATGGCATCAAGTTGGAAAGGGGGAAGTACAATGGGATCTGGGGGTCCTTGTTCATCAGTCTATGAAAGCAAGCATGCAGGTACAGCAGGCAGTGAAGAAAGCAAATGGCATGTTGGCCTTTATAACAAGAGGAGTCGAGTATAGGAGCGAAGAGGGTCCTTCTGCAGTTGTACAGAGCCCGAGTGAGACCACACCTGGAGTATTGTGTACAGTTTTGGTCCCCTAATTTTAGGAAGGACATTCTTGCTATTGAGGGAGTGCAGCGTAGGTTTACAAGGTTAATTCCCGGGTTTGTGGGACTGTCATATGCGGAGAGAATGGAGCAGCTGGGCTTGTACACTCTGGAGTTTAGAAGGATGAGAAGGGATCTTATTGAAACATATAAGATTGTTAAGGGTTTGGACACGCTAGAGGCAGGAAACATGTTCCCGCTGTTGGGGGAGTCTGGAAACAGGGGCCACAGTTTAAGAATAAGGGGCAAGCCATTTAGAACGGAGACGAGGAAACACTTTTTCACACAAAGTGTTGTGAGTCCATGGAATTCTCTGCCTCAGAGGACGGTGGGGGCCGGTTCTCTGGATACTTTCAAGAGAGCTAGATAGGGCTCTTAAAGATAGCGGAGTCAGGGGATATGGGGAGAAGGCAGGAACGGGGTACTGATTGGGGATGATCAGCCATGATCACATTGAATGGTGGTGCTGGCTTGAAGGGCTGAATGGCCTACTCCTGCACCTATTGTCTACTGTCTATTGTGTAGGAAGGAACTGCAGATGCTGGTTTAAACTGAAGATAGGCACAAAAAGCTGGAGTAACTCAGCAGGACAGGCAGTGTCTCTGGAGAGAAGGAATGGGTGGCGTTTTGGGTCGTGACCCTTCTTCAGACTTGTTATAGCTAAAAGACCATTATAATAATCATTTGTTTAAGAAAGAACTGCAGATGCTGGAAAAATCAAAGTTGACAAAAATGCTGGAGAAACTCAGCGGGTAAGGCAGCATCTATGGAGCGAAGGAGTAGGTGAGGAGCAGGTCTGAAGAAGGGTCTCGACCCGAAACGTCAACTGTTATAATAATCATCGTTCCACAAAAATGTGAAGCAGGTCCCGAGGGGAGGGGAGTGAATGGCGGGGGTCCGGAGGGTGGACTGGAGATGAGAGAGGATGAGAGGGGATTTACTGCTGTTGGCAGATGGCACCACAGTACAGTCTATTAGAACCGTTAATGCATTCAACAGTGGGCAGGCCGTTGGAGTGTTCTGTCACTTCATCCTTGGGTGTTTCATAGTCTGAGTAGAAACATTACCGAAGTTCTAAGTCCTAGGTTGCAGTGAAAACATTCCTGCGTTTTCTACCGTTGTAACGTAGTACCTACAACACCTGTGTGGATGTGGTGGGCCGAATGACCAGTTTGCATACGGTATAACTGTAAAGGGCCTGTCCCACCAGCATGCAACTCTATGCGATTAGCGCGACCTAACGTGGTCGCTTGAGCCGTCCGGCGTCGTGGGGCCGGCCCCACTTCGATCGCCGGAATTGTGCGGAGTTCGTCCCGAGTTCGTCCCGACACCGCGCGGGGCTCAGAAAAACCGACTATGTCCAAAAATCCCGTGCGGCAACGGCTTATCGGCTCGCAGTCGCCTCGACATTTACACACCGCCCCGACATCGTGCCTCTGTGAACCTATCTGTAGGTGCCTCCATGACCCTCTGTGTGTGTGGCTCCGTGACCCTGTGTGTGTGTGTCTCTGTGCCCCTCTCTGTCCTGGTGAACTTACCTTGGACTTCGCTCCAAGTTCGCCTCACTTTGCGCCGCGTTGAGCCACTCACCCGACCTCCGCGCGGCCCCTACTGCCGGTTTGGTTGCGCTTGCTGCATGCAGGCGCATGCTGGTGGGAATGGCCCTGTACAGGGGATCACCCGACCTCCGCACGGCCCCCGCTTCTAGTTTGATCGAGTTCATCGCATAGAGTTGCATGCTGGTGGGACAGGCCCTTAAGACTTTGCGAGACTATTAGTCTACAGCACCAGCTTGTATGTTCTCAGCTACAAATGAGGTTGCCTGAGGTGAACTGTAGCAATGTTACAAAATTTTAAGATTTTAAAAATCAAGTCTGCAATTTATCGCATCAGACAAAGCATAAAAAGAAGTTTAATTTGACACCTAATTCACTTTCATATCTTCAGTATTAAGAAAGTTATGACCATTTTTATACTCGGGAATTAGCATCTTGTTCCCCATTGCCTTTCAATTGACTTAACTCAGAAGCTGTGATCTAGAACCGTTAAAAGCCCATAACTTAAACATTAAGAGAACTCAATAAAATTTTCAGTTATAGATTGAAGCATTCTGAAACAAATATGAAACAATCTTACTTGGATGACCTGAAATTAAAGCATATAATTAGTTAGTTATCTAATTGTAGCTAATTACAAAATTCAATGAGTAGATCTAAACATCTATCCATTTCTTAAGAAAAGATAAACTTTTTTTTAATTGCCTAAGTGTCCAAATAACATTCACACGATAATCCACAATATAACATAATTTTAAAATCTCATTTTCATGAATTTCTGGGCCAAATGGAAGGAATTTAGTGTTTAATGCCTGTAAATTAATGGCCATTTAAATCAACTAGCGAGTGGGTTTTAGTGGAATGCGGTGGATTGGAACGTTGCGATTTGCGGTGAAGTCGGGAGGAAAAATACTGTTGGTTCTTTTTTTTTGGACCCCATTTCGCAACATGAAAATATGATGAAAGCCTCCATAAAAACTAACTTTTACCATAAAAATAAACTGTGTACCTTTTTTTCTCCCCTACGCAAAATCCTTCCTGTTGTCGGCGCTCACTGCTTTTGAAGGTGATTTTTAAATTACTCTAGTTTATAAATAATCGAGCGTAATTTAAAAATACCTTCATAAATGAAATGTCGGAGCGATTTTTCTTCCGCAACGAAATCACCCGACATGGATCGATTTTCTCAGTCTGCAGAAAAACGGCACTTTAAGCCCGCCCCCCTCTGAAAGGCGCCAAAGTCACGCACACGGGGAGCGGCAGAACTGCAGTGCTGCTCAAGGTAATTTTTGTAACATACCTATGAACTGCCCTTCAATTTTTCAACCCACTGGAGCACGCTTCATCGCTGGTTTCTGCCTCCACCAACAACTCGGAATGATTTATGGTTGAGGCAGTGGAGCACGGCCACCATTCCAGACAGTTTTCTGAGCAAACTTGATCTTGATTTATCGCTAATTGAACACCGATTCTTTGCGCACCTCACAGACGTCTCTCAGGTTGTTCAGCAATTCTGGGTAGAAATCAAACAGGCGGGCATCAGGGACAGAGATGCAGAATGAGAACTCAACGGCTAAGAGGCAGCATGGTGGCACAGCGGGTAGAGCTGCTGCCTCACCGCGCCAGTGACCTGGGTTCGATCCTGACCATGGGTGCTGTCTGTACGGAGTTTGCGCGTTCTCCTTGTGACACAGAAACAGGGCCTTTAGCCCACCATGCGGACACTAACTCTGTCCTACACACGCTAGGGACAATTTTACATTCATACCAAGCCAATTCACCTACAAACCTGTACGTCTTTGGAGTGTGGGAGGAGTATCCTCAAAATCCAGCGGCGACAAAAAAAAGTTGCGACACCTGAGGAAACACCGCGCGGCCATACGTCAGCATGCCGCGTCACTCTGCAACACCGCCGCTTCACCCCGCGACTTTTTCGGTGACCTGATATGTCGGTCAATGATGCCGGCAGTCGCCGAAAAAATCACCAAGTAGGGCAGGCCCTTTACAAACAGCAAATAATGACCAGGCAATTCATTTTTGTTACACAGAGCATCAAGCACACGTTGGGCAACAGTTTGACATCTGATCTGAAAGGCAGCACATCAAAGCAGCTATTCCTCAGAAGGCATTTTGTTTAATTCAGTTTAGAGATACGATGTGGAAATGGGCCCTTCGGCGCACTGAGTCCGCACCGACCAGCGATCCCCGCACATTAACACTAGGGGCAATATACAATTTATACTTATACCTGCCAATTGACCTTCAAACATGTACACTTTTGGAGCGTGGGAGGAAACCGAAGATCTTGGAGAAAACCCACTCGGTCACGGGGAGAACATGCAAACTCCGTGCAGACAGCACTCGTAGTGGGGATCGAACCCGGGTCTCGGGTGCTGCAAGCGCTGGTAAGGCAGCAACTCTACCGCTGCGCCACTGTGGTCTAGAAGGTTAGCCAAGATTTTTGTTATCAAACCTCTAGGATGGAGTCCATAGAGTCATTGAGCTATGCAGCATGGAAACAGCCGATGAGGCCCACCTTGTCCATGCCGACCAAGTTGGGATTCTGTGCTAGTTGCCATTGCTTGTCTTTGGCCCATACCCTTCTAAATCCTCCTATCCTCCTTCCCGATGTTGGGGAGGTCCAGGACAAGGGGTCACAGCTTAAGGATAAGGGGGAAATCCTTTAGGACCGAGATGAGAAGGACTTTTTTCACATAGAGTGGTGGGTCTCTGGAACTCTCTGCCACAGAAGGTAGCTGAGGCCAGTTCATTGGCTATATTTAAGAGGGAGTTAGATGTGGCCTTGTGGCTAAGGGGATCAGAGGGTGTGGAGAGAAGGCAGGTACGGGATACTGAGTTGGATGATCAGCCATGATCATATTGAATGGCAGTGCAGGCTCGAAGGGCCGAATAGCCTACACCTGCACCTAATTTCTATGTTTCTATCCATATATCTTTTGAAAGTAGAAATTGTATCTGCCTCTATAACTTCCTATGGCAGCCTATTCCTTCTTAGTGAAAAAATTACCCTGATGTCCCTCTTAAATGTCTTTCCACTCGCCTTGCGTTTTGGGTCAATGACCCTCGAATTGAGAAAGGGTCACCAGCCCAAAATATTGACTGGGTTCTCTTTCCACGAATGCCAATTGACTGCCTGAGTTTTCCACCTTTCTGCTTCCGTTTAATTTCCACATGTGAAGTTTTACTTGTTTCACCGTGAGAGTTTTCTTTTGCTTTTCCTGTTATGTGTTTCCCATTAATGGGAGTGACTGAGACAATCAGTGTAATCAAATAAAAATAGCTATGGTGAAATCATCATCATCATTTCACTTAAAATGACCCGGGTTGCAATTCAAACTCTTCAGCCCACCGACTCCACACCGACCAGCGATCACCCGTACACTAGGTTTATCCTACACACTTGGGGCAGTTTACTTAATCCAATTAACCTACAAACCTGCACGCCTTTGGAGTGTGGGAGGAAACCGGAGCACTGGGAGAAAACCCACATGGCTCACAGGGAGAACGTACAACTCCATACAGGCATAGTCGGGATCGAACATGGCTCTCTGATGCAGTAAGGCACCAACAACTTTCACAGAGGAAGAGGACTAAACTTTTTTTATGCCTTTCCCCACAGTGGAAAATTTTGATTCTGTTGTGGAGGGACGATCATGTTGAATTCTATAATGTGTTGTGTCATTTTTCTTATTTTTAATTTTTCTATGGATGTACGGAAACGTTGTTATTTCTTTTATGTAAAGCACTTTGGTTTCAACGTGAGTTTATTTAAACGTGCTATATAAATAAAATTTACTTACCTACTTACTTACTAACTCTACCGCTGTGCCGCCCTAAAAATAAAAGAGATCTTCCTACAAAACAGTGCCATTCTGTTTATAAATGATCTGCAATATTATTGTGTCATTTGTAATGAAAATGGCCTTTACTTCCATCAATGCAAAAGGAACTCATGAACTACCTCTGAAATCCCAGCGTTGGACTACCGCTGCCTACTGTGCTTTTAGCATTGCTCTAAAACTGACAGACTAATAAGGCAGCATTAACAAGAAAGATTGTTATTCATGACCGACAAACCATGGCAAAGAATACAGGATTCCTAAGACGGCTCGGAAGCTGCCACATGAGTGCGCTGGCAATTCCTCTGGGGATGTTTAAAACAGTGAAGGTTAATGACGGATGAGCTCAGCGAGCATCACACTACACATGGGAAGGAAAGAGCAGAAGATTTAGTATCTAATATTTATGGGGAAATGTGAGGAAGGAGCAAATCAGTCTGCTGGGAGATGGAGTTGTTTATGTGGACAAGAGGTTAGACAAAGACAAAATGGTTACGGAACTAATGGAGTGGGAAGGAGAAATACTGTTTAACAGGTCCCACTGGCTGTGGGAATACAACGTGAGCGGCAAATCTGTCAAATCTTACGTTAAACAAGCCGGGAAATGTGACAATAACACGCAAATGCGGATACCCTTCTTAATAATGTCCGCATGGACATTAAATGTTTTACACCTGTGTGCCCTGGCAAGGTCTAGTGTATGTCCATCTTTAGGATTATGTTTCTAAAAAAATTGTTGTAATTCCTTTGGAGAAGTGCGGCATTTCAGCACGGTGGCGCAGCGGTAGAGTTGCTGCCTTACAGCGTTTGCAGCGCCCGAGACCCGGGTTCGATCCCGACAATGGGTGCTGTCTGTACGGAGTTTGCACGTTCTCCCACGTGGGTTTTCGCAGAGATCTTCGGTTTCCATCCACGCTCCAAAGACGTGCAGGTTTGTAGGTTAATTGGCTTGGTATAAGTGGAAATTGTAAATTGTGCCTAGTGTGTGTGTGCAGGATAATGTTGATGTTCGGGGGCCGCTGGTCAGCGCGGACTCAGTGGGCTGAACGGCCAGTTTCAGTGCTGTATCTCTAAAACCAAAAAAACTTCAGCACTTGCTTCCTTGAACATATTTATCTCCTTTTCATTCGCCGAATGTTTTCCTTTCTCTCTACGATCATTCAGCACTGCGACAGGGCCCCTGCACGGATCAAAAAATCCCAGCGTATCCTCTGCAGTTAACCATTAAAAGGAGGCCTGCTTTCTGTGGAACCACAAGGGAATGGCAATTTCTCACCCACTGAGGCCATAAATCTTGATCACTGTTTGTCCAGCCTTGGTTGCGATTTGGTTTGCAGCGCACTTTATTTCATAATCCGTTTTGAAACGTTAGGGTTTTTATCAATCACGGGGCCAAAACCAATTTTAATTTCTTGTCTGTGACAAGAATTCTGCTCCTTCTGGGCTGGAATTAATTGGAAGATCCCTGAGGATAGCAGAACGCTAGCTAAAATGGTGCACAGGCCTCTGAACACGAGGGCAGTTTAACGACGACACAAAGCGCATCAGACTGCCAATTCTACAAAGCTACAACAAGTAATTTGAAGCAGAAAAGAAGCAACAAAGGCACCTCAGTCATAAATCATGTCTTTCATAGAGTCATAGTGTGGAAACGGGCCTTTCAGCCCAACTTATCCACACTGGCCAACATGTCCCAGCTACACTAGTCCCACCTGACTGCGTTATGTCCATATCCCTCCGAACCTGTCCTATCCATGTACCTGTCTAAATGTTTTTTAAATGATGGGATAGCCCCAGCCTCACCTACCACCTCTGGTAGCTTGTTCCACATACCCACCACCCTTTGTGTGAAAAAGTTACCCCCTCAGATTTCTATCAAATCTTTTCCGCTTCATCTTGAACCTATGTCCTCTGGTCCTCGATTCCCACACTCTGGGCCTCAGATTCCCCCACTCTGGGCGTGGCGTCCGGAGCTTGAGATCCCTTGCTAGGGATCGCCGGTGAAGAGCTCCGATCGCCGGCCCGCTGCCGGTAACATCCCGAAGCCGCGGTGTGCGGAGCTTTTACCGCGGGCTCGGCGTGGACTTACCATCTGGAGCCTGGGTTCCCTCACCGGGGAACAGCCAGAGAAGAGCTCCGGCCCCCTACAACATCCTGAAGCTGCGGCCTCCGGTGGGAAAGCGCCGATTCGGGTCCTCCAAGCCGTGTGTGTTTGACCGTCGCAACGTCGGAATTTCAACCATCCCGCCGAGAGGGCCTGTACATCGGGCCGTCTGTAGGGGCGACTACGGAGGTTTATGGCCCCGACCATGGGTGAACAGTGGAGGAGGACTGACTGTACTTTGTACCTTCCACCACAGTGAAGAATGCTGTGGTGGATGTTTGTGTTAAATTTTATTGTGCATTGGGTGTTCTTTTTTGATTGTACATCTGCTGGCAAATTCATTTCACTGCACTTATATGTGTATGTGATGAATAAAACTGATTGATTGGTTAATTTATTGAGATTGTGTGCATTTTAAAGAGATTTATAGTTTTAAATTTAGCGAATTTCATCATTCAAAGAGCTATTCTTTTTTAGGAAAAATAAACACATGATGCTGGAAATCCATGAAAGGTCAGCCAGCATCTGTGGAGGGAGAGATCAAGGGCCCATCATTAGAACCTGAGATAGACACAAAATGCTGGAGTCACTCAGCGGGACAGGCAGCATCTCTGGAGAGAAGGAATGGGTGACGTTTCTGGCCATGACCCTTCTTCAGACAAGTCGGGGATGAGGGAACCGAGAGATATGGACGATGGTGTGGAGAGGTAAAGAACAATGAGCGAAAGACAGCAAGAGGGGGAGCAGCGACAAAGGATGTTCTCGAACTCTCGTCGGTTAGAGGGGGAGGAGGACTTTTTAAGTAGAACTTTTAAAGTGATCAGTGGAAAAGAGAGTGGAAGGGCAGAGGGAATGAAGGATAGGCGGCTAAGTGCCACAAGTGCTTTCAGCGTCGTCTCACAGAGGGAGAAGAACGAGTCCAATAGAGAGAAAAAAAAAATGCTCGCACTGAGATGCAAAGCAGTTGTGAGAAACCTGAAATATGAACGGATCCCGGTAATATTCAGCAAATCAAACAGTATTCACGTTCACAAGTTATAGGAGTATAGGAACATAGAAACATAGAAAATAGGTGCAGGAGTAGGCCATTCGGCCCTTCGAGCCTGCACCGCCATTCAATATGATCATGGCTGATCATCCAACTCAGTATCCCGTACCTGCCTTCTCTCCATACCCCCTGATCCCTTTAGCCACAAGGGCCACATCTAACTCCCTCTTAAATATAGTCAATGAACTGGCCTCAACTACCTTCTGTGGCAGAGAATTCCACAGACTCACCACTCTCTGTGTGAAAAATGATTTTCTCATCTCGGTCCTAAAATAGTTCCCCCTTATCCTTAAACTGTGACCCCTTGTTCTGGAGTTCCCCAACAATGGGAACAATCTTCCTGCATCTAGCCTGTCCAACCCCTTAAGAATTTTGTAAGTCTCTATAAGATCCCCCGTCAATCTTCTAAATTCCAGCGAGTGCAAGCCGAGTCTATCCAGTCTTTGCTCATATGGAAGTCCTTCCATCCCAGGAATCAGTCTGGTGAACCTTCTCTGTACTCCCTCTATGGCAAGAATGTCTTTCCTCAGATTAGGAGACCTAAACTGTACGCAATACTCCAGGTATGGCCTCACCAAGACCCTGTACAACTGCAGTAGAACCTCCCTGCTTTTGTACTCATCCTTTTGCTATGAATGCCAACATACCATTCGCTTTCTTCACAGCCTGCTGCACCTGCATGCCTACTTTCAATGACTGGTGTACCATGGCACCCAGGTCTCGTTGCATCTTCCCTTTTCCTAATCGGCCACCATTCAGATAATAGTCTACCCTCCTGTTTTTGCTGCCAAAGGGGATAACCTCACATTTATCCACATTATACTGCATCTGCCATGCATTTGCCCACTCCCCCAACCTATCTAAGTCACCCTGCAGCCTCCTAGCATCCTCCTCACAGCTAACACTGCCCCCCAGCTTCGTGCCATCCGCAAACTTGGAGATATTGCATTCAATTCCCTCATCCAGATCATTCACATATATTGTAAATAGCTGGGGTCCCAGCACTGAGCCTTGCGGTAACGCACTAGTCACTGCCTGCCATTCTGAAAAGGACCCGTTTACTCCTACTCTTTGCTTCCTGTCTACCAGCCAGTTCTCTATCCACATCAATACTGAACCACCAATACCATGTGCTTTAAGTTTGTATACTAATCTCTTATGTGGGACTTTGTCGAAAGCCTTTTGAAAGTCCAGATATAACATATCCACAGGTTCTCCCTTATCCACTCTACTAGTTACATCCTCGAAAAATTCTATAAGATTTGTCAGACATGATTTACCTTTCGTAAATCCATGCTGACTTTGTCCAATGATTTCACCACTTTTCAAATGTGCTGCTATCCCATCTTTAATAACTGACTAGCATTTTCCCCACTACCGATGTAAGACTAACTGGTCTGTAATTCCCCCTTTTTCTCTCTCCCTCCCTTTTTAAAAAGTGGGGTTATATTAGCTACCATCCAATCCTCAGGAACTACTCCAGAATCTAAAGAGTTTTTAAAAATTATCACTAATTCATCCACTATTTCTGAGGCTACTTCCTTAAGTACTCTGGGATGCAGCCTATCTGGCCCTGGGGATTTATCGGCCTTTAATCCATTCAATTTACCCAACACCACCTCCCGGCTAACCTGGATTTCACTCAGTTCCTCCATCTCATTTGACCCCCAGTCCCCTGCTATTTCCGGCAGATTATTTATGTCTTCCTTAGTGAAGACAGAGCCAAAGTAGTTATTCAATTGGTCTTCCATGTCCTTGTTCCCCATGATCAATTCACCAGTTTCTGACTGCAAGGGACCTACATTTGTTTTAACTAACCTTTTTCTCTTCACATATCTATAAAAACTTTTGCAGTCTGTTTTTATGTTTCCTGCCAGTTTTCTTTCATAATCTATTTTCCCTTTCCTAATTAAGCACTTTGTCCTCCTCTGCTGGACTCTGAATTTCTCCCAGTCCTCTGGTAGGCTGCTTTTTCTGGCTAATTTGTATGCTTCATCTTTAGTTTTGATACTATCCCTGATTTCCCTTGTTATCCACGGAGGCACTACCTTCCCTGATTTATTCTTTTGCCAAACTGGGATGAACAATTGTTGTAGTTCATCCATGTAGTCTTTAAATGCCTTCCATTGCATATCCACCGTCAACCCTTTAAGAATCACTTGCCAGTCTATCTTGGCCAATTCACGTCTCATACCCTCAACGTTACCTTCCTTTAAGTTCAGAACCCTTGTTTCTGAATTAACAATGTCACTCTACATCCTAATGAAGAACTCAACCATATTATGGTCACTCTTGCCCAAGGGGCCCCGCACAACAAGACTGCTAACAAACCCTTTCTCATTACTCAGTACCCAGTCTAGAATAGCCTGCTCTCTCGTTGGTTCCTCTACATGTTGGTTTAGAAAACTATCCCGCATACATTCCAAGAAATCCTCTTCCTCAGCACACCTGCCAATTTGATTCACCCAATCAATATGTAGCTTGAAGTCACCCATTATAACTGTTTTACCTTTGTTGCACGCATTTCTAATTTCATGTTTGATGCCATCCCCAACTCCACTACTACTGTTAGGTGGCCTGCACACAACTCCCACTAGTGTTTTCTGCCCCTTAGTGTTTCGCAGCTCTACCCGTATCGATTCCACATTCTCCAAGCTAATGTCCTTCCTTTCTATTGTGTTAATCTCCTCTCTAACCAGCAATGCTACTCCACCTCCTTTTCCTTTCTGTCTATCCCTCCTGAATATTGAATATCCCTGGATGTTCAGCTCCCAGCCTTGGTCACCCTGGAGCCATGTCTCCGTGATCCCAAATATATCATATTCATTAATAACTATCTGCACATTCAACTCATCCACCTTATTATGTATGCTCCTTGCATTGAGACACAAAGCCTTCAGGCTTGTTTTTACAACACTCTTACCTCTTATACAATTATGTTGAAAAGTGGCCCTTTTTGATTTTTGCCCTGGATTTTTCTGCCTGCCACTTTTACTTTTCACCTTGTTACCTATTGCTTCTACCCTCATTTTACACCCCTCTGTCTACTGCTCATGCTCCCATCCCCCTGCCACATTAGTTTAAATCCTCCCTGACAGCACTAGCAAACACTCCCCCAAGGACATTGGTTCCCTTCAAGCCCAGGTGCAGAATTAGGCTGTTTGGCCCCATCGAGTCAACTCCGCCATTCAATCATGGCTAATCCCTGCCTCCTAATCCCATTTTCCTCCCTTCTCCCCATAACCCTTGACACCAGTTCTAATCAACAATTTGTCTGCCTTAAGAACATCCATTGACTTGGCCTCCACAGCCCTCTATGGCGATGAGTTCCACATATTAACTACCCTCTGACTAAAGAAAGTCCTCCTCACCTCCTTTCTAAATGAGTGCCCTTTAATTCTGAGGCTTTGACCTCTGGTCCCAGATTCTTCCACCAGTGGAAACATCCTTTCCACATCCACTCTATCCATGCCTATCATCATTAACAGTATTTATAGCAGGTGGATGATGTTCCATCAATACTGGTCCTATTGATCGCCTCTCTTACCTTCATCTATTGAAACTCTTCCAGGAAGATTCTGATTAATAAGTGTTTGTTTCCCTGTCTTTGTTGTGGACACCTAAATGACTTCCTTGGATGCTCTTGGTTCCGATTTCAAAACAGGCATTCCTTAATGCCACTTGCCCCTCCCCGCAACATAAAATACATTTGTTTTTCATTTTTCCTTTGTTAGCGCTGATGAAGAATCATTGACCATCAACATCAAATATACCTCTTCTCTCTCCACAGCTGCTGCCTGACTGCTGGGTATTCTGTCTTCATTTCAGATTTCCAGCATCTTCAGTTATTTTTAAGGGGGGGGGGGGAGGGGGGCTCATTGCCTTATGAGTTTTCTTGCTATTTACGTCAACGGTACAAGTGAACTTTCAAAAAGGTTTAATAGGAACCTGAGGGGCATCTATCTCACACAGAATAGGGTGGTGAGGGTGTGGAACGAGCTGCCAGGGGAGGTAGTTGAGGCTGGGACTATCAGTTAAGAAACAGCCAGACAGGTACGAGGACAGGACAGGTTTGGAGGAATGTGGGCCAAACATGGGCAGGTTGGCCGAATGGCCTGCTCCCACGCTGTGTCACCCGATGACCCTATGACTCAACAGCTACAAACTGAACTGCCATAAATTACTTGTGTCGTTTATTTTTAAATCATCTAAATTTCCGCAACCTGGTTGCGATGCTGTCCGTGAGCGGCGATGTTTAAAAGCATTAATGAAACACTTATGGTAATTTCCCCAGTGAGGGGGCTTTACCCAGGTCACCGTTACCATTAATGTACCCAAGGTTGATAAGGCACACATCTGAAACAGTGGAGTTACTCCTTATAGTCACAGAGTAACAGAGTGTTGTGGGACACTAATGTACTGGCCAGTACAACAGGGCAATAACAACGTGTTGCCTGTGGAACGACACGAGCACTAGATGCATTCTCTGCAAAAAGAGTTCCTAACCTTGGTGGAACGGCGTCAGGTAAATATAAACGGATAAATAATAACAGTTTCTAAAGGCTAGTTATCCAGTTTTCTGTGAAAGATGCTTGTAAAGATGCTACATGCAGAAGATGCTCGAAGGGCCGAATGGCCTACTCCCGCACCTATTGTCTATTGTCTGAGATAGACACAAAAAGCTGAAGTAACACAGCGTGACAGGCAGCAACTCTGGAGAGAAGCAATGGGTGACGTTTCAGGTCGAGAACCTTCTTCAAGTCTCGACCCGAAATGTCACCCATTCCTTCTCTCCAGGGATGCTGCCTGTCCCGCTGAGTTACTCCAGCTTTTTGTGTTTATTTGTGGTTTAAACCTGCATCTGCAGTTCCGTCCTACACATGTTATAAACAAAATACCCCTTCTGTAGTACAGAGACAAATGAGCCCTACATGCAGAAGAAAAAAAGCCACCATCTCTGCAAGAGGGGCCAAATGGTGGTGAATGGTCAACAAGAAAGCTACAGGTGTTGGATTGTACAAAGATAGAATCTCAGTAATGATATTTTCACGCACAATCTTGGGATACATTGTCAGTAGTAGACCACAACTAAAGCCCCTGTCCCACTGTACGAGGTGATTCGCGAGTTCTCCCGAGTTTCCCCCTGATTCGAACTCTGAGAATGTCCATAGCGGGTCCATAGGAGTTTGTGGATGTCTCGTAGCGGCTCGTAATGCCAACGTATAAAAAACGAACCATTTTTTTCATCACGAGTATTTTTTCACTTGTGGACATTTTTTTGCAGGGATGAAAAAAACGTCACGAGTTACCGGATGTCTCGAGTACCTACCGTTAGCATTACAAGCCGCTACGAGACATCCACCAACTCCTACGGACCCGCTACGGACATTCTCCGAGTTCGAATCAGGGGAAAACTCGGAAGAACTCTTGAATTACCTTGTACAGTGGGACAGGGGCTTTAGTTCAATTAGGTAAACACGAACACCATTAGATAAAAGATCCGTAGAAGACAACTGGGTGTGGCTGAAAAACTCCTTAAATAATATTGGCACAAATCATGTTCCTCAAAAACTAATCAAGGGCCGTATGCGTCCTCCTTGGTTTTCGGCAAAACTGAAACGTCTCTGCAGTAAGAAAGAGAAGTTTTATATTTGTGCCAAAAAAGAGGGTCCAAAATTGGACTGGGACAATTTTACTAGTGTGCGAAAGCAAGTCGATCGTGCAAGGGAGTGCAAGTCGATCGTGCAATTAGGAGTGCTCATAGACAACATGTTTCCTCTATTCTTGGGGGAGAACAACCCAAGGCTTTTTGGAGATATGTGAAATCCAGACGGACAGACAACACTGGTGTCCAGATGCTAAAAGTGAACAACTGCCTGATCAGTGAGAACCAGGCGAAAGCAGAAGCTCTTGCAAATCAATTCCAACACGTTTTCACCCGGGAAGATATGGAGCCTTCATCATTTCCAGTCCTTCCGCCCAGCCCATATGCTGATATGCCTGCTATTAAAATTGAGGTTGAAGGTGTCAAGAAGTTATTGCTCAACATTAATACCACAAAAGCAATTTGGCCAGATCAGATACAAAATCAAGCCCTCAAGATCGCAGCCGAAGAACTGGCTCCAGTTTGACAGTTCATTTTTCAACAATCGCTTGACTCGGGCGATGTACCGCTGGATTGGAGGAAGGCCAACATCACTCCTCTCTTTAAGAAAGGTTCAACCACCAACCCAGCGAATTATCGTCCTGTTTCAATAACAAGTACTTGCTGTAAATTGCTGGAGCATATCGTTGATAGTAATCTGATGCGTCACGTGAGCAAACATAATATTCTTGCCGACAACCAACATGCATTTACGAGGCATAGATCATGCAAGTCTCAGCTTATCCTGACAACAAATGACCTGGCCAAGCACCTTGACAGTAACGTCATCATGGATTTAGTTGTACTGGACTTTTCTAAAGCATTTGATGTCATCCCACACCAGAGACTGCTTCGGAAGCTTGACTTCTACAGTATTCGTTCCAACATGAAACGATGGATTTCCAGTTCCTTGTCAAAACGTCTTCAGCGCGTGTGTGTGAACGGAAAGAGCTCCAATTGGCACCCAGTGTTGAGTGGTACACCCCAGGGCACAGTACTTGGCCCACACCTATTTTTGCTTTACATCAATGACATCCATGAAAAAGTCGCAAGTACAACCAGACTATTCGCTGATGATTGTTTGCTGTACCGTCCAATTAAGTCAGCTGATGATGAAGATGCTCTCCAAAAGGATCTCGATACTATGGTCGAGTGGTCACAACAATGGGGCATGCAGTTCAACCCTTCCAAATGTGAAACCATGCGTGTCACCAGAAAGAGGAATCCAGGCGTCACATCTTAGAACATACTTGGTGTCACCCTTGAAGAATCCAAACAAACCAAGTATCTTGGCATCAAATTACAGAATGATCTACGTTGGAATGGTCAGACTCATCATGTAACAGTGAAAGCAACAGGTGTCCTAAACTTCCTGAGGCGCAACTTCCATCATTGTTCAGCTTCTGTCAAGGAGAAGCTGTATGTCACCCTCGTTAGACCTCATCTGGACTACGCAGTTGCAGCTTGGGACCCATACACAGATAAAAACATTTCATCCATTGAACGTGGCCAAAGACAGGCTGCTCGATTTGTTACTAACACCTACGAGAGAGAAGCGAGTGTCACCAAACTTCTGAATTCTCTGGGGTGGAACCCTCTCCAAGACAGATGTGAAGCTCATCGTTTGACCTGTTTTTACAAAATGTTAAATGGTCAGCTAGACATATAGGTCACAAGACCTACACCAACCCCAAACCAATTAGGAGCAGACGAGGGCATTCGATCCAATTTGTGGTCCCAGCCTCAAAGACAGACGTGTACAGCAATTCATTCTTTCCACGCACTATTAAAGCATGGAATAATCTCCACCAAGCCACGGATGCCCAGCCAGATGCAACTAAATTTAAAGTGGCACTTTCTTCCCAACAACCCTCTCTGGCTAAACCCCTCCCTTCACCACCTCCAGTTTAAATTCCAGTTGGAATATTTTGGAGGACCAAGTAACGAAGAAACAAGACTCACCAATTGCCACGTCTCCAGGTTAAAAATAGAGTAAAATGTAAAACCATTTCTGTTACTTTCTCCGCAAAAATATAGCAAATATTTTTGGTCGTACAACCAGACAAAGTTATAAATGTGTAGGAAGGAACAGCAGACGCTGGTTTAAACCGAAGATAGACACAAGAAGCTGGAGTAACTCAGCGGGACAAACAGCATCTCTGGGGAGAAGGAATATGTGGCATTTCGGGTCGAGGCCCTTCTTCAGACCGTTACATAGACTTCTTCAGAAAGTTATAAATGTTGCGGGTACTTGAGCTAATCTCCGGAGATGGGTCATTGGTCTCCTCGCGGAGATGGTCTCCTCGTGGAGATGGGTCTTTGGACTCCTGGCGGAGATAGGTCCTTGGTCTGCTTGCGGAGATGGTCTCCTCATCGAGAAGGTCTCCTCGCGGAGATGGGTCCTGGGTCTCCTGGCGGAGATGGGTCCTTGGTCTCCTCGTCGAGATGGTCTCCTCGTCGAGATGGTCTCCTCATCGAGATGGTCTCGTGGAGATGGTCTCCTGGCGGAGATGGGTCCTTGGTCTCCTGGCGGAGATAGGTCCTTGGTCTCCTCGTGGAGATGGTCTCCTCATGGAGATGTGTCTTTGGTCTCCTCATGGAGATGGGTCTTTGGTCTCCTCGTGGAGATTGTCTCCTCGTGGAGATGGTCTCGCGGAGATGGGTCCTTGGTCTCCTGGCAGAGATGGTCTCCTCGTGGAGATGGTCTCCTCGTGGAGATGGTCTCCTCGTGGAGATGGTCTCCTCATGGAGATGGTCGCCTGGCGGAGATGGTCGCCTGGCGGAGATGGTCGCCTGGCGGAGATGGTCTCCTGGCGGAGATGGGTCCTTGGTCTCCTGGCGGAGATGGGTCCTTCGTCTCCTGGCGGAGATGGTCACCTCGCGGAGATGGGTCCTTGGTCTCCTGGTGGAGATGGTCTCCTGGCGGAGATGGTCTCCTCGTGGAGATGGGTCCTTGGTCTCCTGGCGGAGATGGGTCTTTGGTCACCTCGTGGAGATGGGTCTTTGGTCACCTCGTGGAGATGGGTCCTTGGTCTCCTCGCGGAGATGGTCTCCTCGCAGAGACGGTTAGCTAGCTGAGACAGTCCCCTCATACAGACAGGCCCTTGCTCTCCTCACGGAGAAGGGTCCTTGGTCTCCTCACAGAGATGGTCCTTGGTCTCCTAGCAGAGATGGTTCCCTCGCTGAGACGGTCCCCTTGTAGAGACAGGCCCTTGGTCTCCTCAGGGAGACAGGGTCCATGGTCTCCTCACAAAGACAGTCCCTTCACGGAGACGTTCCTTGGTCTCCTGGTGGAGATGGGTCTTTGGTCTCCTGGTGGAGATGGGTCTTTGGTCTCCTGGTGTAGATGGGTCTTTGGTCTCCTGGTGGAGATGGGTCTTTGGTCTCCTGGTGGAGATGGGTCTTTGGTCTCCTGGTGGAGATGGTCTCCTGGTGGAGATGGTCTCCTGGCATATATGGTCCCTCATGGAGATGGTCTCCTCACGGAGATGGGTCCTTGGTCTCATAGCGGAGATGGTCTCCTCGCGGAGATGGGTCCTTGATCTCCTCGCGGAGATGGTCTCCTCGCAGAGACGGTTAGCTAGCTGAGACTGTCCCCTCATACAGACAGGCCCTTGCTCTCCTCACGGAGAAGGGTCCTTGGTCTCCTAGCAGAGATGGTTCCCTCGCTGAGACGGTCCCCTTGTAGAGATAGGCCCTTGGTCTCCTCAGGGAGACAGGTCCATGGTCTCCTCACAAAGACAGTCCCTTCGCGGAGACGTTCCTTGGTCACCTGGTGGAGATGGGTCTTGGTCTCCTGGCGGAGATGGGTCTTTGGTCACCTCGTGGAGATGGGTCTTTGGTCACCTCGTGGAGATGGGTCCTTGGTCTCCTGGCGGAGATGGTCTCCTGGCGGAGATGGTCTCCTCGTGGAGATGGGTCCTTGGTCTCCTGCCGGAGGTGGTCTCCTGGTGGAGATTGGTCCTTGGTCTCCTCGTGGAGATGGTCTCCTGGCGGAGATGGGTACTTGGTCTCCTCGTGGAGATGGTCAACTCATGGAGATGGTCTCCTCACGGAGATGGGTCCTTGGTCTCATAGCGGAGATGGTCTCCTCGCGGAGAAGGTCCCCTTGTAGAGACAGGCCCTTGGTCTCCTCAGGGAGACAGGTCCATGGTCTCCTCACAAAGACAGTCCCTTCGCGGAGACGTTCCTTGGTCTCCTGGTGGAGATGGGTCTTTGGTCTCCTGGTGGAGATGGGTCTTGGTCTCCTGGCGGAGATGGTCTCCTGGCGGAGATGGTCTTCTCGTGGAGATGGGTCATTGCTCTCCTCGCGGAGATGGGTACTTGGTCTCCTCATGGAGATGGTCTCCTCACGGAGATGGGTCCTTGGTCTCATAGCGGAGATGGTCTCCTCACGGAGATGGGTCCTTGATCTCCTCGCGGAGATGGTCTCCTCGCAGAGACGGTTAGCTAGCTGAGACTGTCCCCTCATACAGACAGGCCCTTGCTCTCCTCACGGAGAAGGGTCCTTGGTCTCCTCACGGAGATTGTCCTTGGTCTCCTAGCAGAGATGGTTCCCTCGCTGAGACGGCCCCCTTGTAGAGACAGGCCCTTGGTCTCCTCAGGGAGACAGGTCCATGGTCTCCTCACAAAGACAGTCCCTTCGCGGAGACGTTCCTTGGTCTCCTGGTGGAGATGGGTCTTTGGTCTCCTGGTGGAGATGGGTCTTGGTCTCCTGGCGGAGATGGTCTCCTGGTGGAGATGGTCTCCTCGTGGAGGTGGGTCATTGCTCTCCTGGCGGAGATGGGTCATTGCTCTCCTGGCGGAGATGGGTCTTTGGTCACCTCGTGGAGATGGGTCTTTGGTCACCTCGTGGAGATGGGTCCTTGGTCTCCTGGCGGAGATGGTCTCCTCGTGGAGATGGGTCCTTGGTCTCCTGGCGGAGGTGGTCTCCTGGTGGAGATGGTCTCCTGGTGGAGATTGGTCCTTGGTCTTCTCGTGGAGATGGTCTCCTGGCGGAGATGAGTCCTTTGTCTCCTCGTGGAGATGGTCAACTTATGGAGATGGTCTCCTCACGGAGATGGGTCCTTGGTCTCATAGCGGAGATGGTCTCCTCACGAGATGGTCCCCTTGTAGAGACAAGCCCTTGGTCTCCTCAGGGAGACAGGTCCATGGTCTCCTCACAAAGACAGTCCCTTCGCGGAGACGTTCCTTGGTCTCCTGGTGGAGATGGGTCTTTGGTCTCCTGGTGGAGATGGGTCTTTGGTCTCCTGGTGTAGATGGGTCTTTGGTCTCCTGGTGGAGATGGGTCTTTGGTCTCCTGGTGGAGATGGGTCGTTGGTCTCCTGGTGGAGATGGTCTCCTGGTGGAGATGGTCTCCTGGCATATATGGTCCCTCATGGAGATGGTCTCCTCACGGAGATGGGTCCTTGGTCTCATAGCGGAGATGGTCTCCTCGCGGAGATGGGTCCTTGATCTCCTCGCGGAGATGGTCCTTGATCTCCTCGCGGAGATGGTCTCCTCGCAGAGACGGTTAGCTAGCTGAGACTGTCCCCTCATACAGACAGGCCCTTGCTCTCCTTACGGAGAAGGGTCCTTGGTCTCCTAGCAGAGATGGTTCCCTCGCTGAGACGGTCCCCTTGTAGAGACAGGCCCTTGGTCTCCTCAGGGAGACAGGTCCATGGTCTCCTCACAAAGACAGTCCCTTCGCGGAGACGTTCCTTGGTCACCTGGTGGAGATGGGTCTTTGGTCTCCTGGTGGAGATGGGTCTTGGTCTCCTGGCGGAGATGGGTCTTTGGTCACCTCGTGGAGATGGGTCTTTGGTCACCTCGTGGAGATGGGTCCTTGGTCTCCTGGCGGAGATGGTCTCCTGGCGGAGATGGTCTCCTCGTGGAGATGGGTCCTTCGTCTCCTGCCGGAGGTGGTCTCCTGGTGGAGATTGGTCCTTGGTCTCCTTGTGGAGATGGTCTCCTGGCGGAGATGGGTACTTGGTCTCCTCGTGGAGATGGTCAACTCATGGAGATGGTCTCCTCATGGAGATGGGTCCTTGGTCTCATAGCGGAGATGGTCTCCTCGCGGAGAAGGTCCCCTTGTAGAGACAGGCCCTTGGTCTCCTCAGGGAGACAGGTCCATGGTCTCCTCACAAAGACAGTCCCTTCGCGGAGACGTTCCTTGGTCTCCTGGTGGAGATGGGTCTTTGGTCTCCTGGTGGAGATGGGTCTTGGTCTCCTGGCGGAGATGGTCTCCTGGCGGAGATGGTCTTCTCGTGGAGATGGGTCATTGCTCTCCTCGCGGAGATGGGTACTTGGTCTCCTCATGGAGATGGTCTCCTCACGGAGATGGGTCCTTGGTCTCATAGCGGAGATGGTCTCCTCGCGGAGATGGGTCCTTGATCTCCTCGCGGAGATGGTCTCCTCGCAGAGACGGTTAGCTAGCTGAGACTGTCCCCTCATACAGACAGGCCCTTGCTCTCCTCACGGAGAAGGGTCCTTGGTCTCCTCACGGAGATTGTCCTTGGTCTCCTAGCAGAGATGGTTCCCTCGCTGAGACGGCCCCCTTGTAGAGACAGGCCCTTGGTCTCCTCAGGGAGACAGGTCCATGGTCTCCTCACAAAGACAGTCCCTTCGCGGAGACGTTCCTTGGTCTCCTGGTGGAGATGGGTCTTTGGTCTCCTGGTGGAGATGGGTCTTGGTCTCCTGGCGGAGATGGTCTCCTGGTGGAGATGGTCTCCTCGTGGAGGTGGGTCATTGCTCTCCTGGCGGAGATGGGTCATTGCTCTCCTGGCGGAGATGGGTCTTTGGTCACCTCGTGGAGATGGGTCTTTGGTCACCTCGTGGAGATGGGTCCTTGGTCTCCTGGCGGAGATGGTCTCCTCGTGGAGATGGGTCCTTGGTCTCCTGGCGGAGGTGGTCTCCTGGTGGAGATGGTCTCCTGGTGGAGATTGGTCCTTGGTCTTCTCGTGGAGATGGTCTCCTGGCGGAGATGAGTCCTTTGTCTCCTCGTGGAGATGGTCAACTCATGGAGATGGTCTCCTCACGGAGATGGGTCCTTGGTCTCATAGCGGAGATGGTCTCCTCACGAGATGGTCCCCTTGTAGAGACAGGCCCTTGGTCTCCTCAGGGAGACAGGTCCATGGTCTCCTCACAAAGACAGTCCCTTCGCGGAGACGTTCCTTGGTCTCCTGGTGGAGATGGGTCTTTGGTCTCCTGGTGGGGATGGGTCTTTGGTCTGCTGGTGTAGATGGGTCTTTGGTCTCCTGGTGGAGATGGGTCTTTGGTCTCCTGGTGGAGATGGGTCTTTGGTCTCCTGGTGGAGATGGGTCTTGGTCTCCTGGCGGAGATGGTCTTCTGCCGGAGATGGTTCTTTGGTCTCCTGGCGGAGATGGGTCTTGGGTCACCTCGTGGAGATGGGTCTTTGGTCTCCTGGTGGAGATGGTCTCCTGGCGGAGATGGTCGCCTCGCGGAGATGGGTCTTGGTCTCCTGGGGGAGATGGTCTCCTCGTGGAGATGGGTCATTGCTCTCCTGGCGGAGATGGGTATTTGGTCACCTAGTGGAGATGGGTCTTTGGTCACCTCGTGGAGATGGGTCCTTGGTCTCCTGGCGGAGATGGTCTCCTGGCGGAGATGGTCTCCTCGTGGAGATGGGTCCTTGGTCTCCTGGCGGAGGTGGTCTCCTGGTGGAAATGGTCTCCTGGTGGAGATTGGTCCTTGGTCTCCTCGTGGAGATGGTCTCCTGGCGGAGATGGGTACTTGGTCTCCTCACGGAGATGGTCAACTCATGGAGATGGTCTCCTCACGGAGGTGGGTCATTGGTCTCAGAGCAGAAATGGTCTCCTCGCGGAGATGGTCCACTTGTAGAGACAGGCCCTTGGTCTCCTCACGGAGACAGGTCCATGTTCTCCTCACAAAGACAGTCCCTTCGCTGAGACGTTCCTTGGTCTCCTGGTGGAGATGGGTCTTTGGTCTCCTGGTGGAGATGGGTCTTGGTCTCCTGGCGCAGATGGTCTCCTGGCGCAGATGGTCTCCTGGCGGAGATGGTCTCCTGGCGGAGATGGTCTCCTCGTGGAGATGGTTCATTGCTCTCCTCGCGGAGATGGGTACTTGGTCTCCTCATGGACATGTTCTCCTCACGGAGATGGGTCCTTGGTCTCATAGCGGAGATGGTCTCCTCGCGGAGATGGGTCCTTGATCTCCTCGCAGAGATGGTCTCCTCGCAGAGACGGTTAGCTAGCTGAGACTGTCCCCTCATACAGACAGGCCCTTGCTCTCCTCACGGAGAACGGTCCTTGGTCTCCTCATGGAGATTGTCCTTGGTCTCCTAGCAGAGATGGTTCCCTCGCTGAGACGGTCCCCTTGTAGAGACAGGCCCTTGGTCTACTCAGGGAGACAGGTCCATGGTCTCCTCACAAAGACAGTCCCTTCGCGGAGACGTTCCTTGGTCTCCTGGTGGAGATGGGTCTTTGGTCTCCTGGTGGAGATGGGTCTTTGGTCTCCTGGTGGAGATGGTCTCCTGGCGGAGATGGTCTCATGCGGAGATGGTCTCCTCATGGAGATGGTCTCCTGGCGGAGATGGTCTCCTGGTGGAGATTGGTCCTTGGTCTCCTCGTGGGGATGGTCTCCTGGCGGAGATGGGTCCTTGGTCTCCTCGTGGAGATGGTCAACTCATGGAGATGGTCTCCTCACGGAGATGGGTCCTTGGTCTCATAGCGGAGATGGTCCCCTTGTACAGACAGGCCCTTGGTCTCCTCAGGGAGACAGGTCCATGGTCTCCTCACAAAGACAGTCCCTTCGCAGAGACGTTCCTTGGTCTCCTGGTGGAGATGGGTCTTTGGTCTCCTGGTGGAGATGGGTCTTTGGTCTCCTGGTGGAGATGGGTCTTTGGTCTCCTGGCGGAGATGGTCTCCTGGCGGAGTTGGTCTCCTGGCGGAGGAGGTCTCCTGGCGGAGATGGTCTCCTCGTGGAGATGGGTCCTTGGTCTCCTGGTGGAGGTGGTCTCCTGGTGGAGATGGTCTCCTGGCAGAGATGGGTCCTTGATCTCCTCGCGGAGATGGTCTCCTCGCAGAGACGGTTAGCTAGCTGAGACTGTCCCCTCATACAGACAGGCCCTTGCTCTCCTCACGGAGATGGTCCTTGGTCTCCTAGCAGAGATGGTTCCCTCGCTGAGACGGTCCCCTTGTAGAGACAGGCCCTTGGTCTCCTCAGGGAGACAGGTCCATGGTCTCACAAAGACAGTCCCTTCGCGGAGACGTTCCTTGGTCTCCTGGTGGAGATGGGTCTTTGGTCTCCTGGTGGAGATGGGTCTTTGGTCTCCTGGTGGAGATGGGTCTTTGGTCTCCTGGTGGAGATGGTCCCCTCGTGGAGATGGTCCCCTCGTGGAGATGGTCTCCTCGTGGAGATGGTCTCCGCATGGAGATGGTCTCCTCGTGGAGATGGTTTCCTCATGGAGATGGCTGAGCTGAGACTGTCCCCTCATACAGACAGGCGCTTGCTCTCCTCACGGAGAAGGGTCCTTGGTCTCCTCACGGAGATGGTCCTTGGTCTCCTAGCAGAGATGGTTCCCTCGCTGAGACGGTCCCCTTGTAGAGACAGGCCATTGGTCTCCTCAGGGAGACAGGTCCCTGGTCTCCTCACAAAGACAGTCCCTTCGCGGAGACGTTCCTTGGTCTCCTTGTGGAGATGGTTCTTTGGTCTCCTGGTGGAGATGGGTCTTTGGTCTCCTCGTGGAGATGGTCTCCTCGTGGAGATGGTCTCCTCGTGGAGATGGTCTCCTCGTGGAGGTGGTCTCCTCGTGGATATGGTCTCCTCGTGGATATGGTCTCCTTATGGAGATGGTCTCCACGTGGATATGGTCTCCTCGTGGATATTGTCTCCTCGTGGATATGGTCTCCTCGTGGAGATGGTCTCCTCATGGAGATGGTCTCCTGGCGGAGATTGGCTCCTCGTGGAGATGAGTCCTTGGTCTCCTCGCGGAGATGGGTACTTGGTCTCCTGGCAGAGATGGTCTCCTCGTGGAGATGGTCTCCTGGCGGAGATGGTCGCCTCACGGAGATGGGTCCTTGGTCTCTAGGCAGAGATGGTCTCCTCGCGGAGATTGTCTCCTGGTGGAGATGGTCTCCACGCGGAGATGGGTCTTTGGTCTCCTCGTGGAGATGGGTCTTTGGTCACCTCGTGGAGATGGGTCTTTGGTCTCCTCGTGGAGATGGGTCTCCTGGCGGAGATGGTCTCGTGGCGGAGATGGTCGCCTCGCAGAGATGGGTCTTGGTCTCCTGGCGGAGATGGTCTCCTCGTGGAGATGGGTCATTGCTCTCCTGGTGGAGATGGGTCTTTGGTCGCCTCGCGGAGATGGGTCTTGGTTTCCTGGCGGAGATGGTCTCCTTGCGGAGATGGTCTCCTGGCGGAGATGGTCTCCTCGTGGAGATGGGTCCTTGGTCTCCTGGTGGAGGTGGTCTCCTGGTGGAGATGGTCTCCTGGCAGAGATGGGTCCTTGATCTCCTCGCGGAGATGGTCTCCTCGCAGAGACGGTTAGCTAGCTGAGACTGTCCCCTCATACAGACAGGCCCTTGCTCTCCTCACGGAGATGGTCCTTGGTCTCCTAGCAGAGATGGTTCCCTCGCTGAGACGGTCCCCTTGTAGAGACAGGCCCTTGGTCTACTCAGGGAGACAGGTCCATGGTCTCCTCACAAAGACAGTCCCTTCGCGGAGACGTTCCTTGGTCTCCTGGTGGAGATGGGTCTTTGGTCTCCTGGTGGAGATGGGTCTTTGGTCTCCTGGTGTAGATTGGTCCTTGGTCTCCTCGTGGGGATGGTCTCCTGGTGGAGATGGGTCCTTGGTCTCCTCGTGGAGATGGTCAACTCATGGAGATGGTCTCCTCACGGAGATGGGTCCTTGGTCTCATAGCGGAGATGGTCTCCTCACGGAGATGGTCCCCTTGTAGAGACAGGCCCTTGGTCTCCTCAGGGAGACAGGTCCATGGTCTCCTCACAAAGACAGTCCCTTCGTGGAGACGTTCCTTGGTCTCCTGGTGGAGATGGGTCTTTGGTCTCCTGGTGGAGATCGGTCTTTGGTCTCCTGGTGGGGATGGGTCTTTGGTCTCCTGGCGGAGATGGTCTCCTGGCGGAGATGGTCTCCTGGCGGAGGAGGTCTCCTGGCGGAGATGGTCTCCTCGTGGGTATGGGTCCTTGGTCTCCTGGTGGAGGTGGTCTCCTGGTTGAGATGGTCTCCTGGCAGAGATGGGTCCTTGATCTCCTCGCGGAGATGGTCTCCTCGCAGAGACGGTTAGCTAGCTGCGACTGTCCCCTCATACAGACAGGCCCTTGCTCTCCTCACGGAGATGGTCCTTGGTCTCCTAGCAGAGATGGTTCCCTCGCTGAGACGGTCCCCTTGTAGAGACAGGCCCTTGGTCTCCTCAGGGAGACAGGTCCATGGTCTCCTCACAAAGACAGTCCCTTCGCGGAGACGTTCCTTGGTCTCCTGGTGGAGATGGGTCTTTGGTCTCCTGGTGGAGATGGGTCTTTGGTCCCCTCGTGGAGATGGTCCCCTCGTGGAGATGGTCCCCTCGTGGAGATGGTCTCCTCGTGGAGATGGTCTCCTCGTGGAGGTGAGTCCCTGGTCTCCTCGCGGAGATGGGTACTTGGTCTCCTGGCAGAGATGGTCTCCTCGTGGAGATGGTCTCCTGGCGGAGATGGTCGCCTCACGGAGATGGGTCTTTGGTCTCCTCGTGGAGATGGGTCTTTGGTCTCCTCACAGAGACGGTTAACTCCTCACAGAGACAGTCCCTTCGCAGAGACGTTCCTTGGTCTCCTGGTGGAGATGTGTCTTTAGTCTCCTGGTAGAGATGGGTCTTTGGTCTCCTGGCGGAGATGGTCTCCTCGTGGAGATGGTCTCCTCATGGAGATGGTCTCCTGTCGGAGATGGTCTCCTCGTGGAGATGGGTCCTTGGTCTCCTCGTGGAGATGGTCTCCTCATGGAGATGATCTCCTCATGGAGATGATCTCCTCATGGAGATGGTCTCCTGGCAGAGATGGTCTCCTCGTTGAGATGGTCTCCTGGCGGAGATGGTCGCCTCGCGGAGATGGTCTCCTCGTGGAGATGGGTCCTTGGTCTCCTGGCGGAGATGGTCTCCTCGCGGAGATGGGTCCTTGATCTCCTCGCGGGGATGGTCTCCTCGCAGAGACGGTTAGCTAGCTGAGACTTTCCCCTCATACAGACAGGCGCCTGCTCTCCTCATGGAGAAGGGTCCTTGGTCTCCTCACGGAGATGGTCCTTGGTCTCCTAGCAGAGATGGTTCCCTAGCTGAGACGGTCCTCTTGTAGAGACAGGCCCTTGGTCTCCTCAGGGAGACAGGTCCATGGTCTCCTCACAAAGACAGTCCCTTTGCGGAGACGTTCCTTGGTCTCCTGGTGGAGATGGGTCTTTGGTCTCCTGGTGGAGATGGGTCTTTGGTCTCCTGGCGGAGATGGTCTCCTGGCGGAGGAGGTCTCCTGGCGGAGATGGTCTCCTCGTGGAGATGGGTCCTTGGTCTCCTGGTGGAGGTGGTCTCCTGGTGGAGATGGTCTCCTGGCAGAGATGGGTCCTTGATCTCCTCGCGGAGATTGTCTCCTCGCAGAGACGGTTAGCTAGCTGAGACTGTCCCCTCATACAGACAGGCCCTTGCTCTCCTCACGGAGATGGTCCTTGGTCTCCTAGCAGAGATGGTTCCCTCGCTGAGACGGTCCCCTTGTAGAGACAGGCCCTTGGTCTCCTCAGGGAGACAGGTCCATGGTCTCCTCACAAAGACAGTCCCTTCGTGGAGACGTTCCTTGGTCTCCTGGTGGAGATGGGTCTTTGGTCTCCTGGTGGAGATGGGTCTTTGGTCCCCTCGTGGAGATGGTCCCCTCGTGGAGATGGTCCCCTCGTGGAGTTGGTCCCCTCGTGGAGATGGTCTCCTCGTGGAGGTGGTCTCCTCGTGGAGGTGGTCTCCTCGTGGATATGGTCTCCTCGTGGATATGGTCTCCACGTGGATATGGTCTCCTCGTGGATATGGTCTCCTCGTGGATATGGTCTCCTCGTGGATATGGTCTCCTCGTGGAGATGGTCTCCTCGTGGAGATGGTCTCCTGGCGGAGATGGTCTCCTCGTGGAGATGAGTCCCTGGTCTCCTCGCGGAGATGGGTACTTGGTCTCCTGGCAGAGATGGTCTCCTCGTGGAGATGGTCTCCTGGCGGAGATGGTTGCCTCACGGAGATGGGTCCTTGGTCTCCAGGCAGAGATGGTCTCCTCGCGGAGATTGTCTCCTGGTGGAGATGGTCTCCACGCGGAGATGGGTCTTTGGTCTCCTCGTGGAGATGGGTCTTTGGTCACCTCGTGGAGATGGGTCTCCTGGCGGAGATGGTCTCGTGGCGGAGATGGTCGCCTCGCGGAGATGGGTCTTGGTCTCCTGGCGGAGATGGTCTCCTCGTGGAGATGGGTCATTGCTCTCCTGGTGGAGATGGGTCTTTGGTCGCCTCGCGGAGATGGGTCTTGGTTTCCTGGCGGAGATGGTCTCCTGGCGGAGATGGTCTCCTTGTGGAGATGAGTCCTTGGTCTCCTGGCGGAGATGGGTCTTTGGTCACCTCGTGGAGTTGGGTCTTTGGTCACCGCGTGGAGATGAGTCCTTGGTCTCCTGGCGGAGATGGTCTCCTGGTGGAGATGGTCTCCTGGCGGAGATGGTCTCCTCGTGGAAATGGGTCCTTGGTCTCCTCGCGGAGATGATCTCACGGAGATGGGTACTTGGTCTCCTGGCAGAGATGGTCTCCTCGTGGAGATGGTCTCCTCGTGGAGATGGTCTCCTGGCAGAGATGGTCTCCTCGTGGAGATGGGTCCTTGGTCTCCTCGCGGAGATGATCTCCTCGCGGAGTTGGGTACTTGGTCTCCTGGCAGATGGTCTCCTCGTGGAGATGGTCTCCTCGCGGAGACGGTTAGCTAGCTGAGACTGTCCTCCGTGAGGAGACCATCTCCATGAGTTGACCATCTCCACGTGGAGATGGGTCCTTGGTCTCCTTGGGGAGAAAAGTCCTTGGTCTCTTTGTGGAGACAGTCTTTGGTCTCCTCACAGAGACGGTTAACTCCTCACAGAGACAGTCCCTTCGCGGAGACGTTCCTTGGTCTCCTGGTGGAGATGTGTCTTTAGTCTCCTGGTAGAGATGGGTCTTTGGTCTCCTCGTGGAGATGGTCTCCTCATGGAGATGGTCTCCTCGTGGAGATGGGTCCTTGGTCTCCTCGCGGAGATGGGTACTTGGTCTCCTGGCAGAGATGGTCTCCTCGTTGAGATGGTCTCCTGGCGGAGATGGTCGCCTCGCGGAGACGGTTAGCTAGCTGAGACTGTCCCCTCATACAGACAGGCGCCTGCTCTCCTCATGGAGAAGGGTCCTTGGTCTCCTCACGGAGATGGTCCTTGGTCTCCTAGCAGAGATGGTTCCCTCGCTGAGACGGTCCTCTTGTAGAGACAGGCCCTTGGTCTCCTCAGGGAGACAGGTCCATGGTCTCCTCACAAAGACAGTCCCTTCACGGAGACGTTCCTTGGTATCCTGGTGGAGATGGGTCTTTGGTCTCCTGGTGGAGATGGACTCCCCGTGGAGATGGTCTCCTCGTGGAGATGGTCTCCTCGTGGAGATGGTCTCCTGGTGGAGATGGTCTCCTCATGGAGATGGTCCCCTGGCGGAGATGGTCTCCTCGTGGAGATGGGTCCTTGGTCTCCTCGCGGAGATGGGTACTTGGTCTCCTGGCGGAGATGGTCTCCTCGCGGAGATGGGTCCTTTGTCTCCTGGTGGAGATGGGTCTTTGGTCACCTCGTGGAGATGGGTCTTTGGTCACCTCGTGGAGATGTGTCCTTGGTCTCCTGGCGGAGATGGTCTCCTCGTGGAGATGGGTCCTTGGACTCCTGGCGGAGATGGTCTCCTCGCGGAGATGGTCTCCTGGATGAGATGGGTCCTTGGTCTCCTCGTGGAGATGGTCAACTCATGGAGATGGTCTCCTCATGGAGGACAGTCTCAGCTAGCTAACTGTCTCCGCGAGGAGTCCATCTCCGCCAGGAGACCAAGGACTCATCTCCACGAGGAGACCATCTCCGCGAGGAGACCATCTCCGCCAGGAGACCAAGTACCCATCTCCGCGAGGAGATCATCTCCGCGAGGAGACCAAGGACCCATCTCCACCAGGAGACCATCTCCGCCAGGAGACCTTCTCCATGAGGAGACCATCTCCACGAGGAGACCATCTCCATGGGGAGACCATCTCTGCCAGGAGACCAAAGATCCATCTCCACCAGGAGACCAAAGACCCATCTCCACCAGGAGACCAAGGAACGTCTCCGCGAAGGGACTGTCTTTGTGAGGAGACCATGGACCTGTCTCCCTGAGGAGACCAAGGGCCTGTCTCTACAAGAGGACCATCTCAGCGAGGGAACCATCTCTGCTAGGAGACCAAGGACCATCTCCGTGAGGAGACCAAGGACCCTTCTCCGTGAGGAGAGCAAGCGCCTGTCTGTATGAGGGGACAGTCTCAGCTAGCTAACCGTCTCTGCGAGGAGACCATCCCCGCGAGGAGATCAAGGACCCATCTCCGCGAGGAGACCATCTCCGCCAGGAGACCAAGGACCCATCTCCACAAGGAGACCATCTCTGCGAGGCGACCATCTCCGCCAGGAGACCAAAGACCCATCTCCGCCAGGAGACCAAAGACCCATCTCCGCCAGGAGACCATCTCTGCCAGGAGACCAAGGACCCATCTCCACGAGGAGACCATCTCTGCCAGCAGACCAAGGACCCATCTCCATGAGGAGACCAAGGACCCATATCCACGAGGAGACCAAGGACCCTTCTCCGCGAGGAGACCAGGGACCATTCTCCACGAGCAGACCATCTCCGCGAGGAGACCAAGGACCTATCTCCACGAGAAGACCAAGGACCCATCTCAATGAGGAGACCATCTCTGCGATTTGACCACCTCGTGGAGATGTGTCCTTGGTCTCCTGGCGGAGATTGTCTCCTGGTGAAGATGGTCTCCTCGCGGAGACCAAGGACCCATCTCCGTGAGGAGACCATCTCCATGAGTTGACCATCTCCACGAGGAGACCAAAGACCCATCTCCGCGAGGAGACCATCTCCGCCAAGAGACCAAGGACCCATCTCCGCGAGGTGACCATCTCAGCCAGGAGACCATCTCCGCCAGGAGACCAAAGACCCATCTCCGCCAGGAGACCAAAGACCCATCTCTGCCAGGAGACCATCTCCGCCAGGAGACCATCTCCGCCAGGAGACCATCTCTGCCAGAAGACCAAGGACCCATCTCCACGAGGAGACCATCTCTGCCAGGAGACCAAGGACCCATCTCCACGAGGAGACCAAGGACCCATATCCACGAGGAGACCAAGGACCCTTCTCCGCGAGGAGACCAAGGACCATTCTCCACGAGGAGACCATCTCCGCGAGGAGACCAAGGACCTATCTCCACGAGAAGACCAAGGACCCATCTCAACGAGGAGACCATCTCCACGATTTGACCACCTCGTGGAGATGTGTCCTTGTCTCCTGGTGAAGATGGTCTCCTGGCAGAGATGGGTCCTTGATCTCCTCGCGGAGATGGTCTCCTCGCAGAGACGGTTAGCTAGCTGAGACTGTCCCCTCATACAGACAGGCCCTTGCTCTCCTCACGGAGATGGTCCTTGGTCTCCTAGCAGAGATGGTTCCCTCGCTGAGACGGTCCCCTTGTAGAGACAGGCCCTTGGTCTCCTCAGGGAGACAGGTCCATGGTCTCCTCACAAAGACAGTCCCTTCGTGGAGACGTTCCTTGGTCTCCTGGTGGAGATGGGTCTTTGGTCTCCTGGTGGAGATGGGTCTTTGGTCCCCTCGTGGAGATGGTCCCCTCGTGGAGATGGTCCCCTCGTGGAGATGGTCCCCTCGTGGAGTTGGTCCCCTCGTGGAGATGGTCTCCTCGTGGAGGTGGTCTCCTCGTGGAGGTGGTCTCCTCGTGGATATGGTCTCCTCGTGGATATGGTCTCCACGTGGATATGGTCTCCTCGTGGATATGGTCTCCTCGTGGATATGGTCTCCTCGTGGATATGGTCTCCTCGTGGAGATGGTCTCCTCGTGGAGATGGTCTCCTGGCGGAGATGGTCTCCTCGTGGAGATGAGTCCCTGGTCTCCTCGCGGAGATGGGTACTTGGTCTCCTGGCAGAGATGGTCTCCTCGTGGAGATGGTCTCCTGGCGGAGATGGTCGCCTCACGGAGATGGGTCCTTGGTCTCCAGGCAGAGATGGTCTCCTCGCGGAGATTGTCTCCTGGTGGAGATGGTCTCCACGCGGAGATGGGTCTTTGGTCTCCTCGTGGAGATGGGTCTTTGGTCACCTCGTGGAGATGGGTCTCCTGGCGGAGATGGTCTCGTGGCGGAGATGGTCGCCTCGCGGAGATGGGTCTTGGTCTCCTGGCGGAGATGGTCTCCTCGTGGAGATGGGTCATTGCTCTCCTGGTGGAGATGGGTCTTTGGTCGCCTCGCGGAGATGGGTCTTGGTTTCCTGGCGGAGATGGTCTCCTGGCGGAGATGGTCTCCTTGTGGAGATGAGTCCTTGGTCTCCTGGCGGAGATGGGTCTTTGGTCACCTCGTGGAGTTGGGTCTTTGGTCACCGCGTGGAGATGAGTCCTTGGTCTCCTGGCGGAGATGGTCTCCTGGCGGAGATGGTCTCCTCGTGGAAATGGGTCCTTGGTCTCCTCGTGGAGATGATCTCACGGAGATGGGTACTTGGTCTCCTGGCAGAGATGGTCTCCTCGTGGAGATGGTCTCCTCGTGGAGATGGTCTCCTGGCAGAGATGGTCTCCTCGTGGAGATGGGTCCTTGGTCTCCTCGCGGAGATGATCTCCTCGCGGAGTTGGGTACTTGGTCTCCTGGGGGAGAAAAGTCCTTGGTCTCTTTGTGGAGACGGTCTTTGGTCTCCTCACAGAGACGGTTAACTCCTCACAGAGACAGTCCCTTCGCGGAGACGTTCCTTGGTCTCCTGGTGGAGATGTGTCTTTAGTCTCCTGGAAGAGATGGGTCTTTGGTCTCCTCGTGGAGATGGTCTCCTCATGGAGATGGTCTCCTCGTGGAGATGGGTCCTTGGTCTCCTCGCGGAGATGGGTACTTGGTCTCCTGGCAGAGATGGTCTCCTCGTTGAGATGGTCTCCTGGCGGAGATGGTCGCCTCGCGGAGATGGTCTCCTCGTGGAGATGGGTCCTTGGTCTCCTGGCGGAGATGGTCTCCTCGCGGAGATGGGTCCTTGATCTCCTCGCGGGGATGGTCTCCTCGCAGAGACGGTTAGCTAGCTGAGACTGTCCCCTCATACAGACAGGCGCCTGCTCTCCTCATTGAGAAGGGTCCTTGGTCTCCTCACGGAGATGGTCCTTGGTCTCCTAGCAGAGATGGTTCCCTCGCTGAGACGGTCCCCTTGTAGAGACAGGCCCTTGGTCTCCTCAGGGAGACAGGTCCATGGTCTCCTCACAAAGACAGTCCCTTCGCGGAGACGTTCCTTGGTCTCGTGGTGGAGATGGGTCTTTGGTCTCCTGGTGGAGATGGGTCTTTGGTCTCCTGGCGGAGATGGTCCCCTCGTGGAGATGGGTCATTGCTCTCCTGGTGGAGATGGGTCTTTGGTCGCCTCGCGGAGATGGGTCTTGGTCTCCTGGCGGAGATGGTCTCCTCGTGGAGATGGGTCATTGCTCTCCTGGTGGAGATGGGTCTTTGGTCGCCTCGCGGAGATGGGTCTTGGTTTCCTGGCGGAGATGGTCTCCTGGCGGAGATGGTCTCCTCGTGGAGATGGGTCTTTGGTCACCTCGTGGAGATGGGTCTTTGGTCACCTCGTGGAGATGAGTCCTTGGTTTCCTGGCGGAGATGGTCTCCTGGTGGAGATGGTCTCCTGGCGGAGATGGTCTCCTCGTGGAAATGGGTCCTTGGTCTCCTCGCGGAGATGATCTCACGGAGATGGGTACTTGGTCTCCTGGCAGAGATGGTCTCCTCGTGGAGATGGTCTCCTCATGGAGATGGTCTCCTGGCAGAGATGGTCTCCTCGTGGAGATGGGTCCTTGGTCTCCTCGGGGAGATGATCTCCTCGCGGAGTTGGGTACTTGGTCTCCTGGCAGATGGTCTCCTCGTGGAGATGGTCTCCTCGTGGAGATGAGTCCTTGGTCTCCTGGCAGAGATGGTCTCCTCGCGGAGACGGTTAGCTAGCTGAGACTGTCCTCCGTGAGGAGACCAAGGACCATTCTCCACGAGGAGACCATCTCCGCGAGGAGACCAAGGACCTATCTCCACGAGAAGACCAAGGACCCATCTCAACGAGGAGACCATCTCCGCGAATGACCACCTCGTGGAGATGTGTCCTTGGTCTCCTGGCGGAGATTGTCTCCTGGTGAAGATGGTCTCCTCGCGGAGATGGGTCCTTGGTCTCCTGGCGGAGATGGGTCTTTGGTCACCTCGTGGAGATGGGTCTTTGGTCACCTCGTGGAGATGGGTCTTTGGTCACCTCGTGGAGATGTGTCCTTGGTCTCCTGGCGGAGATGGTCTCCTCGTGGAGAATGGTCCTTGGTCTCCTCGCGGAGAAGGGTCCTTGGTCTCCTCGTGGATATGGGTCCTTGGTCTCCTCGTGGAGATGGGTCCTTGGTCTCCTGGCAGAGATGGTCTCCTCGTGGAGATGGGTCCTTGGTCTCCTGGCAGAGATGGTCTCCTGGCGGAGATGGGTCTTTGGTCTCCTGGCAGAGATGGGTCTTTGGTCTCCTGGCGGAGATGGTCTCCTGGCAGAGATGGTTGCCTCGCGGAGAAGGGTCCTTGGTCTCCTGGCGGAGATGGTCTCCTCGCGGAGATGGGTCTTTGGTCTCCTCGTGGAGATGGGTCCTTTGTCTCCTGACGGAGATGGGTCTTTGGTCACCTCGTGGAGATGGGTCCTTGGTCTCCTGGCGGAGATGGTCGCCTCGCAGAGATGGTCTCCTTGTGGAGATGGGTCCTTGGTCTCCTGGCGGAGATGGTCTCCTCGCGGAGATGGGTCCTTGATCTCCTCGCGGGGATGGTCTCCTCGCAGAGACGGTTAGCTAGCTGAGACTGTCCCCTCATACAGACAGGCGCTTGCTCTCCTCACGGAGAAGGGTCCTTGGTCTCCTCACGGAGATGGTCCTTGGTCTCCTAGCAGAGATGGTTCCCTCGCTGAGATGGTCCTCTGGTAGAGACAGGCCCTTGGTCTCCTCAGGGAGACAGGTCCATGGTCTCCTCACAAAGACAGTCCCTTCGCGGAGACGTTCCTTGGTCCCCTGGTGGAGATGGATCTTTGGTCTCCTGGCGGAGATGGTCTCCCCGTGGAGATGGTCTCCTCGTGGAGATGTGTCCTTGGTCTCCTCGCGGAGATGATCTCCTCGCGGAGATGGTCTCCTCGCGGAGATGGTCTCCTCGTGGAGATGGTCTCCTCGTGGAGATGAGTCCTTGGTCTCCTGGCGGAGATGGTCTCCTTGCGGAGACAGTTAGCTAGCTGAGACTGTCCTCCATGAGGAGACCATCTCCATGAGTTGACCATCTCCACGAGGAGACCAAGGACCCATCTCATCCAGGAGACCATCTCCGCGAGGAGACCATCTCCGCCAGGAGTCCAAGGACCCATCTCCACGAGGAGACCATCTCCGCCAGGAGACCAAGGACACATCTCCACGAGGTGACCAAAGACCCATCTCCACGAGGTGACCAAAGACCCATCTCCACGAGGTGACCAAAGACCCATCTCCGCCAGGAGACCAAGGACCCATCTCCGCGAGGAGACCATCTTCACTAGGAGACAAGGACACATCTCCACGAGGTGGTCAAATCGTGGAGATGGTCTCCTCGTTGAGATGGTCTTCTCGTGGAGATAGGTCCTTGGTCTCCTCGCGGAGATGGTCTCCTCGTGGAGAATGGTCCTTGGTCTCCTCGCGGAGAAGGGTCCTTGGTCTCCTCGTGGATATGGGTCCTTGGTCTCCTCGTGGAGATGGGTCCTTGGTCTCCTGGCAGAGATGGTCTCCTCGTGGAGATCGGTCCTTGGTCTCCTGGCAGAGATGGTCTCCTCGCGGAGACGGTTAGCTAGCTGAGACTGTCCTCCGTGAGGAGACCAAGGACCATTCTCCGCGAGGAGACCATCTCCGCGAGGAGACCAAGGACCTATCTCCACGAGAAGACCAAGGACCCATCTCAACGAGGAGACCATCTCCGCGAATGACCACCTCGTGGAGATGTGTCCTTGGTCTCCTGGCGGAGATTGTCTCCTGGTGAAGATGGTCTCCTCGCGGAGATGGGTCCTTGGTCTCCTGGCGGAGATGGGTCTTTGGTCACCTCGTGGAGATGGGTCTTTGGTCACCTCGTGGAGATGGGTCTTTGGTCACCTCGTGGAGATGTGTCCTTGGTCTCCTGGCGGAGATGGTCTCCTCGTGGAGAATGGTCCTTGGTCTCCTCGCGGAGAAGGGTCCTTGGTCTCCTCGTGGATATGGGTCCTTGGTCTCCTCGTGGAGATGGGTCCTTGGTCTCCTGGCAGAGATGGTCTCCTCGTGGAGATGGGTCCTTGGTCTCCTGGCAGAGATGGTCTCCTGGCGGAGATGGGTCTTTGGTCTCCTGGCAGAGATGGGTCTTTGGTCTCCTGGCGGAGATGGTCTCCTGGCAGAGATGGTTGCCTCGCGGAGAAGGGTCCTTGGTCTCCTGGCGGAGATGGTCTCCTCGCGGAGATGGGTCTTTGGTCTCCTCGTGGAGATGGGTCCTTTGTCTCCTGACGGAGATGGGTCTTTGGTCACCTCGTGGAGATGGGTCCTTGGTCTCCTGGCGGAGATGGTCGCCTCGCAGAGATGGTCTCCTTGTGGAGATGGGTCCTTGGTCTCCTGGCGGAGATGGTCTCCTCGCGGAGATGGGTCCTTGATCTCCTCGCGGGGATGGTCTCCTCGCAGAGACGGTTAGCTAGCTGAGACTGTCCCCTCATACAGACAGGCGCTTGCTCTCCTCACGGAGAAGGGTCCTTGGTCTCCTCACGGAGATGGTCCTTGGTCTCCTAGCAGAGATGGTTCCCTCGCTGAGATGGTCCTCTGGTAGAGACAGGCCCTTGGTCTCCTCAGGGAGACAGGTCCATGGTCTCCTCACAAAGACAGTCCCTTCGCGGAGACGTTCCTTGGTCCCCTGGTGGAGATGGATCTTTGGTCTCCTGGCGGAGATGGTCTCCCCGTGGAGATGGTCTCCTCGTGGAGATGGGTCCTTGGTCTCCTCGCGGAGATGATCTCCTCGCGGAGATGGTCTCCTCGCGGAGATGGTCTCCTCGTGGAGATGGTCTCCTCGTGGAGATGAGTCCTTGGTCTCCTGGCGGAGATGGTCTCCTTGCGGAGACAGTTAGCTAGCTGAGACTGTCCTCCATGAGGAGACCATCTCCATGAGTTGACCATCTCCACGAGGAGACCAAGGACCCATCTCATCCAGGAGACCATCTCCGCGAGGAGACCATCTCCGCCAGGAGTCCAAGGACCCATCTCCACGAGGAGACCATCTCCGCCAGGAGACCAAGGACACATCTCCACGAGGTGACCAAAGACCCATCTCCACGAGGTGACCAAAGACCCATCTCCACGAGGTGACCAAAGACCCATCTCCGCCAGGAGACCAAGGACCCATCTCCGCGAGGAGACCATCTTCACCAGGAGACAAGGACACATCTCCACGAGGTGGTCAAATCGTGGAGATGGTCTCCTCGTTGAGATGGTCTTCTCGTGGAGATAGGTCCTTGGTCTCCTCGCGGAGATGGTCTCCTCGTGGAGAATGGTCCTTGGTCTCCTCGCGGAGAAGGGTCCTTGGTCTCCTCGTGGATATGGGTCCTTGGTCTCCTCGTGGAGATGGGTCCTTGGTCTCCTGGCAGAGATGGTCTCCTCGTGGAGATCGGTCCTTGGTCTCCTGGCAGAGATGGTCTCCTGCGGAGATGGTCTCCTGGCGGAGATGGTCTCCTGGCAGAGATGGGTCTTTGGTCTCCTGGCAGAGATGGGTCTTTGGTCTCCTGGCGGAGATGGGTCTTTGGTCTCCTGGCGGAGATGGTCTCCTGGCAGAGATGGTCACCTCGCGGAGATGGGTCCTTGGTCTCTTGGCGGAGATCGTCTCCTCGCGGAGATGGGTCTTTGGTCTCCTCGTGGAGATGGGTCCTTGGTCTCCTGGCGGAGATGGGTCTTTGGTCACCTCGTGAAGATGGGTCCTTGGTCTCCTGGCGGAGATGGTCTCCTCGTGGAGTTGGGTCCTTGGTCTCCTGGCGGAGATGGTCTCCTGCCGGAGATGGGTCCTTGGTCTCCTCGTGGAGATGGTCAACTCATGGAGATGGTCTCCTCACGGAGATGGGTCCTTGGTCTCATGGCGGAGATGGTCTCCTCGTGGAGATGGGTCCTTGATCTCCTCGCGGAGATGGTCTCCTTGCGGAGACGGTTAGGTAGCTGAGACTGTCCCCTCATACAGACAGGCGCTTGCTCTCCTCACGGAGAAGGGTCCTTGGTCTCCTCACGGAGATGGCCCTTGGTCTCCTAGCAGAGATGGTTCCCTCGCTGAGATGGTCCCCTTGTTAGGACAGGCCCTTGGTCTCCTCAGGGAGACAGGTCCATGGTCTCCTCACAAAGACAGCCCCTTCGCGGAGACGTTCCTTGGTCTCCTGGTGGAGATGGGTCTTTGGTCACCTCGTGGAGATGGGTCTTTAGTCTTCTGGCGGAGATGGTCTCCTGGCGGAGATGGGTACTTGGTCTCCTGGCGGAGATGGTCTCCACGCGGAGATGGGTCTTTGGTCTCCTCGTGGAGATGGGTCTTTGGTCACCTCGTGGAGATGGGTCTTTGGTCACCTCGTGGAGATGGGTCCTTGGTCTCCTGGCAGAGATGGTCTCCTCGTGGAGATGGGTCTCCTGGCGGAGATGGTCTCGTGGCGGAGATGGTCGCCTCGCGGAGATGGGTCTTGGTCTCCTGGCGGAGATGGTCTCCTCGTGGAGATGGGTCATTGCTCTCCTGGTGGAGATGGGTCTTTGGTCGCCTCGCGGAGATGGGTCTTGGTTTCCTGGCGGAGATGGTCTCCTGGCGGAGATGGTCTCCTCGTGGAGATGAGTCCTTGGTCTCCTGGCGGAGATGGGTCTTTGGTCACCTCGTGGAGATGGGTCTTTGGTCACCTCGTTGAGATGGGTCCTTGGTCTCCTGGCGGAGATGGTCTCCTGGTGGAGATGGTCTCCTCATGGAGATGGGTCCTTGGTCTCCTGGCGGAGATGGTCTCCTGGTGGAGATGGTCTCCTGGCGGAGATGGTCTCCTCATGGAAATGGGTCCTTGGTCTCCTCGCGGAGATGATCTCACGGAGATGGGTACTTGGTCTCCTGGCAGAGATGGTCTCCTCGTGGAGATGGTCTCCTCATGGAGATGGTCTCCTGGCAGAGATGGGTCCTTGGTCTCCTCGCGGAGATGATCTCGCGGAGTTGGGTACTTGATCTCCTGGCAGAGATGGTCTCCTCGTGGAGATGTTCTCCTCGTGGAGATGGTCTCCTCGTGGAGATGAGTCCTTGGTCTCCTGGCAGAGATGGTCTCCTCGCGGAGACGGTTAGCTAGCTGAGACTGTCCTCCGTGAGGAGACCATCTCCATGAGTTGACCATCTCCACGTGGAGATGGGTCCTTGGTCTCCTCGCGGAGATGGGTACTTGGTCTCCTGGCAGAGATGGTCTCCTCGTTGAGATGGTCTCCTGGCGGAGATGGTCGCCTCGCGGAGATGGTCTCCTCGTGGAGATGGGTCCTTGGTCTCCTGGCGGAGATGGTCTCCTCGCGGAGATGGGTCCTTGATCTCCTCGCGGGGATGGTCTCCTCGCAGAGACGGTTAGCTAGCTGAGACTGTCCCCTCATACAGACAGGCGCCTGCTCTCCTCATGGAGAAGGGTCCTTGGTCTCCTCACGGAGATGGTCCTTGGTCTCCTAGCAGAGATGGTTCCCTCGCTGAGACGGTCCTCTTGTAGAGACAGGCCCTTGGTCTCCTCAGGGAGACAGGTCCATGGTCTCCTCACAAAGACAGTCCCTTCGCGGAGACGTTCCTTGGTCTCCTGGTGGAGATGGGTCTTTGGTCTCCTCGTGGAGATGGTCAACTCATGGAGATGGTCTCCTCACGGAGATGGGTCCTTGGTCTCATGGCGGAGATGGTCTCCTCGTGGAGATGGGTCCTTGATCTCCTCGCGGAGATGGTCTCCTTGCGGAGACGGTTAGGTAGCTGAGACTGTCCCCTCATACAGACAGGCGCTTGCTCTCCTCACGGAGAAGGGTCCTTGGTCTCCTCACGGAGATGGCCCTTGGTCTCCTAGCAGAGATGGTTCCCTCGCTGAGATGGTCCCCTTGTTAGGACAGGCCCTTGTGAGGTCTCCTCACAAAGACAGCCCCTTCGCGGAGACGTTCCTTGGTCTCCTGGTGGAGATGGGTCTTTGGTCTCCTGGTGGAGATGGGTCTTTGGTCTCCTGGCGGAGATGGTCTCCTCGTGGAGATGGTCTCCTCGTGGAGATGGGTCCTTGGTCTCCTCGCGGAGATGATCTCCTCACGGAGATGGGTACTTGGTCTCCTGGCGGAGATGGTCTCCTGGCGGAGATGGTTCTTTGGTCTCCTGGCGGAGATGGGTCTTTGGTCACCTCGTGGAGATGGGTCTTTAGTCTCCTGGCGGAGATGGTCTCCTGGCGGAGGTGGTCTCCTCGTGGAGATGGGTCTTTGGTCACCTCGTGGAGATGGGTCTTTGGTCACCTCGTGGAGATGGGTCTTTGGTCACCTGGCGGAGATGGTCTCCTCGTGGAGATGGTCTCCTCGTGGAGACGGTTAGCTAGCTGAGACTGTCCCCTCATAGAGGCAGGCCCTTGCTCTCCTCACGGAGAAGGGTCCTTGGTCTCCTCATGGAGATGGTTCCCTCGCTGAGACGGTCTCCTTGTAGAGACAGGCCCTTGGTCTCCTCAGGCAGACAGGTCCATGGTCTCCTCACGAAGACAGTCCCTTCATGGAGATGGTCCATTCGCGGAGACGTTCCTTGGTCTCCTGGTGGAGATGGGTCTTTGGTCTCCTGGCGGAGATGGTCTCCAAAGACCCATCTCCACGAGGTGACCAAAGACCCATCTCCGCCAGGAGACCAAGGACCCATCTCCACGAAGAGACCAAAGACCCATCTCCGCGAGGAGACCATCTCCGCCAGGAGACTATCTCCACGAGGAGACCATCTCCGCCAGGAGACCAAGAACCCATCTCCGTGAGGAGACCATCTCCACGAGGAGACCAAGGACCCATCTTTTCCAGGAGACCATCTCCACGAGGAGACCAAGGACCAATCTCCGCCAGGAGACCATCTCCGCGAGGAGACCATCTCCGCCAGGAGTCCAAGGACCCATCTCCACGAGGAGACCATCTCCGCCAGGAGACCAAGGACACATCTCCACGAGGTGACCAAAGACCCATCTCCACGAGGTGACCAAAGACCCATCTCCGCCAGGAGACCAAGGACCCATCTCCACGAGGAGACCAAAGACACATCTCCGCGAGGAGACCATCTCCACCAGGAGACAATCTCCGCGAGGAGACCATCTCCGCCAGGAGACTGAGGACCCATCTCCGCGAGGAGACCAAAGACCCATCTGCACGAGTTGACCATCTCTGCCAGGTGACCAAGGACCCATCTCCACGAGGAGACCAATGACACGAGGAGACCATCTCCTGGCGGAGATGGGTCCTTGGTCTCCTCGTGGAGATGGTCAACTCGTGGAGATGGTCTCTGGTGGAGTTTGTCTCCTGGCGGAGATGGGTCCTTGGTCTCCTCACGGAGATGGTCTCCTCATGGAGATGGTCTCCTCGCGGAGATGAGTCCTTGGTCTCCTCGCGGAGATGGGTGCTTGGTCTCCTCGTGGAGATGGGTAACTCATGGACATGGGTCTTTGGTCTCCTGGCGGAGATGGTCTCCTCGTGGAGATGGTCTCCTCGCGGAGATGGGTCTTTGGTCTCCTCGTGGAGATGGGTCCTTGGTCTGCTCGTGGAGATGGGTCCTTGTTCTCCTGGCAGAGATGGGTCCTTGGTCTCCTCGCGGAGATGGGTACTTGCTCAAATTGCGGAGATGGTCTCCTCATTGAGATGGGTCCTTGGTCTTCTCGTGGAGATAGGTCCTTGGTCTCCTCGGGGAGATTGGTCCTTGGTCTTCTCGCGGAGAAGGGTCCTTGGTCTCCTCGTGGACATGTGTCCTTGGTCTCCTCGTGGAGATGGGTCCTTGATCTCCTGGCGGAGATGGTCTCCTTGCGGAGAATGGTCCTTGGTCTCCTCGTGGAGACGGGTCCTTGGTCTCCTTGGGAAGAAAAGTCCTTGGTCTCTTTGTGGAGACGGTCTTTGGTCTCCTCACAGAGACGGTTAACTCGCTGAGACTGTCCCCTCATAGAGACAGGCCCTTGCTCTCCTCACGGAGAAGGGTAGTTGGTCTCCTCGTGGAGATGGTCCTTGGTCTCCTAGCAGAGATGGTTCCCTCGCTGAGACGGTCCCCTCATAGAGACAGGCCCTTGGTCTCCTCACGGAGACAGGTCCATGGTCTCCTCATGGAGACAGTCCCTTCGCGGAGATGGTCCCTTCGCGGAGACGTTCCTTGGTCTCCTCGCGGAGATGGTCTCCTCGTGGAGATGGGTCCTTGGTCTCCTCGCGGAGATGGTCTCCTCGTGGAGATGGGTCCTTGGTCTCCACACAGAGGCGGGTCCTTGGTCTACTCGCGGAGATGGTTCCCTTGCTGAGACGGTTCCCTTGCTGAGACAGTCCCCTCGCTGAGAAGTGTCTGTCTCCTCATGGAGATGGGTCCTTAGTCTCCTCGCGGAGACAGGCCCTTGGTTTCCGAGCGGAGAAGGGTCCTTGGTCTCCTCGTGGAGATGGGTCCTTGATCTCCTCGCAGAGATGGGCCCTTGGTCTCCGCGCGGAGAAGGGTCCTTGGTCTCCTCATGGAGATGGGCCCTTGATCTCCTCGCAGAGATGGGCCCTTGGTCTCCTCGCGGAGATGGGTCATTTGTCTCCTCACGGAGAAGGGTCCTTGTTCTCCTCGCGGAGAAGGGTCCTTGTTCCCTTCTGGGAGACGTTCCTTGGTCTCCTCGCGGAGATGGGTCTTTGATCTCCTGGCGGAGATCGTCTCCTCGGGGAGAATGGTCCTTGGTCTCCTCGTGGAGACGGGTCCTTGGTCTCCTTGGTGAGAAAAGTCCTTGGTCTCTTTGCGGAGACGGTCTTTGGTCTCCTCGCGGTGACGGTTAACTCGCTGGGATGGTCCCCTCATAGAGACAGGCCCTTGGTCTCCTCATGGAGACGGGCCCTTGGACTCCTCGCAGAGATGGTTCCCTCGCTGAGATGGTCCCCTTGTAGAGACAAGTCATTGGTCTCCTCACGGAGAAGGGTCCTTGTTCTCATCGTGGAGAAGGGTCCTTGGTCTCCTCGCAGACTGAAAATGTCATTCAATTCTCTTAACTTTTAAGAAAGTTATGGGCTTTTGACTGTCCTCGATCACAGCTTTTGTGTAAATCAATGGAAAAGCAATAGGGAACAAGATGCTAATTTCCAAGTATGAAAATGGCTCTAACCTCTTTAATACTGAAGATATGTAAGTGAATTAGGTGTCAAATTAAACTTTTTTTTAATGCTTTATCTGATGGGATAACTTGCAGACTTGATTTTTTTAAATCTCAAAATGTTGTAACATTGCTACATTTACAGAAGCCGATTCACCTGCAATCAGGCACATCTACGGGGAAGGAGGACCTTGGTCTCTTCGTGGAGAAGGGCCCTCGGTCTCCTCGCGGAGACGGGCCCTCGGTCTCCTCGCGGAGAAGGGCGCTCGGTCTCCTCGCGGAGACGGGCCCTCGGTCTCCTCGCGGAGATGGGGTCCTAGGTCTCCTATCGAAGAAGGATCCTTGGTCAACATCACCACTTCAGGTCGGATGCTGTCCAGCACAGCTTTCCATCCTGCACCATGGACATTGGACAATTTTAACTTTCCTACCACTTTGAACTGTTTGCTCACTGTAGTTTGTTTTGTCACTTTTCATTTTTTTACACAGTAATGACCTCGCCGGGTTTAGCAATGACTTTATTTATTTTTTCTGCTTTGTTTACATTGTTGCCGACTTCTCCCAGCCGGTGCTGTATTTCTCAGGACACGATCCCCTGCTGGCCGATGAGATGCGACTGAGTCTCGTTAAACCTGTGGCTTTTGCATTGGTCTCCTCGCACCTCTCGGCATACGGCCGGGATGGCCCGCAGCCGGGGCGTCGACTGCACCCGCGGACCCCACCAACCTGACCCATGACAGGGGTGCCTCCAACCCCACAGCAGGAGCCGCCCTCGACCATGCTTGCACACCTTCTTGTTGAAGGTTAGCGCGTTCTATTCCTTCCTCCGGTTCTGGCAGGGTTCTGTGGCATCAACTGATAGTCAGTCCACTTGCGGACGAACCCTCGTCAGTGGTTACGAGGGCTGTCATGTGATGTCATTGGGTTAAGGGGAGTGTCCTGCTATATTAGCATATTTCACCTTGAGATCACCCTGGTCGACAGGTAGCTGAGCTCGAGACAACACCCTCACTCAGCTGCAACAGCAATGACATTATGTTAGAGGACCAAACGTGTATGTATTTCGAATCTATTATGTCTAAATAAAGACGCTACAATAGTCTTCTTGGATTAAATCTCTCATGATTTTAAATACCTTTCCATCCGACAGCTTTGATCCTATTCACTATTTATAAAGCCTGCTATCCTGTATGCTATTTTAACCACATTCTCAACCTGCCACCTTAACAATCCAAGCATCAATATTCCAGATCTATGCGATTATGCGCCTCCTTCAGAATTATACCATCATGTAATTTTTTTAAACCCGATACGTATCATTTTTTCTGCAGTAAATTTCATCTTCCATTTTTCTACCTATTCTGTCAGCCTACCCATTTCTCCTTGATGTCTATTATTATCCTCCTCACAATGTTCTATAATCCCTAGTTCTGCGTCTACTGATTTGAGGAATTGTGCAATATAGACTCAAGTCCAGCACAGGAACAAGATTCTCTGCCCACAAGTTGTTAACATACGTGAAGAAAAGCATTGGACCTGGTCTCAACCCCCGAGGAACAATTTCAGTTGTCTGAAACACAATCTTTCAGTTCTACTTGATAGTAGTAGTAGTAATAGTAGTGGTAGTAATAGTAGTGTAGTAATAGTAGTGTAGTAATAGTAGTGGTAGTAATAGTAGTGGTAGTAATAGTAGTGGTAGTAATAGTAGTGTAGTAATAGTAGTGGTAGTAATAGTAGTGGTAGTAATAGTAGTGGTAGTAATAGTAGTGTAGTAGTAATAGTAGTGTAGTAGTAATAATAGTACTAGTAGTAGTAATAATAGTAGTAATAATAGTGATAATAATAGTAGTGGTGGTAATAATAGCAGTAGTAATAGTAGTAGCAGTAATAGTAGTAGTAATAATAGTAGTGGTAGCAGTATTATTATTAGTAGAAATAGTAGTGATAGTAGCTAATAATAGTAGGAGTAATAGTAGTAGTAATAATACTAGTAGTAATAGTAGCAGTAGTAATAGTAGAGTAGTAATAGTAGCAGTAGTAGTAGTATTAATAGTAATAGTAGTCATAGTGATATAGTAATAGTAGATGTAGTGATAGTGGTAGTATTACTATTAAATTTGCATCTCTAATGACTTACAAGCTACAGATAATAGTAGTAGCAGTAGTAATAGTAGTAGTGGTAATACGTACTAGTGATAATAGTAATAGTAGTGATGGTAGTAGTAATACTAGTAGTATTAGTAATAGTAGTAGCAATAGTAGTAGTAATAGTATTAGTGATAGTAGTAGTAATAGCAGTAACAGTGGTAATAGGAGTAGTAGTAGTAACAGTAGTAATAGTAGTGGTAGTGGTAGTAATAGAAGTAATAGTAGGTAGTGGTAGTAATAGTAGTAATAGTTTTGCTATTAAATGTGCATGTCGCTAATGATTCTTATAAACCTGTAGAGATGCACCATAGAAAGCATTCAGTTGAGTCACATCACAGCTTGGTTTGGGAACAGCTCTGTCCAAGGCCCCAATAAATTGCTAAGAGTAGTAGACGTGACCTAGTCCATCATACAGACCAGACTCCCCACCTACACTTCATGCCTTCTCGGGAAAAGCAGCCAACATAATCAAAGACTTGTCCCACATCAGTCATTCCTTCTCCCATGTCCCATTTGGCAGAAGGCACAGTAACTTGAAAGCTCCAGATGCAGGACCAGCTTCTTCTCTGAGATCAGGCTCCTGAATGGTCCTTCCATAAGAAAGTTTCACCTTTGTTAGTTTCACTTCTACCTCATTGTGGACATTGGACTTTGCCTGTGGACCTCGTGCTCTGCAATGCTGAGAATCCTATTATGCACTTTGTGTCTTCCTCTTTGCTCGGTCTACTTTTCTTGAGTTTGACTTGATTATATTTAAGTATAGTATTATCTAACCAGTTTGGATGGCAATTTTGATGACAAAACATTCTTTAGTCAGAAGGTGGAATTCTTTGCCACAGATGGCTGTGGAGGCAAAGTCAGTGGATATATTTAAAACAGAGATGGATAGTTTTTTGATTAGTACGGGTGTCAGAGGTTATGGGGAGAAAGCTGGAGAATGGGGTTAGGAGACAGAAATAGATTAGCCATGATTGAATGGTGGAGTAGACTTGATGGGCCGAATGGCCTAATTCTGCTCCTATCCCTGATGACCTTATGATCTTATGATCACTCTGTCCTTTGCTAATTTAGGGCCCTGTCCCACTTAAGATAATTTTTAGGCAACTACAGGCGACTAGGCTGTCACCACATGTTTGCCGGAGCATCGCCTGTATGGTCGTGAGTAGTTTCCTCAGTCGCCCAAAGAGTCGTAGCGTCTTTCTGGTCAAGGCTGGCTTTTCAACATGTTCAAAGTTTTTCGGCGACAGTGGGTTTGACGCCAATGAGCGTAGCTTGACTTCTCCTGACGTGGGTGCTGTCGTAGGTTGTCACCTGTGTGGACATAGGTTATCGTAGGTGTGGTCATAGGTGGATGTCCTAATGGGCCGCCTGTTGTTGGTAGCTTGCCGTAGCTTGACGTCGACTAGGTGGTAGTTCGTAGACATTGTCGTAGGGGGGTTCAATCGCCGGTTTTTCGGTGACCTGCTATGACTATGACAGTCGTCTAAAAAATCGCCTAAGTGGGACAGGCCCTTAACTCATCAAATAATTGGTGATTAGGCACCAAGTTTTGTTGCCATAACTCTCCCCAACACCCTGAAGATAAACTGACTTGCCTGCAGTTACAGAGTTTATCCTTACACCCCCCTCTCCTTTGAATAATTAACATTTTTACAGATCTTAAGCACCATCTCCTTGCCTATATGTGTTTGCACGTAATGGGCTCTGACTATTGACAGTGCAAACAAAAGCAAGGAGCCATGACAGCAGATGTTTAGGAAGGACTGCATGTGCAGTGCTGCCCTTGCTGCTTGTTGTGAGGCAAGTGAAACTTTACACTACTCGTATTTAACTTAACTTTATTTAAGCTTTAAGCAACTGAAACGTCTGGCCAACATGGCTGATTCCGCAGGCCTTTCCCGCCCGTAATCTCCGCACATGCGCACACTCTAGAGGAGCCCAGCACATGCGCCCATTTCATTTTCCCCTCCTATTTATAAGTTGAGACGGTCAGGAGGTTTAATACGTCTTGATGACCGTCGCAGCACTGGAGCTTCAGGAGATAATGGTGTTTCAATAGCCGGTGGTACATATATTGCTTGGTCATCAATTTCACTTAGGTATGTTACAAAACTTACTTTGAGCAGTGCTGCAGTTCTGCCGCTCCCCGTGTGCGCGACTTTGGCGCCTTTCAGAGGGGGGCGGGCTTAAAGTGCCGTGTTTCTTCAGACTGGGCAAATCGATCCATGTCGGGCGATTTCGTTGCAGGAGAAAAATCGCTCCGACATTTCATTAATGAAGGTATTTTTAAATTACGCTAGATTATTTATTATCTAGAGTAATTTAAAAATCACCTTCAAAAGCCGTGAGCGCCGATAACGGGAAGGATTTTGCATAGGGGAGAAAAAAAGGTACAGAGTTTATTTTTATATTAAAAGTTGGTTTTTATGGAGGCTTTAATAATATTTTCATGTTGCGAAATGGGGTCCAAAAAAAATGTATGAACCGGCTGTATTTTTCATACCGACTTCACAGCAAACCACAACGTTCCAATCCACCGCATTCCACTAAAACCCACTCGCTAGTTGATTTAAATGGACATTAATTTAAAGACAGTAAACACTAAATTCCTTCCATTTGGCCCAGAAATTCATGAAAATGAGATTTTAAAATTATGTTATATTGTGGATTATTGTGTGAATGTTATTTGGACTCTTAGGCAATTTTAAAAAAGTTTATCTTTTCTTAAGAAATGGATAGATGTTTAGATCTACTCATTGAATTTTGTAATTAGCTACAATTAGATAACTAACTAATTATATGCTTTAATTTCAGGTCATCCAAGTAAGATTGTTTCATATTTGTTTCAGAATGCTTCAATCTATAATAACTGAAAATCTCATTGAGTTCTCTTAATTTTTAAGAAAGTTATGGGCTTTTAACGGTTCTAGATCACAGCTTTTGAGTTAAGTCAATTGAAAGGCAATGGGGAACAAGATGCTAATTTCCGAGTATGAAAATGGTCATAACTTTCTTAATACTAAAGTGAATTAGGTGTCAAATTAAACTTATTTTTATGCTTTATCTGATGGGATAAAGTGCAGACTTGATTTTTAAAATCTCAAAATTGTGTAACATTGCTACTTCACTCATATTGTTATTTAGATTTACAATTGTAGAATTTCTTATAGAAGTTTAGATGGGAGTGTTGGAGGAAGTTCTTGATTAGTGCTATCAAGAAGTGACGGAGCTGATGGAGAAGACGGACATGGTGCAAGGTCATGAACTGAGACAGTTGACTGACGTCCATCCTGATACTTGATAGATGCATAAGAAGAGTTGACATCAGTCAGTTCAACTTCATCAACAAAAGGTTCATTTTTATTTGATCAGACATAACGACGAAGCAACACGGGCCCAGGGCTAGTCAACCATGATGGCAGAGAAGTACCGCTAGAAGAATGCCGTTTGAAGTTAAAGAACTGCTCATGTGGAGTAGTATTGGTAGCAGTTAACAGTAGAGAATAAAGTCTACAACACAAGATCCAATAATTTGAGTATTGAGAGTTGTCAGAGCCATCGAGATTTCTCTATTGAAGAAATTATAGTTAGATTTAGTCGAGACACAACTTGTTCACTTATAAAACTTTCCGAACTGCCAGAAACAAGTAGTACATTATGTGTATGGCCATTGATGGATACCGTTGTAGCTGCATGAGACAAGCTCTGAGGAAATACAGCTGTAATTGCACATAAAGAAGGCATACACATGGCTGCAGTCACGCTTTTAGTAGTTGCTTTGGAGATGCATACTCTAGAATAATGTCCCTTTTTGCCACAGCTATTACAAGTTGCCTCTCAAGCAGGGCATATCTCTCTCTCTTATGAATATTACCCCTGCAAAAGTAACAGTTCCTTTTTGAATAATTATATGCTGCAGCAAGGGCACCTTTATCAGTAGCAATTGTTTCAGCTTGCTCCATATTAGTACTTGGGTGAAATTCGTTTGTAGTAGTTGCAGCAGAAGACACATTAGATGAGCCATAAGCATCTGAATTTTTCTGAGCCAAGTCTAAAGAGTAAGCTTGATTGTAAGCTGACTGTAAATCCAAGGTACACAAAAGGTTGGAGTAACTCAGTGGGTGCAGCAGCATCTAAGGAGCGAAGGAGATAGGCGACGTTTCGGGTCGAGACCCTTCTTCAGGTAAATCCAAGGTTTTGTGTTCTAATAGTCTCTGTCGTATTAAGGGATGATGCCAAACCATTGATAAGAGACGAATAAGTTCCTGTCGATATTGATCAGCCATAATTGCTTTGAAGGCACAGTCTTCGTCAAGCAAGTCACCAGGTTTTTGTTTCCGAGTAGCAAGGAGGTGTTGAGCGAATATCACGTTGGGTGTCTTAATGAGGAGTCTGCTTAGTACATCAATAGCAGTCATAAGTTGTACATTCCTCTATGTACTCATATACATCAGAAGAGACAGAGCTTATTAATGTCTTGAGTTTGTCTGGTGCATCATTGCCACACTCATCAAATAAGTTATTTAGTATACGAAGCCAGTGCTTCCAATCCTTTACAGCAGCAGGTGAGTTGGGATCCAGATCCAAGCGTTGTGGTTTCAATAGTTTCTCCATCCCGATGTCGGACTGCTTGACTTCTAAGATTAAGTTGCTTAAATTGTTTGTGAGGCAAATGAAACTTTACACCACTCGTAATTTACTTAACTTTAGTTAAGCTTTAAGCAACTTATTTCTTTAATACATAAACTCAGAAACGCCTGGCAAACATGGCTGATTCCGCAGGCCTTTCCCGCCCGTAATCCCCGCACATGCGCACACTCTGGAAAAGCCCCCGCACATGCGCACACTCTAGAAGAGCCCCACACATACGCACATGCGCCCACTTCACTGTTGCCTGAGAATTACTTGACTGGAGAGCCAGAGGAAATGAGGAAAATGCCAGGAATTGCCAGCACGCTTCAAATAAGCATCAAATCACCATCCTGAAGCACGAGACCGCGAGGTCGCATTGAGGACTATGCCTGCAAGAGAAGAGGTTGACATTTTAGCTTTTTTTAAAATATTTATTTTTCTTAGAAGTAAATACAGTAATGTAGTACATAAGTACCTGATGCAAACAGACATATTACAATTCTTGTACAACTTCTTATTTTTAATTTAATAATAAAACAGCCAATATGAAAAGCAATAATAGAAAGAAGAAAATAGAAAGTGCCGTAGAAAGTGGTGATGATGCTGGTTCGTGATATAATAAGAAAAGCCCCAAAAAAGGGATGAATAGACAAGAGAGTAGAAACGAATAGCGAGAGAAACAGAAAGAAGGAGCTAGAGAAAAATAAAAGAAAGGAAAGGAGATTAAGAGAGATATACCTATTTAATATTTAATATCTTTACCCACCCATCACCTGGTTCTGAACCATTTAATTTCTAAGGTTATGTTGCACCATATGCTTGTAAGAAGTCGATAAAAGGAGACCAAATCTTTAAGAATTGGTCTGCTTTGCCTAATAGAAGGAATCTAATTGCTTCAAGATGTAGCGTTTCCAACATATTTGAAATCCACATTGTAAACGTTAGCGTGGGTGCGTTTGTCCAAAATTTAAGTGTGATGACATTTTAGCATTTTGGTAGCACTTGAACACTATTTTTCTCGCCTATTAATGAAAGGAGATTATTTTACAGCTAGGGAAGGGGATAAGTTAACGCAACGCCGTCTGAGAGTTGCAGTGCGGTCGCCTTGCGCATTTACTGCACAATCGCAGCGAATTGTGGACGCAGCCCAGACCATCGCACAAACCAGCCTCCCTTCTATGGACTCCATTTATACCTCATGCTGCCTCGGCAAGGCCAGCAGCATAACAGAGGACGAGTCGCACCCTGGCCACCCCCTCTTCTCCCCTCTCCCATCAGGCAAAAGGTACAGAAGTGTGAAAACGCACACCTCCAGATTCAGGGACAGTAAAAGGGCCTGTCCTACAAGCATGCAACTCTATGCGATGAGCGCGACCTAACGTGGTCGCTTGAGCCGTCCGGCGTCGCGGGGCCGGTCCCACTTCGATCGCCGGAGCCGTGCGGAGTTCGTCCCGACACCGCGCGGGGCTCCGAAAAACTGACTATGTCCAAAATTTCCGCGCGGCAACGGCTTGTCGGCTCGCAGTCGCCTCGACGCATTACACACCGCCTCGACGTCGTGCCTCCGGGAACCTATCTGTAGGTGCCTCCGTGACCCTCTATGTGTGCGGCTCCGTGGCCCTCTGTGTGTGTGTGCCTCGGTGCCCCTCTCTGTGTGCCCCTCTCTGTCCTGGCAAACTTACCTTAGACTTCGCTCCAAGTTCGCCTCACTTTGCGCCGCGTTGCGCCACTCACCCAACCTCCGCATGGCCCCTACTGCCGGTTTGGTTGCGCTTGCCGCATCGCGTTCATCGCATAGAGTTGCATGCTGGTGGGACAGGCCCTTAACTTCCCAGCTGTTATCAGGCAACTTAATCATCCTACCACAACCAGAGCACAGTCCTGAACTACCATCTACCTCTTTGATGTCCCTCAGAATATCCTTGATCGGACTTTGCTGGCTTTACCTTGCACTGAACGTTATTCCTTTATCATTTATCCGTACATTGTGAAAGGGTCGATTGTGATCATGTATTGTCTTTCTGCAGACTGATTTGCACACAACAAAAACTTTTCACTGTACCTCGGTGCTCGTGACAATGAACTAAACTGAACTGAACTGAACTGCTGTTGAAGAGAGCTGGACTTCCATTGCTCACAGGGTAATTAGACTAAATGGCGAACAGTGCTGTCCGCACTGCCTGCATTTCTGAGAGTGGTCTTCCTACGGGGAGAGGTTTGTGACTGTGACGGAAAGTGAGCTCGTAACATGTTGCAAGTGCATCTGCCACCCTAAGCAAACCAGGAGGAGGATTGGGGTCTATTTACCTCTTCATCAAATGCATTTCTTGCAGGGAAACCGCAGACTGACGTTGACATTGGCATTGGCATTGACAGGACAGTCCACATTCCAAACCTTTGACAGCCACACATAGCACAGATGCTTGGGCTAATTTAAGAGCAAAAATTGGGGTGGGGAAAAAACAACTATGGAGATGAATACCAGTCTTAAATGCATGAAATTGACCTCTGCATAACTCTTGCTCCAATTCAATGCTGTTCTATTGTTGAAGGGCAGAAATGAGGCGGGAGAGGATAGTTTATTTGCTATTGCACGAAAGAGGGGTATTACCAGATAGGGCTAAGGCCAAAGAGGCAAATAAACCATGCCTGCTATTTACTCTCCCACATGGGCAGAAAGATCCCATGAAGCTGTGTGAATAAAAAGCAGGGCAGTTGTCTCTGGTCTTTTGCTCAACAAACATCAGTGAGTCGAGGGTAGACACAAAACGCTGGAGTAACTCAGTGGGACAGGCAGCATCTCTGGAGAGAAGGAATGGCCGATGTTTGATGGAATGGACAAGGTGGACTACACGCCAGGGTTCTGAATGGTGTAGCTCTAGAGACTGTGGAGCTTAATGAAGGATGAGTCACACCCTGGCCATTCCCTCTTCGCCCCTTTTTCACCAGGCAAAAGGTGTAGAAGTGTGAAAACCACACCTCCAGGTTCAGGGACAGTTTCTTCCCAACTATTGAATCATCCTACCATAACCAGGAAGCAGCCCTGAACTACTATCTACCTATTTGATGACCCTTCGAATATCTTTGCTGGCTTTACCTTGCACTAAACGTTATTCCCTTATCATGTATCTATACGCTGTAAATGCATCGATTGTAATCATGTACTGTCTTTCCTTTGACTGGTTAGCACGCAACAAAAGGTTTTCACCATACCTCGGTACACATGATAATAAACTAAAGTGAACTGAAAGGAATAAAGGAGTAGACTACTTTTTAAATGGGGAGAGGATTTAGAAATCAAAAGTGCAATGGGACATGGGAATGCTGAAGTGCAGGATTTCTAAAAGGTTAATTCGCAAGCTGAGTCGGTGGGAAGGAAGGCAATGCAATGCTAGCATTCCTTTCGAGGGGAGTAGAATACAAAAGCAAGGATGTAATGCTGAGGATTTATTAAGCTCTGGTGAGGCCACATTTGGAATATTGTGAACAGTTTTGGGCCCTATATCTGAGGAAGAATGTGTTGGCTTTGGTAAAAGGTCTAGAGGAGGTTTACTAGAATGATCCCGGGGATGATTGCGTTAACATATGATGAGCATTTGAAATCTCTGGGTCCCTACTCGCTTGAGTTTAGAAGGTTGAGGGGGATATCATTGTAACCTACTAGATAATGAAAGACCTGGATAGAGTGGATGTGGAAAGGATGATTCCAGGAATGGGAGATTCTAGAACCAGAGGGCACATCCTCAGAATGGAGATTCAGGCACGGCCTCGGAGGAGGAATTTCTTCAGTAAGAGGGTCGTGAATCCGTGGAATTTATTGCCACGGGTGTCTGTAGAGGCCAAGGCATTTTTTAGGTGGATATTTATAGGTTCTTGATTAGAAAGGGCGTCAAAGGCATGGTGGAGAGGGAAAAATATTCATTGATATGGTTAATTATAAGCGATATATTGATTGAACGGTGAAGTAGACTCAATGGGCTGAATTCCTTGAAACTGGCATCACAGGTAGATAGGGTGGTCAAAAGGCTTTTGGCACATCGGCCTTCATCAGTCAAACTCCATGCTGTTTAACACCGTGGAGCTGTGGTCTGTGGAGCTTCCAGCCACGGGCGGCGCTGACTTTAACATCGCAGAGTGCTGGGGACCTCTTGCCGGGGTCGCCAGCGTTGAATCTCCGTCCAGCTCGGCCTGTAGACTTCAGAAGCCGCGGTCTCCGGTAGGAAGTGGTCGATCCGGAAACACTCTCCCGGCGAGAGGGCCTGAAACATCGGGCCGCCTGTAGCGGCGACTGCGGAGGAGCACAAAGGCCCCGACCACGCGTGAACAAAGCGGAAGTGGACTGAACTTTAATGCCTTCCCTCACAGTGGGAAACATTGATTCCGCTGTGTGGGGATGTTTATGTTAAATTCTATCGTGTGTTGTGTTCTTTTTATTCGTGTGGCTGTATGGCAACTCAAATCTCACTGTGCCGATTGGTGCAGTGACAATAAATGTAACTTGAACTCTTGAACTCAACTCTTGAGTATAGAAGTTGGGAGGTCATGTTGCAGTTGTATAAGACATTTGTGAGGCTACATTGAGTAGGTATGTTACAAAACTTACCTTTAGCGGTGCTGCAGTTCTGCCGCTGGCCGTGTGCGCGACTTTGGTGCCTTTAAGGGGGGAGCGGGGTTAAAATGCGGTTTTCCCCATGCAATCCGGAGCTTTCTGTTGTCGGAGTGCGATCTATTTCTGGAGATGCGTTCCGACTGCCGGTAAGTCCGTTTTTTAAAATAAAAAGCCCGACTACTTCATCGCTGCAGTAAAATAAAAATTAGCTCCTAATGCCGTGAACGCCGACAACGGGGACCGATTTTACGTAGGGGACAGGTAAGTGAAAGCTGTTTATTTTTACATATAAGCTTGCTTTATTAGGGGACTTTAATCAATATTTCATGTTGCGAAACGGTGACTTAGTCCCCATATGAACTGGCAGAATTTTTCCTGCCGATATGGTGTTTAAATTCACCGCAACCGCAACGTTCCAATACAGCGCGTTCCAGAAAATCCCACTCGCAAGCTGTTTAAAATGCCCATTAATTTACAGGCATTAAACACAAAATTCCTTCAATTTGGCCTATAAATTAATGACAATTAGATTTAAAAATCATGTTATATTGTGAATTATTGTGTGACTGTTAATTGGACACATGCTTTACATTTAAAAAAAAAAATTCTTAAGAAATGGATAGATGTTTAGATCTAGTAATTGAATTTTGTAATTGGCTAGAAATGGGTAACTAATATGCTTTAATTTCAGGTCATCCAAGTAAGATTGTTTCATATTTGTTTCAGAATACTTCAATCTATAATAACTGAAAATTTCTTTCAGTTCTCTTAATTTTTAAGGCTTTTGACTGTCCTCGATCACAACTTTTGTGTTCAGTCAATAGAAAAGCAATAGGAAGCATGTTGCTAATTTCCAAGTATGAAAATGGCCCTAACTTTTATAATACTGAAGATATGAAAGTGAATTAGGTGCCAAATTAAACTTATGTTTACGCTTTATCTGATGGGATAAATTGCAGACTTGATTTTTAAAATCTCAAAATGTTGTAACATTGCTACATTGAGAGTATTGTGTTCCGTTTTGGATGCCATGTCAGAGGAAAGGTGTTGTCAAGCTGGAAAGGTACAGCGATAATTTATGAGGATGTTCCCAAGTTGGGAGCCTGAGCTATAGGGAAAGGTTGTACATGCTAGTACTGTATTCCTTGGAGCGCAGGAGGATGAGGGATGATCTTATAGAGGCATTCAAAACCATGAGAGGAACAGATTGGACAAACGCACAGAGTCTCTTGTCTCGAGTAGGGGAATAGAGAACCAGAGGACATAGGTTTAAGATGAGGGATGGGGGAAGATTTAATAGGAACCTGAGGGATATTTTTGTTACACAAAGGGTGGTGGGTGTATGAAATGAACTGCCAGAGGATGTAGCTGAGACGGATTCTATCGCAACGTTTAAGAACATTTAGATAGGTGCATGCATAAGTTCAGAGGGATATTGGCCAAATGCAGACAGGTGGGACTAGTGTAGATGGGACATGTTGGTTGGTGTGGGCAAGTTGGACCAAAGGGCCTGCTTCCACACTGTGTGACTCTAATTGCCTAATTTTACTTCGGAGTCACGTGAGTGACTACGTGAAGACCTCGCCAGCACGCATGCGCGACATATCGTCGTTCGCATGCGGAAGCGACAGTCGGGAGGAGCGGGGCTCCTCCAGCGATGGAACGGTAAGACTCACCAGAGTGGTGAGCGCGGCGAGAGTAACGGCAAGAGCTGCTGCTATAGAGCGCAGCCAGCAGCGTGACATTTTTTCTCCGAGCTGCAGGTGCTACCTGCAGCTCCCGAATTCAGCCCGGGAGGACTGCTGGTTCGCCACGGACAGGCGGTAAAACCACCCGTTCGTTTCTCGAGCTGCAGGTGCTACCTGCAGCTCCCGAATTCCGCCCGGGAGGGCTGCTGGTTCGCCATGGACAGGCGGTAAATCCACCCGAATCTTTCCCAGAGCTGCAGGTGCTACCTGTAGCTCCCGACTTCCGCCCGGGAGGGCGGTTGGTTCGCCACGGACAGGCGGTAAATCCACCGGGACTGGTTCGCCACGGACAGGCGGTAAATCCACCCGGAAGCCGATCGGGACTGTCGACTCAGCTGGGTCCAGTCCCGAGGACACCCCGTTTGCTGCAGCAACGGAGGTCGTCTTACCCGCATGGAGCGGATGGTGGAGCAATTGCTCCAGCGTGACCTGCTTTAGCAGGGGCAGGGTCACAGTGGGCCTCTTCGCAGGCCCACGGCAGGATCCTATTATGGACTGCCTAAATGTCTCACCCTCTTCGGAGGGGAGCATTGGGGGTCAGAACTGGGCTGACCCGAAGAGGGGGAGTTGGCTGAACAAACCAACAGTGTCAGGGGTGCAGTGAAGAGTTCTGGATATGGTAAGTAACATGCAGTTCCTTCTAAAAGGTTACCTATCCACCCTAAGCTGGCAGCTAGTTTAATTATATGACTACAAACCAGCTTCAGGAGCAGCCATCTATGCTATAGCTGATAAGTACTTTGCTCCTGATAATTGTACTCGCTATTGTTCCCGCGGTAAATACCCTATTTGGGGGATCATGAGCCCTACGATTAGAGGGCAAGGAGTCAAACTTCAGAGGATCCTGAAGCTTTTGACCGCCGGTATTTCGGCAGTGCCAGTACTGCGGTGGGTATAGAGCTACTGGTAGGAAAAGGATGCTCTGGCCTTACTGTGAACACAGTTTGAAAATAACTACAGGAAGAGCAATTCACCCCAAATTGCGGGGTTATGCAAACCAGGTACGCTCAACCACCATATCTGCTGTGCGGAGCTCCCCAAACAGGTGAAAGACCTGGACAAAGAGGCCATAGGGCTGATAAGGTACCCAGTACCTCCAAGCGCACTGCCAACAGCTACAGCACCCCTACACACCCAAAGCTCGAAGGCCGGCCCACCTGCACAACAGCCTTTTTAGGCCATGGCCCAGCCCGGCCTTCTTGGAAAATGCGCCACCCCTACAACGCATCAACTCATACAGAAGAAATAACGGTGGTATTGGACACTACGCCGGCAATACCTTGGAGGTAGGTGGGTCTGCCTCCCCCAGGAACATCATATGTCTAAAATTCATCTTATGGGGGAGACCGGTTGCACTTTTACCTCTGATCCTTACATATTCGGAAGTATTCAGGGCTATAAAATTAATTCATTTACGAACTCCCTGCCCCGGTCCAGCATTCGCCTAGCCGAAAGTTATATTTTCACAAAGAAAGAACGGCGGGCCATGCTGAACTATTAAGAGGGGTTATTGAGAGAATCACAGGAGTTCGTATCTAATATATTTACCAAAAATAAAAGATGGCGGATGCCGCATAATCATAGACCTGACCGAACTGAATACTTCTGTTCAGTATGTTCATTTCAAAATGGACACAGTAGCCAGCTTATAGCTATGGGTACTACATGGCATGCATTAACCTCAAGATGCATACTATTCAGTACTTATACACAAGGATCATAGGGAATACCTTAAATTTATCTGGATGGGACAATTATGGAAATATATGGCCTTACCCAATGGGTTATCATCAGCACCCAGGCTGTTCAACAAATTACCAGCTTTGGCCTATTTAAGGAAACAAAATCATACTGTTATGGCCTATCTTGATGATATCCTCATTGTCGGGGATAATTGGAAACGGCTACATTGGCAGTTTCTAGCCATAAAACATCTCTTTCAAAAGCTGGGGTTCATCATACATCCAGATAAATCAAAGTTGGAACTCTCTACTACCATGGATTACTTGGGGTTCACCATTGACTCGGTGCAAATGTCTACCACCTTACCACCGAACAAGGTGGTGGACTTGGTAGAAGCTTGCAGAAGCCTTACTGGCATCAGGGATCCATCCATACGGTAGGTGGCCATGGTATTGGGAAGATAGTGGCTGCTTTCCCGCAGTGCAATTCGGACCACTACATTATCAAAACCTACAAAGAGCTAAAATTATAGCTCTCAAAAGTCATACCATTTCAACAGGCCTATGAAGTTATTAGAAAAGGCAAGAGTTGAATTAAATTGGTGGATGGGAAATGCTCAATTCTGTTCCAAATCCATCACTATCATAAATCCTTCGGTTACATTACAGACTGATGCCAGTGTTAAAGGTGGGGAGCAGCTAATACCACCACTGTTGTGGTGGCAGATGGAATGCACAAGATTTAACCCTGTTGGGAGCACTAGGGATTAATTATCTAGAAATACTGGAAGCATTCGTGGAACCCGGGGGCCTACTGCTTAGATATGCACCAGTTGCATGTATGGTTACAAATTATAATACCACAGTGGTGGCCTATATTAATCTTTTGTGTGGAATAAAATCGATATCATGTGATGAATTGCCTTTTTTACAACTAGCACTGGTGTCTGGATAGAGAGATTTGGATCTCAGCCACTTACCTTTCAGGTAAACTAAATACGGTGGCGAACACCAGGTCACGCAATTCAACGACAACAATGAATGGATGTTGGATCGGGACCGGGGCCAGCAGCGATGGATGTTTCTCGCTGCATTGGGGGGATTGTTTGCTAAGCATTTCCCCCCTTCTGCCTCATCAGTCGGGTCTTACAAAAATTTAATAGACTCCGCAACTGGTATTTCGGGTTCCCGATTGGCCTACCCAACCATGGTCCCCAGCAGTACAAAGATGGCCGCAGAACACTGCTTCCGGATCCTCAAACGGCCGGGCCTGTTGGCACACCCTGTGACGGGTAAGTTATCCGTGCCATGATCGCATTAACCTATTGATGCTGTTTCTGAACAGGCCATTCTGGACTTCGGATACTCCGACAGGACGATCAATGTCATCACTCGTCGTGAGGGAGTCCACCAGGGACAGCACTGACATATGTCAGCAGATGGGAGTGTTTCTTCTTCAGAACAAACACTTCATATGACTCGGCCACCATCACTGGATTGCAGGAGTTCTGGCCACCCTTCTTTCCATGAAAGTTTGAGCTATAATGCCATTAAATTTGCAGGAGTGCCCTACCTACCAACCTGGACCGAGGGGGTGATCACCTGCGTATAGGATCACACCCTCTGGTATCAATCTGATGAGGGGTATTAATATTTTCCCCTAGACCAGATCCACTCATACATGGGACCTAGGCATAAAATTTACTATGCTTCGAGGATGGACACCAATATTGGGGCACTCTCTGGATAACTACATATTATATGGTTATGCTTATGGCACTTGTAACAGCACAACGGATCCAGTCTTATAGCTAAGGCTGCATCCACGTCAGCGGCTAGGATGATGGGAGTTCCTATGGACCACATCCTTTGCTACAGCGGGTTGGAGAGTGAACGGATTTTCAGCACTTCTTTTATAACCCGTGGCCGCTCCTGAGACGTTGCGGGGAATATGTTACATGATTTACCCAATGTGGGGCATATCATTTTAGGTATGACTAAATACCTTCTTTGTTTTTCAGCCAGTGTCTTGTCTGAATTACGTTCATCCTCTTATCCCAACTTTAGCGGTGTGTGAGCATGGAGCTTCCAGGGCATGAAATCACAGAGCTTTGAAATCTTCACGTAGTCACTCACGTGACTCCGAAGTAAAATAGTAAGATTAAACGAGAACTTACCAGTTTGAAGTTTGATCTTTATTTTATGAGGAGTTACGATGAGGGATTACGTGCCCTCCGCTCCCAACCCTCTATTATAAAGATCACCTGGTATGAAAGTTCTCTTTTTTATCTTACTATATTAGTCATTGTGACTGTTTGTTCTGTGATTTCACACCACTGCTTTGAAGAATGTCGCGCATGCGTGCTGGCGGGGTCTTCACGTAATCCCTCATCGTAACTCCTCATAAAATAAAGATCAAACTTCAAACTGGTAAGTTCTCGTTTAATCTTACTATTCTGCTCCTCTGTCGTATTATGGTCTCCAGCCCTTAAGTCCTGGCACCAACCTCGTAAATCTTCCCTGAAGCTCTTTCCAGCTAATCACCAACCTTGTTATCGCAGAGTGACCAAAACTAAACACAATACTCCAAATGCAGCCTCCACAACCATCACATCCTAATTCTAAACTCTATACTCTGACTGATGCACCAAAAGCCTTCTTGACCACCCTATCTATCTGTGATGCCACTTTCAAGGACGTATGTACCTGCACTCCTAGATCCTTCTACTCTACAACACTCTCCAGGGCCCTGCCATTCACCGTGAAGGTCCTGCCCTACGGTTCAGAAAATGGTTAACTTGCCTATAGAATACTTTGGGATATCAAAAAAAAGTCAAACATTTATTGTCATTTAGAAATACATCGATATATGCAATTCCAAACGAAATTCCGTTGCATTTGGCTCCCTGTGCGACACGATAATTAACAGAAGGATAAACATGGATAAAAAGGATAAATAGACAATGGTGGCAGCCCATTACATGGCATTCAGGAGTCTGATAGCTTGTGGGAAGAAGCTGTTGCAGAACCTTGATGTTCTGCTCCTTATGCTACGGCATCTTTTGCCCGAGGGCAGCAGAGTGAACAGTCCGTGATGGAGATGTGTGGGGTCTTTTATAATACTGCTGGCCTTAGACACGCAACGTTTGGTCGCAATATCCCCGATTGAGGGGAGAGAAGTCCCGGTGATTTTTTCCGCTGTCCTCACCACTCTCTGCACGGACTTCCAGTCAGAGGCTTTACAGTCCCCAAACCAGACAGAGATACAGCTCTCTATACTCTCTATGGTGCCCCTATAGAAAGTGGTGAGGATGGGATGGGGGAGGTGAGCTCTTCTCATCCGGCGCAGAAAGTGCAACCGCTGCTGCGCTCTCTTAACTGTTGATGAGATGCTATTTGACCAGGTCAGACTGTTAGTGATCTGCACCCCCAGGAACTTAGTGCTACTGACCACCTCCACATCGCTGTCATTGATGTGAAGTGGTATGGGACTGTGCCGATTTTTCCTGAAGTCGACGATGACCTCCTTTGTTTTTTCGACATTCGGGATCAGGTTGTTCGTATTGCACCAGTCCACTAGTTGTTTCACCTCCTACCTGCAAGCCAGCTCATTGTCACATTATGCTGGGATTGTGAAATGACTTCATAAATGTACTGATGTTCCCATTGACCACAGCCGATTAAAATTATTATTTATCTTTTCTGAAACCTGTGCTGTACTACCTGTAAATATTTCTTGATTAGTACGGGTGTCAGTGGTTGTGGGAAGAAGGCAGGAGAATGGGGTTAGGAGGGAGAGATAGATCAGCCATGATTAAATGGCGGAGCAGACTTGATGGGCCAAATGGCATGATTCCTATTCCTATGACCTCGTGACTACCTTAGCCTCTCTATTTCACTCCCACTCAACTTATCGTTCCACGTAAACACTTCTTTCTCACTCTTTCTGAGCTGCAGTAAAACCATCGCAGTTCACAACTCTAAAATGCGTGTAGTGGCAACCAGTTCTTGCCCACCCCCTTCATATTGGATATGGGGATATCCCGCTGAATCCTCCAGGTCTGTACAGGTCACCACTCAATGGCAGCAACAGGTGCTGAAGTGCCACTGCCGGTTTGCATCTGCACTCAGGCCAAACCAGGCGTTTAGGTCAGTTGGAATGTAATTGTAATTAGTTTATTAGCCAAGTATGTAAACATACAAAGAATTTGATTTGCCAACAGCCATGCAAAAAAACAACAAGATACATAACCACATAAAAATGAAACACAGACTTAAACAGCCACCACAGCGGAGTGCAAGAACCCCCAGGACACACAGCATAAGCAGAGACCCACAGCCATCAGTTCAGTAGACACCCATTTCTCAGCCAAGCCTGAAATGTCACATTAGATTTCTCATACCATGTCTGAATGAGCCCAGTTGCAAAGAACCTCACTCTTGAGACTAGTCATATTCAACACCAGGTTGTCATTTTGGGAGAGAAGACTTCTCTGAAGTAACAAATCAATTAATCAATCAATTAATTAATTAATTGGCTGATGAATTCATTGATTAATTGATTAATTAATAATTTTATGAATGAATACGTTTATTGGCCAAGTATGTACACATACAAGGAATTTGTCTTGGTGCTCCGCTCGCAAGTAGCAATATAAACATTTGTCAAGGATTTAGTTTTGCCTTTGGAAATCAGTGAGATCCTCTGAGCAACAAGCAAGCTATCCAGAGCTGGCATTGATTCATAGCCATCAAGCACATCTTCCATTTCATCAATTGATATTTTTGAGAAATGAAGAGAGGAATGGGGCACTGAGGTAAAAGATCAACCATGTCTAATAACTGGCCTACTCCTGTTCTGTTTCTAATGTACTTTTGTCTTTCCACTTTCTCCCAAGTGGCACTGGGTAGGCACGTAGCAAGATGCCATTGGCAGCGTTGAGTGAGAAAAAAACTTCCCCTAAAGCTTGAGTCAGAGGTTGGTGAATCTGTGGAATTCACTGCCACAAAACTGGCCTGGTGGTGCAGCGGTAAGAGTTGCTGCCTCACAGCGCCAGAGAACCGGCTTTGATCCTGACTACGGGTGCTTGTCTGTACGGAGTTTGTACGTTCTCCCCGCGACCTGCATGGGTTTTCTCCAAGGTCTTCAGTTTGCTCCCACACTCCAAAGACGTACAGGTTTGTAGGTTAATTGGCTTGGTATAAAATGTAAATTGTCCCGAGTGTGCGTAGGATAGTGTTAGTGTGCGGGGATCACTGGTTGGTGCGGACCCGGTGGACCGAAGGGCCTGTTTCTGCGCTGTATCTCTAAACTAAACTAAACTAAACTAAAGAAGGCCGTGGAGGCCAAGTCAATGGATATTTTGAAGGCAGAGAATAAAATTATTATTTATCCTTGCCGGTTAAAATCAATTTTCTGAAACCTGTGCTGCATTACCTGTAGTTCTAGATTAGTACGGGTGTCGGGTTATGGGGAGAAGGCAGGAGAATGGGGTTAGGGGGGAGAGATAGATCAGCCACGATTGAATGGCGGAGTAGACTTGATGGGCTGAATGGCCTGAATGGCCTGATTCTGCTCCTATCACTTGTCAACTTGTGAAAGCCCAATGTTAATAAGTCTGAAGGAGATGCCCTTCGCACTAGGATAATATTTCTAACATTCCTTGCAACTGATTGTAAATAAAAAGGTAGAGAATGAATTTTAATGCGTTTGTTGGAAACGCATCTGTTGCTGCATCTGGGAGTCGTGCAGTAACTGTTCCAGCCTTCTAAACTAATGAAGATTAAACTGTCTCCTAAGTCGGCCCTCATTGGATTAAAGCGAAGAGGAAAACGGCTGTCTGAGACAGAACCAGCCTTGTTCCCTTTAATCTGAGCCCATCCTACATCAAAAGAAACGTGTACATATTGATACACGAAGGACGACAACACAAATGAAGCGGAACATTGTGTCCAACTGCATGTGACAACATCAAATTGAATTTCCTTTAAACAGGAGATCTGTGTGTATGTTGACTGCCACTGCACTCAAACCAAATGTGAAGCTCTAAAATGTGACTGTCAATATGACATTAATATCAATTTAATGAACACTTTGAAGAAAGGACAGGAGCAAATATTAAAGAGTAAACACGCATTTGTTGGCTGGCAGTAAACAAGCACTCGATATTGTTTAATTAATTAATGTCAATACTCTTGCATTGGCCAGCATCCGAGAGAGGTCGTGTGTGTGTGTGTGTGTGTGTGCGCAGCATTTATTGCTCGTGAATTGTCTGACTCACCAGCAGAACCTGCCCAAATTAAATTGACGGGCTGTGAGCGCCTCCTGCTGTTGGGAGATGAATCCAAGTGGACAGGATACCCGTGGCCTGTCTGTGCAATGTCCCCAGCACCCTCACAGCTAAACTATAAAGTCAGCCTAATCTTTGCTGTCGGAGTATAAATATTTACCAGCCAGACCACAATTCCCTTATTTAGCCAATGGTCATAAGCAAATCTGTCTTTTATTTTAGCAGTTGTGCAGAGGAAGTACACGTCTTCCAGTAGCTGTAAAGGGCCTGACCCATGGTACGAGTTCATTCCAAGAGCTCTCCAGAGTTAAAAAAAAAATCAAACTTGTCCTACCTCAGCACGGATATTTTTTTTACTCTTGGAAATTTTTCACACTGTTGTAAAAACTCCACGAGTTTCTGCGTCTCCCGAGTACCTGCCGTTAGCGTTATGAGCCGCAACGAGACATCCACGAGCTCCGACGTACCCGCTACGTACATTCCTACGTACTTACCACGAGTTAGATTTTTTTTTAAACTCGGGAGAGCTCTTGGAATGAACTCGTACCGTGGGACAGGGCTATAATTCTCCCACATAAGCTGCAGGAGTAAGAGGTGGCTTTTTATGTTAGTTGAGTTGTGGGGGGGTTTGCTTTCTGAAGGGGACTTGAATATAGCCTTAGATAGACACAGAAAGCTGGAGTAGCTCAGCGGGTCAGGCAGCATCTGTGGGGAGAAGTAATAGGAGACATTTCGGGTCGAGACCCTTGTTCAGACTGAGAGTCAGGAGAAAGGGAACTGAGAGATGTAGACGGTGATATAGAAGAGATATGGAATGAAAGATGTGAAAAAAACAAGAATGATCAAGGAAAGGTGGAGCCCACAATGGTCCATTGTTGGCTGTGCGGTAGGTGACAATGAGTTACACAGACAGTGAAGCGCAACTGGATGACAGTGAAACCAGTAAGATGACTAGGGTGGGGGAGGGTTGGTGAGAGAGGGTAAGCAAGGGTTACTAGAAGTTAGAGAAATCAATGTTCATATCACTGGGCTGTAAGCTGCCCAAGTGAAATGTGAGGTGCTGTTCCTCCAATTTGCGTTTGGTCTCACTCTGACAGTGGAGGAGGCCCAGGACATTCAGCATTTACTCGTGTAGGGACGTGGCGTAGAAGGATGAGAAGCTGAAGCAAAAAGTCAAAGCCAAATAGCCGAATGGAAACTAAGCCGAGACGCCAATTAAACGAAAGCATACGAGGCCGAAACGCCAACGAACTTAAATGGCTGCTCTGCCGAAACGCCACCTAACCGAAAGGCTGCGTTGCCTACAAGCCAACTAACCGAATGCTGCTCTGTCGAAAAGTCAAATAATGGCTTGTGTGGGGAAAATGACCCCATCCTCCCGTCTCCACCGGCCAGTGATGTGATGGACGCGGGGATCTGGAACAATCGCTGACAAGTCCCGCCCCCCCGGCAACGTCATGTCCTTTATTGGACTTTTCGGCAGAGCGGCATTCGGTTAGTTGGCTTGTAGGCGACGCAGCCTTTCGGGTAGTTGGCGTTTTGGCAGAGCGGCCATTTTGTGAGTTTGCTTTCAGGCGACGCAGCCTTTCGGTTAGTTGGCGTTTAGGCGTCCCGCCCTTTCATTTCGTTGGCGTTTCGGCTTCGTACGCCTTTGGTTATTCGGCATTTCAGCTATGTTTCCATTCGGCTATTTGGCTTTGATTTCTTTGCTTCAGCTTCTCGTCCTTCGATGCCATGTCCGGGTACCACATTTACGGACACACTATGGTGCCATGTCATTGGAGTGGGGCAGCTCATTGCATGCTGGTCCCAGAAGAGGATGTGCTATCACCCATTAAATCGTTCCACACTTTTAAATCTTCATTTCAATAGCAGCACTAACATCCTGCACTAAATGTGGCACCCTTTAATATCTGTGCACTGTCAACGTGCTCATGTATAGCTTTTTTATCTGACTTTCTTTAAAAACAACAGTTTTTCACTGTACCTCGACACACGTGACAACAATGTACTAAACTAAACTGATTTCAAGAGAGAGTTAGATTTAGCTCTTGGGGCTTTTTGTTCCGGTGAAGGCGCTGTGCATACGGTAGCCAGCTGACAGCCGCTTCTCTTTTTCTTTTTGTTATCACTTTTAATTTCAAGTTTTCGTGTACTTTGTTGTGTGTTGTGACTGTCGGCAGACAAATTTCCCTCTGGGGATGAATGAAGTTCTATTGTATCGCATCATATCGTATCGGAAAGGAATCAAGGGATATGGGGGAAAAGCAGGAACGGGGTACTGATTCTAGATGATCAGCCATGATCATATTGAATGGCGGTGCCGGCTCAAGGGGCCAAATGGCCTATTCCTGCACCTGTTTCTGTTTCTATGTTTCTATGTTTCTATGTTTCTATCATTTTGTTTCTATGTTTCTATGTTTCTATGTTTCTATGTTTCTATGTTTCCATCAGTTATCAGGCTTCTGAATGGTCCTTCCATAAGTTACCTGCTCTACCCTATTGTGGATATTGGATTTGACTGAAACTACATTGCGCTACAATGCTGAGAACTATATTCTGAACTCTGTATCTTCCCCTTTGCTCTGCCTAATGTACTTTGAGTTTGGCTTGATCGTATTTACGTATAGTATTTTGAGCTTAGTTTAGTTCAGATATACAGTGTGGAAACAGGCCCTTCGGCCCTCCGAGTCCGTGCCGACCAGCAATCCCTACACATTAATGCAACCCTACACACACTAGGGATATTTTGCAATTGCACCATGCCAATTAACCTACAAACCTGTACATCTTTGGAGTGTGGGAGGAAACCGAAGATCTCGGAGAAAACCCACGCAGGTCACGGGGAGAATGTACTAACTCCGCATAAACAAGCACCCGTAGTCGGGATCGAACCGGGTCTCTGTGCTGCAATCGCTGCAAGGCAGCAACTCTACCGCTGCGCATGCCGCCCATCATGATCAGTATTATCCGATTTGATTGGACAGCATGCAAACAAGGTTTTCCTCTGTCCCTCAATACACATGAAAATATTAAACCTAAACCTTGCCTCTACCGCCTCAAGCCTGATAAGACTATTGTATGTTTCAATGCAACCACTTCTCATTGTTCCACATTCATTAGGGTATCAGCCTAGTCCACTCCCCCTGTCTGCTTCATGTAGAAACGTAGAAAATAGGTGCAGGAGTAGGCCATTCGGCCCTTCGAGCCAGCACTGCCATTCAACATGATCATGGCTGATCATCCACAACCAGTACCCCGTTCCTGCTTTCTCCCCATATCCCTTGATTCCGTTAGAGCTATATCTAACTCTCTCCTGAAAATATCCAGTGAATTGGCCTCCATTGCCTTCTGCGGCACAGAATTCCACAGATTCACAATTCGTTGGGTGAAAAAGATTTTCCTCATCTCAGTCCTACCCCTTATTCTTAAACAGTGACCCCTGGTTCTGGACTCCCCAACCACAGGAACATTTTTCCTGCATCTAGCCTATTCAATCCCTTTAGAATTGTATGAGACCCCTTCTCATACATTCTCCCCGTGACCTGCGTGGGTTTTCTCCGAGATCTTCAGTTTCCTCCCACACTCCAAAGACATACAGGCCGACATGGTCTCACCGGGGCACTGTACAACTGCAGCAGGACCTCCTTGCTCCAATACTCAAATCCTCTCGCTATGAAGCCCAACATGCCATTTGCTTTCTTCACTGCCTGTTGTATCTGCATGCTTACTTTCCCTGACTTTAAAGCTAGTACGAATCTAGTGGTTCCCCTGCATCCACAGGAGATGCAACACCTGTCCCTATACCTCCGCCCTCGACTCTGTCCAGGGACCCCGACAGTCCTTTCAGGTTAGGCAGAGGCTCCCTTGCATCTCTTCCACCCTCATCTACTGTATCCGTTGTTCAGGATGTGGATTATACATCGACGAGGCCAAACACAGACTGGGCGATCATTTCGCTGAACACCTTCGTTCAGTCTGCCTGAACCAATCTGATCTCCCGGTTGCCAAACACTTTAATTCCCCTTCCCATTCCCACGCTGATCTTTCTGTCCCAGGTCTCCTCCATTGTCAGAGTGAGGCAAAGGCAATTGGGAGGAACAGCATCTCATATTTCGCATGGGCAGCTTACAGCCCAGCAGTATAAAAATTGATTTCCCTAACTTCAAGTGACCCCTGCATTCCCTCTCTCTCCATCCCTTCCCCACCCAAGTCGCACCAGCTTCAAAATCTCGTTGTCTGTAAATCGTTCTCACCTAGCCCACAGCTAACAATGGCCTGTTTCCTTCATCATCGTTACTTTCCTGCATATCGTTCATTCATTTGTTCTATATCTCTCTACATCACCGTCTACATCTCGTGTTTCCCTTTCCCCTGACTCTCAGTCCGAAGAAGCGTCTCGACCCGAAGCATCTCGACCCGAATCAGAGCATTGAATATAGGAGTAGGGAAGTAATGTTAAAATTGTACAAGGCATTGGTGAGACCAATTCTGGAGTATGGTGTACAATTTTGGTCGCCTAATTATAGGAAGGATGTCAACAAAATAGAGAGAGTACAGAGGAGATTTACTAGAATGTTGCCTGGGTTCCAGCAACTAAGTTACAGAGAAAGGTTGAACAAGTTAGGTCTTTATTCTTTGGAGCGCAGAAGGTTAAGGGGGGACTTGATTGAGGTATTTAAAATGATGAAAGGGATAGACAGAGTTGATGTGGATAAGCTTTTCCCATTGAGGGTAGGGAAGATTCAAACAAGAGGGCATGACTTGAGAATTAAGGGACAGAGGTTTAGGGGTAACATGAGGGGGAACTTCATTACTCAGAGAGTGGTGGCTGTGTGGAATGATTTTCCAGCAGAAGTGGTGGAGGCAGGATCGATTTTAACATTTAAAAGTAAAGTGGATAGGTATATGGACAGGAAGGGAATGGAGGGGTATGGTCTGAGTGCAGGTAGATGGGACTAGGGGAAAATAAATGGTCGGGCCGAGAAGGCCTGTTTCCGTGCTGTAATTGTTATATGGTTATATGGTCACCTATTCCTTTTCTCCAGCGATATTGCCTGACTCACTGAGTTACTGCAGCTCTCTATCTTTAGTTTAAACCAGCATCTGCAGTTCCTTCCTACACAGCCCTGTCTGCTTCCTCTCTTCACACAACAAAGCCATTATTCCTGTAATGAAGCTGGCGCGCCTTTGGTGCACATCCTCTATTGCAAGTCTATGCTCCCTTAGTTAGTGAGACTGGCCCTAAACACCATATTTCAGAGGTTGCCTCCCCAGTGGCCTATATAATTGGAGCAAGATGCCCTTACTCATGCACTCAAATCCTTTTGTTATAAAGGCCTACAGCTGAAGAAGTGTCTCGACCCATTCCTTCTCTCCAGACATGCTGCCTGTCCCGCTGAGTCACTTCAGCATTTCAGGTCCATCTTCGGTGTAAACCAGCATCTGCAGTTCCTTCCTGCACACACTATCTGCCTTCCTCATTGTTTGCTAGTGTCTGCGTTTACCTTTCATGTGCAAGGCCACCTGGGTTCTTCAGAACAACATCATTCAATCTCACCTAACACCACGTCATTTTAATTATACTTTTTCGGTATTTAGACTCACCGTTTGTAGCTCTTACTATATTACTTTCGCATTTTTTCAATTTTTTATTTTTAATCTCTGAACCATCTGGATTATTTCTAATCTTATCCTTTTTTCTGCTTCATCCATTTGTGTCCTGTTGCCTCCACCTCTCTAGTGGACCATGGGCTCGCGAGCACCGAGGGTATGATTAAGGACTATATGATCTCAGTTTTGTGGCACAGCAGTAGAGTTGCTGCCTTACAGCGCCAGAGACCCGGGTTCGATCCTGACTACGGCTGCTAGTCTATACAGAGTTTGTACCTTCTCCCCGTGAGCTGCGTGGGTTTTATCGAGGTGCTCCGGTTTCCTCCCACACTCCAAAGACATACAGGTTTGTAGGTTAATTGGCTTCGGTAAAGTATTGTAAATTGTCCTGGTGTGCATAGGATAGTGTTAAGGGCCTGTCCTACCAGCATCCAACTCCATGCAGCAAGCGCGACCAAACCGGCAGCGAGGGCCGCACGGAGGTCGGGTGAGTGGCGCAACGCGGCGCAAAGTGAGTCGAACTTGGAGCAAAGTCTTAAAGGTAAGTTCGCCAGGACAGAGAGGGGCACACAGAGAGGGGCACAGAGGCACACACACAGAGGGCCATGGAGCCACACACATAGAAGGTCACGGAGGCACCTACAGAGAGGGTCACGGAGGCACGATGTCGGGGCGGTGTGTAATGCGTCGAGGCGACTGCGAGCCGACAAGCCGTTGCCGCGCGGAATTTTTGAACATAGTCAGTTTTTCGGAGCCCCGCGCGATGTCGGGACGAACTCCGCACAATTCCGCACGGCTCCGGCGATCGAAGTGGGACCGGCCCCGCGACGCCGGATGGCTCAAGCGACCACGTTAGGTTGCGCTCATCGCATAGAGTTGCATGCTGGTGGGACAGGCCCTTTAGTGTGCAGGGGTTACCGGTCGGTGTGGACGCGGTGGGCTGAAGGACCAATGGGAATATTTTTCCTGCATCTAGCCTATCCGATCCCTTTAAGAATTGTATATTTCTATAAGATCCCCTCTCATCCTAAATCCCAGTGAATACAAGCCCAGTCGACCCATTATTTTATCATATGTCAGTTCCGCCATCCTGGGAATTAAAACCCCTGTCTCACGGTGCGAGTTGGCCCACGAGTGACCCCGAGTTTTCACTCGTGGTGATCACGTACAGCCAACGTACCGGGAACGTCGGAACTCGCGCGATCAACTTGTCCACTCGTGGCGCTAACGGCAGGTACCCGTGAAACTTGTGAACTCGTGAAAAAAGTCAAACATGTTTGACTTTTTCCACGAGTCAAATTTCATGGTCAAGTTTAAAATTGAAACATTTAAACTTGTTGTAATATCGTAGTGGCCCGTGCGTTAACTTTAGTGATCCGTGCGTCTACCGTGGGAACTCTTTAATAGACACAAAATGCTGGAGTAACTCGCGGACCAGGCAGCATCTCTGGAGAGAAGGAATGGAGTCGAGACCCTTCTTCAGACTTACCCAAAACGCCACCCATTCCTTCTCTCCAGAGATGCTGCCAGTCCCACTGAGTTACTCCAGCATTTTGTGTCTATCTATACTTTAGTTTCGGATATGATCAAGTGTAAGAAACGCAAACCAGACTACTTTCACATCAGAGAATCCTAATGTTCCTAATTTGGCCGAGGCACTTCACTGTCCGTGTGTAGGAAGGAACTGCAGATGCTGGTTTACACCGACGATAGACACAAACATGCTGGAGTAACTCAGTGGGACAGGCATCGCATCTGGAGAGAAGGAATGGGTGATGTTTCGGGTCGGGACCCTTCTTCAGACTACCCGCTCATTCTTCCCTCGTCGATATGAACTTGTGGGGGTGCGAGGAATCGGGCGTCGCTGGGTAAGGGGAAGAGAGGTTTTACTGCTGAATTATGCGCAACAGAAGCATGAAGTGGGGGTAAGGTCCGTTTAAACTATCTTGTCGTCCCCCCCCCCCCCCCCCCCCCCCAATGTTGGGAGAGAGAGGGAAGAGAGTTGTGCAAACAAACCACGGGAGACTGCATCTTTGGAGGGAAATCATAAAATGTATAGGGATGTTTCGGGCCGGGACCCTAAAGGTTGACTACCCGTTTCGCAGATGCCGTTCCTAGCCCCCCTCTCACTCCTCCCCACCCATAGTCTTTGCCTTCTCCCAATTCCACCATCCCTCGCCCCCCCCCCCCCCCCCCCCCCCAAACCTGTCCTCGCCTGAACTGCTGAAAATAACCGAGTGCTTTAAATGCGAATCCCGGACTGCAGCAACAACACACGCCCTGAGCGGGAGAGGAACTTGGTAACTCAAGAGCAAACGGGAGGGGAACTTGGTAACTCTGGAGACGATCTCGGAACATCGCAGATTACCATACCCGTGGGAACTCGCCACAAACACTTGCACATCAACTTGGAATATCGTACACAACCACGAGTCTGTCACTCTGGGTCACTCGTGTGTCAACTCGCACCATGAGACAGGGCCTTAACCTGGTGAACCTACGCTGCACTCCCTCAATAGCAAGAATGTCCTTCCTCAAATTAGGAGACCAAATTTGACTGCCACATATTATTCTGCAGTGGCCGTGTTGAATCTCTAAACTACACTAAACTAAAACATACATTTTTAAACATTTCCTGTCAATTTACCAAGAACTAATCTGCCTAGTTTTCCATGGACATTCACTGCCTTATCGCATTAGTCAGTCTTACCTATGTCATGAACATCCATGGAAAACTGGGACATGGAAGGTAATTGGATAGTGTATAAAATCAGGAGAGGAATAGATCGGGAAAAGAAAAATGCACAGAGTCTCTTGCCCAGAGTAGTTGAATCGAGGACCAGAGGTCAGAGGTTCAAGGTGAAGGGGAAAAGATTTAATAGGAATCTGAGAGGTAACGTTTTACACAAAGGGTGGTGGGTGTGTGGAGTGAGCTGCCAGAGGAGGTAGTCGAGGCTGGGATTAACCCAACGTTCAAGAAACAGTTAGGTAAATGGATAGGACAGCTTTGGATGGATATGGACCAAACGCGGGCAGGTGGGACTAGTGTAGCTGGGACATGTTGGCCGATGCGGGCAAGTTGGGCGAAGGGGCTGTTTCTACACTGTATCACTCTATGACTCTGGCAGTTGGGAGTAGGAAGCCCATCAGATTTCTTCTTACTTAGATTAAACCAAAGATACTAGAGGAGATCCTCAAGTATTAAATGCCAGATTGCAAACTGGAGTGACCTCTAGTGGCGAATGTGGGGCTTACGTCCATTAACTTTCAACACACACAACACACACACACACACACACACACACACACACACACCCCCCACACACCCCCCCACACCCACACACAATAGCATCTCAACGCAACACATTGGCCGAAAGTGGAGTGAGAACCGGCACCATCATTAGGCAGAAGGGTTCTTTTGCAATACGTTAGGTGCCCTATCAGGTTAAAACTGAAATGGTGACGTTGGTCGAATGCAAACACATAAATGGGCTTTTCTTATTAGTTTTATTAAAATAAAATTTCCAAGCCACTGAATTTTGTTGGAACTGCAAACACAGAACAACATCGAAAGCAGTGATTGAAAATGGTTTGCCCCTTGTTGACAGCACAGCAAGAATTTTATTTAAAAAATGAATTGACTTAATAGACATCGGATTGCCCCTGGCAAATTTTGCAGGAACAGGAGCAAAGACTGTGCTATAGGTAAGTGCATCAGCGAGTATTGAACGGCCCCCAAAAGACCAAACAAACATAGCACAAATGTTCATGACAAGAAATAGCAAAATCAGCAGCTGAAATGCCTCGGGCTGCGGGGAGAAGTGAGTCGGCAACAAACATAATGTTCCACATGAAAGGATGGTGTTAACCTTCATCTGAATCATAGGTGGAAAGTTGTTAGAGGTAAATCTGAATTCAGCACAAGTTAATGCCTTCAGTGCTGCAGCTTTGTAATTTGAAACATAGAAACACACAGAATAGGTGCAGGAGTAGGCCATTCGGCCCTTCTAGGCAGCACCACCATTCAATATGATCAAAGTCGAAAAAGTCAAAAAAGTTTATTGTCATGTGTCCCTGACAGGACAATGAAATTCTTGCTTTGCTTCAGCACAACAGAACATAGTAGGCATTGACTACAAAACAGATCAGTGTGTCCGATCATCCAAAATCAGTACCCCGTTCCCCATATCCCTTGATTCCTCTAGCCCTAAGAGCTCTATCTAACTCTCTCTTGAATACACCCAGTGAATTGGCCTCCACTGCCTTCTGTGGCAGAGAATTCCATAGATTCACAAATCTCTGGGTGAAAAGAGGTTTTTCCTCATTTCAGTCCTAAATACCAAATGTGACTGCACTGGAACAAGTGTTTGCATGTAATGAGTAAACATCATCTGACTTCTCGGATTCATTAATTTTGTACATTAAATTAATTCTGCAAATTTGTCGAGGCTTTGTACATTCTTAAAGAATGTTAGTTTGATAAGACATATTAGTGTATGAATCATTCAACTATTTTGGCATCTCCACTGATATTTTAAAGCTGTCCGAAGGCATCTATATTGTGGGGAGAAGGCAGGAGAATGGTATTAGGAGGGAGAGATAGATCAGCCATGATTGATTGGCGGAGTAGATTTGATTGGCCTAATTCTGCTCCTATCACTTATGACACTTAAGCACGTTATATATTCACTTAACCAATATCTAAATATCACAAACAACTCCATAATCCTTTTTAACATCATCTGTGGGAGCTATGGATTTAAAGTAATTCAAGGAAACTGGAATTGCTGCACGACATCAACAATAATGGGATGATAGATTTATGTTAAAATAAGAACAGAGAATGCCTGAAAAAACTGATTCAATCAGCATCTGTGGAGTCAGAAGCAAGTAGCATTTCATGTTAATGATCTGCATCTGCAGTTTTTCAGTTTTAGAAATTGATATATGGGCGTGAAAGACACTTAATATTTTTAACCAATACGGCTGTATCATTAATATTGGTGAGTTAATCCCCTTATATTGCTTGAATCAGTCACTTACTAGTATACTGCGCTGTCTTACTTTCTCCTCTGTTTCTACAAAATTGATTCCACAAAATGTGTAGGAAGGAACTGCAGATGCTGGTTTACACCGAAGATAGATGCAAAATGCTGCAGTAACTCAGCGGGACAGGCAGCATCTCTGGAGGGACGGAATGGGTGACGTTTTGGGTCAAAATCCTTCTTCAGACCTTCACACCCTTCTTCTTCTGAAGGGTCTCGATGCGAAGAGTCACCCATTCCTCTCCAGAGATGCTGCCTGTCCCGCTGAGTTACTCCAGCATTTTCATAAGGACATAAGTGATAGGAGCAAAATTATGCCATTCGGCCCATCAAGTCGACTCCGCCATTCAATCATGGGTGATGTATCTCTCACTCCTAACCCAAACTCCTGCCTTCTCCCCAGCAACTCTACCGCAGTGCCACCATGCGGCCCATTTGAGCACTGGAGTAACTCAGCGGGTCAGGTAGCATCTCTGCAGGACATGGATGCTAAAACCTGTGCATGTTCATACGTGATAGGAGTAAAATTAGGGCATTCAGCCCATCAAGTCTACTCCGCCATTCAATCATGCCTGATCTATCTCACCCACGTAACCCCATTCTCCTGCCTTCTCCCCATAACCTCTGCTACCTGTACTAATCAAGAATCTATATAATCTCTGCCTAAAACATATCCACTGACTGCCTCCACCGTCTTCTATAGCAAAGAATTCCACAGATTCACCACCCTCTGACTAAAGAAATTGCTCCTCATCTCCTTTCTCAAAGAACATCCTTTAATTCTGTGGCTATAACCTCTAGTCGTAGACTCTCCCACAAATGGAAACATCCTCTCCACATCCACTCTGTCCAAACCGTTCACTATTCTGCACGTTTCAATGAGGTCCCTCCCTCATCCTTCTAAACTGCAGCAAGTACATACCCAGTGCCATCAGATGCTCATCATAGGTTAACCTACCCATTCCTGGGATCATTCTTGTAAACCTCCTCCAGACCCTCACTACAGCCAGCACATCCTTCCTCAGATATGGTGCCTAAAATTGCTCACAATACTCCAAATGTGGCCTGACCAGCGCCTCATAGAGCCTCAGCATTACATCTCTGTTTTTGTATATAAGCCCTCTCGAAATAAATGCTAGTATCTTGTGTCTGTCATTTATTTCACAAAGTTTATTTTTTCCCGCCTGACTTTCAAGTCGTATTGGGCATGTCGCAATATAACGAAGTGGAAATCCAAGTCCGAATGGTAGACTACCTTACATCTTCTTTTCTTCTTCTTCTTCTTAGGCCCCGTTCGGTCATGGCTGACCATGGGTGTCTCCAGGGTTGGAGGACGCCAGTGCGTGACTTTGTTTAACGTGGGGAGACTGGTGCACAGACAGCCACCCCACGGTCCTTGACAGATCTGGGTCAGGATCCAGTGGCATGGAGTCCAAGACGACCGGAGACCCTTTTCTGCTGCAGCCTTCATCCGCCTTCCCAGCCGTTGTGACGCTCCACTAAAGTCAGCCATCATCCTCCGCCTGTTCCGCCGTTGAGGTCTTGGTTGGATTGCTCATTGTCAAAATCATCCCCCTCGACCTTACCGCCATGGGTGACCCTACCAGGACCATAGCTCCAGACGGCATCGCTCTCAGGATCTCAGGACCACACAAGCTTCTCCACCACGACAAGGTGATAATCCACTGAGATTCTTTACATCACTGCATCTGAAAGTGACCCATCATTAACCTAATTTGTTTTTATCAATAGCTCACAAGAATACTACAGAGCAGCAGCATAAAATGCAAAATAAATACTTCGAATGAATTTTCATGGTAATTTCTTCTTATAACCTACCACGTACATACCACGTACATCAGAGAAAAAAAGATGAATTATCCAACTTGGGATAGGTGTGCAAAGTGTGCTCAGCTTTTTCAGGCTGTGCGATACTTTCCTTGTCTACACCTCCGATTCAATCTGACAACAAACCCTTGATCGTCCGTGTCAGATCCTTCCTTTTGTAAATCCATAACTGTTTCATGGGGAAAATAATACCAAAGGACACTGTTACTTTGCAATAACTGGATGTAAGTTCAGCACATTCCTATGATAATCTTTTGCTTGGTAGAGCATAATGAATTCTAAAGAAGGAAAATAATAAAAAATAGCAGAAGCAGGGCTTTAGGAACAGGCAAAGCGTTAATGTGTAGGAAGGAACTGCAGATGCTAGTTTAAACCAAAGATAGTCACAAAATCTTGTGACCCAGCGGGACAGGCAGCATCTCTGGAATGGGCGACGTTTCGGGTTGAGACCCTTCTTCAGACTGAAGAAGACAGTCAGACAGGCAAAGCATTCATCTGTTAAAATTGTTGCAGAGACCCTCTGTGGCTCCGGTTCCAACACACTAGGAGCATGGAGAACCAGCTGGGAACAGACTTTGCCACCTCCTCAATTCACTGTTGCACCGAACACCACAGCCCCACCCGGCCAGGACCTGCCCCGCTAAGAGTGGGTCGCCCTGAACCGGCTCCGCACAGGGGTCGGCCGGTTCAACGCCAACATGCATCGCTGGGGGCTGCATTCATCAGCAGCCTGCATGTGTGGAGCAGACCAGCAAACAGCACAACAGCACGTCATTTTCAACTGCGCTGTCCTCTGCTCCCCTGGTGGAGGGGTAGACCTCACGGCCCTCGACAACAGCACGTTGAGCTGGCTACAGCGCCTGGAGGACGTTACATAACCTCTGCTGCCTCAAACGCAAGAAGAAAAAGTTGCAGGTGAGGTTATAAGCTCAGTTTGATGAACGTTTGGTAGCAAAAACAGGAAGGCAGATTACTATCTAAATGGCGTCAAGTTGGGAAAGGGGGAAGTACAATGGGATCTGGGGGTCCTTGTACATCAGTCTATGAAAGTAAGCATGCAGGTAGAGCAGGCAGTGAAGAAAATGAATGGCATGTTGTCCTTCATAACAAGAGGAATCGAGTATAGGAGCAAAGAAGTCCTTCTGCAGTTGTACAGGGCCCTAGTGAGACCACACCTAGAGTATTGTGTGCAGTTTTGGTCCCCTAATTTGAGGAAGGACATTCTTGCTATTGAGGGAGTGCAGCGTAGGTTTACAAGGTTAATTCCCAGGATGGCGGGACGGTCATATGCTGAGTGAATGGAGCAGCTGGGCTTGTACACTCTGGAGTTTAGAAGGATGAGAGGATATCTCATTGAAACATATAACATTGTTAAGGGCTTGGACACACTAGAGGCAGGAAACATGTTCCCGATGTTTGGGGAGTCCAGAACCAGGGGCCACAGTTTGAGAATAAGGAGTAGGCCATTTAGAACGGAGACGAGGAAATACTTTTTCTCACAGAGAGTGGTGAGTCTGTGGAATTCCCTGCCTCAGAGGGCGGTGGAGGCAGGTTCTCTGGATGCTTTCAAGAGAGAGCTAGTTAGGGCTCTTAAAGATAGCAGAGTCAGGGGATATGGGGAGAAGGCAGGAATGGGGTACTGATTGTGGATGATCAGCCATGATCACATTGAATGGCAGTGCTGGCTTGAAGCTCAAAATGGCCTACTCCTGCACCTATTGTCTATTGTCTATTGTATATTGTATATTGTCATCCCACAGAACAGCGGAGGGTTAGTTTTTTTGTGTTGAAAAGTTTCTCAACATGGTGCTGTCCAGATGCAAAGACTGTTGGACACTCTTAAAAAAAAAAAAAGCCCTGTGCTGTGTTGCTTCTTAATTCCTGTGTTTTCCATGCAGTTTGAGTTGCTTTCCCTCTCCGCTTGATTGCACCCAAATATAGATTTTTTTTTGGGGGTCTGAGATCGAAAGTTTGGGTTTTAAGATAGACACAAAATGCTGGAGTAACTCAGCGGGTCAGACAGCATCTCTGGACAGAAGGAATGGGTGACCTTTCAAGTTGAGGCCCTTCTTCAGACTGAAGCATTTTGTGCAGATCTTTGGTGTAACGCAGCATCTGCAGTTCCTCCCAAAACAACCAGTGCTGGAATCTGACAAGTAAGAGTCAGGGGAGAGGGAAACGAGAGGTATGGGAGGGTAAGGTGTGAAAACGAGAGATAAAAAGGGGATGCAGTTCAAGGAAGATGTAGACTAGTGCATTGTTAGCTAGGGGAATGTAACAACGAGGCATACAATGTAAAATTTATCAAGACAGTCAGGCTGGTCGGAGAACTAGGATGGGGGCGGATGAAGAGAGAGGGAAAGCAAGGGTTACTTGAAGTTAGATAAGTCAATATCCATACTGTTGGGTTGTAAGCTGTGGGATGTACATCAAGATGCATATTCTAACCATTCCCAAACTCTTTACACTTTGTCCTGTGGACATTTTATTTGTGACTAGAGTTCTCTGTGACTCATTTAGCTACCAGCCTCGGACCTGTCCATCTTGCCTTACTATTTAACCTGGACAAACATCTCCAAGCCGTTCTTAGGCCTTATGGTTTGGTGTGAACATCGCCATCTTCCTGTAGACTGGAACACTGCGCCTAACGGAGTTCAGCAGCCTCCAGTTTTGCACATGGCCCACTGTAGAGTCAGAGAGCGATGCAGTGTGGAAACAGGCCCTCCGGCCCACCTTGCCCACACCGACCAACAATGTCCCATCTACACTAGTCCCACCTGCCTGCGTTTGGCCCCATATCCCTCTAAACGGATCCTATCCATAAGTTCCAGGGAATGGGAGCGTCTCTGATCCTGCCTTGGCCTCTTCGCTAGTCTTGGGAGGGGCACTAAAGTCTTCACTGCTGACCAAAGTTCCCAATGTAGCCCAACTGCTGAGCAAATTCATGGAACAATTCCTCTCCAAACCCATCGTACGATGGATGGTTGGTACAGACGAGAGGGCCTGTTATGTCACACTTCTCACTAGCAATTTCCAGGTAGCCCTGACAACATATAAATTAGGAGCAGGAGTGGGACATATGCCTTGGTGTACTCAGCCATTTAATAAGAACACGATTGACCTGATTGTAACCACAAATCCACATTCTCATGCTAACCTACCTTCACGTTGTATGTCAAGTGTCTGCCTTGTATGCCTTAAAAATGCTCAACGAAAGCTGCCACTCCCCTTTAAGGAAGAGATTTCCAAACACTAACATTGCACTAAAGAGAAAACATAGAAAAATAGGTGCAGGAGTGGAGGCAGGATCGATTTTAACATTTAAAAGTAAAGTGGATAGGTATATGGATGGGAAGGGAATGGAGGGGTATGGTCTGAGTGCAGGTAGATGGGACTAGGGGAAAATAAATGGTCTGCACGGACTGGAAGGGCCGAGAAGGCCTGTTTCCGTGCTGTAATTGTTATATGGTTATATGGTTATATGAGTGGGCCATTCGGCCCTTCGAGCCAGCACCGCCATTCAATACGATCAGTACCCCATTCCTGCTTTTCCCCCATATATCCCTTGATTCCTTTAGCCGTAATAGTTAAATATTACTCCCTCTTGAAGACACCCAGTGAATTGGCCTCCAATCAGCGTCTCAGCCAAGCCGATTATATGAATTGTAAAACAAACTGAGGCCCTCACACAGCTCAGGTTATATCTTGTTAACCAGAAAATGCATTGATGCCTCCCCTGTTTCCTGTTAGCCATCTAACCTATCGGTGCCAAAGTGTGGCCTCCCGCACAGTAGGCTTTTGTTTTTCACTCCAACCCCTGATGCAACACCATATCAAACCTTAGGATATGCACGGGATATCTGAAATAATCAGATCATGGGCGGCACAGTGACGCAGCAGTTGGGCTACTGCCTTACAGAGCCGGAGACCCGGGTTCGATCCTGACTACGGGTGCTGTCTGTACGGAGTTTGCACGTTCTCCCTGTGACCTGCATGGGTTTACTCCGAGATATTCGGTTTCCTCCCACACTCCAAAGGTGTACAGGTTTGTAGGTTAACTGACTTGGTATACATTACATGTAAAATTGTCCCTAGTGTGTGTAGGATAGTGTAAGTGCACGGAGATCGCTGGTCGGTGCGGACTCGGTGGGCCGAAGGGCCTGTTTCCCCTCTTCGTGGGGAGAGGAGGAGAACAACCTTGATTGGAACAATGAGATTTACTAAGGTTTCTCAATGGAATTGTTCCATGAATTTGCTCAGCAGTTGGGCTACATTGGGAACTTTGGTCAGCAGTGAAGACTTTAATGCCCCTCCCAAGACTAGCGAAGATACAGGGCCTGTCACCGACCAGTATCCCCAAAATAAACTAACCAAACTACATGAGGTTCTTCTACAAAGTCTCAATGGTTGATAAATAACCTTGTCTTAAGTATCTTGATCATTTAAATTGCTTGTATATTCTGCAAACGGAATGCAGTGAAAAATATATTGGCAAACATATGATTATAACATGGAAATAACTCATGTGAGAAGGTAATGATTTAACAATGTTACTTTCTCCAACCGCAGCCACTTGGGAATGCTCAGAGCCACGAACCATCTGCATTTGAAAAAGAGCCCTGTTGGATGCTTTTGCTGGCATTGAAGCAAGACAGTTATTTACTGGCAGTACATCAACATATTTTAGTACAGATCTAGGGTCGGCTAAGTCCCACAGAGACGCTACAAGGAGGCTTTGCATGAATCAGAATGGCCTCGTGGCCCACCTAGCAAATTTTTAATTTAAAACTAAGGACACTGATTGATTCAAAGTAGTGTTTAGAGTGAACCTGTTTAGTTTAGTTTAGAGGTATAGCGTGGAAACAGGCCCTTCGGCCCACCGAGTCCGCGCCGACCAGCGATCCCCGTACATTAACACAAGCCTACACACACTGGGGATAATTTACACTTATACCAAGTATACAGACCCAAGCCAATTAACCTACAAACCCGTACGTCTTTGTAGTGCGGGAGGAAACCAAAGATCTTGGAGAAAACAAACGCGGTCATGGGCAGAACGTACAAACTCCATACATACAGCACCCGTAGTCGGGATCGAACCCGTGTCTCTGGAGGTGCAAGTGCTATAAGGCAGCACCTCTACCGCAACACCACCGTGCCGTCCATTTTTAAAAGCTGTATAAAACACAAAGCACTGGAATAACTCAGCGGGTCGGGTAGCATCTCTGCAGGACATGGATTCTAAAACCTGTGCAAAAGTTCATGTGATAGGAACAGAATTAGGCCATTCGGCCCATCAATTCTACTCCGCCAATCAATCATGCCTGATCTAATCTTCCCACTTAATCCCATTCTCCTGCCTTCTCCCTATAACCACTGAGACCCGTACTAATCAATAATTTATCTATCTCTGCCTTAAAAATCCCATTGACTTGGCCTCCACAGCCTTCTGTGGCAATGAATTCCACAGATTTACCACCTTCTGACTAAATCAATTTCTCCTCATCCCCTTCCTAAAGGAACGTTCTTTAATTCTGAGGCTGTGACGTCTAGTCCTAGACTCTCCCACTAGTGGAAACATCCTCTCCACATCCACTCTATCCAAATCTTTCACTATTCTGTACGTTTCAAAGAGGTCCCCCCTCATCCTTCTAAACTCCAGTGAGTACAGGCCTGATGATGTCAAATGCTCATCATATGTTAACCCACTCATTACTGGGATCATTCTCATGAACCTCCTCTGGACCCTCTCCAGTGCCAGCACATCCATCCTCAGCTTTGGGGAATTTGTAACCATGTAAGCGACCTTTATAGGCGACTATTTGTATAACTCAGCAAGGTATGCAAGCGAAGAATTTCACTGTGACAATAAAGTATTCTGTTGTATAGTGGAATCAAGGGATATGGGGAGAAGGCAGGCACGGGTTATTGATTGGGGACGATCAGCCATGATCACAATGAATGGCAGTGCTAGCTCGAAGGGCCGAATGGCCGCCTCCTGCACCTATTGTCTATGTCTATGTATATGTATTCTATTCCATGGAGTTCAAAGTGTAATGGAAGGCTGACAGAGTCGGGAGTGGGGTACTGGTGTTGATGTTGGTATTAAGCACATGCGCAGAGGTAGAAAGCAGGCAGACTGACTCATAACCATATAATAACCATATAACAATTACAGCACGGAAACAGGCCCTCTCGGCCCTTCCATTCCGTGCCGACCATTTATTTTGCCCTAGTCCCATCTACCTGCACTCAGACCATACCCCTCCATTCCCTTCCCGTCCATATACCTATCCACTTTACTTTTAAATATTAAAATCGATCCGCCTCCACCGCTTCTGCAGGAAGATCATTCCACACAGCCACCACTCTCTGAGTAAAGAAGTTCCCCCTCATGTTACCCCTAAACCTATGTCCCTTAATTCTCAAGTCATGCCCTCTTGTTTGAATCTTTCCTACCCTCAATGGGAAAAGCTTATCCACGTCAACTCTGTCTATCCCTTTCATCATTTTAAAGACCTCAATCAAGTCCCCCCTTAACCTTCTGCGCTCCAAAGAATAAAGACCTAACTTGTTCAACCTTTCTCTGTAACTTAGTTGCTGGAACCCAGGCAACATTCTAGTAAATCTCCTCTGTACTCTTTCTATTTTGTTGACATCCTTCCTATAATTAGGCGACCAAAATTGTACACCATACTCCTGAATTGGTCTTACCAATGCCTTGTACAATTTTAACATTACTTCCCTACTCCTATATTCAATGCTCTGATTTATAAAGGCCAGCACACCAAAAGCTTTCTTTACCAGCCTATCTACATGCGATTCCACCTTCAGGGAACTATGCACGGTTATTCCTGGAACCCTCATGTTGCAGCTGCATGTCTGAGTATGGCCCCGGTGGAGGGATTCATGTGGTGCCTTAGGTTTGCTCCGCTGTAGGTTTTCCCCAAAGTATTTTCATGCCAGTGAAGTGAAGTCAATTAAACTGCAGGTAAGGTTGCAACCAATGTGCGTACAGTAGTAGACTGCTGTAAACAGCAGTGAACAGATATCGCAGTGTTGTCATGGTGATTCAGGAATATATTCCGTCACTTTTTCACACAAAGGGTAGTGGGTGTATGGACCAAGCTGCCAGAGGAGGTAGTTGAGGCTGGGACCAAATGTTTGATAGGTATCAAAGGTTTCAAAAGTCTTTTATTGTCACATGTACCAGTTAAGGTAAAAATCAAATAAATTAATAAATAGATAAACAGGCAGGTAAATAAATAAATAAATAGATGGACAAACAGATGAATGAATAGATGGACAAATAAATAAATAGATAATAAAAAAGATGATTTAAGAGAAAAAACAACAACAAACAAACAGGACACACAACTACATAAAAGTCAATATAAACATCCACCACAGCGGATTCCCCACATCCGTTGGGGCGATCAAAGCTCCCGCAGCCGGCGATCGAAGTTCCCGCGTCGGGACAGTCGCGACTCCAGCGGCTCGGAGTACCCGAAGTTCGCGGGCTTCGTGACGTTAAAGTCCCGTAGGCTCCCCGTGGTGGAGGTCTCCAGCAAAGGCCGCCAGTGCGGACGGCAATACCATATGGAAAAAATTAAACCTCCATCAGGGTAAGAGATCAGAAAAAGTTTAACTAAACAAAGGATTCTGCCTGATGTTGAATACATCCAGGATTTTCAGTTTACATTTTAGATTTCTAATTCCTACCATATTTTGATTGTACAATCAATTACTGCCATTAACTACTTTACCCAACCCCCCCACCTTCCCACCCCCCACATAAAACATGCTAAAGAACACTAAAAACATACATTTAACACATACTATTAAACACAAAGAATGAAGGGACAGACAGACTGTTGGCGAGACTATCCCATCGTTTAAGAAACAGTTGGACAGGTACATGGATAGGACAGGTTTGGAGGGATATCCAAGCACAGGCAGGTTGGACCAGTGTGGCTGGGACATTGTTGGCCAGTGTGAGCAAGTTGGGCCGAAGGGCCTGTTTCCACACTGTATTACTCTGTGACTCTATCACTTCTAGCCAAAAAACTTGGCTTTTCTTTTTTTAAATTATTGTGCTGTGTGAACTTACTTCCCTCCTACTTAAAAAAAAGACCCAAAGTGCTGGAGTAACTCAGCAGGTCAGGCAGCATTTCTGGAAGACATGGGTAAGTGATGTTTCGGGTTGGGACCCTTCTTCACACCCAAACCCGAAATGTCACCTCCACACGTCCTGCAGAGATGCTGCCTGACCCGCTGAGTTGCTGCAGCATTTTGCGGTTTTGTTTTGTGAACAAGCATCTGCAGTTTCTCTTATGTCTCTCGTCTCTTCAAGTGGACAGAGCAGGCCTGTCCTTGTTTGAAAGTCTTATCCGACGTTGCAAGATTTCTACACGACTGCATATCGCTGCTAGCCTTGATATTTTCCATTCCAGTTTCTGGAATGAGGATTAAATCCATAAGCTTCCAGTCCAATTAATTCATAGAAACTAGTTAATTGCAGTAATTGATTGTACAATCAAAATTTGGTATAGCAATGTTACAAAATGTTGAGATTTTAAAAATCTGCAATTAAAAGTCTGTAATTTATCCCATCAGATAAAGCATAAAAAGAAGTTTAATTTGACACTTAATTCACTTTCATATCTTCAGTATTAAGAAAGTTATGACCATTTTCATACTCGGACATTAGCATCTTGTTCCCCATTGCCTTTCAATTGACTTAACTTAAAAGCCCATAACTTTCTTAAAAAATAAGAAAACTCAATGAAATTTTCAGTTATTGTAGATTGAAGCATTCTGAAACAAATATGAAACAATCTTACTTGGATGACCTGAAATTAAAGTATATAATTAGTTAGTTATCTAATTGTAGCTAATTACAAAATTCAATTAGATCTAAACATCTATCCATTTCTTAAGAAAAGATAAACTTTTTTTAAATTGCCTAAGTGTCCAAATAACATTCACACAATAATCCACAATATAACATAATTTTTAAATCTAATTTTCATGAATTTCTGGGCCAAATGGAAGGAATTTAGTGTTTAATGCCTGTAAATTAATGGCCATTTAAATCAACTAGCGAGTGGGTTTTAGTGGAATGCGGTGGATTGGAACATTGCGGTTTGCGGTGAAGTCAGTATGGAAAATACTGTTGGTTCATACATTTTTTTGGACCCCATTTTGCAACATGAAAATATGATTAAAACCTCCAAAAAAAACAACTTTTAATATAAAAATAAACTGTGTACCTTTTTTTCTCCCCTATGCAAAATCCTTCCCGTTGTCGGCGCTCACAGCTTTTGGAGGTGATTTTTAAATTACTCTAGTTAATAAATAATCTAGCGTAATTTAAAAATACCTTCATGAATGAAATGTCGGAGCGATTTTTCTTCCGCAACGAAATCGCCCGACATGGGTCGATTTTCCCAGTCTGCAGAAAAACGGCACTTTAATCCCACCACCCTCTGAAAGGCGCCAAAGTCACGCACACGGGGAGCGGCAGAACTGCAGCGCTGCTCAAGGTACGTTTTGTAACATACCTATATGGTAGGTATTAGAAATCTAAAATGTTAACTGAAACTCCTGGATACATTCAATATCAGGCAGAATCCTTTGTTTAGTTATACTTAACTTAGTGTAGTTTAATTTAATTGCAACCTTGTCATGGTCGGGGAGCTTGTGTGCCTCAGTGACCCCTAGTGCTATGCCAGCGGGAGAGTCATCTCCTGTTCGGGTCTCCCATGCTGGACAGGTCAAAGGGTAGAGGCGAGACGAAGAGCGAGCCACTGGTCCTCCAGGTTGGAGGTTGAGCACAGGGCTAACAACCCTGTCTCGTAAAACAAATATGTTATGGAAACAGCAACTGAAGGAACCAACACTACTGAGTGGAGGACCTTCGTTGCTGCCCTACATGCCAGTAGGCATAATAGGCAGTAAGTTTAATTTAAAGATACAGCGCGGAAACAGGCCCTTTGGCCCGCCGAGCTGCATCTCTAAACTGAACTAGACTATATTAAGGCATAGAATAAACATTCAAATGCCACAGGAATGTGTAAGTAAAAATAGGTGAAAAGTCAAGGGAGTGGCCATTGGATGAATAAAGGGGGGGGGGGGGGGGGGGGTGGGGAACTGGAAGAAAAAGGCAAGAGGGTCTTAAAAATACTAGAAAATATTGAAATGTGCAGCACTTTATACACTTCCAAAAGGAAGAACTGTTGGCCAAGTACTCAGAGCAGAAACTGTCTTCAGGCTGATCTCAGCTCCCTCCCCATCGGGTGCCAACAGACCAGCACCATTTGGTAAAGCGTAAAGAAAATGACTGCTATAACTACAGTCTGAGTTAGGGGAGATGCAGGCCCCCGGAGAACACTGTTAGCCACAGTAAGCTGTTCCAAGGAACACGTACATGTTTCTTCCATCTGCTTTCCATCCTTCAGCTAGCCAACACTGCAGCCAATTAACCTCTCGTATCCTAAGACAAGTTCTCTTGCCGAAAGTTCAGTCACTCTTTGGCCGGCAAATCCAAAGTGCAATCCAGCCTTCATTTTTTGATGTCATAAAAAACTTTTTTTTTTCTAACATTTTTTAAACTTTTTTTTCCTAACTTTTTTTTGTGGCGGAACGGTGGTGCAGCGATAGAGTTGCTGCACATAACCCACGTGGGTTTTCTCCGAGATCTTCGGTTTCCTCCCACACTCCAAAGATGTACAGGTTAGTAGGTTCATTGGCTTGGGTTTGTATACTTGGTATACAGTAAGTGTCAATTGTCTGTGTGTGTGTGTACACTTGTGTTAAAGTGCAGGGATCGTTGGTCGGTGCAGACTCGGTGGAAAGAAGGGTCTGTTTCCGCACTGTATCTCTAAACTAAACTAAACTAAATAAACTAACAAGTGTGACTCAAAATCTTTTAATTCTACAACTGGATTACAATAAGTTCCAAGCATACTGTTTAAACTCCTGATAAGTCCTAGACAGAGGCATGGCCACTGCAGCCTGGAATGCAGAATATTATGTGGCAGTCAAATTTGGCCTCCTAATTTGAGGAAGGACATTCTTGCTATTGAGGGAGTGCAACGTAGGTTCACCAGGTTAATTCGCAGGATGACGGGACTGACATATGGTGAAATAATGGGTCATCTGGGTCATCAACTTTAGAAAGGTGAGAGGGGATCTTATAGAAACATGTAAATGTTTTAAGAGATTGGACAGGCTAGATGCAGGAAACATTTTCCCCATGTTAGGGGAGTCCAGAACCAGGGGTCACAGTTTAAGAATAAAGGTGTAGGCCATTTCGGACTGAGATGAGGAAAAACGTTTTCACCCAGAGAGTTGTGAATCTGTGGCATTCTCTGCCTCAGAAGGCAGTGGACGCCAGTTTACTGGATGCTTTCAAAAGAGAGTTAGATATAGCTCTTAGGGCTAACGGAATCAAGGGATATGGGGAAAAAGCGGGAACGGGTTACTGAGTTTAGATTATCAGCCATGAACATATTGAATGGCGGTGCTGGCTCAAAGGGCCAAATGGCCTACGCCTGCTCCTATTTTCTAAATGATGCTGTCCATTTAATTGATTGAATCTTTATCTGAATCCTCTTTTACTCTCAGCTTCAACTCTGTTTTTCTGAAGCATGTTGTGTGAGAGGTGTCAGTGGGAGATCATTGTGAATATTTTATGTGGTTACAGGCCCTCTGTTATGAACATACTTGCAGGCATTGCAGGATGAGGTTTCTCTGGAAACAAATTAATCTGTCTTCCCCAATACAGCACAGATTATATAATTAACTACTCCACCAAGTATTATAACGAGGATAATAATTTGAAAAATGAACCCTCAGCAGGGGTTTCAAGGAATACCATCAATTGCTTTTTATTTTATTTTATTTCATTCTATTTCAACCGTTTTGTAATCTTAGAGATTCTTTGTTAACATTCTTTCCTCCAACAAAGTAAAGATCAGGAAGAAAACTCTTATTCAGTTTTAGTTTAGTTTAGAAATATAGCGCGGAAACAGGCCCTTCAGCCCACCGAGTCCGTACCGACCAGCGATCCCCGTACACTAACACTATCCTACACACACGTTGAATGGCGGTGCTGGCTCGAAGGGCCAAATGGCCTACTCCTGCACCTATTGTCTATTGTCACACTAGGGACAATTTACATTCATACCAAGCCAATTAAATTACAAACCTGTACGTCGCTAGAGTGTGGGAGGAAACCAAAGATCTCGGTGGAAAACCCACGCAGGTCACTGGGAAAACGTACAAACTCTGTACAGACATGCACCCGCAGTCAGGATCGAACCTGGGTCTCTGGCGTTAAGGTAGTACTTTACCACTGCGCTACCGTGCTGCCTTAATTTGAACTGATATTCTTGGGACCATTTCTACCTTCAGACAGATAGAGTCAAGGTCATACAGCATGGAAATAGACCACTCGGCCCAACCAACCCATGTCAACTAAGATGTTCAGTTTCCCCGCACTCGCCCATCCATAGCCCCATAGACCTATTGAAATAACGTCCAAATGTAGCCATTATACCCGACGTCCATCCACCACATTTGGTAGCTCGCTCCACACAACCATCACCACTAAATGAAAAGGCCATCCCTTAGACTTGCATCAAGTCCTTCCCGTCTCACCCCAAACTCACACCCTCCAGTTCCCGACTTCTGCACTCTGGAGGAATGCACTCCTGTGCATTCATCCCATCTATCCCCCAATGAGTTCACACACCTCCATAAGATCACAACCACCCCATCTCCCCAATGCTGGCAACATCCTTGCAAATCTTCGCTGCACTCTTTGCAGTCAACGGCCCCTTCGGCCCAATTTGCCCATGCTGACTAAATGGCCTAACGGGCCTGGCCCACTTGGGCGAATAAACGGTGACTGAACCCCCACCCCCCCCCCCACGACAATGTCTACGACAAACCACGACAACCTACCACCTAGTCAACGTCAAGCTACGGCAAGCTACTGACAACCGGCGACCCATTAGGACGTCCACCTACGACCACACAGGCGACAACCTACGACGACACAGGCGGCAACTTACGACAACCAAAGTCAACCTACATCCACCCGTGACAAGCTACGACAAGCAACGACCCTGTCGGCGCCAACTGAAGACAACTGAAGACAATTCAGTCGCCGGTACCTGTCGCCGGTTGACGTAGGTAGTCGCCAATGGAATTCACCAAAGTCAGCACCGGCGACAAACAATGTCACCTGGCGATAACCTACGTCATCCTGGTGACAACCTACGACAGCACCTACGACAGGAGAAGACTAGCTACGTTAAGCCCACAGTCGCCAAAAAGTTTTGAACATTTCAAAATCCAGCGGCGACCAGAAAAACGTTACCACTCTTTAGGCGACTTGGGGAGACGACTCACGACCATACAGGTGTCACCCCGCGACCATGTGGCAACAGCCTAGTCGCCTGTAGTCACCACAAAAAATCGCCTAAGTGGGACAGGGTCCGGCAGTCTCCTGAAAAACTGGCAACTGGACGGTGACTATCAGAGTGGAACACACACACACACACACACACACACACACACACATTGCTTCCTTCACCAGCCCGTTATGCAGGCGGGGGACAGGGCAAGCGGAGGGAGCGCTGTCCGAGTGGAATTCACATGGTGATAAAGCCAATGTGATACAGACACACACTGTGATGAACAGGAAGGTTGGCGCTGTAATTAAGACGGTGAAAGCACAGTGTACTTTAAGAGGGGGGGGGGGAAGGGGACGAAGGAGGGAGAAGGAGTGGAGACAACTTTTAAGAAGCCAGAGATACACGGCTGTGAAGCTCGGCGGACATTTAACATTACCGTTCTGTTATCTTTGGTTCTGAAAACTACTGCTTACGTTTTTTTTCCCAATGAGCCAATGAAATTCAATGGTCAACACCAGCTACAACCTACCAGAACCTAAGAGAACCTTCGATCTCCTGGCAACCCACTAGGACCTCCTGGCGACCCACCTACGGCTCAAGAATCCTCGCTACTCTCCATGGCGGCTTCATTCTAGTCGCCGTTAATTTTTCAACGTGTTGAAAAATCTGCGGCGACCATAATGAGGCCACGACTAGTTCCCAGAAAGCGGGAACTCCTCACGACCATGAAGGCGACTCCCAGGCAACCGCCCGCGAACATGTGGCGACTGCATAGTCTCCTGCAGTCGCCTAAAAAGTCGCCTAAGTGGGACAGGCCCATAACTGAGATAGTCCCACTTGCTTGCACCTGGCTCATGTACTTCCAAACCATTCCATTCCAAGTGTCTTTTAAGCATTGTAATGGCAAGAAACCACACCCTCATGGGGGAGCATGACTTTTTGTTCGTGATTAGGTGGGAACACAATGAAACAGAAAAGATGCAGAACAATCTGAGATAGTCATCAAGTCATATGCTACCCATGCGTAGGATGGAACTGCAGATGCTGGTTTAAACCGAAAATAAACACAAAATGCTGGGGTAACTCAGTGGGACAGGCAGCATCTCTTGATAGAAGGAATGGGTCTTCTTTGCCTGCTTCTTCCTCATCTTGCGCATGGCGTGCACATCCTAAAGTTGTCGGACAACTTGTTCTATTTGATCTTATTTGATTGTGCACGCCAGGTTGATTGCATTCATTGAAACAGGGCGGACCACGTGAAGGTTGCAATCTCCCACCCCAAGGAATGGGCGGTATTTTGGGTCAAGAACCTTCTTCTTGAGTGTTCCTGCTTTCTGCCCGAAATGTCACCCTTTCCTTCTATCCAGAGTTGCTGCCTGTACCGTTGAGTTACTCCAGCATTTTGCTTCATATGCTGCCCATATTTTATCAAACTTGCCTGATAGTTTGCAAATGTTGCAGAGATTCAGTTCAATGTCTCCACAGATAATCATGGACTGAATCACTTCTGCTTTGACAACAAACTCCACTGGGGGAAATAGTTTAACAGTATGGAACAGTTTGTCACGCAGGTGGCAATTCTACATAATGGGCAATTCATATCCGGTGTGGCTTTGTGATGTGTTTTTTTTTAACATACTTCAGCACAGCACTTCAATTTGTGGAAACCTTGGAAAAGATTTCTTTAACATTTGGTGCAGGGATTCCTTGCATGAAGATAGACACAAAAATCTGGGGTAATCAACAGCGTCTCTGGAAAACAGGAATAGGTGACGTTTCGTGTCGAGACCATTCTTTAGACTGAGAGTCAGCGGAGAGGGAAACGAGAGACTCTCAGTCTGAAGAAGGACCTCTACCCGAAACGTCACCTACTCCTTTTCCCCAGAGATGAAAGATTGGATAGACTCGGCTTGTACTCGCTGGAATTCAGAAAATTTAGGGGGGATCTTATAGAAACTTACAAAATTCTTAAGGGGTTGGACAAGCTAGATGCTGGAAGATTGTTCCCGATGTTGGGGGAGTCCAGAACAAGGGGTCACAGTCTAAGGATAAGGGGGAATTCCTTTAGGACCGAGATGAGGAAAACATTCTTTACACAGAGAGTGGTGAGCCTCTGGAATTCTCTGCCACAGAAGGTAGTTGAGGCCAGTTCATTGGCTATATTTAAGAGGGCGTTAGATGTGGCACTTGTGGCTAAAGGGATCAGGGGGTGTGGAGAGAAGGCAGATACGGGATACTGAGTTGGATGATCAGCCATGATTACATTGAATGGCAGTGCAGGCTCGAAGGGCCGAATGGCCTACTCCTGCACCTATTTTTCTATGTTTCTATGTTTCTATGTTTCTATGCTGCCTGTTCCGCTGAGTTACTCCAGCTATTTGTGCATCTGCAGCTCCTTCTTGCACTATTCCTTCTATGAGGTCAGTTTTCTCTATTCCATTAATTTTCCATTTGACCCGATCCAGCCAGTCGTGGCTTTTGGGAAATTAAATACCTTGAACATATTAGAAAATACAGAACATATAATTTTAAGTTGAAGAATAAGAACTGGACATGGGGACAAAGTAATTGAAACAAAGTGGGATTAATGTCAGCAAGATTTCCATGATATTATAAACTGGATAAACTTCCAAGAAAGCAACAGGAGGTATGGATCCTGGAAAGTTTCAAGTCTGATTTTAAATGCTGATGTGATGAACTGGCAGGGTCAGCTGAGAAGTGGGAATGGTCTTCTGCTTTCTTCTCCTTGTGACACGCAAATGATGGTGCGTAAATTACACAAAAATGACGCCCAAGTGGGACAGGCCCTTAAGAGGTTTAAAGGTGATCTGACTAAACATTTTTCACTCAGATGAAGGGTGGGCTGGAATGCACTGCTTGAGATGGAGTCATAACGTCATAGTCATATCGCGTGGAAACAGGCCCTTCGGCCCAACTTGCCAACACCGGCCAACATGTCCCAGCTACACTAGTCACACCTGCCCGTGTTTGTTCCATATCCCTCCAAACCTGTCCTATCCATGTACCTGTCTAACTGTTTCTTAAATGTTGGGATGATCCCAGCCTCAACTACCTCCTCTGGCAGCTTGTTCCATACACCCACCACCCTTTGTGTGAAATAGTTACTCCTCAGATTCCTATTAAATCTTTTCCCCATCACCTTGAACCTATGTCCTCTGGTCCTTGATTCCCCTATTCTGGGCAAGAGACTGTGCGTCTACCCGGTCTATTCCTCTCATGATTTTATACACCTCTATAAGATCACCCCTCATCCTCCTGCACTCCAAGGAATAGAGTCCCAGCTTACTCAACCTCTTCCAATTAGCTCAGACCCTCTAGTCCTGGCAACATCCTCGTAAATCTTCTCTGAACCCTTTCAAACTTGACAATATCTTTCCTATAACATGGTGCCCAGAATTGGACACATTATCCCAAATGTGGTCTCACCAACATCTTATACAACTGCAACATGACCTCCCAATTTCTATACCAACTATGTAATGGGGCCGATACTATCAGGACATTTAAAATGCATTTGGATCAGCGCTTGAATCAACAAGGCACCGCAGCCTATAGATCAAACGTTGGGAAATAATGTCAGTCTGGTTCCTTGCAAAATATAATTTGAACTGAAGAATAACAATAGACAATAGACAATATGTGCCTTCGAGCCAGCACCGCCATACACTATGATCATGGCTGATCATCCACAATCAGTACCCCGTTCCTGCCTTTTCCCCATATCGCCTGACTCCACTATCTTTAAGAGCTCTATCTAGCTCTCTCTTGAAAGCATCCAGGGAAATGGCCTCCACTGCCTTCTGAGGCAGAGAATTCCACACATTCACAACCCTCTGTGTGAAAAAGTTTTTCCTCAACTCTGTTCTAAATGGCTTACCCCTTATTCTTAAATTGGTTCTGGACTCCCCCATCTGGCCCCTGGTTCAGGACTCCACCAACATCGGGAACATGTTTCTTGCCTCTAGCGTGTCAAACCCTTAATAATCTTATATGTTTCAATAAGATCCCCTCTCATTCTTCTAAATTCCAGAATATACAAGCCCAGCTGCTCCATTCTATCAACATATGGCGTTCCCGCCATCCCGGGAATTAACCTCGTGAACCTACGCCACACTCCCTCAATAGCAAGAATGTCCTTCATCAAATTTGGAGACCATAACCGCATACAATACTCCAGGTGTGGTCTCACTAGGGCCCTGTACAACTGCAGAAGAACCTCTATGTTCCTATACTCAACTCCTCTTGTTATGAAGGCCAACATGTCATTTGTTTTTTTCATTGCCTGCTGTACCTGCATAGTTACTTTCAGTGACTGATGAACAAGGACCCTCAGATCTCATTGTACTTCCCACTTTCCCAACTTGACACCATTCAGATAGTAATCTGCCTTCCTGTTTTTTGCCACCAAAGTGGACAACCTCACATTTATACACATTAAACTGCATCTGCCATGCATCTGCCCACTCACCCAACCTGTCCAAGTCACCCTGCATCCTCATAGCAGCCTCCTCACAGTTCACACTGCCACCCAGCTTTGTGTCATCTGCAAATTCGCAAAGTTACTTGTAATCCCTTCATCCAAATAATTAATGTATACTGTAAATAGCTGCGGTCCCAGCACCGAGCCTTGCGGTACCTCACTAGTCACAAGATTATAAAAATATTTTTCCGTGCTGTATAACTGTGCATGCGGACAGGACGTACTTGTGGAAGGAATATTAAACAGACTGCAGGAAACTAATAAACATAATCAACAATGGGGCGAGTAAGGGAAAAAAATCGCATCAGTTGACACAAAATATATAGAGAAATCTCTTGTCAGAGGTCAACAAATTGATACAGATAGTTTGTAAAATTCCGCAATGCAGAATATGAAGAGAAGTAGAATGAAGTGAAGTCATATAGAGCAGATCAGATATATCTGAGCCATTAAAGGAGAAAAACTGTGATAATTTTGTTGGTATTTGTCAAAGCTCCAGAACTCAAAGACTATCCCCGAGGAGGTGAGAGAGCAGCAGATGTAATCAATATTTTCAGAGAAGGACTGTTAATCCTCTTCCTGTTCGCTTGGAAAATTGCTTGAGGGAATTTAGTGGAAATGCTATAAATAAACGTTGCGGAGTGTTCGAGAAGGCAGTTAGTCAAGACCGTCTCGTGAACTATGTGGGAGGGTCTTTGCCAGGCTATGCCCACAGTAGAATGAAAGAAAGGCGGGGAGCGTCGCCGATCTACGAAGGAGGGGGCTGGATGGAGGAACATAGAAAGAGACAAGATTTGGAAGAAAGGCAGCCGGGTGGGAAAACAACAGGATGAACCAGGACAACTCCTCCATGTCCCATTGAGAGAGAGGAAATAGAAACCAGATGTGTGGGCTGCAAGAATCTCAAAGGTGTAATTGGCAGAGGGAAGGTGTGCAGTGGATGTATGTAGTTGTATTCTGAGAAATCATAATTTAATATCCAGCGAGGGTGGATTAGGAGGAAATGCCAAATAATTCATATTTCGCCTCTGGGAAATAGACCACTGTCCACGACAGCAGAGGCACACCTGTTAGCGCAGTTAATGGCAGGCAGGCAGGCTGAGGTCTGGGTTCAGAATTCAAGAGAAAACTGTCTTTTTGGGACCGAACAAGTCATATTAAAGTAAAGTAGGTTCCAAGGTTGAAAAACAAAGGCTGCCTTGTTGAGGGCCTGTCCCACTGTACGAGGTAATTCAAGAGTTCCCCTGATTCAAACTCAGAGAATTATGGTAATAGCCGTTCGTAGGTACTCGGGGCTATCGTGGACATTTTTCACAGTGCGGAAAAAACTTTGCGAGCTTACCTTGTTTCCCGACTACCTGCCGTTAGCGTTACGAGCCGCTGCAGGACATCCACGAGTTCCGACGTAGCCGCTATGTACATTCTTTTATACTTACCACAAGTTTGATTTTTTTTAAACTCGGGAGAGCTCTTGAATTTCCTCGTACAGTGGGACAGCCCCTTTACACTGGCAGTTTTTAATAAGATTTAGAGATGAGAAGTAGTGAAATATGATCATAAGATTATAAGAGATAGGAGTAGAATTAGGCCAGTTGGCCCATCAAATCTACTCCACCGTTCAATCATGGCTAATTTATCTCTCCCTCCTAACCCCATTCCCTATAACCTCTAACATCTATACTAATCACAAATCTATTTATCGCTGCCTTAAATATATCCACTGACTTTGCCTCCAAAGCCTACTGTGGCAAAGAATTCCACAGATTCGCCACCCTCTGGCTGAAAAAAATCCTCCTCATCTCCTTCCTAAAAGAATGTCCTTTAATTTTGATGCTATGACCTCTAGTCCTAGACTCTGCCAGTATGGAAACATCCTCTCCACATCCACTCTATCCAAGCCTTTCACTATTCTATGAGGTGCTGTTCCTCCAATTCCTCCAATGGACCTCATATTTTGCTTGGGCAGCTTACAACCCAGCGGTATGATTATTGACTTTTCTAACTTCAGTAACCTTTTCATCCCCTCTCTCCATCCCTCCCCCACCCAATTCATTGTACTAGTTTCACTGGCGTCCTGGTGAGTTTCATTGTCTGCGTAACTCGTTTTCACCTCGCCCACAGCTAACAATGGACTACTTCCTTGATGATCATTCCTTTTATTGCACATCTTTCATTCATCTGTTCTATATCTCTCTATATCGCCATCTATATCTCTCGTTTCCCTTTTCTCTGACTCTCAGCCTGAAGAAGGGTCTCAACCCGAAACGTCACGCATTCCTCCTCTCCTGAGATGGTGCCTGTCTCGCTGAGACACTACAGCATTTAGTGTCTATCTTGGGTGTCAACCAGCATCTACAGTTCCTTCCTACACATCTATTGAGGGAGACTGTGATGGTATTAAACTTAGTTGCGGGCTGGCGGTTCAGAATCCAAGGTGTCAAGTTCAGAGAGCACAGGGAAAGACTGATTTAACAAAAGGTAGTGGATAGGATTGTAAATCAAAGGAAATTGAGTATGGGAGGTCATAAATGATAGGAGCAGAAATAGGCCATTCAGCCCATCAAGTCTACTCCGGCATTCAACCATAGCTGATTTATCTCTCTCCCCTAACCCCATTCTCCTGCCTTCTGCCCGTAACCCTTGACACCCATACTAATCAAGAAGTGGGGTTTTAAGATTGTCATCAATCTATCTATCTATCTATCTATCTATCTATCTATCTATCTATCTATCTATCTATCTATCTATCTATCTATCTATCTATCTATCTATCTATCTATCTATCTATCTATCTATCTATCTATCTATCTATCTATCTATCTATCTATCCAGAACTAAAACTCTGATCTTGTTATCTTCCGGTTTGGCGGTCTTTCTATTTGCGCAAAAACGGTTCGCAATAGCGTTACGGTTGAATGTCGTAAAAGTTAGTGAGGTTTAAAAATCTTAAAATCCGCTCATGCGCAGATCAATCTCTTCTCCAGCCAGTCAGCGCCACGCGGATTAGTCTCTTCCCCTGTCACTCCTCGGGACGGTCCTCCCCTTCCTGCGCCATCGCTTTTTTACTGGAGCTGCGGGTGGTCGGTGGAGGTTTCCAACAAGACTTTCGGAGAAACCCAGCCCAGCCCAGCCCAGTCCCGGCCCAAGCAGCAGCCCCTCGTCGGAGACCCGACCCAACCCAGCCCAGAGTGGGAGACCCAGCCCAGCATAGCCCGGGGTCGGAGATGTTGCCGATGTCGCCAAACGGAATGCGGAGACTCAGATCCCGGCGGAGGAGAATGACTAGCGACCAGCGCCCACTGTGAGTCCCCATCGCACCGCCAATTCCAGCCACTACCCCTCTAGTCCCCCTCACTGGCTCCTCCTCCCCCTCCCCCTCCCCCGTGATGCCCCCCTCTCCCCCTTGGCTCTTCCCCCATCTTTCCTCCGAGCTCACTCCCCCTGTGCCCACACACTCCTCTCCCCAACAACCCCTCCCCACCCGCAGAACCCCCCCTCAACAAACCCCTCCCAGCCCCCACAGCATGCCCTCCCCCACAAGCCCCCCCTCAACACTCCCCCACCACCCCCACAACCCCCCCTCAACACTCCCCCACAACCCCCCATGGCCCCATGGCCCCACAACCTCCCCTCTCCCCCCAACACCCCCCTCAACACTCCCCAACACCCCCCTCAACACTCCCCCACACCCCCCCTTGCCCCCACAACCCCCCCAACCCCCCCCCTCAACACTCCCCCACACCCCCCTCAACACTCCCCAACACCCCCCTCAACACTCCCCCACACCCCCCCTCACCCCCACAACCCCCCCTCAACACTCCCCCACACCCCCCCCTTGCCCCCACAACCCCCCCCTCAACACTCCCCCCCGCAACACTCCCCCACTGAGTCCCACTTAATCTAGTTGCATTTTAAAATGATGAAGGCTATGAGAAAATGAATCAAGAAGGAATGTGGAAAAGTTTTATATTTATATATCAGGTGAAGCTAAGGATGAAAAGGCCTTTCAAAACCATCGAATCTAAATCTATGCGTCGGAAGGAACTGGAGGTGCTGGTGTAAATCTGGTTTAAATGTTGGTTGTAATCTAAAGCTATGCATGGCCCAACTGCATCTCTATACTATATTGATTTCCTTGTTTCTCCATTCTTCCAGCATTTGTACTCTCCAAATCTTCCGCTATTCATTACATTCTTTATACTACCACTTCTTTTGTCCTGGGCAGATCATGGATTTATGTCCAGAAGCCTTGCTTCCACTAATTGAGGCACACCACTGGATATATTCCTTCACTCTTAAAAAAAATCATTCACTATCACTCACTATTTGCTGCCACCAAGTCAACTTCTTATCTGTGCAGGTTTTGCCTGGATTATCACAAGCAAAATAAAAGTATAAGTAAACCTCCATGCCTGCTTTGCCATTCAATAAGATCATGTTCAATAGAGTCAGTCATACAGCACGGTATCATACAGCATACAGGCCCCTCAGCCCAAATTGTCCATGCCGACCAAGATTTTACTTCGGAGTCACGTGAGTGACTACGTGAAGAACCCCGTACAGCCGTTCGTGCGTTAAAACTCTCCTAAATGGTTAGCCCGGGTGCCGGGAGGGTTACCGCGGGTATGTATATATATATTTATATTGATTCCCGGGGAGGGGAAATTCAGCTATATGGTTCCCAAACCGCAGTCAGCTCCAGGATATGGGGACAGCTGACAAAAATGGTCAGTACAATAAAGAAAGATGTTGGGAGGTTTCCCCTGTGGGAATGAATTTAGAGACAGGAGTTGGGTCAGCGCGGGTTAATGTGAGAGCCCACGTCAGCAGTAAAGTTTATGACAGTGTCAGCCTATTGGAGAGGCTGTGCCAGCAGCACCTTTGGGTAGGGCTGCTTCATGGGGATGCCAAGTTATGGCAGTGCCAGCCTATGGGAAAGGTTGTGCCAGCAGTACCTTTGTTCAGGACTGCTCCAGGGGGATGCCAAGCTATGGCAGGCTAGCCTATTGGAGAGGCTGTGCTAGCAGTACCTTTGCTCAGGGCTGCTCATGGGGATGCCAAGCTATGGCAGGCTAGCCTATTGCAGAGGCGGTGCCACAGTACCTTTGCTCAGGACTGCTCCAGGGGAATGGCAAGTTATTGGCAGGCTAGCCTATTGGAGAGGCTGTGCCAGCAGCACCTTTGCTCAGGGCTGCTTCATGAGAATGCCAAATCTATGGCAAATACTGGCCTATGAGAAAGGTCAGCAGCTAGCAGCACCTTTGTTCAGGGCTGTTTCATGGGCGCCAGCAGTACCTTGTTCAGGGCTGCTTTATGCGAATAGGCTACTTAGTAGGGTATTTCCATTTACAGTGATCATGCGGGATGAGGAGGCGTTGCTAGGATAAGGCAATATAACAGAAAGATGACAAAAAAGCATTCAAAGAAAACTATTCACAGTTCAAAAACACTGGTTATGTATGTGCTAAAATCCACTGTTAAGTCTCAAACTATATTTGAGAAATTGGGCTCCTCTATCCAGTTAGATTAAGTTCCTATCAAATAGACTTGTATGACATTGGGATCCACCTTTAGGTATTCAATTGGCCGTTGATGCCGGCCTGGGCAACAGATTGCAGTTAATAGACTCCGGTAACAGTTTTGTTGTTATAAAACAGCTTTTTCTAGTCGTTAGACTAATTGGTAATAGTATAGATGCGATTCAGCTGTGCAAGTAGGACAACTGTTATCTTGTTAAATGGTTAACTATTAAGTGTCATGTAGGTCATTGTTAACACACCTTGTTATCACCAGCTGAAATGAATAAAGTCAGAATGATGAACAAACAGTATTCATTACTGCTCCAGTAGTTGTTAGGTAAATCTTTCATTATGTTGCAAAATTGTGCTAATGGCCCTAAATGGGAAATTGCGTTGGCAGCGCTTTGTAGCAGGCCTGCTTAATCTCTCCCTCATGTGGGAGGAGAGCATGCCGCGTCAGTATTAGTCTGACACTGGGGCATGGCAAAGTCAGCATATTGCTGAAGCTGCGCCAGCAGCACTTTGTAACAGGGCTGCTTAATGACTCCCTCATGTAAGAGGAGAGCATGCGGGATTGGTATAGTCTAATGCTGAGTCTGAGGGTGTAGTCGTAGAGCATACCCAAGGGATGTAGGGCACGTACCAGAGGTCTATGCCTGGCAGAAAAGTTGCCATCCCAAACACATATGCAGTGAACACCACTATCAGGGGGATATTAGAGCTGGCCGCTGAAGCTTCTATTCAGGTAAGACCTTTCCATAGGCGAAACCTGGAGGACAAAGCACAAGCTATTGGAATGAACAAGGTTTCATAGTTTCGGCGACAACCCACCCCACGTCTTCTTTGGCAGTAAGTGGTTCATTGACGTTGGTGGCAGCATGAAAGCTGGCCAGAGGTTCCACGCACTCTACCTATGCTACTCTACAATTAAGGGACCACTTACAAGTTGGTAAGGTGCACACTTAGTTATACATTACAAATGATTGAGACATTATCAGCTACTTTGAGGGGTCTAACCATGTAAAATGGACAATACTAGCATTTCAAGCAGGTTAGAATTGGGCAGGGCCAAGATTGTCTTGCAAGACTGGCTCGGAAATCGGGCCACAGTTTCTGTTTATGGCAGATACAAAATTGCAACTATCATTTCGAATTTGGAGGTGGAGCAGACTTGCATGACTTACCAATTTTCTGTTATTGGTATCAACTATCTATAGACCCTACGGGCATTGTATGGGTTAAAGAGTGATTGGGCAAATATGCATATTGTCATGCTCAGGTTCATACATTATGATGGTGATATATGTTAGTCACGAGGGTGCAATCAGTTAAAGACCCCTGGAATGGTTACATAATCTTGTTTGCGACAGGAGAATCATCAAGTATAGGTTAATGGCAACACAGAATTGGTGTTGAATCACACCGTATTATGAATTTCCGGTTAAATGGAACAATATATATATATACATTAACCTAAACGTAATTTTGCTGGTTCAGCCTGAGGCTTGGGAAATCAGCCGCTGCATGATAAACTCAAATTATGTTCTGCAGGTTTAATAAACTGCCCAAAGGTTTGGGTTGTTACATCTATCCTTCTATATCTTCAAAGTGCTTGGATAGCACCAAAATGCAGAACTTTTCTTTTCCAGGCGATGAAAGAGTTTGTTTATGCTCATGTTACATTGAAAATTGTATAAATTACTAATGTTTGGAGTTCATGTTAAATGATCGTTTGTTAATTATTGAGTTGTACGGCCATTAATTGTGTCAATGTGCTTTCTCATTGAGTTGGCTGTAGAAAACAAGACCCGCTCTGTCGGGTTTACACCGGATATCAAGTTGTAGGATATCTTCAACCAGGACCAGTACAATGCCATATGCGATGTTGACATTTGTGAACACTATTTCACCAGGAGGCTCCAGCTATATCTTTAAATGTGGCTGGAGTTTATTAGGTAGTTACCCTTCTGGTGCTGGTTTAGCGCAGCAGGTTCAGTCGCTACATAATTGTGATGGTACACGATGATTACATCTGTAAATTATCATATATAATATGTTATAAATACTTGAGCAGACCAGAAGGGGGTCGGGTCTCAAAATAGTCACAGGCATGCCAGGGGACCTTTGATAAGGTAAGCACATATATACAACAATACGTCAAAGTCACCAAGAGCAATGGACTAGCAATGTTGTTAGTCACAAAAACTGTGGGGGAACGTATTTGTTCAGGCCACTCCAGATGATAAAAACGGAGTTTGCGTTATGTAGGAATGGATTCTGATTCCAGATCTCATTCCACCAGGGCTGTTATAACATCAACAGCAAGGGTATTTACACTCCGCTCTGTCGCATTATTACGGCTGCTGCATGGTCCAACGAACAAATCTCCAAACATTTATAATAACCCATTGCTGAACCAAGGGTATTTGTTAACTCTATTTATGTTCTGGTTATATTTTCCATCTGGGTGAGAGATGAAAATATTATTATTTCATTAAACCGCATCAACATGTTTTACATCTGCCATGACTATGCATTATGAATGTTTTCCCTTCATTTGTCAATGAAGCAGCTGTGGTTGTGTATACTCGTTTCACACGGCATGAAATCACAGAGCTTTGAAATCTTCATGTAGTCACTCACGTGACTCCGAAGTATAATAGTAAGATTAAACGAGAACTTACCAGTTTGAAGTTTGATCTTTATTTTATGAGGAGTTGCGTTGAGGTATTACGTGCTCTCTGCTCCCGACCCTGGTAGTTCTGGTAGTTCTAGTCTTCTGAATCTTACTATATCACTTTGACTCTAGTTACTGTGATTTCACGCCGCTGCTTTGAAGTCTGACGCACAGGCGCTCAGGCGGGCTTTCTTCACGTAATCCCTCATTGTAACTCCTCATAAAATAAAGATCAAACTTCAAACTGGTAAGTTCTCATTTAATCTTACTATTCTCCATCTAAGTGGGTTCCAATTGCCCACATTTGGCCCATATTCCTCTAAACCTTTCCTATCCATGCCCCTGTTCAAGTGTCTTTAAAATGTTGTTACTGTACCTGCATCAACTACCTCCTCTGGCAGCTCATTCTATTTACCCACCACCCTCTGAGTGAGAAAGTTGCCCCTCAGGTTCCTATTAAATCTTTCCCCTCTCACCTTAAACCTATGTCCTCCGATTCTGGTGTCAGGGTTTATGGGGAGAAGGCAGGAGAATGGGGTTAGGAGGTAGATCAGCCACAATTGAATGGTGGAGTAGACGTAATGGGCAGAATGGCCTATTTCTACTCCTATCACTTGTGATCTTATGATTCTTGATTCCCCTACTCTAAATAAAAGATTCTGTTTATTCATCTTATCTATCACTTTCCTTTAAGATTTTATACACATCTATAAGATCACCCCTTAGCCCCCTTAGATAGTAATCGACTTCAGGAAGTGAAAGACACATATCCTTCAGGAAGTGAAGAACACATACCTCTTTGCATTGACAGTGCTGAAGTAGAGATGGTTGAAAAATTCATATTCCTCGGAATAAATATCACTTGGATCATCCATGTTGATGGCCAAGAAAGCACACCTATGCCTCTACTTCCTTAGAAGGTTTAGGAAGTTCGGCATGTCCCCATCAACTCTCACCAACTTCTACAGATGCGCTGTAGAAAGCATTTTACCAGGATGCATCACAGCTTGGTTTGGGAACAGCTCCATCCAAGACCGCAAGAAATCGCAGAGAATTATGGACGCAGCCCAGACCATCACTCAAACCAACCTCCCTTCCATTGACTCAATTTATACCTCACGCTGCCTCAGCTCATATTCAAGAACGAGTCACACCCTGGCCACTCCCTCTTCTCCCCTCTCCCATCAGGCAAAAGGTACAGAAGTGTGAAAACGCACATCTCCAGATTCAGGGACAGTTTCTTCCCAGCTGTTATCAGTCAACTGAACCATCCTACTAACAACTAGAGAGCAGTCCTAAACTATTATCCTCCTCATTGGAGTCCCTCAGACTATCTTTGATCAGACTGTATTGGCTTTATCTTGCACTAAACATTATTTCATCTATAATGTATCTGTACACTCTGGATGGCTCAATTGTAATCATGTGTTGCCTTTCCGCTGATTGGTTAATATGCAACAAAAGCTTTTCACTGTATCTCGGTACACATAACATTAAACTAAACTCAAATTCAAACTCCTGCTCTCCAAGGAATAAAAGTCCTAGCTTCCCAATCTCTCCCTATAGTTCAAGCCCTCAAGTTCTGGCAACATCCTAGTAAATCTTCTCTGCACTCTTTTCAGCTTAGGGTGACCAAAACTGAACACAATGTTCAATCATCTTGTACAACTGTCGCATACTGTAATGTCCCACCCTTTCTAGACAGTATTCTAACTGATGAAGGCCAACTGGAGGTGAATGCTCTGAATGCGGCCACATTCATCGATTTTTATGCCATGCGCGCAACATACTGGTTCCGATCTTATCCATTACCAATGGACACATACAGTAGCAATGTTACTAAATTTTGAGATTTTAAAAATCAAGTCTACAATTTATCCCATCAGATAAAGCATAAAAAGAAGTTTAATTTGACACCTAATTCACTTTCATATCTTCAGTATTAAAAAAAGTTATGGCCATTTTCATACTCAGAAATTAGCATTGCTTTTCCATTGACTTAACACACAAGCTTTGATCGAGGACAGTCAAAAGCCCATAACTTTCTTAAAAATTAAGAGAACTGAATGACATTTTCAGTTATTATAGATTGAAGCATTCTGAAACAAATATAAAACATCTTACTTGGATGACCTGAAATTAAAGCATATAATTAGTTAATTACCTAATTGTAGTCAATTACAAAATTGACTGTTGTGACGGAAATAGTAATAAGCACCCAGACTGCCTTGAAAATTCAAAAATTTGATATTCTCAAGATCAGAACTTTAATATTATTGTATTATATGCTGTATGTCCATAACAGATAGGTAAATAAATTACAATTTCTAGCAATAGACCAAGTCTTTATCGAGAAGATCAGTTGATAGCTGGTACATTGGCATATCATGATCGGTAGCATCCCCATACTCCTCAGATTGTAACCAATAAGCAACTCTGTACACCTTGTTTTTCCTCAACTTTTCAATTTGGGCATTGTAAACTACAAGTAGTGGCCTTTCTGCCCACTGCTTTACCATTAACAATGTCCTGTAGATTCCATTTCTTAACAAAAGGATAATTTTTAAAAATAGCCTATCCAAATAACAAACTAATCCGATTCACACAAGAATTCACAATATAACATGATTTTTAAATCTCACTGTCATGAATTTATATCCTAGATGGAAGGAATTTAATGTTTAATAATTAAATCATTGTTTTTTTGCACAATACATGTGACTCAAATTGTTGTGAATATTTAGTTTAAAAATAATGATCATGGAGAGAGAGAATAAGACAAACTATAGACAATTTAGACGGCTTATATCCAAAAAAAAGGGCATTTTAATAATCTTGCTTCTGGAACGCGATCGATTGGAACATTGCATTTGCGGTGAATTTGAACCCCATATCCGCAGGAAAAACACTGCTGGTTCGTATGGGGCCAAAATCACATTTTCGCAAATGAAAATTAGAATAAAGCCATCCCTAGAAACAGGTTTATATGTAAAATAAATGACTTGCATTATGTTTTGTCCCCTTCATGCGATCCGTCCGGTTGTAGGCATTGAAGGCGTTTGAAGTCGGTTTTTATTTTAATGTCATTGTTGAATTGTCTCACGATTAAATAAATTAAAACATTGGGAACGGAAGTCCGAACGATTGTTCTTCAGCAGCTTAGCAGCCTGAGAAAAGCTGCCTCCGATAAGCAGGAGAAAGCCCCATGGTCTTTATGGAAGAGTGGCAAGAAGAAAGCCATTGTTGAAACAAAATAATAAGTCCTGTTTGCAGTTTGCCACAAGCCATGTGGGGGACACAGCAAACATGTGGAGGAAGGTGCTCTGGTCTGATGAGACCAAAATTGAAGTATTGACTCAGGGGGGCTGAATACTTTTGCACGCCGCACTTTTCAATTTTTTATTTGTAATAAAAATTGGAAACCATATATCATTTTCCTTCCACTTCACAATTATGCGCCACTTTTTGTTGGTCTATCACATTAAATTCCAATAAAATACATTTACGTTTGTGGTTGTAACGTGACAAAATGTGGAAAAGTTCAAGGGGTGTGAAAACTTTTGCAAGCCACTGTATACGTATTTGGATAGACAGATAGAGGCTGATGAGGAATCGTCAACATGGTTTTGTACGTGGGAAATAATGTCTCATGAGTTTGGTTGAGTTTTTTTTTAAAGTAGTAACCAAGAGGTTTGGCCATGGCAAGGCCAGAGGCATAGTCGATATGGACTTCAACAAGATCTTTGATAAGGTTCAGCATGGTAGGCTGCTCTGGAAGGCGAGATCGCATTGGCACTCTAATTTTGACCTGTGAACCAGCCCTGTTCTTATACATAACTAGGACTGTGGTCGCTGGGTCCAAAAGACTCGCCCACCAACACTTCAGTCCCTTTCCCTTCCCAATTTCCTAAGACTGCACTTTGTCCTCTCCCTTGTAGAGCACTCTACATATTGGCTCAGGAAACATTCCTGAACACATTTGACAAATGTCACCTCGTCTCAGCTCTTGGTACAATGAGCAGTCCCTGTCCAAATGGGGAAAGTTCAAATCCCCTACGATGCCAACCCTAGTGGTCTTACAGCTGCCTGCAATCTCCCCACATATTTGGTCTTCACACTCCTGTCGACTATTTGGGGTCCTGTAGTCCTCTCTAAACAAGGTGACCATCTCCTTATATCTCGGATCCACCCATATGGCCGCACTGAACGAACTATGAGTAATGTCACCTCGGATGACTCTGCTTCATCAGTAAAGCAACTTCCTCTCTTTACCCCCTCCTCTAACGTGCCTGCAGCACCTGTAACCTAGAACAGAAAGCTGACAGTCCTGTCCCTCCCTCAGCATAAAGGTACTAACGTCCCAGTCACAGGTATCTATCCACACCTGGAGTTTATTCGTCTTTTGCATTCAAGAGAGAGTTCGATTTAGCTCTTAAGGCAAACGGAATCAGGGGATATGGGGAGAAAGCAGGAACGGGGTACTGATTCTGGATGATCAGCCATGATCATATTGAATGGCGGTGCTGGCTCGGAAGGCCGAATGGCCTATTCCTGCACCTATTTTCTATGTATCTACGTTTCTATGTTTTCCGTCACGCCTCTCACAAAGCAATAAATGCGATTTAATCCAACAGTCCTGCCTCTCTCCTTGCCTATCAGATCTACTGAATGTACTTGCAATGTTTTCTGGAACGACATCCAGCCTCTCTCCTGCATTGATCTAGTCCTGCCAATCTGTTTTAAACAATCCCGAGTAGCACTAGCAAACCTGCCTGACATGATATTGGTTCCCCTCCCATCATAGAGTTATTCGGCATGGAAATAGGCCCTTCAGCCCAACTTGTTTTAGTACGGAGACAAGGAAACACTTTTTTCGCACAGAGAGTGGTGAGTGTGGAATTCTCTGCCTCAGAGGGCAGTGGAGGCAGGTTCTCTGCATGCTTTCAAGAGAGGGCTCTTAAAAATAGCGGTGTCAGGGGATATAGGGAGAAGGCAGGAATGGGGTACTGATTGGGGATGATCAGCCATGATCACATTGAATGGCGGTGCTGGCTCGAAGGGCCGAATGGCCTACTCGTGCACCTATTGTCTACTGTATACACACTGGGGACAATTTACAAATTATAAATTTGTACAAATTTACAAATTACATTTATAAATGTAAATTGATGGGCTGAATGAGGCCATTCGGCCCATCAAGTCTACTCCGCCATTAAATCGTGGCTGATCTATCTCTCCCTCTTAACCCTATTCTCCTGCCTTCTCACCATAACCCCTGGCATCTGTACTAATCAAGAATTTAACTATCTCTGCCTTAAAAATACCCATTGATGGCCACAGCCTTCAGTGGCAAATAATCCCACAGATTCACCACCCTCTGAGTAAAGAAATTCCTCCTCATTTTCCTAAAGGAGTGTCCTTTAATTCTGAGGTGATGACCTCCTGGTCCTAGACTCACCCACTAGTGGAAACATCTTCTCCACATCCACATTATCCAAGCCTTTCACTATTCAGTACGTTTCATTGAGCCCCCCCCCCCCCTCATCCTTCTAACCTCCAGCTAGTCTGCCTGACCTGCTGAGTCACTGCAGCACTTTGTGTCCTTTTTATGCATTAACCAGCATCTGCAGTTCTTAGATTCTGCATTACCAGGATAGTGATAGTTTCTCCACAACCTGAGCTAAATTGCTGAGTATCAAGATACAGGCCAACCTACCTTTATTAAACGAAAATGAATGATCGATGTTCTATACAATGTCATCAAATCTTGCTGGCCGATGTAGAATCACTTCAGTATTACTGTTGGTGATATTAATGTTTATTGCCAAAAGTGTAAATATTCCTCAAGGAAAGGGGTGAAAGAAAATAATGGTCCAATTGATCTTGACGTTGATATTACCTGGGAATGACACCCAAATGACTAATGTGAAGCTGGAACGCATAACATTGCTGATGTAAAGAATTCTGCAGCACTATCTACAATTTGCAATTGAAATATCTCGGATTTGGCCAACTCAGCAACACTCGATCTTAAATGCATCTGAGAAATCACTTACTTCGAAAGTGGAACCCGATGGAGATTATTTCCCATGGAATTTTGCCAGAGACAGAGGAGGCTTTATTTTTTTAAGTATTTAATTGAGTGAACTCTTAAGGGCCTGTCCCACCAGCATGCAACTCTATGCGATTAGCGCGACCTAACGTGGTCGCTTGAGCCGTCCGGCGTCGCGGGGCCGGTCCCACTTCGATCGCTGGAGCCGTGCGGAATTGTGCGCAGTTCGTCCCGAGTTCGTCCCGACACCGCGCGGGGCTCCGAAAAACGGACTATGTCCAAAAATTCCGCACGGCAACGGCTTGTCGGCTCGCAGTCGCCTCGACGCATTACACACCGCCCTGACATCATGCCTTCGTGAACCTATCTGTAGGTGCCTCCGTGGCCCTCTGTGTGTGTGTGTGTGCCTCTGTGCCCCTCTCTGTGTGCCCCTCTCTGTCCTGGCGAACTTACCTTAGACTTCGCTCCAAGTTCGCCTCACTTTGCGCCGCGTTGTGCCACTCACCCGACCTCCACGCGGCCCCTACTGCCGGTTTGGTCGCGCTTGCCACATGCAGGCACATACTGGTGGGAACGGCCATGTACAGGGGATCACCCGACCTCCGCGCAGCCCCCGCTTCTAGTTTGATCGCGTTCATCGCATAGAGTTGCATGCTTGTAGGACAGGCCCTTTACAGGCATTCCAGGCTGTTCCTGGGTCAACCTTGCTTTCATGGTACAGATTAAAGGGCATCTGCTGGAGCAACTCCAAGCCCATCCATTTGACACCGACCCTATTCATTGCCTGGAGATTGAAGGAAATGCAGATGCTGGTTTACACATAGAGACAGGAAGTACTGGAGCGGGCCAGGCAGCATCTCATGTTGAGACTGAAGAAGGGACCCGACCCAAAATGTCACTTATCTATGTTCTCCAGAGATGTTGCTTGACCTGCTGAGTTACTCCAGCGCTTTGCGTCCAATTCATTGCCTGACATATGTAATAGTTAGTAGGAAGGAACTGCAGATGCTGGTTTACACCAAAGATGCTGGAGTGACTCAGCGAGGCAGGCAGCATCTCTGGAGAGAAGGAATGGGTGACGTTTCGGGTGGAGACCTTTCTTCAGACTGAGAGTCTGGGAAGAGCGAGATATGGAAGGGTAAGGTGTGAAAACGAGACATCAAAGGGGATGAAGTTACCGTGAAGGTCGCAGAGGAGCAGCAGCCAGACCATCGAGGGAGTGGATTGGCTGAAGGAAGGCTTTCTCCTAGGATGTGGGAGGTCAGGGGCACCGCTGGAATCGCTGACCACTACACCTGTGGGAACTGTGACCAGATGCAGCTCCTCGGGGACAGAGTTAGGGAACTGGAGCAGCAGCTGGATGACCTGCGGTCCATCCGGGTAGACGAAAGCTTCCTGGACAGGACCTAGAGTCAGGTCGTCACTCCAAGAGTGCAGGAGGTGCGGAGATAAGAGACGGAAAGGAAGGAGATGAGAGACGGAAAGGAAGTAATAGCTTCACATTTGGAAAGCAGTGACAGAATTGGTCAAAGCCAGCATGGATTTATGAAGGGGAAATCACGCTTGACTAATGTTCTGGAATTTTGAGGATGTAACAAGTAGAATGGATAAGGGAGAGCCTGTGGATGTGGTGTATCTGGACTTTCAAAAAGCCTTTGACAAGGTCCCATGCAACTGATTAGTGTGCAAATTAAGAGCACATGGTATTGGGGGTAGGGTATTGACATGGATAGATAGGAAGCAGGAAGCAAAGAGTAGGAATTAATGCGTCCTTTTCAGAATGGCAGGCAGTGACTAGTGGGGTGCCGCAAGGCTCGGTGCTGGGACCCCAATTGTTCACAATATATATTAATGATTTAGACGAGGGAATTAAATGTATCATCTCCAAGTTTGCGAATGACACACAGCTGGGTGGCAGTATGAGCTGCAATGAGAATGCTATGAGGCTGCAGGGTGATTTGGATAGGTTGGGTGAGTGGGCAGATGCAGTATAATGTGGATAAATGTGAGGTTATCAACTTTGGTGGCAAGAACAGGAAGGCAGATTATTATCTGAATGGAGTCAGATTAGGAATAGGGGTGGCACAATGAGATTTGGGTGTGCTTGTACAACAGTCACTGAAAGTAAGCATGCAGGTACAACAGGCAGTGAAGAAAGCTATTAGCCTGTTGGCCTTCATTGCGAGAGGATTTGAGTTTAGGAGCAAGGTGGTCCTAGCGCAGTTGTACAGAACCCTGGTGAGACCACACCTGGATTATTGTGTGCAGTTTTGGTCTCCTAATTTGAGGAAGGACATTCTTGCTATTAAGGGAGTACAGCGTAGATTCACCAGCTTAAATCCCGGGATGGCGGGACTGACAAATGCTGAAAGAATGGGTCGACTGGTCTGATATTCACTGGAATTTAAAAGGATGAGAGGGGAAATTATAGAAACATATAAAATTCTTGAAGGATCGGACAGGCTAGATGCAGGAAAAATGTTCCCGATGTTGTGGGAGTCCAAAACCAGGGGTCACAGTTTAAGAATAAAGGGTAGGCCATTTAGTACTGAGATGAGGAAAAACCTTTTCACCCAAAGAGTTGTGAATCTGTGGAAATCTCTGCCACAGAAGGCAATGGAGACCAATTCATTGGATGTTTTCAAGAGAGAGTTAGATATAGCTATTGGGGCTAAAGAAATCAAGGGATATGGGGAGAAAGCAGGAACCGGGTACTGATTTGAGATGATCATATTGAATGGCGGTGCTGGCTCGAAGGACCGAAGGGCCTACTTCTGCACCTATTTTTCTATGTTCTATGTTTCTAACTTCAAGGAAAATGTACAATAGATCATTGTCTCTATCTTACAGAAACAACGTTGGATTAAGCCAATGCAATGCTATGCAAATTAGTAGCATAATTTGCATTCTAAACCAAATGCTATTTATATGCAATGAATTATAACTATATCTGGGAGGGAAAGAAAGCCGTGGAGGTACAAAGAATATGGTGAATTCTTTGAGTATCTCAGCAGGACCGGCAGCATCTCTGGAGAGAAGGAATGTGTGACGTTTCGGGTCAAGACCCTTCTTCAGAACCAGCATCTGAAGTTCCTTCCTACATGTGAGCTGCTTAACTGGAGGAGCAATGCATTGTGGCTTACGACATTAGTGGCAGGGGATAATTAATGTTTACTTATAATCAGTAGCTCTCTGTGTCTGTAATCATCGTAGACCGAGAAATAGGACCCCTGCAGTTTTCAGCTGTCAAGAGCGGTAATTACTTGTGCCTTAACACTGCTGGGAGCCAGGTTTTATTTATCCTTTACAGCTGTGCAGATTGGTGGGATACCGCAGGGCCAATCTAAAAACGGCCAATTCTCCCCCTCGCATCTGAACAAGACTCTCAACCCAAAACGTCACCCATTCCTTCTCTCCAGAGATGCTGTCTGTCCCACTGAGTTACTCCGGCATTTTGTGTCCATCTTCAAGGTCATGAGGTCATAACAGATAGGAGTAGAATTAGGCCATTCGGCCCATTAGGTCATTCGGCCCATTTTCCACCACCCGATCATGGCTGATCTATCTCTCCCTCCTAACCCCATTCCCCTGCCTTCTCCCCGTAACCTCTGATTACCATACTAACCAAGAATCTATCTATCTCTGCCTTAAAAATATCCACTGACTTGGCCTCCACAGCCTTCTGTGGCAATGAATTCCACAGATTCACCACCCTCTGCCTAAAGGAATTTCTCCTCATCTCCTTCCTAAAAGAACGTCCTTTAATTCTGAGGCTATGACCTCTAGTCCTAGACACTCCCTCTAGGGTTAGGGTTATGGCAAATGAACTCCAGTCAATGCTTGTACTAAGCTACTTAATCTTAAATAAATAAGATAATGCAAAACAAGAATGAAAGTCAAATCATTTATGCCAGCAGAGAAAAATATTACCCAGGCACTGATAGTTGGTGCCACCAAGCATGTTCTCCATTAGTAAATAATGACAATTTTTAAAAAATTTAAAAAAACATAAAAATTAGGTGCAGGAGTAGGCCATTCGGCCCTTCGAACCTTGTAAGAATGTAGAAAGAATGTTAAAACAAATGTCAAAATCAATTTTATTCGTCACATGCACCTAAAGGTGCAGTGAAATGAATTTGCCAGCAGCGATACACTTGAAAAATGAACACACAATACACAATAGAATTTAACACAAACATCCACCACGACATTCTTCACTGTGGTGGAAGGCAACAAAATTCAGTCAGTCCTCCTCCTTTGTTCATCCGTGTTCGGGGCAAGCACCCTCTGTAGTCGCTATTACAGACAGCCCGATGTACAGGCCCTTTCGTCGGGATGATCCAAACTCTGACGTCGCGACGGTCAAACACACTCCGCCCAAATCGGCAATTTCCTACCGGAGACCGCGGCTTCAGGATGTTATCGGCTGCAGGCCGGCGGCGGTAGGAACTGCAGTCGTTGGTTTACAAGAGGAGGCAGACACAAAGTGCAGGATAACTTGTATGGGTGATGCTTCACAAAATGCTGGAGTAACTGCGGGGCTGGCAGCATCCCTGGAGAGAAGGAATGGGTGACGTTACGGGTCTCGACCTAAAACATCACCCATTCCTTCCCTCCGGGGATGTTGTCCGTTCCGCTGAGTTACTCCAGCATTTTGTGTCCATCTTCAGTGTAAACCAGCATCTACAGTTCCTACCTGCACAGGTGATGCTTCAGTTTGGGACCCTTCTTCAGACTGATTGTAGGGGGGATGAAGAAAGCTGTGTTCACCTATTTCCTGCCACGCTTTTTCCTGCTCCTCCTCCCCTTCCAGATTTCTTTCCTCCCTACCCCTTACATCAGTCTGAAGAAGGGTCCCGACCCGAAACGTCACCTATTCACATTCTCCAGGGATGCTGCCTGGCCCGCCAAGTTACTCCAGCAACTTTAGTGTGTCTTTTAATGACAATAAGAGACGGTTTGCAGAGGCTGGACTCTCAAAAAAAGTGGAAGACTTCAAGTACCTGGGAGCGAGGATGCAGAGCTCGGGGAATGACATGAAGGTCCAGAAAGTGCTCGCATGGAAATCCCTCAATAACATGGGATAAATCTGGACGTCTCGGATGTCTAAGGGTCTCAAACTGAGATTCTTCCATGCAACTTTAGAGACCGTATTATTGTACGGGTGTGAGACATGGACTCTCACTCGAGCACTGTCCAAGTCTCCCGATGGTACCTACACCCGAATGCTCAGAAAAGTTGAAAATGTCAGTTGGAGGGACCACATCACCAACGCCCAGCTCTGTGGGGAGATTTCACCTCTGAACGCGAAGATCAGGTGGAGAAGGGTGAGGCTCGCTGGTCACTGCCACCGCCACCCAGCAATGCCGGCAAACAAGGTTGTGCTGTGGGAACCCACCCATGGAAGACATGACCCGGGACGGCCAATCAAGACTATGCTGAAGACGTTGATGGAAGACGCATGTGTAGAGACAAAAGAGGAGCTTGGCACTTGCATGGAGGACAGAGATGTGTGGTGCGTCCGTCACCGTGCCCATCGGAAACCAGCACCACTGTGTCGCTAATGTTTTCAAAGATGATGATGATGGACTCCATTCCAATTGCATAAAACTGGAATCAATTCATATTCAATGCAATCAATGCAAGCATATTCATCATGACCTTCTCAAGATTCTCCTCATCACCAATGTTGGAACACAGAGTGTTCGGTAAAATAACCATATAACAACCATATAACAATTACAGCACGGAAACAGGCCTTCTCGGCCCTTCCAGTCCGTGCCGACCATTCATTTGCCCCTAGTCCCATTTACCTGCACTCAGACCATACCCCTCCATTTCCTTCCCGTCCATATACCTATCCACTTTACTTTTAAATGTTAAAATTGTTCCTGCCTCCACCACTTCTGCAGGAAGATCATTCCACACAGCCACCACTCTCTGAGTAAAGAAGTTCCCCCTCATGTTACCCCTAAACTTCTGTCCCTTAATTCTCATGTCATGCCCTCTTGTTTGAATCTTCCCTACCCTCAATGGGAAAAGCTTATCCACGTCAACTCTGTCTATCCCTTTCATCATTTTAAAGACCTCAATCAAGCCCCCTTAACCTTCTGCGCTCCAAAGAATAAAGACCTAATTGACCTAAAAGACCTAAAACATTTGGAGTTTATCACCCAATCAGTTTCCAAAGAGGAAACATTTCAATATGCAGGTAGACTGGGAAAATCAAGTATGTACTGGACCTAAAGAGATGGATTTTTGGAGCTGCTTGTGGTGGAGCCTACCGAAGGATTAAGCAATTCTGTATTTGGTGTGTAATGAACAGGATTCGATTAGAGAGCTTAAGGTAAAGGAACCACTATGAGGTGCTGACCATAATAAGATAAATTTAACCTGCAATTTGAGAGGGAGAAGGCGAAATCAGATATGCCTGTATTTCTGTTGAGCAAAGGGGACTACAGGCATGAGGGAGGAGTTGGTGCTGGGGCCGCTGCTCTTCACATTGTATATTAATGATTTGGACGAGGGGATTGAAGGCTTTGTGGCAACGTTTGTGGATGATATGAAAATCAGTGGAGGGGCAGGTAGTGCAGAGAAAGCAGGGATTGTGCAGAAGGACTTGCACAGGTTGGGAGAGTGGGCAGAGAAGTGGCAGATGGAACATAGTGGAACAAAGTATGGAATCATGTATTTTCTAAATTGGGTGTGAAATCAGAGGTGCAAAAAGTTAATCTGCAAGTCGAATTGTTAGTAAAGAAAGCAAACTAAGTTCTAGCAATTATTTAAAGTGGGATTGTGTACAAAAACCGGGATGTGATGCTGAGGCTCTATAAGGCACTGGTAAGGCTGCATTATGTATATTGTGAACAATTTTTGGCACCATATCTAAAGAAGGATGTGCTGGCTCTGGAGAGGGTCCAGAGGATGTTTACAAGAATGATCCCAGAAATGAGTAGGTTATGCTATGATGAGCATTTGCCGGTACTAGGTGGAGTTTAGAAGAATGGCCTAATTCTACTCCTATTCGTTACAACCTTAAGATTAGCAAATTTGCAATGATGGAAAAGTGAGTGTTTTTGCAGATAGTGAAGATGGTTGTGAAAAATTGCAGCAGGATCTTGATCAATTGGCAAGTGGGCTGGGGAATGGTTGATGGAATTTAATGGAGAAACATGTGAGGAGTTGCATTTTGGGAGGTCAAACATGGGCAGGACCCACACAGTGAATGGTAGGGCACTGGGTAGTGTTGTAGAGTAGAGGGATCTATGGGGTACAGGTGCATGGTTCCTTGAAGGTCGAGTCGCAGTTAGATAAGGTGGTCAAAAAGGCTTTTGTCATATTGGCCTTCATCAGCCAGGGTATTGAGTATAGAAGTTGGGAGGTCATGTTGCAGTTGTATAAGATGTTGGTGAGGCCACATTTAGAGTATTGTGTTCAGTTCTGAGCACCATGTTCTAGGAAAGATGTTTTCAAGCTGGAAAGCGTACAGAGAGGATATTGCCAGGACTAGAAGGTCTGCGTTATAGGGAGAGGTTGAGTAGGCTGGGTCTCTATTCCTTGGAATGCAGGAGGATGAGGGGTGATCTTATAGCGGTGGATAAGTTCATGAGAGGAATAGATTGGGTAGATGCACAGAGCCTCTTGCCAAGAATAGGTGAATCGAGAGGACATGGGTTTAAGGTGAAGGGGAAAGGATTTAATAGGAATCTGAGGGGTAACTTTTTTTAAAAATATTTTTATTAGAAGTCATACGTATTACAAATAATATAACAGTTTTTTCAGATATACATTTTACATATTTCCAAAATTATATGAATATTACAAAGCAATATATATAAGCCTCAATTTTTTTTTTTGAGAGTGAAAAGAGCAAAGAGATAATAGATGTTTAATTTAAAGAATGTGATTAAATAATATTGATTATGATTTTGGTTATATGTGAGAGAAAAAAAAGGAAAACAAAAAAAACAAAATAACAAAAATAACAAAAATAAAAAATAAAAATAATAATAATACTGGCAAACAATTATTATTCTAAAAAAAAAATTAAAGTATACATCTTAACAATGAATGGAACAATTTCTAATAACAATATATATAGAGACGAGTATACAAATCTCAGATTAAATCTTTTCATCTGATCTTACCACTGGGTACTTGTTGAGTTACAATGCTGAGCCCAGCTACCCCTTCATATAATCAGTGAATGGAGACCATATTTGTTCAAAAAGTTCATATTTATCCATTAGGATAAACCTAATTCTCTCCAATTGCAACGTCTCCAACATTTGCACTGTCCACATTTTAATTGTAGGGGATAATGGTTCCTTCCAGAATTTTAATATTAATTTTTTTCCAATCATTAAACAGTAATCAAGAAAGTTTCTTTGATTTACTGTTAATGTTTGATTTGAATCTAAAACACCAAATATTATTAGCTTTGGGTCAGGATTCAATATAATCTTAAGAGCTATAGAGATAATTTAAAAAATTTCAGTCCAATAACTGGTAAGTTTTGTGCATATTACAAAACTATGAGTTAAATTGGCTTCTATGTGCTGACATTTATCACACAATGGGGATATGTTAGGAAAAATTCTATTTAATTTCATTTTTGAATAATGTAATCTATGTAATACTTTGAATTGTATCAAAGTATGTCTGGCATTTAACGAACAACGGTGTATACGTTGTAAACTTTCTTCCCAGAAGTCTTTTAATATCGATAAACCCGTTTCATTTTCCCATATTTGTTGAAGTGATTCTGTTGTTGGTATTTCCCTGTCCAAAAGAATATTATATATATATATGCTATTAATTTCTCTGTGTTTGGATGCTTATTGAGCACATCATCCAATAATCCTGGTTCTCTATTTCTATAATCTTGCATATTTGATCTAACATAATCTCTGATTTGTAAATACCTAAATTGAGGGGTAACTTTTTACACACAAAGGGTGGTGGGTGTATGGAACAAGCTGCCAGAGGAGGTAGTTCAGGCTAGGACTATCCCAACATTTAAGAAGCAGTTGGACAGGTGCATGGATAGGACAGGTTTGGAGGGATATGGACCAAATGCCGGACATGTTGAGGGAAAGTTGGGCCAAAGGGCTTGTATCACTGTATCACTCCATGACTCTCTACGACCCTATAACCATTCCTCAGCCCACCTGCCCAATCAATGAAGACCCTGCTGCAATTTTTAACAACCATCATCACTGTCTGCAATGCTATTTACACTTTAGTGTCATCTGCAAACTTACTAAGCATGCCTTGTACCTTCCCATCCAAATCATTGATGATGATGAGAAACAGCAATTGACCCAACACTGAACCCTGAGGCACACCACTAGTCACAATCCTCCAGTCTGAAAAATAACCTTCCAGTTTGTCCCCTGTGTCACAGAGTCTTGCACGTAGAAACAGGCCCTAGCCCCCAACATGTCCACCCTGGCCAACATGTCCCATCACTTCTGCTTCCTTCCGTGAAGCCAATTTTCTATCCTCTCAGCTGCCTCTCCTTGGATCCCATGTGATTGGGATGGATAAACTTGCAGAGCAGCCTACCTTGCAGAACTTTGTCAAATGCCTGGCTGAAATCCATATACACAATGTCAACAGCTCTGCATTCATAAACATTTTTGGTCACATCTTTAAAAAAAACTAAATCAAATTTGTGAGACATGATCTCCCACTTACAAGACCATGCTGGCCATCTTTAATCGGCCCATGTCCATCTAAATGCAGGTCATATGATCATGAGATCATAAGTGAGAGGAGCAGAATTAGGCCATTCGGCCCATCAAGTCTATACCATTCAATTATGGCCGATCTATCCCTTCTTCCTAACCCCATTATCCTGCCTTCCCCCATAACATCTGACACCCGTACTATTCAAGAACCTATCTATCTTCGCCTTAACACTGGCTTGCACAGCCTTCGAAGAATTCCACAGATTCATCACACTCTTACTAAAGAAATTCCTCCTCATGTCATAAAAGAACATGCTTTAATTCTGAGGCTATGACCTCCAGTCTTAGACTCTCCCACGAGTGCAAACATCCTCTCCACATCCACTTTATCCAAGCTTTTCACTATTCTGTACGTTTCAATGAGGTCCCCCCCTCATCTTTCTAAACTCCAGCAAGAACAGGCCCAGTGCCGTCAAATGCTCATCATATGTTAACCCACTCATTCCTGGGATCATTCTTGTAAACCTCTCCAGAGCCAGCACATCCTTCCTGTATATCTTATCATTCAGGATACACTCTATTAATTTTCCGACCACAAATGCTAATCTCATTGTTCTGTTGATATCTGTCCTCCCACAATTTATGACATTAACTTGAGGACCAGCCTTATCTCTTTCCATAACAACCTTGAAATGTTCAGTTTCCTAGCCACCGTAGAAGTGCTCGCTAACATTTAAGGCAATTCTTAGAGTGTTTCTCATACACTTGGAAAGTTCAGGAGCAGCAAGCATCCTATGCATCATTTATCACTATTTCTCGTTGCTTCATAGAAACATGGAAAATAGGTGCAGGAGGAGGCCATTTGGCCCTTCGAGCCTGCACTGCCATTCATTGTGATCATGGCTGATCGTCCACAATCAGTAAACCGTGCCTTCCTTCTCCACATATCCCTTGATTCTGCTAGCTTTTAGAGTTCTATCTAACTCTCTTTTAAATTCATCCAGCGAATTGGCCTCTACTGCCTTCTGTGACAGAGAATTCCACAACTCTCTGGGTGAAAACGTTTTTTTCTCATCTCAGTTATGAATGGCCTCCCCTTTATTCTTAGACTGTGGCCTCAACTGGAGTTTAGCAGTTATACTTTCCATCAAGTATACATTTTGCAATCTTTCCCTCCACTGTTGAACATTTGGTGGCATTTCCTTTCTCCATAGCACTGTTATCATCTTTTTAGCAATCAACAGCATCACCCTAAGCAAATATTTCTGATTTTGAATATCTGTGGCTGCTGGAGTATCTCCTAATATAAAACAAGCCGGTTCCAAAGGTAGATCCACTCCCAGAATTAATTTAGTCTCTACCTGGATGTCTCTCCAGTATTAGTACAATTTTGGACAATCCCAAAAAATACGTGTGTGATCACTGATTTATGTCTCCAGCATAAATTTGAGGTGTTACTGTATCTTGCCAACACTAAAGGGGTCCTAAATACTCTCCTTTTAATTTTCCAGTCGAACTCCCTCCAAGAGGGGCTGCATGTCAGCTTATGGCCCAAGAGACATGTCCTTTCCCATATTTCATCTGTAATAATAATGTTCATTTCCAATTCCCATTTCTGTTTTGTTTCTATAGTATTTCCTTTTATATAGTCTTGAAGTCCTTGATATAAATGGGATATCAAATTCTTTTGTAACACTCCCTCTATAGTCATCAAGAAAGTATTTTCCAAATTTGAAGGTAGTCTACATATCTGCTCCCAATCTACATGTGTCTGTAAGTAGTGCCGTATTTGGAGGAACCTAAAGAAATCCGACCCTGACAGTCCAAATTCATTCTGCAAGTGCTCTTAAGATTTCACGACTCCCCCACAAAAAAGCTGGTCCACAGTAATAAGCCCTTTATCTGCCCAGTTTCTAAATCCCTTATCAACTTTGCTGGGTATAAAATTGGGACTAGAAGCTATCTTCATTGCTCTAGATATCGAATTAAAAAGATTTAATTGCTTTCTGATAGCTAACCACGTTTTCATCGTGAATTTAATCCAATCGTTATCTACTTTTAATTTCTTCCAATTTACTTGAGTTAGAAATGGGAGCCCAGCCAGGGCAATACTAGGACATGCATTTTTTCTATTTTCACCCATCCTGTTTCCTCATCGTTCGTTAACCATGCTATCAATGTTTCAGCTGCACTGCCCAATAATAATATTTAATGTTGGGCATATTTAGGCCCCCTTTTTGTTTTGATAACAACAGTGTCTTAAGTCTGACTCTGGGTCTCTTATTTTGCCACACAAATCTTGTTAATTCTTTGTCTAACGCCTTAAATGCCACGCCAGGGTAAAGATTGAAATAAGAAAATCAGTCGGGGCAAAATGTTCATTTGAACAACTTCCACTCTACCAATTAAAGATAAAGGGAGAATATCCCATCTGTGCATGTCTACCTTAATATTCTTGAGTAATGTAACATAATTAGCTTCAATGCGGTGATAGAGGAAGTGAATATCTAAAACCCTCCCGAGACCAATGGAACCTGACCTGATCATTTAATTACGAGGGCCACAGACCTGACAGCATCATTGCTTCTGATTTTGAGTCATTTATTTTATATCCTGATATTTCTCCATATTCCTGTAAGACTTGCATTAGGCGAGGCACTGAGGAAATAGGATTACTCACATATATCATAACATCATCTGTAAATAGTGAAATGTTTTGTGTCCCCCCCCCCCCCGATCATCTTTAATGCCCTTAATATAGTCATCTTGCCTAATAGTTTCTGTGAGCAGCTCTAAACATAACTCAAAAAGCAGGGACTCAAACTGTCTCCCTGTCTAACTCCCCTCTTTAATTCAAAAAACTCAGAGCAACATCCATTTGCCCTCACTCTTGATTTTGGATTTAAATATAATGTTTTCACCCAATTAATAAATTTTGTGCGGAACCCCATTTTATCCCGTGCATATTCAAGATAGACCGAATCTACTCTGTCGAAAGCCTTTTGAGCATCTAAACGTAATAGCATTGAAGTCTGATGCTTCCTTTTTGCACATGTCATGATATTCAGGACCCGTCAAATATTATTGGCTCGCTGTCTGCCCGGATGAACACTGTTTGGTTAGGATGTATCAATTGTTTTATAATTTTTTTGGGTTCTCTTGGTTAATATAGCACTGAGTATCTTTAAGTCATTGCATAACAGACTTATCAGACTGTAGCCTTGTGAGATCCTTCCCTTCCTTATAAATAACAGAGATTATAGCCTCGGCCCATGATCTCAGTGGGTTACCTTCAGCCAAGGCATAATTATAGACTAGCAGAATCGGAGAAAGCTCGTTCTCAAAACATTGATAAAACTCTCCTGGAATCCCATAGGTCCCTGAGGACTTGTTGTTCTTTAATTTTCTTATTACTTCTTTTATTTCCTGCTCTTCTATTTGTGTTGTCATATTTCTCGCTTCTTCTTGAGAAAGGCAGGGCATTTTTAATCCAGAAAAGAAAGTTCTGACCTTTTCCTCTTTATCTATGATTTCAGGAGAGTCGTATAACTGTTCATAGAAGGATGCAAATGCTTCTGTGATTTCTCGTGGTTGTGAGACTAAATGTCTAGAAATCGGGTGTAGAACTTTGGAAAGTGCTCAATTAGCTTGCTCCTTGCGCAACTGAAATGTCAGCAGGTGACTAGCCCTATTTCCCTTCTCATAGTATTTTTGATTTAAGAATCGAAGGGCTCCTTCCACTGGCTAAAGACTGGATAGACTCGGCTTGTACTCGCTGGAATTTAGAAGATTGAGGGGGGATCTTATACAGACGTACAAAATTCTTAAGGGGTTGGACAGGCTAGATGCAAGAAGATTGGTCCCGATGTTGGGGAAGTCCAGAACAAGGGGTCACAGTTTAAGGATAAGGAGGAAGTCTTTTAGGACCGATATGAGAAAATCATTTTTCACGCAGAAAATTGTGAATCTGTGGAATTCTCTGCCACAGAAGGTAGTTGAGGACAGTTCATTGGCTATATTTAAGAGGGAGTTAGATGTGGCCCTTGTGGCTAAAGGGATCAGGGGTATGGAGAGAAGGCAGGTACAGGAAACTGTTGGATGATCAGCCATGATCATATTGAATGGTGGTGCAGGCTCGAAGGGCCGAATGGCCTACTCCTGCACCTATTTTCTATGTTTCTATGTTTCCACTTTATATGTTAGAAGCTCTTCTAACTCGCGTCTTTTTTGTTTTAGTTCCTTTAACAAATTCTTGTTTCTATTGTTATTTTTGTGTTCTACTAATATCTTTATTTTACAGATTGCTTCTTCAACCTATTCTTCCTTACTCTACTCGATATTTCAATCATTTTTCCCCATTACTGCTTTTGCACTGTCCCAAAGCGTGGATAATGTTACTTCACTATTGTAATTGTGGTCAAAATATTCTTTAATACAATTCCTAATTTCCTGTGTCACTACGTTATCTGTCAATAAAGAAATGTTTGCTCTCCAGTATTTAAAACTCTTTTCAGTTCCTAACTCCAGGGTAAGGATTATGGGCGCATGGTCGCCAATTGTTATTGAACCAATTTTACAAGCTACCACTTTATAAGTATATTGTTTGAGAACACAAATCATGTCTATACGTGAGTAGCTCCCGTGCATGTTTGAAAATAAACTATAATCCCTCCCTCTTGGATCTCTATGAGTCTACTAATCCTAACTCCCCTAGCATATTATTTAATATATATATATTTTTTTGTTTGGATGTACTCATCTGGTAATCTATCCAACCTCCCATCAAGGACCGCAATGAAATCACCATCTAGTATTATCATACCTTTGGCATTTTCTGCAATTATATTTGCAATGTCTCTAAAGAAAGAGTAATCATCTTCCATTGGTGCATAAATATTTATAATCCAGGCACGTGCCATCAGGGTAGGCAAGGTAGGCACTGCCTACCCTGACTAAAATTATAACATAGTATTAACTAAATATAAATAATAAAGGCATGGGAGAATTATGCCTATGTAAGAGATCGATCTATTAGGTAGGCATAATTCTCCGTGCCTTTCATCCGCAGCGCTTGTAACACGGGAAGCTCTGTGCAGCCCATGTGCCGTCAGCGCTGCCTGAAGCCGTCAGTTTCAAGCGGGGCTGAAGGCAGCTGAAATTCTGCCTCTTAGGTAACAAAGAGAGAAGAATGGAGCTCGTGTACCAATAATCTAGTAAGTACATTTTGTGTTTATGTTTTTAAATACTGTATTTCCCGGGGTGTGGGGGTGGGGGGGGAGAGCTCCTTTCACAGCGTTTGGTGAGTCTGGCCCTGGGTAAAGTTGCAGGAAGGGCACTAATGTTATGAATGAGGTGATTGGGATAATGCCACTTGCGACGCTCCTTGCACGGAGGAATGCAGTGACAAGGCATTGAGGCCGGGGGGATGGGGGGGGGGGGGGGGAGAGAAGTAGCTCGGGTGGCTGAGCGGCCGCCGGGCCGGACAGCGGAACCAGCTGCCATCTTAGCACCTTCTGCCGGTCCCCGCTCACCTCTGGCAGCTCTCCGTCTAAAAACCTCTCTCCTGCCGTTCGCTGGCCTCACTCATGTCCTTAAATTCCGACAGCGCGATTGAGGTTACTCAGCTGTGGGAATTTAAGGATTTTCAGGAAGTCGCTGACATGAGCGAAGTAGGCGAATGGCAGGTAACAGGTGTTCCGACGGAGAGCACTGCCAAAGGTGAGCGGGCCGGCAGAAGGCGCTGAAGTGGCGGCCAGTTCTGCTGTCGAGTCCCGGTGGCCACTCGTAGCTCCCCGAGCTGCTTCTATCCCCAGCTACAGTGCGTGGCTTCGCGCCCGGAGAGCTGCGGTAGCGGTGAGTGAGTTACTGGCAGTATCCCTGACGCCCTCCTTCTCAACACTCGGGCCCTCCCCACAACTTTACCCCTGGCACAGACTCTCCACACGCTGTGAAAGGAACTGTTCCCCGAATTGGTCTAGGACTAGGAAGCCTAGGAAGGGCAAATTGAAATGTCACTGTTTTTAATTTATCTATTTATTTATTTAGCGGCGATAACAATCTGCGCATGCGCGGTTTAATTTTTTTTAAAGCGGTCTGAGTGCCTATCCTGAGTAATTACTCGCGGCTCGTGCCTGTTATAATCGATACTACCATCCCACTTATTGTACCAATTACCATTACATATCTCCCCAATGTATCTTGGAGTACTTTTTCCACAGAGAAAACTACATTTCTATTGAAAAGAATAGCCACACCTCTCCTTTTCCCATAGGAGGCACTAAATACCTCACCAACCCACTCTCTTCTAAGCTTTTTATGTTCAGTTTCCACCAGAGGAGTTTCCTGAAGCAATGCAACTCCACATCCCAAATTTTTGAGTTGGCTCAGAATTTTTCTCCACTTTAAAAGCGTGGAGTGATTTAAACCGTGGATGTTATAACTTACTATCTTTAAATTAGTCATTATCCCACGTTGTGTAATCTACTAGTTGCTTTCTATATCATTTTTGTTTCTTGCTCTGGTTAGCCTGCGAATATCTGCTGTACTCAAAATACAATTTACTAGGGTGCGATGTAACAATGAAAAACATTTGCCAAACTAACAAATCAATAATCAATAACCAAATAATTAAATCAATATACAATAAAACTTTACACATAGGACCAAAAAAACAATAAAGAAAAAAGGGACTTCCTACCTAACAAACCCATCTGGACACCATAAACTAGGTGGTGTACCAGCTCCTCGTTAAAAGGCGAAGAAATGTGACTACGTCTCTCCTGGGTAGCCCACTTATGTGTGGATGCAACTACAGTAAGGTTGCTCTAAATCCCACTTTGGGACTTTTGAATTACAATTATAGACAAAAATAAATGGCAGGTATCTCTCCCCCCCCCCCCCCCCCCACCCGAGAGAGCCCCCCTCAATCCCTCTCTTTGATAGTACATTTAAATCAATTAGAAAATATAATATATTACAAAACCAGCCGTATATGTGCTGTAAAACATGGCATAATTATGCGTCGTCAAGAAAACAAAACAGGACCAGAGAGTATATGTACAAATTATTTACGTATTATTTGTCTCATCTTATACTATTATCTGATCGTATAGATGTTAATTATCCACTTCATCAACTCAATGGTCTCTTTCAGACATTTTACCATTTGCACATATGACCCATGTTTCTGTGGTTATTTCAAACCTGTCTATAGTCCACCTCTTGTGATACCCAGTATGGTGGGAAGATCTTCCTCTGACAGATTTGCCAATCCTCTCTGGCCGCCTGCTTTATTCGTCCCCCCTGACCAGTGGTCTCACAGCAGTTCTCTATTCAACACATCTCTGGACTCTGATCTGATGTGAATCCCCATCTTCTCTAGTGTAGGTACTGCTTCAGTCAATGTCCTGAAGGATTTAACTCCAGGATCTAGGAAGATCTTGAGCTGTGCCGGGAATGGAGACTTGGCTTTAATATTTTTCTCCCGCAGTTGCTTAATCACCTGTCGTACCTCCCTACGCTTTCTCTGGACTTCTGGTGAGTAGTCTTGATCAAAATACACTCTGTCCCCATCATATATTATCTTTTGCTGCTTCCAAGCCTGTTGCAACATGAGATCTTTCGTATAATAGTCTAAAAATCTGACTATCATAGATCTTGGTGGGGCTAGCTCTGCACTCGGTCTAGCTGCGAGGGACCTATGTGCTCTCTCTATATTAATAGTTAAATCTTCCGGGAGTTCTAGGGAATTCCTCAACAGTTCATTTACAAACTGGAACATGTCCTTTTTTTCCTTTCCCTCTGTGAATCCATATATCCGCACATTTTTACGCCTCGCTCGATTTTCCAGGTCCCGATATTTCTCTGTTAATTTAGCTTCTCTCTGTAACAGGTAGTTAATCACTCTCTCGTGTCTCATTTCCTTATCTTCTGTTGAACTTACTCTGACCTCCATTTCCTTCAATGTTCCTTCCAGCTTTTCCATTCGTGCTGTTAAATCCTTCATTTCATCCTCCACTCTCAATCTCTGTTTGGTATCTTCTGAGGCCTTGTGTTCCTATCCCAACTCTCTCAACTCGGAGAGAATTAACTGGCTTTCCTTATCAGACTCCTTATTCAATTACCAGTTCAGTGGCATGTTAGTGTCATTCCTCTTAGATTAGTTTGGTTTATTTTAGTATAGGGCAAGCATTCCCAACCTGGGGTAAATTTAGCCTACCCAGGGGATATTTTTGTTGATTCTGGATTTGTACATATTTTTTCCCATTGACTGACTGTGTTTGGTTCTGGTATATCTGTTCATCATTAGTTGTTCATAAATAAGTGAAATAACATTGTTATGTGCTATTAAAGTTGCCAGGGGTAAACGGGACGAAAAAGGTTGGGAACCCCTGATACAATGTGGAAACAATGTGTAGATACATGATAAGGGAATAATGTTTAGTGCAAGGTCAGGCCAGCAAAGTCCAATCAAGGATCGTCCGAGGATCACCAATGAGGTAAACAGTAGTTCAGCACTGCTCTCTAGCACTGCTCTCTGGTTGTGGTAGGAAGGTTCAGTTGCCTGATAACAGCTGGGAAGAAACAGTCCCCGAATCTGGACGTGTGCGTTTTCACGCTTCTGTACCTTTTGCCTGATGGGAGAGGGGAGAAGAGGGAGTGGCCAGGGTACGACTCGTCCTTGATTGTGCTGCTGGCCTTGCCGAGGCAGCGTGAGGTGTAATTGGAGTCAATGGAAGGGAGGTTAGCTTGTGTGATGGTCTGGGCTGCGTCCACAATTCACTGCAATTTCATGTGGTCTTGGATGGAGCTGTTCCCAAATCAAGCTGCAATGCGTCCTGATAAAATAATACATCTGTAGAAGATGAGCCTTCTACGGAAGTAGAGGCATTTGTGAGCTTTCTTGGTCGTTGCTTCAATATGGGTGGTCCAGGAGAAGTTGTTGGTGATATTGACTCCTAGTAATTTGAAGTGTTCAACCATCTCTACTTTGGCGCCGTCATTGCAAACTGGGGTATGTGTACCGCTTCACTTCCTGAAGTCGCTCATTATCTCCTTTGTCTTGGGACAATTTACATTTATACCAAGCCAATGAACCTACAATCCTGTACGTCTTTCGAGTGTGGGAGGAAACCGAAGATCTTGGAGAAAACCCACGCAGGTCACGGTGAGAACGTTCAATCTCTTATGTAAATTGTTGGCAGGGATGTGTTCTTTTGTTTCATCTTATTTTCAATTAAAGGACTCGGACCACTCTTGCTTGAAATGGTTGAAGCTCAGATTTGTTTTGGGTATGAGTTGCAACCCTTGCCATACTAATGCTGATAAACAAAACCTGAATGGTCCTAACCACACATGCACATCCCACGGAGAAAGCATCTTATCCGGATTAATCTCACCTTGGGTTAAGGCAGCTGCTTCCCATCACCCCTTCCCACCACCCGTTCCAACCACCCCCTCCCCCCCCCCCCTCCCCTCCCCCCACACCCCGACCCCACCACCATCCCCACACCACCACCCCCCCCCCCCCCCCCCCACCAACCCATTTAAATCATTTGCCCATGTTAGAGGTACCAAAAGCATGATGGCTTAGATTTAAGTTTCAAAGAGGATTCGAGAGTAAAGTTGTGTTTCACACAGAATGATTAATATCTGGAAAACACTGGGACATTAAGACAAGGCATGGAACATACAGTCCTAATGCAGGCAAATGGGATTGGTGTAGATGGTAGTGAAAGGTTGGCAGGGAAATACTGGTTTGTGTTTCAGCCCGTAACTGTGCTGTACAACTTTACGACTGACTAAATTACAAGCCATTCATTTCCAGGGCACATCTGGAGCAAGAGCGGATTTGAAAATAGTCAGTTCCATCTTATTTCCTCATTCGCTCATAAGAGGACCCTAAACATGAGGTCCATTGTCTTCAATGCAATGTTTTACTATCTACATCATAACTTCTCAACTCAATGTGATATTTCAGAGAAAAAAAAAGTTTTATGGCAAGCAATTGACCAACTGTTTTCTATTCTTCATCAACTTACATCATTTAGATTGGTTCATTAAAGTGTCACGTCCAAAACTGGTCCACAGAAGTGGAATGACCACATCAATAACATTTTCCAAAAAGTTCAAACAATTGTTAAATGTTTTCACCCTTCAGATTCTATATTGACCATTTGTCAAACATTAATCATGTCGAAGAACCGTAACCAAACGTGGTTTGCAAGAATATGGTTCTTTAATCTTTGATGAACCTTTGATCTTAAAGATTCACTACAATCAATCAGACATTGGCGGTAATGCATACTCCAGATGGAATTAATATCTTCTGAAAAGCAGCTTTATTGCAAAATTGGATCAGTCCTTAGCCACATGCAAAACGACTATTTTATAAATAGGACTGGAATAAAAGGGAAGAAAGCAAACTCCCAAGGTCAAAGCACAACTCTTCAATAAAGGAAGACCTAAATATCTGCAAACCACATGTTGATTTAAGGTATGTCTATAAGTTTAACACGTTTTATAAAAGTTGCAAAATGGTGAATGGCCGATTAAATTTAACTTGGACGAGTGCAATATGATATAGTTTGAGAATTATTATTTTTTTTTAATTTTTGTTAGAAGTAAGTACAATAGTGTGGTACTTGAGTACCTAATACATACATACATACACATTTCCATTCTTGTACAACTTCATACTTTTGATTTAATAATAAAAGAACAGTGGAAGAAAAAAGAAAGAAAGAGTGTCGGAATAGATAGACAAGCAAGTAGAAACAGATAGCAAAAGAAATAAAGGACATAGAAGAGAGGCTGAAAAGATTGAAATAGAAGGAGAAAGTAAAGAAAAGAGAGATTAGGAGAGATCTACCTATTTCGTATTTTTGCCCATCCGTCACCCGGTTCTAAACCATTTAATTTCTGAGGTTATGTTATGTTGCACCATCTGCTTGCAAAAAGTTGATAAAAGGAGACCAAGTCTTTGAGAATTGGTCTACTTTGCCTATTAGGAGAAATCTCATTTCTTCAAGATGAAGCGTTTCAGACATATTTGAAATCCACATTTTGAATGTTGGCGTAGTTGCGTTTTTCCAAAATTTGAGTATTTTTGCTGTTATTAGACAATAATTAAGAAAAGCTTCTTGGAATATAGTTAGTTTACTTCCCTCTTCGATTGATCCAAAGATAATCAGTTCTGTATTGTGGTTCAATTTTGTGTAAAATAGTTTTGTAAAAATTCCAAAAATTTAATTCCGAAATTTATACAGTTTTATACACGAGACAAAATAATGTGCTATAGTGGCATTTTGAGTAAGACATTTGTCACAGATGGGGGAAACATTTGGGAATATTTTATTCAGTCTAGTTTTAGAATAATATAATCTATGTAAAATTTTTAATTGAATTAGGTTATGTCTTACATTAATTGAACATTTATTTACATTTAATAGATTTTTTTCCCATCTATCGTTAGGAATTTTTTTCAATAACTCTTGTTCCCAGTCCCTTCTAATTGTCTCTGTCGTTGGCGTTTCTATATTTAAAATTATATTATGTAAGTAAGATATTAAATTGCTTGATTCTGCCTTTCTATTCATTCCTTCCTCCAATAAATCTGGGGTTAAGGTTTGATATCCTTGTATATATTTCTTCAAATAATCTTGAATTTGAAGATATTTGAAATATTGATTACTTTTCAAATTATATTTTAGTTGTAATTGTTGGAATGATAAAAGTTTTCCCATATCATACATATCTCCCATTGTTTTAATTCCTAATCTTTCTCAATGGATAAATGTTTTATCAATAATAGATGGTTTAAATGAGGGATTATTAGTTATTGGAGAAAGAAGCGATAATTTTCTTAATTTTAAAGATAATTTTATTTGATTCCAAATTCGTATTGTACTGTGAATAATTGGATTCTTCTTATTATATTGTTCAGTTTCATCGGGGAAAGAAGGATCGCTCCTATATTATAAGGGGAACAATCCTCTTTCTCCATTCTTATCCAATCTACCTGTTGGGCAAAACTGTCCAACCAATAGATTATATTTTTAATATTCACTGCCCAATAGTAATACAACAAGTTAGGGAGTGTCAGTCCCCGATTCTTTAGATTTACACAAGTGTTTTTTTCTTAATTCTATGTGATTTATAATCCCATATGAAGTTTATAATATCAGTCTTTTTTTAAAGAATTTTTTAGGTAAGTATATTGGTATTGATTGAAATAGGTACAGTATTTGTGGTAAGAAGATCAAGGACATCGGCAGTGTTTTCCAGAATTTAATCAACCCATTTAATTTAGTTATTAAAGGCATATAGTTTGTGTTGAGTAATGATTTATATTTCCTAGTAATTTGGATGCTCAAATACTTAAATTTTTCTGTTGCAATTCTAAAGGGGAATTTCAACAGATGTAGCGGCTCTTGAGGTTTTATCGTCATAATTTCGCTTTTGTTCCAGTTTATTCTATATCCTGAAAAAGAACCAAATTCCTCTATTAAATTTAGTATATTTGGTATGCTAATTTGTGAATTTGTAATATATAATAATATGTCGTCTGCATATAATGAAATTTTATTATTTTTAGTGTTTGGTATTGTATCCATGAATATTCGGATGACTTCTTATACTTTCTGCTAAAGGCTCTATCACTAGTGCAAATAGCAGGGGTGATAGTGCGCACTCCTGCCTATTGCCCCTTGCCAATTGGAATTTCGGGGATAATAAATTATTAGTCAGTATTCTAGCCGTTGGCTTATCATATAATAATTTTACCCATGAGATAAAATTATCTCCCATGTTAAATTTTTGCAATACTTTGAATAAATATTGCCATTCTACTTGATCGAAAGCTTTTTCTGCATCCAATGAGATAATTGCTAGGTCTTCTTCAGTATTATGTGAGTACATTATATTAGACAGCCGTCTCAAATTGTTAAATGAGTATCTCTTTGGTATAAACCCAGTTTGATCCAGGTTTATTAGTTTGCTAATATATTTACTCAATCTTCTCGCTAGTGTCTTTGCTAATATTTTTTGATCTGTATTTAGGAGTGCAATAGCTCTATATGAGCCTGGGTCTTCTAGATCTTTATCCTTTTTTGGTATAAGTGTAATAGTTGACTCAGTGCTTTTGGTAATTTATTTTCTTTAAAAGCATATATATATAATTCTTGCAAGCGTGGAGAAATTATCTCGTGGAATCTTTTATAGAATTCATTACTAAAGCCGTCTGGTCCTGGCGTTTTGCCATTCTTCAACAAACTTATTGTTTCTTCTATTTCCTGAAGTGTAATCTGAGCTCCTAATCCCTCTCGTTCCACCATATTTAATTTTGGAAGATTACTATTGTCTAAGAAATTTGTAATTTGAGTATTATTTGCAGAGGTTTTCGATGTATATAAATTTTGATAATATTGAGCAAATCTTTTATTTATATCTTTAGGTAGTGTTAATAATTCCCCTTTGTCTGATTTAATTTTAGTAATTGTGTTTTCTGTTTTTCAGTTGGTGTGCTAAGAGTTTATGTGGTTTATCACCAAATTCAAAATTTTCTTGTTTTGTAATTTGAAATAATCTAATTATTCTGGCCGATAAAATTTTATTTAATTTATATTTTAGTATTGTTATCTTATTGTGTTTATCTATAGTTTCTTTAGCATTTTCTAAATCTAATTTTGAGAAGTTAAACCAGGGAAATATATGCACAAAATAATGGTAGGACTCTAGTTGTTGAACAGGGAATTTAGGATACAAGTCTGAAGAAGGGTTTCGACACAAAACGTCACCCATTCCTTCTATCCAGAGATGCTGCCTATCCAGCTGAGTTACTCCAGCATTTTGTGTCTACCTTAGGATTCACATACATTGTTTCCTGAAAACGGGAACACGGTAGACAGCCTGGTGAGGAATGGGTATGTATGACATGCTTGTGTACATCGACCCTACATCACCCATTCCTTTTCTCCAGAGATGCTGTCTGATCCGCTGAGTTACTCCAGCTTTTTGTGTTTATCTTCACCTATCCCTCGCCAGGCTCTTTCTTCCTTCCATGTTATAGGAGAGATGTTGTCAAGCTGGAAAGGGTACAGAGAAGATTTACAAGGATGTGGCCAGGACTGGAGGGTGTGAGCTATAGGGAGAGGTTGAGTAGGTTGGGACCCTATTCCTTGGGGTGTAGGAGGATGAGGGGTGATCTTATTGAGTTGTATAAAATCATGAGAGGAATGGATCTGGTAGATGATCAGTCTCTTGCCCAGAGTAGGTGAATCGAGGACCAGAGGACATAGGTTTACGGTGCGGAGGAAAATTTAATAGGAATCCGAGGAGATATGGACCCAGGTGGGACCAGTGTAGCTGGGACATGTTGGCCGGTGTGGACAAGTTGAGCCGAAGGACCCGTTTCCACACTGTATCACTCTATGACTATGACTCATCGCCCATCCGTCTTTATCCCTTCCTCTGGCATCATATTTTGTCTTCTCTCCGTATCTCACATCATTTTGTCGTCTTCCCATCTCTGGCCCTTGTCTATCCAACTACCAATCAATAATCCATCCTCGCCTTCCCAGCCTTTATCCCACTGTCTTCTAGCTTTCTCCAACCCTCCCGAATATGATCAGTCTGAGGAAGGGACCCGACCTGAAACATCGCCCATATATATTCTCCAGAGATGCTGCCTGACTTGCTGAGTTGCTCCAGCACTTTGGAGAAAAACAACAATCCTACAAATTAATTATGGGCTGAATTTACAATTTTCAATACAATAGGCATATGTGGGTTCACAATCACACCAGTGGGGCTTGAAACCATGATCTTCAAGTTGTCAGTTCAATACTCGACCATCTACACCTACAAGACTGGCCGATCGTTTCGTTGAACACCTTCGCTTAGACCTACCTAATCTCCCGGTTGCCAAACACTTTAATTCCTCTTCCCATTCCCACACTGACCTTTCCGTCCTAGGCCTCCATTGTCAGAGTGAGACCAAACGCAAATTGGAGGAACAGCACCTCATATTTCGCTTGTTTAAGAAGGAACTGCAGATGCTGGAAAATTGAAGGTAGACAAAAATGCCGGAGAAACTCAGTGGGGGAGCCAGCATCTATGAAGCGAAGGAAATAGGCAACGTTTCGGGCCGAAACGTCACCCATTTCCTTCGATCCTATCTCCTTCGCTCCATAGATGCTGCAGCACCCACTGAGTTTCTCCAGCATTTTGTGTACGCTCCATTGATGCTGCCTCACTCGCTGAGTTTCTCCAGCATTTTTGTCAACCTTCAATTTTCCAGCTTCTGCAGACATCCTTCTTCAGACTGAAGAAGGGTTTTGGACTTTCGCCAGAAACGTCCACCATTTCCTTAGCTCCATAGATGCTGCCTCACCCGCTGAGTTTCTCCAGCATTTTTGTCTACCTCATATTTCGCTTGGGCAGCTTACAACTCAGTGGTATGAATATTGATTTCTCTAACTTCATGTAGCCCTTGCATCCCCTCGCCGTCCATCCCTCCCCCACCCAAGTTGTATCAGCTTCAAAGTTATCTTGTTGAGGCTCATTATCTATACACATTTTCACCTAGCCCACAGCTAACAATGGCCTGTTTCCTCTACCAACATTATTCTCAAGTCAAGTCACTTTTATTTCTATAGCACATTTAAAAAACAACTCTCGTTGACCAAAGTGCTTTACATTGATGGAGGTACTAACGTTATACAACATTGGTTCATAGATGAAGTACATACATAAATACATACATATAGCCCTCCCTCAGAGGACGTCAAGAAAGGCTTGAGAGCAAAGATGAGTTTTTAGTCTCGACTTAAAGGAGTCGATGGAGGGGGCCGTTCTGATGGGAAGAGGGATGCTGTTCCAGTCTAGGAGCTGCAACCGCAAAGGCGCAGTCACCCCTGAGCTTATGCCTGGACCGCGGGATGTTCAGTAACCCCAAGTCGGCCGATCTGAGGGACCTGGAGGTGGTGTGGTGGGTAAGCAGACTTTTAATGTAGGTGGGTGCAAGCCCATTGAGGGTTTTATAAACATGAAGAAGGATCTTGAAATTTATTCGGAACCGCACAGGGAGCCAGTGGAGAGAGGCCAGGATCGGGGTGATGTGGTCCCTTTTTCGGGTGCCCGCCAGGAGTCTCGCTGCGGCGTTGTGGACCAGTTGCAGGCGGGACAGGGAAGATTGGCTGATGCCAGTGTAAAGGAAGTTGCAGTAATCGAGGTGGGAGGAGATAAATGTGTGGATGATCTTTTCGAGGTCATCAAACTGGAGGAATTGTTTTATTTTAGCTATTGTCCGAAGCTGGAAGAAGCTAGCTTTTACCATGGCATTGACTTGTTTGTCAAATTCCAATGCCGAGTCAAATATCACGCCAAGGTTTTTGACGTGAGGTTTGAGTAATGGGGTAAGGCTTCCAAGGCTGCCTGCTATCATTTTGATTGAGTCCGAGGGGCCGAGAAGGAATGACCTCAAACTTACTCTCGTTGAGTTGGAGGAAGTTCTGTGCCATCCAACACTTTATATCCTCGAGGCAGTGGATAAGGTTAAGTAAATTTGATCGGTTTTTGGGCTTCAGGGGGAGATAGAGTTGTGTATCGTCCGCATAGCAATGGAAGGAAATGCCGTGCCTTTGAATGACTTGGCCTAAGGGGAGCATATACAGGGAGAAGAGAATAGGGCCAAGGATGGAACCTTGTGGAACCCCGCAGCAGAGGCTAGCTGGGGAGGAGAAAGAGTTGCCTATGTTAGTAGAGAAACACCTACCTTTGAGGTAGGAGATGAACCAGCTCAGGGCAGTGCCATCAATACCAACCCTGTACCGGAGATGGTCAATTAGGATTGTGTGGTCGACAGTATCAAATGCTGCGCTGAGGTCGAGAAGGAGCAGGATTGCACAGTCGCCGGAGTCAACGGTGAGTAGTAGGTCATTATGTACCTTCAACAAGGCAGACTCTGTGCTGTGGTGGGCCCTGAAACCTGATTGGAAAGTTTCCAAGACAGTAAAGGCGAGGCGGCGGGGAGAGAGGAACTCGCTATCGCAGCTTCATTGCAGGTCCCGGACACCCTGTGTCCGCAAGGACTCCCCGGCGCTAGGACAATCCCATCCCCCCCCCCCCCCCCCAAATCCCGGACTGGAGGGAGGGACTCGGGGACATTGCCCGCCTCTGCCACCAACGTACAAACCCCGGCACTCCCCGCGGAATGTTAAACTAAACACATCTGTGAGCAAAACACAAACACACACGTCTTTCAATGCCCACCTCTCACTGTCTCTCCGCCGGTCCAGTCTCCCCCCGTCCCCCACTCGCATCTGCCTCTCTCTCTCGCTGTTACACCCCACTCTCCCACTTCCCAGCACCCCCGTTCGCTTTTTTCCTCCTCCCATGAACTTTGACCAATCCCATGATTCCTTGCGTTTTTCAGAATATCGGATGCGCTTATTCTGAAATAAATGAACTGAACAATTACGTTGTCTCCTTTTGTTTAATCTTTGATTAGCATATTGCCATACAGCAGTTAGTTTAAAAAAATACATTCAAAAAATTATTCCGATCATGTGCCCAGAAACAGGTAGTATTCCAAAAAAACCTGTAACACAACCAGTCCACACTATTAAAATGAGAACATTCAATTCAGCTTCAAGTGTATCTGCCTTAATAATACCCATCAGTGCATACAGGATTCTTTTTAAATGTTAGCACTTATAAATTGCTAAGCAGATTTGTTTCAAAATTTCGCCTGTACATTTTAAATAAACAGCTATTGTTGTAGTGCACCTAGAAAGCACAAGCCTACACATTACTTTCCAGTCCCATTTGAAATACAAATGGTTCAGATTTGCCCTGCATTGAAATTACCAATAGCTAAAAAGTGCACACATCTTCTTAGTATGCCTAAGAATTGCCCCTTGAGTTGCCTGTCATAAAATACCCCTAAAAGCTCTTAGTATCTTGATCTTAGCCGGTACAGTGACCACCAAATTTATTATAAGCTGGCAAAATTTGATTATAAAATGTTACTGTATGGAAAACATACTTTGTTAAGTAACTATACATAGACTATATATACAGATTGGTTGAGGGCATGTTATTTTAACATATATTCTTTGTTCATCTGTACATCACGAGTTTTTCAAACACTGGGTGTGATCATAACCCCTGTTTTAACAGCAGGCTGAAGGTACAGCAAGTGCAGCATTGCTTTCTGTCCACACTCATCAACCAGGAAGAATCAGCATTTAACACTTTTGCCGTTCGAGTAAACCTATAAAAAATAAATTACACAAAATCTGGCCAACACTCCAGTAAAGAACTCAAAAGCAATATACAGTATTGTAATTTCTGCTATATCAAACAGCAGAAAAGGCTACAAGTGAGGACTGCCATTTCCTAAATTACATACACATGTATAAAAGAGTACTGCTATGTCCCCATCAAATATGGTTGCAAAATAACCCAGTGTATGTAACTACTGTATGTTTAAGTCTCTACAATTTGTAAGAACCAGGTCGCATGTTTCTCTGCATGCCTTTAGTACATCTTTTGCAAAACACCTGCTTTCAACTGGGGAAAAAAAAATACAGACTTTTTTTAAAAACCAGAGGAAAACACGTTTTCTGGTGGACTGAAAATACAAAAAAACACTTAAAACATACTCTTGTTTCCCAAACGTGGGTTTTGGTAAATTTCTGCTTCATCTGCAATTTATTTCAACTGCGTCCGAATATGGTTTCATATTCTGTTAAGATCAACTCCACAATCTGATTCTGGTATACCATGTGCACGGCAATATTGCCGATCTCTTTTTCGGGCCTGAGGAGCGTGGGACCAAATACGATGGCAATGCTCTGAGTGGTCATCCGGTTTACCTCTCCACACTCGACCACCCTAGAGAGAAGCAATAACATTGTTCAAGAATCACGCAGGATTATCGACATGTGCAGGCTTAACATGTTGTAGTGACACATTGTTGCATCTCACTTTGATTAGTAAAATAGAATAAAAACACCCCAAATATATCTTTCAAATGCCTGTTGTGCCCACTTCAGTTATTTGCTTTTGAATTTTAATTTTACCTCACACTTAATAACGGAACGAGCTGCCCCAGAGAAAATCATCTGGATTATAACAATGCTTGATCAACAATCTGGCTTTTCTGGTTCTGATGATCTGTAGTTCTGTCATTGTGGTAATCCTGAAGTGTTAAGAGAATTTTACCAATCTGTGTGAAATTGTTCCAGAGTGCCCCTTTAAGATAAACGTCAATGCACACTCTTTAGATCACAATATTTTGGTGTTTTGTTCTGCATTTTAGATGTCCTCTAGTCGATTTAGGACTGTGCTATATTGATAGGGGGTCTAGCAGGAGAAACTGTTTCACTATTTAGCATTATATTCATTTGGAATATACAAATAGCATCCTTAAGAAATGGAGCAGACCATCAACAACGCTGAACATATTTGAGATCGACACAAGAACAATGAATTGTCAAATGAGATAATCACCTGCATGGCTGTTAATGCTTCTCCAAATGTTGTTGAGAAGATAATGGTGCTCATTACTATGATACAAATTGACAGGCAATGTTTAATGTGGAAGCGGTGTCTAGTGAACTGTGAGTTCCGCGTTGCTGGACTATTCGCGCTGTTCTCCTTTAGCATCTTGCACTAATCGCTGATCTTTATGATGTTGTTGCACATTAATTGCAGTTAAACTCGCCGTAGCTTAGTACTTACTTATGGACTATCCTATCCACATTGTGACAACAATTAATAAGTGTAAATTAACTTGTAAAGAAAGTTAACAAAAGCGTGGAGTTTCCTTCCTTTAGCTTGTGAATCATTTAAAAAAATATATAAATTCAAAGAAAAGCTGTGTTTTAAATGTAAATTTTGAGAGATGAAAATTTCAGTCCCAAATTATCAGGCATGGGCAAAGCAATGTTCCAGTGTAAATTCACACTTACCGCACAAGATGCTGGAACAGAATTTGCATAGTGTCATGGTTTGGTTTAGGCAGTTGCCTAATTAGTTCTTTAATACCCTGTGTACGATGTTTGTAGTCTGGAGATTCTGAAAGACATTAAATATAATTGGCTAATGCTTACTATTAAATACATGTGCAAACAAAATGTTACTTAGCATTCCTTGTTATTATTAATGCATAACTTTACTTAGAAAACATACTGTATTAATTATAGGACAATCAGAATTAGGCAAAAATGGGTTTGTACATTTGATTTAGAATTTCATTCACATCTAACCATATAACAATTACAGCACGGAAACAGGCCTTCTCGGCCCTTCCAGTCCGTGCCAACCATTTATTTCCCCCTAGTCCCACCTACCTGCACTCAGACCATATCCCTCCATTCCCTTCCCGTCCATATACCTATCCACTTTACTTTTAAATGTTACAATCGATCCTGCCTCCACCACTTCTGCTGGAAGATCATTCCACACAGCCACCACTCTCAGAGTAGAGACTCTTTTAAAAAAACTCTCTTTCCTAATCCATGAAATGCCATTATGGTTTATTGCAAATTCAAGAGGTAAGAGAATACTAGTTGAAAACATTGTAGTAAATTGTATTAACCTGTAACATTTACCTTGGCTTTTCTCTCCACAGATCTAACTGATTCCATTTTAGAACATAGAACAGTACTGCACAGGATGACCCCAATAACAGCCTTATCTACTCTAATACCTTCCCCAGCACCTATCTAATATTTTTGTAATTATTCTGTCTCCAATTTAGCATTTCCACCCCTGCCCAACCATCCCACAAAGGTCCAGACTTATCCTCATCCCTAACTATCTGAAAATTCAGTTATAGAACACAGTACAGTGCAGGAAAGGGCCTTCAGCATACAATGTCTGTGCCCAATATGCTGCCAAGTTAAACTAATCTTGTCTGCCTGTACATGATCCATATCCCTTCATATCCATTCCGTCTCTCCAGAGATGCTGCCTGTCCCACTGACATACTCCAGCATTTTGTGTCTCCCTCCATACCCTGCATATCCATGTGCCTATCTGAAAGCCTCTTAAGGGCCACAATTGCACCGTATCTACCTCAACCATTACCCAAGCACTCGTTCCAGCCATCCATCACTCTTTGTGTTAAAAAAAAAGCCCTGCATATCTGTGTTAAACTTTGCCCCTCTCATCTTAAAGATATGCCCTGTAGTCTTTGACATTTGCACTCGAGAAAAAAGGTTCCCATCATCCATGCCTCTTGTAATTTTATATCCTTCTATGAGGTCTCCCGTTAACTCCAATGTGGAGGAGAAAATAATCCATATTTGTCCAACCTCTCCTTTTAGCTAATATTCAGGTAGCATTCAGATAACCCTCTTCCAAAGCCTCCACATCCTTCATGTAATGGCCACCCAGAACAGCACACAAAATTCCAAATGCAGCCTAACCAAAGTCGTATAAAGTAGCAACATGACCTCCTGGCAGGGCATAATGCCCCAACAGGGCTTATTCAGCTAAGACAAATGATCAAGTCACATTGATCATAAGTTCACAAGTTATAGGAGAGGAATTAGGCCATTCGGCCCATCGAGTCTACTCTGCCATTCAATCATGGCCGATTTCCTCCGTCTCCTAATCCCGTTTTCCTGCCTTCTCCCCATAACCCTTGACACCTGTTCTAATCAAGAATTTGTCTATCTCTGCCTTAAAAATATCCACTGACGGCCTCCACAGCCCTCTGTGACAATGAGTTCCACAGATTAACTACCGTCTGACTAAAGAAGTTCCTCCTCACCTCCTTTCTAAAAGAGCGTCCTTTAATTCTGAGGCTGTGACCTCTGGTCCCAGACTCTCCCACCAGTGGAAACATCGTTTCCACATCCACACTATCTATGCCTTTCATTATTCTGTAAATTTCAATGTCCCCCCTCAACCTTCTAATCTCCAGCGAGTACAGGCCCATTGCAGCAAAATGCTCATCATATGCTAACCCACTCATTCCTGGAATCATTCTTTATGATCACTTTATGATCACTGTTCCAAAAAAGGCTCTCCACTGCAACTATGATCAGCTGGCAGGCTCATTTCCCAATACAAGGTCTAGTGTGGCCCACCCCCCACGGTTAGACTACATACCTGGTGTTTCAAGGAACCCTCCTGCATGCACCCAACAAATTCTGCCCCATTATTCCTTTAGCACCAGAGGAGTCTCAGTCAATATTGGGAAAATTAAAATCGGCCACAACAACCATGTGAGTCAGTGGATGGAGTGCAGATCAAGGCATTGATTTGCTCTAAAATGGTTTAGTATCAACTTTTAAGTATTGGCACTGCTGTGCTCATCTGATAAACAGTAAACCATTGCCTCTTGATTTGAGCCCCAGTGTTTATTTAAAGAGGGCTAAAACACAACAATTGATGTAACGCTGTGGCTCTATAAGGCGCTGGTCAGGCCGCATTTGGAGTATTGTGAGCAATTTTGGGCACCATATCTGACGGAGGATGTACCGGCTCTGGAGAGGGTCCAGATCATGTTTACAAGAATGATCCTAGGAATGAGTGGGTTAACATATGAGCATTTGACAGTTCTGGGTCTGTACTTGCTGGAGTTTAGAAGGATGAGTGAAACTTACCAAATAGTGAAAGGTTAGATAGAGCGGATATGGAGAGGATGTTTCCACTAGTGGGAGAGTCTAGGACCAGAGGTCACAGCCTCAGAATTAAAGGACGTTCCTTTAGGAAGGAGATGAGGAGGAATTCTTTAGTCAGAGGGTGGTGAATCTGTGGAATTCTTTGCCACAGAAGGCCGTCAATGGATATTTTTAAGGCAGAGATTGACAAATTCTTGATTAGAACTGGTGTCAAGGGTTTTGGGGAGAAGGCAAGAGAATGTGATTTGGAGGGAGAGATAGATCAGCCATGATTCAATGTCGGAGTAGACCTAGTAGCCTAATTCTGCTCCTATCACCTATGACGTTATGATCTCCCGCCTGCTCTAGTAACCATTATTTATTTCACGACTTCAATTTGAGGACAAAAATGAACTTCATGATGTAGAGGATCGATTAGAGGGAACTCGGCGGCAATTATGGCGTTGAAAAGGTTAGGGTTTGGATTTCCTGAAAGGCAGATGTGTATGCCCACTCAAGATTGATATCATCAGTTCCGGATATTTATGTGGCATGAACGTCAGGTTAAGGCTGTGTGTTTTCCAGATTTAGCAATATGTATACATGGACAGCTTCATTGTGTTCACTGGAGCCAAACACTACAATCATCAGCCGCACTTTAAATAGTATGATGAAACAAAAAGCAGTGATAGAGCTTGGCTGATGCTAATGATAATCATCACTTTCAGAGTTGCAACCTTCAGATGATTCTTAAGGCTGTTCCAAAGAAGATCACAAGGCTTTTCCCCCCAACATCTTTGTTAACATATTCCTCAACAGAGCAAAAATTGACAGGTATTTTCCATTCTTTACCTTTCAATTTGGCTATCTAGCCCCAGAATCCTGCATATTGATAGCCTTTCATAGGCTAAAACAACTCACATCATTTGAGCTCATGAAGGAACTGCAAATTCAAGTTATTTATTTCATATGATTGAGAGGTTAACCACATCACATCTTTCATTTTATATTCCAATATACACCAAATCAAAAAAATACTGGGAGAATCAATCAACTCAGAAAGATTGTTTCAGTGTCAAAAGAAGCATTGCTCTCCTTTTTGAAGATATCTAACACCAACTTTAAAATATATATATATATTTAGGTAACACATTTACAGGATGTAAATTGCCAGAAGGAACCCAGGAAGTTTGAAAAGCAACACATGCCACCCTCTGGCAGATCGGTTTACTACAAGCTAGTGGAAAAACAAGGCAGATTACGTGAATGTAGGATTTCAAAACATTCGCAAACCAATCTGATGTTAGCATTTCAAACATAATTGGATTTACTATTTTCTTAAAAGATATCTTAGAGGATTAAAAATAACATTGTGTAGGGAGGAACTGCAGATGCTGGTTTGAACCGAAGACAGACACAAAAGGCTGGAGAAACTCAGCGGGCCAGGCCGCATCTCTGGAGAAAAGGACTTTTCGGATCGAGACCCCTCTTCAGACTAATATTGTGTTTCCTGCATTGGAGTGCTTCAAAAACAAAAACAACCTCAGTTTATAAAAAAGACAAGACAGACATGATGTCTGCGCAAACCTACTGAGTCCCACGGGTATCTGGACTACACTTCCTCCCACCCTGCCTCTTGCAAAGACGCCATCCCATCCTCTCAATTGATCCATCTCCGCCACATCCATTCTCGGACTTCCGAGATGTCCTTATTCTTCAGTAAATGTGTTTCACCCCACCCCCGCCGTCATAGATGGATCCTGCACCCATTTCACCTCTGAGTTCTGTAGTACTATTCTCGCTCCCCCTCCCTCCAGACGGAACAAGGATAGAGTTCCCCTGGGCCTCACCTTCCGCATCCAACATATCATTCTCTGACATTTCCGTCAGCTCTAACGTGATCCCACCACTCATCACATCTCTTATCCCCACACTTCCGCCTTCTGCAGAGACCGCTCGCTGCCTCAGCAACCTCTTGGTTCACTCATCCCTTCCCACAGGTACTTCTGCCTGCACCGCTGGAGATGTAACATCTGTACATCCTCCCTCACACCTCCATCTAGTAACCTCAGTGGTCTTTCCAGGTCAGAGGCTCACGTGCATCACTTGTAACCTCGTCACTTGTAACCTCATCTGATATAGTAGCGGCCAGAGGATCTGGGGTGACAGAGGAACTGAAGAAAATCCACATTAGGCAGGAAATGGTGTTGGATAGACTGATGGGACTGAAGGCTGATAAATCCCCAGGGCCTGATGGTCTGCATCCCAAGGTACTTAAGGAAATGGCTCTAGAAATCGTGGATGCATTGGTGATAATTTTCCAATGTTCTATACACTCAGGATCATGTCCTGTGGATTGGAGGGTAGCTAATGTTATCCCACTTTTTAAGAAAGGCGGGAGAGAAAACGTGGAATTATAGACGTTAGCCTGATATCGGTAGTGGGGAAGATGCTGGAGTCAATTATAAAAGATGAGGTAGCCGCACATTTGGATAGCAGTAACAGTCCGAGTCAGCATGGATTTATGAAGGGGAAATCATGCTTGACTAATCTTCTGGAATTTTTTGAAGATGTAACTAGGAAAATGGACAAGGGAGAGCCAGTGGATGTAGTGTACCTGGACTTTCAGAAAGCATTTGATAAGGTCCCACATAAGAGATTAGTAGGCAAAATTAGGGCACATGGTAGAGTGCTGACATGGATAGACAGGAAACAAAGAGTAGGGATTAACGGGTCCCTTTCAGAATGGCAGGCAGCGACTAGTGGGGTACCGCAAGGCTCGGTGCTGGGACCGCAGCTATTTACAATATACATCAATGATTTGGATGAAGGGATTCAAAGTAACATTAGCAAATTTGCAGATGACACAAAGCTGGGTGGCAGTGTGAACTGTGAGGAAGATGCTATGAGAATCCAGGGTGACTTGGACAGGTTGGGGGAGTGGGCAGATGCATGGCAGATTAAGTTTAATGCGGATATATGTGAGGTTATCCACTTTGGTAGCAAAAACAGGAAGGCAGATTACTATCTAAATGGCGTCAATGGGATCTGGGGGTCCTTGTACAGCAGTCTATGAAAGTAAGCATGCAGGTACAGCAGGCAGTGAAGAAAGCGAATGGCATGTTGGCCTTTATAACAAGAGGAATCGAATATAGGAGCAAAGAGGTCCTTCTGCAGTTGTACAGAGCCCTAGTGAGACCAAACCTGGAGTATTATGTGCAATTTTGGTCCCCTCATTTGAGGAAGGACATTCTTGCTATTGAGGGAGTGCAGCGTAGGTTTACAAGGTTAATTCCCGGGATGGCAGGACTGTCATATGCTGAGAGAATGGAGCAGCTGGGCTTGTACACTCTGGAGTTTAGAAGGATGAGGGGGATCTCATTGAAACATGTAGGAGTGTTAAGGGCTTGGACACACTAGAGACAGGAAACATGTTCCCGATGTTGGGGGGTGACCAGAACCAGGGGCCACAGTTTAAGAATAAGCCATTTAGAACGGAGACGAGAAAACACTTTTCCTCATAGAAAGTGGCGAGTCTATGGAATTCTCTGCCTCAGAGGGCGGTGGAGGCCGGTTCTCTGGATGCTTTCAAGAGAGAGCTAGATAGAGCTGTTAAAAATAGCGGAGTCAGGGGATATGGGGAGAAAGCAGGAACGGGGTACTGATTGGGGATGATCAGCCATGATCACATTGAATAGCAGTGCTGGCTTGAAGGGCCAAATGGCCTTCTCCTGCACCTATTGTCTATCTAATGCATCCAGTGATTGCCAGGTGGCCTTCTGTACGTCAGTGAGATCATGTGTAAACTCAGCACTGCTTCACCGAACATTTGTGCTTAGTCCACCAAGACTTAAGGGATCTCCTATTGCTAAGCATTTGAACTCCTCTTCCGATTCCCACACTGACCTATCCTGGGCCTCCTTCATTGCCAGAGTGAGGCCACGTGCAAACTGGCGGAACGCTTCATATTCTGCTTAGGTAGCTTGCAACCCAACGGTGTGAACACTGAATTCTCCAAATGTAAGTAGCTACAAAACCCTCCTCCTCTCCCTTCAGCCCCTCTCCCTTCAACACCCACCCCCCCTCTTTGCCCCACCTGGCCTTGTTCCTGTTTCTCCCCTCCCCCTTCCCTTACATTCCTTTCTCTAGCTTCACAATTTGCAACTTTTCAATCCCTTTGTCTCATACCCATCTTTTCTTCTCTGGTCTTTGTCCACCATATGCCTATCAAAAACCTCCCTCACCTGTATCAACCACTAACCTGCCCCAGGCTGTGTAAAAGATGCCCCGTGTATATTCTTACTTTTGTCCCTCTCACCGTAAAGCTATGCCGTCTAGTATTTGATATTTCCATCCTAGGTAGGTGGTCTGACTGACTACCCTATCTCTACCTCTCATCATTTAATACACTTCTATCAGGTTTCACCGCAACCTCCATCATTCAAGAGAAAACAATCCAAATCTATCTAAAATCACTCTGTAGCTAATCTAGGCATTGTTCAGGTCAACCTCCTCTGCACTCTTTCCAAATCCTCTACGTTCTCCGTGTAATGGGGCGCCCAGAACTGTATGCACTACTCCACATGCAGCCTAACCAAAAGTTCTACAAAGCTGCATCACGACTTCCTGACTCGTATACTCAGTGCCCCTACTAATGAAGGCAAGCCTTCTTTACCACTCTATCAACCCGTGTTGCTACTTTCAGCTAATTATGGACTTGGATCCCAAGATTCCTCTGTACATCAATGCTGTTAAGGGCCACACCATTAATAAGATATTTTCCCCTTTGCATTTGACCTCCCAAAGTGCAACACCTCACATTTGCTTACATTAAATTCCATTTGCCATTTCTCTGCTCATTTTTGTAGCTGATCTAGATCCCGCAGTATACTTCCTCACACACTGTGAACCAGCCAATCTTGGTGTCATCTGCAAAAGTTGCCGGGCTTTGTCACGCCTCCACATCTCTTTTCTACCTTCCCACTCCCCTTATTCCTGTCAGACTGAAGAAGGGTCCCGACCCTTATTGTCGTCTGTCCATTTCATCCACAGATGTTCCCTGACCCACTGTATTCTTCCAGCACTTTGCGTTTCCAAGATTCCAACATCTGCAGTTCCTTGTGAATCTACAAATGTCCGATCAGTTATTTTTTACTCTCTTTGTACTTAATTTAATTCAAATTCACTTCAATGCTTTGTCTATCCTTAAATCTCACTGGTTAAGACAGACTGTTGGTTCCATTCTTCGAGATCTAAAGTGACTTATCTTCAACTGGGACCCTGCAGCAATCTGCAATTCCAGATTTCATGTGTTGAAGACATTGCACGAGGCACAATGAGATGCCAACACATCCTGGGAGATTATTTACGAAGAAGTAACCATAATAATTGATATTAGACCCCAAATCACATCTTTAAATATTGACGCTTTGTGGAATGAAGGATAAAAGCACTAACATGAAGTGTGAGCACTGATTTACTTTGGTGAAAATATTTCATTTTGTTAAGTATGAAATATTTAGTTGAGTAAGAATTGAATTTAACAGCACATAATCTATATCAGGAAGTTAACATTCTTCATCAATACTTTTGTCTTGACTATAGTTTTTCCACTATATACACCAGTTTTGTTTTGAATGGAATGAACCATTGAATGATTAGATTAGATTTTACAGTGAATATATAGCAAAACAAATTGTGCCTTTAATCTATTTTAAGATTAGTTTGAGTGGGTGGTCCGATTTGGAGGACATCACTAAACAGCTCCTATCTGATTTTTAAAACAATTTTTATGCACCAAAGAAGTCAATGGCATTAGGTTCTGGATCCATACAATATCTTGCAATACACTATGGTAAGCTTAAGTATTTTGTGAGTTCTTGTGGAACACCTCCAGTATGCTTTTAATTGCACAAATGCACAGGGTCTGCATAGAATGTGAAGAAGCTTAAAGGATCTGCTAGGAATCTAAAAATTAAACAAATCATTTGCTGTAAAAAACAAAATCATTTGCAGGATTGACCACCTAGAACATGGACTTAAAATTGTAGTTAGCAAAAAAACAATGACAATTTGTTTACTATATGGTCATTAAAATGTTGATTTATTCAATGCTTCGTACAAATAATATTTGTAATCCACAGCAAATAAACATTTAAAGTGAGAATAAGTCATTTGCATTAATTTATTATTTTTACTTACTGATTGCATTAATAAAATCATTAAAAAGATGATACGTGAAGAGTGGTTCTGGTAGTTCTCTGAAAAGCATCTTGAGAGCCCCCGTAATGACATTAATATCCTCCCACTTATTATCTTTCAAGTCCAGCTTTTCATCTGCAAGGAAGGACAGTTGAGTTTATTAAGATAAGAAACAAAACAGAAATCATAACTGCTTGGTATTTTAAAGTCTATTATGGAGGTTTGGTCATTTGTAAGTAAATAAAACCCATTTTGTTTTCCAAGGGCCATAATCAAGGCTGGTCCAGATAAAGTTAGTCCAGACCTAGGTCATCTCCAACCCAACGGCATGTGGGAGAACATCTCCTGTTCTGCCCTGGGTAATCTACAACCCTATGGTATGAACACCGAATTCTACAATTTTAGGTCATTCCATGCTCCCCCCTCTTTCTCTCTCTCTCCTCTTCTGATCCATTTCTGCTCCCAAATTATGGGACGGTGCTGTGTATGCCTAGAATACGGGTGGTCGCGGTGGCGCAGCGGTAGAGTTGCTGCCTTACAACGAATACAGTGCCGGAGACCCGGGTTAGATCCTGACTACGGGTGCTGTCTGTACGGAGTTTGTACGTGATCTGCGTGGGTTTTCTCCGAGATCTTCGGTTTCCTCCCACACTCCAATGATGTACAGCTTTGTAGGTTAATTGGCTTGGTAAATATAAAAAATGTCCCTAGTGGGTGTAGGACAGTGTTAATGTTCTGGGATCGCTGGTTGGTGTGGACCCGGTGGGCTGAAGGGCCCATTTCCGCGCTGTATCTCTAAATTAAACCTTAAAAAAAACAGAAAGAATTCTTCTGTAATGCTGACACAATGGAGGCTTGAAATATTAAGAGCGCCCTCAAAATGCAAAACGTTCTCTATTCATTCCTCAGGGAGTAATCAGGCACCATTGTGGATAATTAATAACCTTCTGTAAAATGATGGGCTCTCAGCAAGACTCGATCGCTCTCTTTCTACTGATCCCAATTTCTTTTTTAAATGAAAGAAAAGAAAAAAACAGTAGGTGCCAAGTGAAAACTGAATTTTACACAGGTTCCAGAGGAAGACACATAAAAGCAACAACCATGATAAACTTTCACATAAAAGACATCAAAGTGCCGGAGTAACTCAGCCAGTCAGGCAGCATCCCTGGAGATTAGCTAAATACCTATGATGAATTAAATGAGATTGGAAGTACCAATAAAGAAAGGTGTAATAGTGAGGATAATAGCTGGAATTTTCCTCCTATTGTTAAGTGCCAGATAGTGCACTGACAATGATATAATTTTCATGTTCTCCATTAATGCTGTCTGAACCGCTGAGTTACTCCAGCACTGTGTCTTTTTTGTAAACCACCATCTGCAGTTCCTTATTTCAGATAAACCTGAATATGCCAAATCCATAAAACATGCAAGTTTCCATTAATAAATAGCAGACATTGTCCCAATATGGCTATTCGGTTTCCTGAAGATCCCTTCAATAGCCTAAGCAGCAGCAGTCATGAATTATCAGGCGGCCACATGATACTTCACATTCATACTGATTAAGACTGTGCTGCAGCGGTATGGCTGCTGCTCTACAGTGCCAGAGGAGTTGGCTTCGATGCTGACTGCGGGTACTGGCTAGAATGGAGTTTGCTCAATCTCCCATGGGTTTCTTCCAGGTTTCCTCCCAGATTCCAAAGACATACAGTTTGTAGGTTAATGGCTTCTGTAAATTGCCCCTAGGGAGCAGGATGCGAAACTGCGTTAAACTAGAACACGGTGATCGTCATTCGCCGTGGACTCGGTTAGGCCTCAAGGGCCTGTTTCCATGCTGTATCACTAAACTAAAGATGCAGGCTGACCATCTTATTTTGAAGCCTGTATCATCCATTTAACAGAATGAGTTCAACGTGTAAGTCAGTTCAGGCCAATGGCATTCATTGGAATTGAAGCAATACAATTGAATGTCAAGCACTGCAGCTACTGAATAACTTTAAAGGTGCACCCTCTGTTCACTTACTCACAATTAACTCTCCTTCCATTGCAAGGTGTGTGATTGTGCACTGACTGTTCTATCACTTTCGCCATATACAAGGTCATTTTGATAATAAGGTAGTGCAGGCCAACCTATTTCAGGACATGGATAATATCCGGATTTCTTCTAATAAGTGGCAGGTAGCATTCTCAGATGCAAGGTCAGGCAATGGCCATGTTTAAAAATTGAAAAAACTCAACTAATCGCCTGGAAGCTCAGAGGCTCCATCAATCCTGCCTCTGGATTTTCATTCCTCACATCAAATGACACTTGGTGCTCTGCAGTAACCGACTGACACATCAGCACATCTTCTCTCCTCTTTGATCTCAAATGTCGTAAAGATAAAGTCAATAATGTCACGACAAATAGTTCGCCTACAAGTTATACATGATATATATAATTGTTATGATGAAAATGCACAGGAATTACAGTGGTTCAAGTAGAACCATCAAGAAGCTGCTATCAAGGGGAAAATTAGCATCATGCTCAGGGGCGGCACACAGTGGCGCAGCGGTAGAGTTGCTGCATTCCAGCGCCAGAGACCCAGGTTTGATCCCGACTACGGGTGCTGTCTGTACGGAGTTTGTACGTTCTCCCCATGACAGCAATGGTTTTCTCCGTGATCATCGGTTTCCCCCTCACACTCCAAAGACGTACAGGTTTGTAGGTTAATTGGCTTGGGTTTGAATACTTGGTACAAGTGTAAATTGCCCCTTGTGTGTCTAGGCTTATGTTTGTGTATGGGGATGGCTGGTTAGCACGGACTCGGTGGGTTAAGGGCCTGTTTCCGCGCTGTATCTCTAAAACTAAAATCATCCGTGTCTTAAAAATATACCAAGACAAACTAGGTAATCTGATTTTTAACTTATTGCTAACCCTTAAAGTCCTTCAACCATGTTTCAGCAATGGAAACAATAACATAGACCCAAAAGTTAATTATAGCTCTGAGTTCATCTATTTTGCTCATCATATTCTTTGTTTGTGAAAAATGAGCATCATCCATGTCTTAAAATATATATAGACAAACCTTGATGAATTGAGAAGGCAATCTGACCTAACATGTCGGAAATTGTTTGGTGCAGTAGAAATGGCCTCCCTGTGGAAAACAGCAGTAAAGGCCCAAATTGCGGCATTATGATGGGCATTGCTGTACAGAACAGTGGTGGGACCTCTATTGTAAAGGGAGGCAGCTGGTATTTCTATGGTGGCAAAACAAACTCTCGGTTTATATGTTGTGTTCCTGGTGGTAGGGCCAAAGATGTTTTGGAGAGACTACAGGACATCCTGAAAGGGGAAAGTGAACAGCCAGAGGACATGATGAACAATAGACAATAGGTGCAGGAGTAGACCATTCGAGCCAGCACCGCCATTCAATGTGATCATGGCTGATCATCCACAATCAGTACCCCGTTCCTGCCTTCTCTCTATATCCCTTAACTCCACTATCCCCAAAAGCTCTATCTAACGGTCTCTTGAAAGCATCCAGAGAACCAGCCTGCACTGCCCTCTGGAGCAGAGAATTCCACACACTCACAACTCTCTTGTGAAAAAGTTTTTCCTCATCTCCGTTCTAAATGGCTTACCACTTATTCTTAAACTATCGCTCCTGGTTCTGGACTCCCCCAACATTGGGAATATATTTCCTGCCTCTAGCGTGTCCAAACCCTTAATAATCTTATATGTTTCAATAAGATCCCCTCTCATCCTTCTAAATTCCAGGGTATACATAGGTAGAAGGGATGAGGTCCTGCAATGTTAGCTGGGTACCCACCTTTTGGAGACAATGACCATACCTGTACATTGTACAATGTACAGAACAGAATTCAAAGCTTGTAATCTCTAAATTCCTTCTGGTGCCACAAACCATTGCGTATTGGATTGGAAGGATACATCAGAGGTGTGCACGGCTAAAGAATGGTGCCGGAGAATGGGCTTTGGTTCCTGGATTATTGGAACGGTTTCTGGAAAGGTGGGATCTGTGCAAGTGGAACAGGTTGCACCTTAACCAGAGTGGGAGCAATATCCCTTGATGAGAGGTTTGCTAGCGTTGTTGGGGGAAGGTTTAAACTGATTTGGCAGGGGGGGGGGGAAAGAGACTCAGAGTAGTTGTTCAGATGGAGAGAACAATCACTGACAAGAGAAATAATCAGATCAATAGGCAGAACAAGCTAAGTGCACAGCAAGGGAATTCAAAGCTAAATTGCATCTATTTTAATCCGAATATCGCTAGATGGACTCAAAGTTTTAAGTAGCATCCTAACCACAACCCTACCTCAACAACTACTATAAATGATTTTATAGATTGCACTACATACTTTGACTTGCACTGTTAATGTCTGATAGCCAATTATAAATGATCATTTACTGTAATATTATTTATTGTTCTTTATTTGGTGCATTCTTGTGCCTGTAAAGCTGCAGCAAGCAAGAATTTTAATGCTCTTTTCCTGGTGCATATGACAATTAAACACTCCTAACTCGTGACGTTTGGAACACTTCAATCTCGCTAATGTAAAGGAGTACTGGGCAACGATAGCCTGGGAGCATCTACTTGCAGCCAAGTCTCAAAGGAGAAATGACTAGAGTTCAAGGCCAACACATTCCTGTCAGAGAATAGGCAGGAGTAAAGGGCCTGTCCTACAAGCATGCAACTCTATGCGATGAACGCGATCAAACTAGAAGCGGGGGCCGCGCGGAGGTCGGGTGATCCCCTGTACAGGGCCGTTCCACCAGCATGCGCCTGCATGCGGCAAGCGCAACCAAACCGGCAGTAGGGGCGGCGCGGAGGTCGGGTGAGTGGCGCAACGCGGCGCAAAGTGAGGCGAACTTGGAGCAAAGTCTAAGGTAAGTTCGCCAGGACAGAGAGGGGCACACAGAAAGGGGCACAGAGGCACACACGCAGAGGGCCACGGAGCCATACACATAGAGGGTCACAGAGGCACCTACAGATAGGTTCACGAAGGCACGATGTCGGGTCGGTGTGTAATGCATCGAGGCGACTGCGAGCCGACAAGCCGTTGCCACGCGGAATTTTTGGACATAGTCAGTTCTTCGGAGCCCCGCGCGGTGTCGGGACGAACTCCGCACAATTCCGCACGGCTCCGGCGATCGAAGTGGGACCGGCCCCGCGACGCCGGACGGCTCAAGCGACCACGTTAGGTCGTGCTAATCGCATAGAGTTGCATGCTGGTGGGACAGGCCCTTAACATGGATAAGGAGTGCTGAATGTCGAGGGATAGCGGGGGTTCGAAAAGAGAGAAAAGGAATTGACAGACAAAGGGAATTCTTGACAGTGGAGGCCCGTCAGAAGCATAAAAAATGATTCACAAGGATGACTGGTTTTCCCTGGAGCAAAGGATATTAGTGGGTGGCTTTATACTGGTTTATGAGTGGCAGAGATAAGATGGATTATCAGAGTTTTTTCCCCAGGGTAAGGGATTCTAAAATTAGATAGCACAGATGAAAAGGTTAGAGGGGAAAGGGACCAGAGGGGCAGGCGGTGGGTACGTGGAATGGGCTCCCAGAGGAAGCAGTGGAGGTGGGTACAATTACAATGTTTAAAAGACTGGTATGTGGTAGGAAATGTTTTGAGGTTTATGTAGATCAAATGGGACCAGCTCAGGAATATATCTTGGTTGGCAGAAGGCGTGTTTCCATACTGTATGACTATGACTCTGTGTGTGCAGAAAGGAAGTTAAGAAGGATAAGAAGGATTATAAAAAAAAACTACTGCCAGTCAGGATTAAGGCAAATCTGAGGGTGTTTTTAAGTATATGAAAAGAAAAAGAATAACCAGGGAAAAAGGCAGGGACAACATGCACGGCATAGAGCTGCTGCCTCACAACACCAGGGAACCAGGTTCAATCCTGGTGTTGTGAGTCTGAAGAAGGGTTTCAGCCCGAAATGTTGCCCATTTCTTTCGCTCCATAGATGCTGTGCCTCACCCGCTGAGTTTCACTTTTGTCTACCTTCAATTTTCCAGCATCTGTAGTTCCTTCTTAAACATCAATCGTGATGTGTGCTGCCTTTGTCGAGTTTGCACGTTCTCCCTGTCACAGCACGGGATTCCTCCGGGTGCTCCGGTTTCCCCCCCCCAAAGATGTGCAGGTTTGTGGATTGACAGCTATCTGCAAATTTCCCCTAGTGTGAAGGGAGTGAATACTAAAGTGCAATAACATATAACTAGTGCGAACGGGTGATCGATGGTCCGTGGGACTCGTTGGGCCGAAGAGCCCGTTTTCATGCTGTTTCTCTAAACTAAACTGGGGCATTCTGTGCAGGAGCCAGAAGGTATAGCTGATGTCCTAAATGAATACTTTCCATTAGCATTCACAAAGGAACCTGACTTTGTGTTTGGATTTCAGTGAAGGGGTGGATGAAAGCGTACTCCACAGATTACGAGGAGATATTGCATATGTTATGAGAGAATATAAGAGGGACCTTCTTCACCCAAAGTACCAGTTATGCACTGCCTGAGAGTAGTTCATGCTAGGGTACATTTAAGTAGCATTTTGAAAGGCACTTGAATCACCTCATTGCCCAGAAGATTCTCAATCAAGTGCTGGGAAATGGGATTAAATGGAAGGGTGTCCACTGGTTGGCGTTAACAAGTTGGGCTAATGGCCTGATTCTACGCTGTATGATTCTATGACATAAATCACAATTCATTATATTCTAATCGACTACTGTATGGCAACAAATTTGTATGCCATAGAAATGTCAGGTAAAATATTTTATAAAAGAAAATTATCACCAAGGTTTTACAGATTTAAATGTTTTGATTTTATGTTGAGTTCATGTTTATGTGTTACGTTCTCACATGTATCAGATCTCGTATCCAGCTGCACAGAGAGAGAATGAAACACCAGAGGGAGCCCTGCTGTGGCCTATCATTGCACTCCCTTGGTGAATGAAGAAAGAGAAACACAGGTATAAAGATTTAAATATGCAGTCTGGACTTAAATATAAAAGATCAGGTTCTGCTGCTAACTATATGGAAGGATTTAATAATCTTTAAAAAAAATCCCATTTAATAATGTAACTTACCATGGTTGACGGCAAATCGCAGTTTTTGTATAACAGCTAGGTTGCCACTGACTCTATAAAGACCATCAACGTTTAAGCCTGATGGAATAAGATGAATCAACATAAACAGGAATAGAACACGGAGACTACATTACAGAGATGTAAAAGCTCAATGTTTGAAAATCAATATTGAAAATCATTATTTTGCAAAAAGTGTGACCAGTCTATATTTAAGATGAAATTAAAAGGAAGTATCCACTGTGAAATATGCACAATTACTCTAATTAGGTGAACAATTCTGGATTCTTTTGATATTATTCCACAAGCATAGTCCAAGTTTGTGTGAAATAGTTTGCGGAAACAAATTAGACTACATACCTTCCTTTTCCACGTGATCAATACACATTGTCACAAATTTAGGTACAGTCGTGCCTTCTCTCTGACATAGACTGCTTAAATTGCATCCAAACACTTGATCTAAATAAAAATAAAAGTGATTGGTAATACAGTTTTACATAGCGGCCAACATTTTATGACAAGAATAGCGAGCCTAACAACACTCATACATTGAAGATGCAAATAATATTCATTTGCTCCAACCAGAAAATCTTGGACAAAAAATATTTAAATAGCATTTCGTATTTGAAATTTAATTTAGATGACAAGCCTTTTTTTTAAAAGAAGCCCTATTATCCAGGAAGCATATATTAAAATGTACATAATATCATATAATGTAACAATAATAAAACATTTAACAATATAACGATATAATATAATGTAACACTTTTATTGGAAAATTATTTCAATGGAAACAAGTTTTTATTAAAGTTTAATTAGTCAGTTCAGCAATATTTTAATATGAACAGGCAAGGGCATCCAAGAACCATAAATTCAGATTGATTAGAGTGAAATATAGTTACTGAATCATGCACTTTATCTACTCCCTTTCGTCCATTTAGAAAATATCTGTGTTTGAACAGTTCCACAAGTTCAGGGCATATTAACAGGAAGCAACAATGGCTTTGATTGGAAAGACAAAGGGGTTGTTTGGCTCACTCAGCTGAACTCCCACATTCTTTTGCAGAGGAAGCAAATTAGAAGGAAACTATGCACTTCCTTGTGGCCTGAACAGCAGTTCTGATAAAGACCTATGAAGAGAGCTGCTAGCTCCTTAGCTGCAGGTGGCGTAGGATGCCTTGAGCACTTCATGGGGGGAAAACATGGGAGGAGAAATCCACTGGTTTCATTACGTAGTAAGAACAAAAAACGTCTACGGCAATTTGTCATATGTTTATATCAGATAAATCTAAAAGTGTTTCACTCGTACTTTAAAATGGACTACTTCAACAAATGTATGATTTTTTTCCTTACCTTTAATATAGCCTTTGTCTCGCACAGCTTGGAGTGTTGGTCTTCGTGTCAGAAACTTTTTCAATTTTGTTTTGGTCTTTTTTTGGTCTGCATTATCTACATTACCAGATGACTTAATCGCTGGAACAATAAACATAAAACTTAAACTACAAAACTATTCAATTAAACAGTCTCAACATTTTAGAGTTGCTTTGTAAGGAAATAATGATAAAGATTTTAATATAAACATGATGTTAAATGGTGGATACTTTATTGATTCAGAAGACACTTTCTTATAATATAGATTTCATAGTTTTTTTTAAGTCAATTGGTAAATGAGCCTGACTTTACATTTTCAGCATAGCTTTTAATGTACCAAGTTTTATAATATCCCCACCAAGAATGTTTTTGCACCAAGCTAAATACTTTCCTCAGGCTTATGGCAAATTTGGTAGCAACTGATACTGCAGTTCACTTGATCTTTAATACATAGCTACATCTGATTCGAGTGTTTAACCAGATTCATTCATAAGTCAAGGCCTGTGGGATAAGGCAGGAACGGGGTTCTGATTGTGGATTATCAGCCATGATCATAGTGAATGGTGGTGCTGGCTTGAATGGCCTACTCCTGCACCTATTGTCTATAAGAATAAATCTTATTCCCAATAATTTGATTATGCATGAGATAGCTTCTCTTCAAGTACACTGCAACCACCTAGTGTACCGGTGTGAACTTCGATGACAAGCAATTGAAAACATAAATAATGGCAATTAATAATCACTTGCATGTTATTCGATTTACACAGCATTTTAAAGTGATGTTGCAGAGCTATTGCCAATAATGTTTTGGTAAAAAAAAAAATTATCAGGGAGGAAAAGGTAGAGAATCGGGTTGATAATGTATATTCAGGATGTCAATTAAAAAGCAGGTAACCGTAACCTCATGAAGGGTTTTATTTTCACCATATTTGCAGCGAGGAAACAGAACAAAAAGTGCTCTGATGCTGGCAATGGTGCAGCCAGTGCGAGGGAACAAAGGCATCATTTCCCCCTCTCACCTGCAGGAAACTATTCATACATTTGCTGACAACCTATCACCAACCACATCAATATCAAATGCAATTTTGTAACAATAATGCATGAAAATAGTTTGATAACTGCGATTTAATAAAATAAAATGATTGCTTCTGCGTAATGGGAACTATTCAGTATCAATTCGATTCTAACTAATGAACCTCATTCTATAACCAACAGAGTCCTCCCACTTCTTGCACTGGCCCCATAGCAGAAGCTTCCACGTCACGGGGCTGGGAACTGGAAGTATCCCAAACTAATTCTGCTACCACCATCATCATCTATTGCAACAAGTGATGGCTCCCACTGATTGTCACCGGAAGCCTGCGCCCTTTTTAGGATGGACGATGACAGTGATGTCAACATTTGAAACATGGAAGATGGATACGAAAGAAGACTTCTTGCACTACCTCTGATCACTGAACCTGCTTCTTGAGGTTTCATAAACTTACCACTATTTAGTTAATTCACAACTCCCATTTTGTGTCAGATGTTCTACCATGACATAAAAATCCTTAAGACTTTCACAGAAAAAACATTGTTTTTTTTACTGGGGAAAGTCACAGATAACGTAACAGAAAGCAACAGCTCAAGTAACTTCAGAAGCAGGAATCTTCAGCAAAACATCAAGTGCTCAAGTAACTCAGTGCTTCAGGCAGAAAAGATAGACAGGAAATGCTGGAGTAACTCAGTTGGAGAAAGGCAGCATCTCTGGAGAAAGGGAATGGGTGACGTTTCAGGTTGAAACCCTTCTTCAGACAGAGTCGGGGAGAGGGAAACTAGAGGTATGAAAATGTTCAGAACAAAATCAGAGCCGGCACCGATGACCAAGGAAAGGCAGAGCCCACAATGGTCCATTGTTGGCTGTGGAAGAGGTGATAACAAAGGGATATATGGACGCAAATTGTGGAACTGGCAGGACGATTAAGGTGGGGCGGAGAGAGGGAGGAAATGCAGGGGTTTCTTGAAATTAGAGAAATCGACATTTATACCGCTGGATTACAAGCTGCCCAAGCAAAATATGATGTGCTGTTCCTCTAATTTGCGCTGGGCCTCACTCTGACAGTGGAGGAGGCCCAGGACAGAAAGGTCAGTGTGGGAATGAGAAGGGGTGTTAGTGTTTGGCAACCAGTAGATTGCATGGGCAAAGGCGGTCTGAATATAGGTGTTCAGCGAAACTATTGCCTAGTCTGCCCTTGGTCTCGCAAATATATAGGAGTCCACGCTGAAAACAACAGATACAGTCGATGTTGGAGGAGTTGCAAGTGAACTTCTGCCTCACCTGAAAGGTCTGTTCGGGTCCCTGGATGGAGTCGAGGGAGGAGATGTGGGACAGGTGTTGCATCTCCTGCAGTTGCAGGGGAAAGTACCGGGCGAGGGGGGGGGGTGTTTTGGAGTGAACCAGGAGTTGCGGTTCACTCTGCAGAAAACAGAAAGGAATGAAACTGGGAAGATGCAACTAGTGCGGGGATTCCGCTGGTGGTGGCAAAAATGGCGGAGGATGATGTGCTGTATACAACAGCTGATGTGGTGAAAGACGAGGACTCGGGGGACTCTATCCCTGTTGCATCTGGGGATCACGAGTGGAGCTACGGGATACCGAGGAGACACATGTGAGGACCTCATCTATGATAGAGGAGGAGAACCCTAAAGAATGAGGACCACTCGGATATTCTGGTATGGAACACCTCATCTTGGGCACAGGGGCAGTAGAGACTGAGGAATTGGGAGTCGGGGAAAGGTAGGGTGTGAAGAAGTGTAGTCTAGATAGCTGTGGGAGTCAGTAGGTTTGTCTAGCATCTGTGGGGGGAATGGATAGGCAACGTTTCAGATCAGGACCCTGCGTCAGATCACCACTGGACATTGATGTATCTATCTATAATCTCTCCTTGGCTACAAAGGAGGAGGATAGGATGGCACATTGTCTTTGTCTCGTCTGACTTTTCATTCATCCCACACAATCTGCATAACCAACTGCAGACGCCACAAACACTTCCTTTTCCTTTCAGTTCTCCAGCATGCACAGGCTAGTGTTTGGTGCTAAGGGAATAGCTGATGCTATTCAGGGCTTGTTCAAGCTCTACAAGCCAAATTGTTTTTAAATGCATTTATTTCTCACATTTGGTTTTTGATTTGGATCTACATATTGTGTATTTGTTGTAAAATAAGGGGAAACTGAAAAAGTCGGCAACAAGTCCCGATTGTTTATTCATTCATAAACTTATTCATTCATCCAGTCATTCATTAACGGTGTATGATAGTAAGGTCTGGTGCTCGTCTGTGGGGTCATGGTCCAAGGATAAGTAGGAGGAGGTGTCTGAGAGTTATCGCCTGGCCTCAGCCCGGTAGAGGTCAGCGTGCCAGAACACCATGGCGCCTCCCTTTGATTATCATGTCAGGGTTGCTGCAGAGTGAGCAGAGGGCTATACGTTCGGGGGGGAGGGGGGGGGGGGGGAGAGAGAGTAAGTAAGGAGAGTGGAAAAGTTGAGGCGGTTGATGTCCTGCCGGCAGTTAAAGAGAGCCATAGTTCCTAACTAACCATGGATAGCTAGGATGGTTATTGGCTAGGGAGGAAAAGGTATTAAGTATGAATCAAGTGTAGTGTGTTTCCTGGATTTCAAGACTATTTTATTGCAATTTTATTAGCATAATTTATTTAATGACCATCCGACTAAGGTGATTTTTCACCCGCCTGAAAAACCGGCAAATGGAACAGTGACTGTCAGAGTGGAACACACACAACCACACACACACCCACCCCTTCACCAGCCCGTTATACAGGCGGGTGACAGGGCAAGCGGGGGGAGCGCTGCCTAAACAGTTCACACGGTGCAAAGCCAAGGTGAAGCAAACACACACCACGATGAACAGGAAGGTTGGCGCTGTAAAAAGACGTACAGTACAGTAAGTCCTTTAAAGGAGGAGGGGGGGGGGGGGAAAGAGAAGGAATGGAGAAGACTTTTAAGAAACCAGAGATACACGGCTGTAAAGTTCGGCGGACATTTAACATTACCGGTCGGTTATCCTTGGTTCTGAAAACCACTGCTTACCCTTTTTTCCCACCAATGAAATTCACCTGTCAGCTACAACCTACGGGAACCTCCGAGAACCTTCGACCTCCTGGCAACCCATTAGGACCACCTGGAGATCCACCTACGGCTCGAGAATTCTCGCTACTCTCCAAGGCGGTTTCATTCTAGTCGCCGCTAATTTTTCAACGTGTGGTGACTGCGTAGTCTCCTACAGTCGCTTAAAAAGTCGCCTAGGTGGGACAGGCCCATAAAGCTCACAGTCTGATGCCTTTACGTCCACTTTCTGTACATGCTGGGTTTTAAACAATATACCCAATAATTAAAAACTCTTGCAAACCTAGCTCTGCTTGTATCTAATAAGCAAAGAAAAGCAGATAAACTCTGTGTGTTATTTGTAGGTTTGCTCCGGGAGGTCCAGTTTCCTCACACATTCCAAAGACAAACAGGTTTGTAGATTAATTGACCACTGTAAATTGTCTCTAGCGTGCACGATAGAACAAATGTATGGGTGATAGCTGTGGTCGGCACGGACTTGGTGATCCACTCTGTATCGGTAAACTACACTATTGGCCTGAACTTAACTCCGTTTATCTCTACATTGATGCTTTCTGACCTGCTGAGTATTTCCAGCAGTTTCTACTTTTATTACTAATAAAAGTGTACAGTTAGGAAGGGGGAAAATATAATAAATATTAATGATTAATCGAGCTTCTCTTTACCATGGTTGCCATAACAATTTATGGAGGCCATTGCATCTTTAATCATAAAAACATTTACAAATATTTTTAGCTCAATTAGTGTAAATTAAGTGTATTTTAGCTATAATGCGACAGTTATGAGTCGAAGAAACCTCACGTGAGAGAAAATCACGTTATAATGGCAATTGTGTCAATGGGGAAAAGAGGCTTCGGGGCTAGGGAGTTTCTGACAATAACACTATTATTTTTCTCCATGGAATCTTTAAAAATAAAGGTCTTTTTAACAGCAATACATTTATCTTTGTTACTGCAAGGTAAAGTACTCAAGAGTGTATGTTACATTGCTTAATAGACTATATATTGGTGCACAAGTGTCGATAAAAGCAACTTCTTGCCAATTTCAATGTCCACCCACAGTTCAAAGTAATAGCCGTGTTCTTAAGAGAATTGTGCCTGATTACTGCATGGAAGTTACATGAAAACAATTTTCCCCTCCCTAAACTGTTTAAATCCAAGGAGGTTTATTTTTGCATGTCAATCTCCAAAGTAACTTTAAAGTGACCCTCTGGTTTCCAATCTAAATAGTGTAACTAATTTGGCCCGCTTAATGCAAATACTGTTTCCCTAATTCATCACTATTATCCACTTTCTGTTATGAAACACATGCTATAGCAGAACTACTTGTACACATTGAGGACTTGTAAGAGAATAACAGACCTTTAAATTGGAACAGTGTTGTGTTTTTGAGTTTATTATAATGAATTATTATTATATACGAGTTATTATAATCAACTGTTCAGTATGGAAATGTTTTCAATGAGTAATTCCATGCAATGCAATAATGAATCTCTAACTATTAATACCAAATTCAATTTCAGTTCGCTTTTTTGAGTGAACAGAGAACATAATACAGCACAGAAACAGGCCCTTCGGCCCATAATATTCAGAGTGAAACAGTATGGAAACAGGCCCTTCGGCCCAACTTGCCTACACCGACAAGCTACACTAGTCCCATCTGCCTGCATCTGGCCCATATCCCACCAAACCTGTCCTATCCATGTACTTGTGTAACTGTTTCTTAAACGTTGGGATAGTCCCAGCCTCAACTACCTCCACTGGCAGCTTGTTCCATACACCCACCACCCTGTGTGAAAATGTTACCCCTTAAATTCCTATTAAATCTTTTCCCACCCCTCACCTTAAACCTATGTCCTCTGGTCCTCGATTCACCTACCCAATCTATTTCTCTATAAGATCACTCCTCATTCTCTTGCGCTCCATGGAATGGTGTCCCAGCCTACTCAACCTCTCCCCATTGCTACTGGCAACATCCTCGTAAATCTTCTCTGTGCCCTTTCCAGCTTGAATTCATGCTGAATATGTTGCCAACTTAAACTAACATCCTCTGCTTGCACATGATGCATATCCCTCCATTCCCTGCATATCCATGTGCCTATTTAGATGCCTCTGAAATGTCACTATCGTATCTGGCTTCACTATCACCCCAGTGCATTCCAGGCACACACCCCTCTGTGTGAAAAGTTGCCCCTCACATCACCTAAAATTCTGCCCCTCTCGCCTTAAAGCTATGCCCTCTGATCCTTGACATTTCCACCCTGGGATAAGGGTTCTGACTGTCTACCATTTGGTTGCTTACATCCTGCTCGCAATGAAAATGGCAAATAGGAATCATATGTTGTTTGCTGAAATTGACTTTAACCGTATGAAATCAATGTATATGACTTACGCCGTGATTTCTTTAAGTCTTTATTATTCTTATCTTTATCGTGCTTTTCAATGCCGGGAGACTCTGGCATGTCATCATCCGCAGCTTCATCAGACTCTGACTGCGATTAAATTAGTTGTGAGATGCAAATTAGTCTTCTGATTTCTTGAACAACTTCACAGTGAATCAGCAAAAGCAAAGAAAACAATACGAACAGAAATAGAAAGCAAAAAGCCCCTATTTGAATACACACCTGATTACTAATAGTCTCTTCAAGAGCTTTATACCATTCATTGATGAAATTATCATTGTCTAATTGTATCAGTAATTCTGTTCCTTGACGTGTTCGGAGCTAGAAAACGGCAAATTTCCCAATTAATCAAACAGATAATCAAGGAGATAGTCCTTGCCACATTCAGTTTTTATTATTTAAAAAAATACTTTGCGCACAACTTAGACTACCGTGTTTTAACTGCATTAGAAATTAGTCACAAAATGTTACCACCTCTGGTAAACAGTTAAAGTTCAGTAGAACAGCCTTCCCATTGGGAAGTCAACATAGAGCATTAATAATTGATTGCAATGGCACAATTATTAATAAATATATAGGTTGATTAGTATAATATTCAAATGCATAACACATTTTGAACAATGGCACACTTCAATGCATTAAATTTAAAATATGTAAAGTTACTCTAATATATGTCAGAAATGGAAATGTCACTTAGATTCAATGAAAAATAAATTATCAGTAGAATCGTCTGGTGTTTTGGATGATGTCTCCAGCCCACATGGTTGGCATGTTGATGTCGTATTTGACATTCCCAGGAAGAGACGACATAATTGGATGAGTCTAGCAGGATTTTGTACTTCCATATATAGCAAAATCAAATTTTCCAAGATAAAACTCAGGACTAAAATATTCCTTGTTATCTAACTTCAAATGTGAAGCTAATCTAGGGAGACAAAATTAGCTTTACTATTTAGCATTAACTTTAACAATTAAAGTAGCTCAGGAATTTGCTTATTTCAAATCTCTGCATTAATCATTAAGTTTTTTAAATTTTCACAGCAGCATCTCTGTTGGTGTGCAGTTCTCTCATGAACAAGGTACAACATGCCACAAATCTGGGTTCACTTATGGTCTCCATCATGGCTTCAAATTCTGCTTTCTTGTACTCAAAGGAATCCATACTGAAGGACCCCAAACTAAAAGGCCATTTTGAATCTTGGGCTTCAATGATAAAACATGAAAAAAAAAATTCTTAGTTTCCAATGAAGCTAAATAAATGAAGCTAAACACTGCAATAATGGAGTCCTCCTAATTAATTAATTTAGCCTTGCCATTTCTGATTTTCTTTCTGAAGGCCCAACCAACATTGTGCCCTTGCCCGGACTTCTAGCAACAAAGAACAGCTACGATGTGTGTGGGAAGGAACTGCAGATGCTGCTTTAAACAAAAGATAGACACAAAATGCTGGAGTAACTCAACGGGACAGGGAGCATCTCTGGAGAGAAGGAATGGGTGACATTTCGGGTCGACCCGAAAAGTCACCTATTCCTTCTCCCCGTGAACAGCTATGATTTAATATTGCAAAACAACTAATACTACCTTTATGAAACGACTTGTTCAAGTAATGATTTCTGAATTCCACCAGAGAAAATATTAAAAACCTTAAAGTTAATGATATCCATGAGGCATTTCCATCAATTGGTGGAAGCTTGCAATATCAATTACCAAGCCCCAAATTCCAAATCAAAAGGAACAGCCTCATGTGGTTTGATTCTCATCTCTCAATTGATACATTAGTCAATGACTGAGACAGGCAATATTTAATCACTACCTTATGACCAGGGATTCTTGAGCACATAGAACCACAGGCTAGGAAATAAAACGTGTTCAGAGCCTGAAAGAAAACTGAGAGCTGAGGGGAAAAGGACAATGATAAACACCAAGGTTCTCCCCATGACCGCGTGGGTCTTCACCCGCAACTCTCCTCTCCTCCAACATTCCAAATACGTGCAGATTTGTAGGTTGATTGGCTGCGCTACAATTGTACATTGTCCCAAGTGTGGAAGATTGTGTTAGTATACAGGGTGATCGCTGGTCAGCACGGACTAGATGGGCCGAAAGGCCTCTTTCCATGCTGTATCTCTAAAGTTTAATGACTGGCTATTTCACACATTGTACAAAGAAGGAGAATATTTACCTCAATGACATTCTTCTTACTCGATTTATCTTTTGAAGCCCATTCAATTGCAGCCCCTTTTAAATCCACGGTGAATTCAGGTTTAGATTGCGTGCCACCAAATTTCTGAAAAGTCAAAATATAAAATCGTTAAAGTTTACTGATATATCCAAAATGGATTAAAACACATGCTGGATCCTTTTTCAACAATGTTATCCGTGCTTTTTTTAGAGGAAGCATTCTATGGATGTTGGTCACTTTTAGCAGCGTGAAGGATTTTTTTTTGAAATCCATTCGTTTTTCATGATCTGGGAGTGCTGGAAAGACCACATTTATGCCATATTTAAACATCATGAAGTAGTTTGATGGGTAGCCAACTTTTTGAACCAACACAATTCTTCTGGTGAAGGTAATCCCACTGTGTTACTGTTTTGGAAATTCTATTACATGCAACACTGATCGGTTGACGATATATTTCCATAGGTATAGTATGTAGCTTGAAGGGGTACTTGCAGGTCGTAATGTTCCTAAGTACCTGAAGCCCTTTCTCTTCTTGGTGGTCGAGGTTGCAGGTGTGGATGGCACTGTTAGAGCACCTTGGGTGAGTAAGAGCAGTAGAGTCATAAATAGAGTCATAGAGCCATGGAAACAGGATGGTGGGCCCAACTTGCCCACGTCGACCAACATGCACAATCTACACTAGTCCTACCTGATCGTGCTTGGCCCATAACCCTCTAAATCTATCCTATCCATATATCCGTCTAAATGTCTCTTGAACATTATGATAGTACCTGCCTCCATGGCAGCTCATTCCATATACCCACCAGCCTTTGTGTAAAAATAGTTACCCTCCGTTCATATTACATTCCCGGTCCCTCACCTTAAACCTATGTTCTTGATTTCCCCCCTTTGGACAAAAGACTGTACATTTACTTGATCTACTCCTCTCATGACTTTGTACAACTCCATAAGAGCACCCCTCATCCTCTTGCGCTCCAAAGAATAAAGTCCCAGTCTACTAAACCTCTCCCAATAGCTAAGGTACTAGAATCCTGGCAATATCCTTGTAAATCCTCTCTGCACCCTTTCTAGCTTAACTTCATCCTTCCTATAACATGGAAACCTAAACTGAACATAATACTCCAAATGTGGCCTCATCAATGTCTCATACAACTGTAACATGACCTTCCAACTTCTACGCTCAATACTCTTACTGATGAAGGCCAATGTGCCGAGAGTGTTCTTGACCTCCCTATATACCCATGAAGCCACTTTCAAGGGACTATGTACCTGCACTCCCAATTCCCTTACTATGCATGTCTTTTTGTTAGCTGCATGGAACAAACATATTCAAAACAACTTCCCCAACTCTTTCTCCACCACGTTGACGACGACACTAGTGCTGCTCCCTACACTTCACGCTGGTTGCACAGTTCTCACATTCATTTCTGACACCTCTCTTTTCTAGATCTGAAGTCTTTATCTCAGGAGATAACTATCCACTGAGATTTACTATAAACCCACCAACTCCTCCAGCTACCTAGATCATACCTCTTCCCACCCGTCTCTTGTAAGGATGTTATCCCTTTCTCCCAGTTTTTCTATTGTATTTGCTCTTAAGATGAAGCGTTTGTCATCTGAAATGTGCTCCTTTTACAGGCAACATTGCTTCTCTTCCAATGGAATTGGATTAATAAAGACAAATGAGACAAACATCTGCACCAACTGAAGAAGGATCTCGACCTGAAACGTCACCCAATCCTTCTCTCCAAAGATGCTGCCTATCCCGTTGAGTTACTCCCATATTTGGAGTCTTTCTTCGGTTTAAACCAGCATCTGAAGTTCCTTCTTACACATCTTCACCACCCTGTTTTCCTGTGTCACCACTTTCAGGGAATTATGCATTTGCATCCCCAGGTTTCTCTGTTCTAAAATACTCTCCAGAGTCCGATCATTTACTGCACAAGTCCTGAACTGGTTTAACTTATCAAAATGAAACACTTTGCACTTGTCAAAATTTAATTCAATCTGCCATTCCTTGGCCCACTTACCCTGTTGACTTAAATCCTTTTGAAATCTTAGGAATGTTTCTTTGTTGTCCACTATACCTCCAATTTTAATGTTGGCTGCAACCTTACTAAGCATGCCAACTACTTTCTCATCCAAATCATTAATATAGACAACGAACAACAGTGGCCCCTGCACCTCCCACTTGGCACACCAATGGGCACACGCTTCCAATCTGAAAAACAACCCTCCAGTACCATTCTTCGCCTCCTACCACCATGCTAATTTTGAATCCAATTAGCTAGCTCACCAGATCCCATGCGTTTAAACCTTCTGGACTAGCCTACCACGTGGGACTTTGCCAAAAGCCTTGCCAAGATGTCTGCTGCCTCACCTTTATCAATCCTCTTAGGCATATTATCAGATTCCAGTGCTGGTAGTTGTTCTGTGCCTGCTTAGCACCCTCCTATCTGCACCGTCCCCTCCTCTGACCTGGCTCCATCTACCTATCCTATGTCTGCCCCTCCATCTCTCATCTACCGAATAAACCAATAATCAATAAAAATAAATCAATACCAACACCTGCCCTAGATTCCTTAATCCATCTTATGCCCTACCCTATCTGGCACCATCTGCAAATTATCCTTTACTCAGTCTACATCCACCAATCATTTAGTGACCAGTGTCACCACTCCTCCTCTCCTCTTTACTGGCCATCTACCTCTCACTCTCGGTCCTGAAACTGCATTCTGACCCAAAATGTCAAAAGTTACTTTTCCCACCTCCCACAGATGCTGCCGAGTTCCTTGCAGCAGATTGTTTTTGCCGATTATGTTTTAGGTATTTAATGAAAGTTGAATTGCAAATCAGGTTTTTTTTCCAAAAAATTATTATTTTTTAACTTAATGTCACTACAGAGGGCTTTGATGGGAGTGGATTATCAGTAAATCAAAATTGACTCACAAGTAGTTTTGACTGAGGGAAATCTGTGATCCCATATGACTCACACCAATCACACATTTATCAGGTTAACTCAGAGCTATTCGCTGAGAGAGCCACTTGATTGTTCCAAACAGCAACTGGAAGTAAGTTTTGATAACTTGATGAACATAGTTGCCAGATTAGTTTTACAACAATCTGTTAAAGAAGTAGGAAATAGGAGGAGTAAATAATATTATTGGCTTTAGAGACATAGGCCAAACACATAGAAGTAGGACAAGCTCAGCTAGGAAACATGATTGGCATGGACAAGTTGGGCCAACGGGTCTGTTTCCATGTTGTGTAACCATGACTCTATTCCATTGCAACTTCCTACATGCAGGAAAATATATTAAACTAACCACTGCGCAAATCTAGGGTACATGCTCACAGAAGGAACTCTGTGTTGGAAGGCATCACTGCCATGCTTTAGAGTAAGAACTTAATTCTTAAAATGAATTAAACTTGCAGTTCAAAACTTCAAATCCACATGCTCATCTGCAGCAGCAAAGTTCCAAACTAATAATCTGTACCCTCATGACATGGGAACACCCTCATTGCCTTTGATTAACGATGGCAAACTGATAAGTCTAGAGACTGTGTCTCAAGGTATGAAGTATTTGTAAAAAGATAGGTTAACTAACAACAAAAGCAACAATTAGTATGATCTGGTGGTCATGAGGGGGTATAGTTACAATAGGATCAAATATATTTAACTTTTAGGAAGGATACATTGGAAGGAAAAGATGGTGGGGTAGCACTGTTTATGAAATAACTGAAATACTTATAATTGTGAGAGGTACTCGTATGTGAAGTCATCCATTTGGGTGGAAATGGAATTTTAAAAAACAGCAAGAGAAATAAATCATTGGTCAGAGTGGTGTGCAGAAACAGTGGCCATACGTTAGACAAGAATACAAACCAAAAAATAGCAGTATTAAAAAGAGCAGCAAAATAATTATGGAAGAATTTAATCTTCACACAGATTGGTTTAATCAAGTTGGAAAAGGAGGCTGAGAGAGCTTTCAGGCTGGATTCCTGGAACAATACATTATGAAGCCAACCAAGATAAAGGCTTGCTTGGATCTAGGAATAAGCTATGAGGCAAGTTTAATAAGTGACCTCGAAATAAAAATTACCCAAGGAGATGGTAGTCATAAGATAATATAATTTTGCACTCAGTTTGAAAGTAAGAAACTTGGAAACAACTATGTTTAACTTAAATAAAGGGAATGAAGAAATGTTGCAAATGTTCAGCAGGTTAGGCTATATTGGAAGGAACTGTAGATGCTGGTTTAAACTGAAGATAGGCACAAAGTGCTGGAGTAATTCAGCAGGACAGGCAGCATCTCTGATGAGAAGGAATGGGTGATGCATCAGGTTGAGGCCCTTCTTCAGACTCTTCCTCAACACCTGAAGAAGGGTCGCGACCCGAAACGTCACCCATTCCTTCTCTCCAGAAATGCTGCCTGTCCCGCTAGGCTGTATATATGGGAAGAGGAAGAAAGATAGAATTGGTTAAAGTGGACTTGGCTGATGGTTCAAGGAGAACACGAGGTTGCCAGCAACAGCACACATACAGAAAAGAAATTCCGCCAAGACAAATCCCAGTACAGAGTAAAGATTCAAAGGAAGTGCTGAATCAATCAAGGCTAACCAAGGAAATATGAGCTTCATTTGGAAAAGACAAAAGTTAGTGGCAGACTAAAAGGCTGTGATAAATTCAGGATCCAGCAAAGACAAAACAAGATAAAGAGAAAAAAAAATGAACAAGGAAAATCTAGAAAACAAAGTCTCGGTGTTTGTTTCAACATTCCTTCTGAGTATAAAAAGGAAATGAAACATTTACTTGGGACCTCTGGAGAATGGTACTGGGGAATATTTGTGCAAAACAAAAAATGGCCGAGATGGTAAATGGGGATTTTGCAACAGAGTTTAGGGTACGGACACCTCATTAAAGCTGGGAATAAATTAAATGGGGGCACTATCGTGGAAGAACTGTTTTAGGTTAAAGGTTTTAGGTTAGGGGTGGCAGTGGCGCAGCAGTAGAGTTGCTGCCTTACAGGGCTTACAGCTCTATAGACTCGGGTTCGATCCCGATTACGGGCGATGTCTGTACGGAGTTTGTACATTCTCCCCATGACCGCGTGAGTCCCCCCCCCCCCCCCCCCGAGATCTTCAGTTTCCTCCCACACTCCAAATACATAAAGGTTTGTAGGTAAATTGACTAGTTATAAATGTACAATTGTCCCTTGTGTGTGCGCAGGATAATGTAAGCCTGCGGGGATCGCTGGACGGTGCAGACTCGGTCGGTCGAAGGGGCTGTTTCCGCAATGTATCTCGAAACTAAACTAAGTTGAAGATAGACACAAAATGCTGGAGTAACTCAGCAGGACTGGAGAGAAGGAATGCGTTACGTTTCGACTGGAGAACCTCCTTCGGCCTGGCTCGATGGGCCGAATGGCCTCCTCCTGCACCTATTTTCAATGTTTTCTATGAACCGATACGACACCCATTTCTTCTCTCCAGAGATGCTGCCTGTCCCGCTGAGTTACTCCGGCATTTTGTGTCTATCTTCGATTTAAACCAGCATCTGCAGTTCTACCCTAAACAAAGTTGATTCTAGTTTGGATGGCTTTTTCCTAGGATTCTAAGTGGCCACTGAGATAGTGAATCCATTGTTTGTGATCTTCCAAAAAGCACTAGATTCTGGGGATCAGAGGACTGGAAAACCGCCAATGTGCTACCCCATTCAAGAAGGAAGAAAAATATATAGTTAACTATGGGTGGATAAGCCTAACACCCTATTATTGGAAAAAAATGTCAGAATCAATTATCAAGGAAAACACAGTAGCATATATGAAAAATCAATCTAATCAGGCAACATCTCTTCAGGAAGAGAAAATTATCTCTGCTTAATTTTGAACAGAGTAAATTGCAATCATATAGGATAGAGGGCGATGAGTATTGTATTTGGACTTCCAGAAGACATTCGGCAAGACGCCTCAAGAAATTAACAAGAACCCATGCTCCTGGAAGTAATGCATGGATCAGGCAGCATATCCGAAAACACGAGGAGGTGATGTTTCAGGAACCTTCTTTTCATTCTGATTGTGGTCTGGGGGGGGCGGGCTGGGGGGGAGGGGGAGGAGAAAAAACTGGAAGAGAGGCAAGGCAGGCCAAAGCCTGGTGAGAGATAGGTGAATACAGGTGATGAGTGGTTTTCATTGGCAGATGGCTGGTCAAAAGCCAGAGAAGAAAAGACAAAAGTCTTGAAATATTAATATTAGAGGTGAGAATTGCAGAGCCAGAGGTGAGAGTATACAGTGCCCTCCATAATGTTTGGGACAAAGACCCATCATTTATTTATTTGCCTCTGTACTCCACAATTTGAGATTCACATGGGGTTAAAGTGCACATTGTCAGATATTAATAAAGCCCATTTTTATATATTTTGGTTTCACCATGTAGAAATTACAGCCGTGTTTATACATAATCCCGCCTCTTTTTCAGGGCACCATAATTTTGGGACACAGCAATGTCATGCAAATGAAAGTAGTCATGTTTAGTATTTTGTTGCACATCCTTTGCATGCAATGACTGCTTGAAGTCTGCGATTCATGGACATCACCAGTTGCTGGGTGTCTTCTCTGGTGATGCTCTGCCAGGCCTGTATTGCAGCCATCTTTAGCTTATGCTTGTTTTGGGGGCTAGTCCCCTTCAGTTTCCTCTTCAGCATATGAAAGGCATGCTCAATTGGGTTCAGATTGACTCCTGAAGAGTGTTTCTGATCTGTCGAACAGGTGTTTGGGGAATTTTGTTTATTTTAGAGAGAATTCTTCTGTCATCAGCTGTGCAGGTCTTCCTTTGCCTGTCATCCATTTGCGATTAGTAAGCTCACCAGTGCTCTCTTTCTTCTTAATGATATCCCAAACAGTTGATTTTGGTAAACCTAAGGTTTGGCTGATGTCTCAAACTGTTTTGTTCTTGTTTCTCAGTCACATAATGGCTTATTTGACTTTCATTGGCACAACTTTGGTCCTCATGTTGATAAACAGCAGCAAAAGCTTCCAATGGTGGAGGAAAGACTAGGTGCTGAGAGCTCTCTTATACCTGCATTAAGGAGGCAATTAAACACACCTGAGCTATTGGATGTGTCTCAAACATCATGGTGCCCTGAAATTGGGGGGGGGGGGGGGGGGGGGGGAGAACGGACGACTATGTATAAACACAGCTGTAATTTCTACATTGTGATAGCAAAATGTATACAAAATACCCTTTAATAAAATCTGAGAATGTGTACTTGAACTGCGTGATTTTTTAAAATTACAAATCTCAAATTGTGGAGTACAGAGGCAAATAAATAAATGATGGGTCTTCGTCCCAAACATTATGGAGGGCACTGTGTATAGAGGGGGGGGGGGGGGGAGAGGGAAGAAATTAATGCGAGTCCAGGCAGGGCACAGGGAAGAGAGGAAGAAGGAAATAAACATAGATAAGTTGATCTTTGAAGGTTAGCGACTTGAATTTACAGAATCCAGTGCCCTTACCATTAGGTTGAAAGCCACCCAAGCAGAATACGAGGTGTTGTTTCTCAAATTTAATGCGTGGCTTCACTGTGGCAATGGAGGCGACCAAGAATAGAAAGGTCAGCATGGGAATGCGAGTTAAAATGGTCAAGATCCAGCGGATTGCAAAACCAGGGGCTAATTTTAAGATTGTCAATCTGTGACCAATGCGATGTCACAGGGATCTGTGTTATTACAAAAAGAGATTTGGAGGTGTAAGAAACCCAGAAAGTTTGCACGCAAGTACAGTAGAAGCAGGGAAAGATAATTGAACATTGGCCCTTCTGTTTCCACAGGATTGAAGTAGAAAAGCAGGGAAGTTTTACCGCAACCATGTAATGCCTCAGTGAGCCCACGTCAGAGTTTTCGTTTTCCTACTGAAATAAAGTTATTACTTCACATCGGTTAACAGGTAGTAAATTCAGGGAAAGTTCACTAGGATGACCTAGTACGTGGAGTTCTTGTCCTACGAGGAGAGATTAAACAGGATAGTATTCTACATTGGAATTTGGAAGAATGAGAGGTGATCTTATGATTCTCAAAGAGCTCGACAGGGTAAATGCAGAGAGGATGCCAGATTCAAGAACCAGAGGACATGGTCTCAGAATAAGGAGGCACCCATTTATGACTGATATGAGGAAATATTTATTGAGGGCTGTGTCTTTGGAACTCCCTGCCATAAATAAACAGTGGGTGTAGAGAGGGGGGGGGGGTTCTGTGCATATTTAAAGCTATGATACATAGATTTCTAATCAGTAAGGACATCGCCGGGTATGGAGGAAAAGACACAGAGAAGTGGACTTGGGGAACATAGGGATTAGTCGTGTGCCTGTTGAATGACTAAGCAGGTTGGAGAGGCTGAATGGCCCATTCCTGGTACTACTATATGTGGATAAGGAAGGAAAGCTTATGGTCATGTCTTTTTTTTTAATGACCATTGCCCATGAAGGAATACCAGTGGATAAAGGGCCTGTCCCACTTTCACGACCTAATTCACAACCTCTGCCGAGTTTGCCCTTGACTCATACTCGTAGCATGGTCGTCACGAGGTCGTAGGTAGGTCGTAATGCTAGTCGTAGGTACTCGTGGCATCAAGTAGATCGGGGAGTTTCTTCTAGCAACTTGATGAAAAATGTCCACGAGTAAAAAAGGTCGTGAATTAGGTCATGACAGTGGGACAGGCCGTTAACTGTACCATCCGTTAAGACAAGTAAAAATCCAGCATAAACAGAAAAACATTGCAGAACCATACGTTCACATCACAAAGTGTCATTCACGGCAGTCACAAATCAGATGCGTCCTTGGGCAATGTGGCAGTTGTGAAACCATTTTTATCATTTGTTGCAACAAACCAACAAATTCTGTTACATGTTAATGAAGTATATATTATGGCAAGATAAATGCGAGTGAAACGCCTAATGTTCATTCAAGCATTTTACTGCAAGCTGTAACGTTGGAAAGTACATAAAAGGTCTTTTAAAATTGCATGCAAATGTTTAGCAGGGTGCCAAAAACCAAATCATAAACACCGGAAGCACTCACGCAAACATAGCCGAGAAATGTTCAAGTTAAAGCCAGCCAAAATGATTGTAGCACGTAAAAAGCTGCTGGCTTGAAATGACATAAGAAATATGTTTCATTTTGCCAAGGTACATGCAGAAAGAACATACAGCGAACAGTTTACACAGGTGACTGGAGGTCGACACTTGACAGCAGTTTTCCACATGGGAAGAGAAGAAAGCAGGAACTATGGGACTGAGGTCCATTGGAAGGATGACTTGGTGAAAAGAGGGAAGAAAAGTGAAGTCACAAACGAAAAGCACTATGAATCAGCGGCAACAATATTTACTGAAGGCAGACTATTAAAGTACCCAAAGACAATATTTGGCACAAATTTCAAAACACTTCACTGATAATTGGCTATTCAAGATGCTGCACAAAATCTATCAGAGACGTGAAAACAAATGCTCAAAATTATTACAAAAAGCAAAGTGCTGGAGTAACTCAGTTTATCAGGCAACATCTCTGGAGAACGTGGATAGGGGATGTTTCGGATACGGGTAGAAGGGGAGAGGGTAGAGAAGAAATGGGTGTAATGGGGCACTGGGGGGGGGGGGGGGGGAGAGGAAGGGGTGTTTAAGGTTATCTAACATTGGAAATTCAACGTTAACAGTGCCCCAACTCTGGAAATGGAGGAGGCCCAGGCCAGTATGGGAATGCGAAGAGGAGTTAAAATGGTTGGCAACTAGGGTTTGGCGGACCGAGCATAAATGTGCGGTGGAGACAGAAAAGTTGAGAGTAGGGGATAGTGTCTTGACAAGAGGCAGGGTGGGAGGAAA